>CM055102.1:40615630-41232188 GCA_029204225.1 Diphasiastrum complanatum | reverse complement strand
CGCTTTTAAAAACCATCCCTCGGTTTTACAGTCTGGCAATATTTTTATAACGTCTCGGGCGACATTTATGCTACGGCAGTCGCTTATTCGTCGCTGAAACGTCGTCCTATTTGGACGTCGCATAGCGACACTAAGTAATCGTCACTCATAAAAAACCATCCCTTGGGTTTTACAGTCTGCAATGTTTTTACAGCATCGGGGGCGACATATATGCATGGTGATGTCTATTTGTCGCTGAACGTCACTCTATTTGGACGTCGCGTAGCGACATTAAATAACCATCGCTAAAATGTCACTACACAAAATCTCGACTCGAAATCCATATTTTGACCGATTAGGAATACCGTTGTGCGGGGGGCAACGTTTTAGATCAATTGTCGCTAAACGTCGCCAGAATGTCACTAAGGTAAGTATGCGCAAAGCGTTGAATATTGTTTGTCGCATGGCGACGATTAAGATATCGCCACACGATGTTTTGTTGCAAACGATTGTAAAAACATATATCTGTCGCTATTAAAATCGCGAAGCGATGTTTAATTTTTCCTAAATAAAAAACTTTCATCATTTTTTGTAGTAGTGATTCATTCGCCATGGCATGAGGGTGAAGTGGTTAGGGTTTTGACTAGCCATTTCATGTTGTTGGGTGGTTTTGCTCCACAGTGTCCTTTTGGTTGTATGCAACAGGATCTAGTCGGGATCTTCACTAGGCGATCCTATAGAAAGGCTCTTATCAGAGTTTTGAGATATCTTCGAGCTACTATGGACTTTTTCATTTGTTATGGAGCAGTCAACAACGACAAACTCAATATTCTCAATGGTTATTCAGATGCAAGTTGGGCAAGCTATTTCATGGAACAATTGCAAGCAAACTTTGATAGCTCTATCTTCCACTTAAGCAGAGTATATCGCAGTCTCTCAATCTACAAAGGAAGTAGTATGGTTGAGGAACTTACTTTCAGATGTCAATCTCTGACAATTCTATAGATTTTGTGATAATCAAAGTGCCATGGCTTTATCAGCCAACCCTAGATTTCATTCTAGGAGTAAGCACAGTTGAAATTAAGTATCAATATGTCAAAAGCAAAGTTCTCGACAAAGAGATTACCTTGCAATAGTGTCGGGTAGAGGGAGAATTCTACTATCAAGAACTCAAGGTAGAGAGAGAAACCAATTTTGACTCAAAATGTGTAGAAATCTCATAACTCCATAAAACTTAATTACAAATGAACTAAATCACTATAAGTAGTAATCTAGGGTGAAGGGGAGTGAAAGATGATTGGACACCTTTTGTCCTCCTCTAAATCCTATTGGTTGAGTGATATATGAGTGCTCAATCTTGATTGGACCATTTGATAGATTCTAGCATTTTGATTGGTCACTAACTCTCATGCCAACACATAGGGATGAGTCACTCACCAAATCTCAACTTGAAAAATGTAAGTAGCCTAACCTAACTCAAGCTACATCACTTTCTACTTTTGGCCAAATCAAGCCTTTACAGGTGTACTTGCCTATTTTGCCTCTTATGCAAAAATGGCCTAATGAACATCAAACACTTGGCTAGATCTCTACTAACAAATTGAGTACCCCTAACTCAACATGACTAAGATTATTTTGACTATTTTCCACACGTGGGAACATGCTCCACACGTGTGAGATTTTCTCATAAACAACAATCGTAAAATAACAAAGCTAGATTTTGCCAATTTTTCACAGAGACCTATTATACAATAAAGTGCCAGAAGCACTTACAAGTTTTTCCATAAGAGAACTGCAAATTGCAACACTCAATTCCATCCAGACGCTTGCGATCATACCTTGAAATGTCAAAACTCAGTTCTCCAAACGCGTCTCCAAGATCCTATTGGAATTCTAATTCACTTCAACCATTCGATCTTGTTGCCACTGTATTTGCTACCATTTATTTCTTCCAGGTATCCATGACAAAGTCCTAGACATGGTTATTTACTCGGAAAACCAGAATGTTATGAGATGATCAGATAGATGTACCTTTTTGTTGCTCTGGAGTACCCAGTAAACATTCTTGCTGCCTTTTAGCCTACTAGCATTAATCGATCGACTCAGAGTTGTTCTTCTAAGCTTGTGTACTAATAAGTAGATTTCTTTACAACTATTACATTCGCGCATCATAATTATACTCTGCGTTCTTCAAATTAGTGTATAATGTGTGAATGATTGTTGTTGTTTTTACTTTATGTTTTGTGAATCAAATACTCGCTACTCTCCTTATGTTTCGTATTGAATGAGTCGAAGAACGGAATCATGGTTGTCCTTGATGTCTTCAAATTATGTATCTATGGTAGTCTAAAACACCTACTGACTCATCGATTTATCGAATGGTTCTGTTGTGACAGATGATTCAAACAACGGTGCTCTTAATTTTGTCTTCGACAGTGCAAATTGTCGCCCACCTCGCCCCTCATTTCTCAATAGATTCCCTTCTCCAAAAGTTGTGTACAACTGAAAACAATAGATCCTCTCTCCAAAAGCTGTGTACAACTGAAAACAAAACCATACCCTGGCGCAACTCTCACATCGCCCGCCCCTATCCATGAACTTGAACCCACGTGAAGATATGCTCAATTTTGTGACCATGTGAAATGCCTCAAATGTTACGTTTGCAAATATCTAAAATGACTTTTGTCCTCAAATGAACATTAGGCCAACAGGCCATTAGAGCCACACTATCCCTGCTTGCTGTTCGGCAGGGCCAAAACACCTCTCTCTTGGCATTAAGTAGGGAAAGGCAGTTGCTCTTGGGCTCATGGGCTAAGGGACCAACCTAACCTCGTGAGGGGAAAGGTACTCATCCCCACAATCTCAACACATATAATCAAGGAACACAAAAAGTACACATAATAATGGAAAAATATAGG
Source organism: Diphasiastrum complanatum (assembly GCA_029204225.1). NCBI lineage: Eukaryota > Viridiplantae > Streptophyta > Lycopodiopsida > Lycopodiales > Lycopodiaceae > Diphasiastrum > Diphasiastrum complanatum. Next base: position 41,229,291 of record CM055102.1, on the reverse strand, counting down.
GCTCCATGTGTCAACACGAACTCATCACAAAATAATGACTTGAGACTCGATGACAGATATTCTATACTTTGATTGTGACTCGAGAGGTAGCTGAGCGGTAGCTATCAGGGTTCTCTTTGTTTTCCAACTATTGGCCACGAGCTGTGGTAGTTACAACCTCAGAATCAGCACTGGAACTAGAAACAGAGGGTTTCAGAATTAGAACTGGATTAAAAAATGGAGCTGGTTCGAGAAGATTTAGAGCTAGAATTAGCAATAAAACTTACCCGTAATCCACCGATCACCGAAGGCTCCTGGCCTGCTCTGAATGTTGCTGACACGGCTTCGTGAGGATACATTAGGCTTGGCTGTCGGCATCAGATCAATGTCTGCCAAAGAAGAAGTGGGCTAGAGTGGCTGGAAATCCATAAACTGTTTTGCATCTGGAGGTTATTTATTTGCTTTTGTTATGCTACTGATCGAGCGAGCACTTTGTTTCGGTCTTTATGCCTTTGATATTGCTCTGATCGTGATCTTTTATCGATCGATTCATTGATAAGTGTTTACTGTTGATTTTTTTGGGCATGATCACGCTCTGGTCCTCCTTAAACCCTGTGGAGTAGCAACGAAGAACATCTGATTGATTTGTGGAGTAGTTCAAGGAACAAATAGAAGGACTACTTTTGTTCGGCAGCTGTCCGTGTACGGCTTTTAAATGGTTTGAAGCCCAAACCAGCTCTCGTTTTTTTCTCTTTTCTATTGTACCGTTGTATAATACAGCTTGTATTACAGCTTTTTATGCGAAATGGGTGAAATTCATGAAATCACGGAACACCATAGCATCAGCTCGCAATGGCAGGGAAGCCATACCATAGAGAGCATAGAATCAATAGCGAACGAAATATGGAATCCTTTAATGGTTTCTCTGTGTCTGATGATGAGTATGCGTCGGAAGCCAGCTAACTATCTGGAATACTATCTTCGCATTTGCTTCATCCATGGCTTTGAAGGCTGCTATTTTGTTGGACATCCCTGATATTCTTGCAAGGGCAGGACCTGAAGCTACTTTGTCCTTGGAACAGATATTTTTAAAGCTACCAAGTAAAGCACCTAAGACAGATTACCTTCAACGCATCCTCAGATTCTTAGCAGTGAAGAACATTTTCAAGGAAACTGCTGTAGACACTCCGTCTGGAGTCAAGGAGTGGCGTTATGGCCTTACCAACGCTTCCAAGTGGCTTGTCAAGGAGAACAATGATTTTTGCCTAGCACCCATGGCTGTCATGCAGGCTAGATAAAGTCACCCAAGCACCCTGGCATCATTTCAACGAGTGTGTTCTAGAAGGAGGTGACGCTTTTGAGAGAGCCAACGGTAAAGAACGTATGGAATTTTGCAAACGAGTTTTCCTTCTTTAACAATCTTTTCAATGAGGCCATGGCTGCTGAAAGCAAGATCTCTATCTCCGCTGTTTTAAAACACTACGATGATTCAAGATTTGAAAACGCTCGTAGATGTTGGTGGAGGTGTGGGACTGACCATATCAAAGATCGTAACAGCATATCCTTATATCAAGTGCATCGAATTTTGATCTTCCGCACGTTGTTGCACTAGCTCCTTGTATTCCTGGTAAGAAATGCAATGTTTGGCGCTCTTAAGGTGTTCATTACTTTTAGAATGTTTACAGAAAAGCCCAAGTATTTTGAGTCTGTTATGTCCGTAGCTTAAACAAATTTTGCCTAGAGCGATAAAGGCCTGTAGGATACTCGTTACTTTTTCCAGCAAGCATCTGAGATGACGCAGCAAAATGGCTCATGCAACTTTATGCTTGAATAATTTTGAGGCTCAGGCGTTGAACACGTCGGGGGAGACATGTTTCAGAGTGTTCCGTCAGCTGACGCTATAATCATGAAGGTGCATGCTCATAGTCCTTTTGAGTCTCATCAAAATCTTTGAGTGAATAAATCATGAAACACACACACGGTGACTTTCTTGAGCGTTACACGTGCTTAAGTTATTTGAGGATTGACAAGTTCCTCATACACAGTGGCCATGGATAAGGCAATGGCTGCTAGTGTTTTCGAGTTTCCTTAAAATCTTTATTAGTAGTTAAATTATGAATTATACACACGATAACTAATTTCTTGTGCGTTAAATGTTCTTAAGCTATCTGAGAATTCACAAGTTCCACAAACATCTGATAATAATTTTTGTGTTTGCAGTGGATAATGCACGACTGGATGATGAACGATGTACCAAGATTTTACGCAATTGCTACAGGGCATTACCCGAGAAAGGGCAAGGTTATTATTATCGATGTTGTCCTTGATCCATCAGAGAAACAGATCCATACACAAACCTCAGATGCTCATTTGATCTTGTTATGATTGCTCATGCAAACGGAGGGATTGGAAAGGACAAGGGAAGAATGGCACAAGCTTCTCACTAAAGCTGGTTTTCAGAGTTTTAAAATTTTCAAAATTCCTAATTTGCAGTCTGTAATAGAGGTGTACAAAACATAGGAGGAAAAGTGGTTTTGTCAAAAGTGATTTCATATTTCTTGAATCCTGATCTTCCCTACAGCCTATCGACCGTAAGAACATTGTTAATATTTCATATTAAATGCTTTACAGAATTTTTCTTCTAACCTGTATTAGTCAATTTTGCAAAACGAAGTCCCTTTCTGCCAGTTTTTGCTTTTAGATTCTAGAATCTACGGAGGATCATTGCATTACTGATTGTAAATACGGACTACGTAGCGGGCGTGAGCAGGCCCGCTGCCAATCATTGCATTACTGATTGTAAATACGGATTACGGCAGCAGGTAGTTGGTACCGCCTCCGCGGCGAGGCAGGTACCGACTGCTTGCTACATGGTAGCGGGCCTGCTCACGCCGGCTACCGTATGTAATTATTGTGTATTAGATTACGGCCTGGAGGGCCCGTTTTGAAATTTTGGGGTGAGCCCTTCCCAAAATCTCATAACGGGCCTTGAGGACCGTTATCTGACGTTATGTGCCCTTCAACACAAAAAGAGAAAAATTGAATAGGTTGAGAAAGAATTATTGTCTCTTGGAGAGAGAGCTGCAAAACATCAGCCCAATCATTTTGTACATCAGTTCATCGCAAAAAGAGCAGAAACGATCACAAGCCTTCTCGGTTGGCCAAAGCCATTGATCCGTTGTTCGCTTCCATAATGATTCAGGAATTTGTGAAGCGTGGCGTCGTTGTAGATACCAAGAAGCACAGACTTTTTCCAAACATTACGAATGGAATCAAACCAAGCGATTACATTATCAATGAAAATCAGGTCAAATGAAAACACAATCTCTGACAAATTATTACAATATATATGAAAATCAAGCCAAATGGAAACAGTATCACTGACAAAAAGCCAAATGATAAAACGAAGAACGAAACACCACTCAAAAGGTATTATTCTTCACACCACGATCTCTCAGACTGCAAATCCACTTGCTGCTTTCTTTATCAGCTAAGGCATCCATCCAGTACTTAACGTACTCAAACATTCTGTTCAGATTCAAAGTGAGCAAACAGAGATGGCAAAAAAGGATAGCTCTGCATATATAGTCTCTCTCTCTCTCTCTTCGTTTCTGCCCTGTGAACATTCTCGCTAAACGCAAATGATAGATTAATCTGACCTCAGCTCCCGCAGTAGGATAATCAGGATTGAGAAAATTCAAATCCCGGAACGAACATGATACTGTTCTCTCGCGAAATGCCTTCACCTTGCACGTGAAACGCTTTCAACTTTCACTTTTGAAAGGTGGAAATTTATGCCCTTCAAATCCGCCTTACTAAAAATAGTAAGGCAAATTATGACATTTAATGTGTCCAATTTTAATGAGTAATCAGCAACAGCTGACCGCTGACCATAACGTACAAAGACAGAGATAGCAGGAGGGAGATGTTGGGAGAGAGCGGCGGAGAGATGACAGGAAGGAGAGGAGATGGCAGGAGGAGGGAGGCGAAAGAGAGAGATAGAAGGATGGAGTATGCGGAAGAGATGGGAGGAGGGAGGGATGAAGTCGCAAGAGGGAGGGAGAGAGGAGAGAGGAAAGATGATAGGAGGGCGGATGGCATGAGGAAAGATGGCGGAAGGGAGCGGAAGAGAAAGGGAGGAAGGGACCGGAAGAGAGATGGCAGGAACGGGGAAGGGAGTTGGAAGAGGGAGGATACCGGAGAGAGGAAAGATGGGAGGAGGGCAGATGGCATGAGCGAGGAAAGATGGCGGAAGGGAGTGGAAGAGAGATGGAGGGGAGGGAGGGAGCGGAAGAGAGAGAAGGGGGAGGGAGGTACCAAAAGAAGGTACAAAAATATGGCTTTAAATATTAAAAATTAATTGCTACGTTACCAATATGGCTCTACATAATAATTACGTACTTATGTCGAGTGTGTGTCTGAGAGAGAGATTGAGATACAAGTAGAGAGAGAGCACTCACGAGGGGGAGAGAGAGAGAGGTTCCATTACCCTATCTTATCCAGTGAAACCATTAAGTAATAGCTTGTTATAGTAATACTTCTTATGTATTATGAATGTGCACAACATAGGCCATTTTGCTCGGTAAGGATTTTCAAAATTTTTAGGTGAGGTCCGGATGGGCTGAGCCTTAAAACTTCTCTAAATTGAACCGGGCAGAATGGCCTTCTGCCTGGCTCATTCCATTGCGTAATGGGTACACGGCTTTTTTCACATGACCTTTATAAACTTTAATAAGCACTTGGATTTATCTTATCCAATCTCAAAACGCCACGTAATATTTGACATTCAATGAAAGGTCAAATGTGCAGAATGGGCAGGGCAACTAGCGGCGACTAGCATGATGAATCTCGGAGCAGACAGAATGGGCAGCGGAGCAGGGGACATATTCCGGTTTTTAATGTGTTGGCAAATGGGCGGAATATGCAACGGGTATCCATTATGTATTATGAATGAGCATGGCAGAGGCCATTCTGCCCGATAAGGATTTTCATAATTTTTTGGGCAAGGCGCAGAGAGGCGGAGCCTAAAATATTTTGGAAAGCCGAACCGGGTATTCCATTGCGCAATGGATACTTTGACTTTTCCACATGTCCTTTATAAAGCAAAATCAGCACTGAAAAAAACAGTGACATTTTTTTGCTTTTTAAGGAGCCCACAAAATGGGCAGAATATGCACAAAGAATCCATTACTTACAAGTGATAAACTACGGTGTATTCAAGAATGTGATTAACTATCAACGCTCTGCTTAATCCGTCACTGACAAATTAATTTTAAACGAAGTAGTCCAAAATTATTTCAAGAGACCCAAATAGCACGAATTTTGGTGGCGTTTGAAGTAAACATTTGAATTGTTACCTTTCTTGTTGGGAGACTAATTATTGAGTTCTACTATTGAATCTTCACACTATGAAAAAATCAAGTTATGTTATTGTCCATTATAGTAATAAATGGGCTCCATGAAGATGTTATTAATTCTCCAAGAGTAGCATGACACCATCACTATCATGAAGGCTCCTTGTAGCCATGATTGATAAAACTTCCCCTTGCCAAAGACTTTCAATAAGGTTGTAACAAGTTCACCCTTCCTCATTTTTAATCCAAAAAATGACTTTTTCATGCACTACAACAAGACGCCCAATTTTTAACTCTCTTTTTTAGCGTTTTTTGAAAGAGAGGCATGAGAGAAGTGGAAAGGCTCGAGCGTTGGGTCCGTAGGGTAACCTCGTACTATAAGCCTTGTAAATTTGAACGTGATTTTCAAAGACTTATAGGGAGGTTTATAGGGAGGCCCAAAACATTTCAAAAATCTCTACTAACGAAGAGTTATGCATAGGTTCTTAAGGAGGGTTATAAGGAGACCAAATGCATTCCAAAGTACTCTATTGACCGAGGGTAATACCGTGACTGATGAAAAAAAGGCCCCTCGGTAGAAATCACAGAATGTTATAGAATGAAAATGAATGGCACTTTTGAAAATTGTTGTTTATCAAAACATTGAATTCCATTTTCTATCAACAATAGTAGCCATATACACAAGGGAATTAAGAAATTTATGCATCACAACAATATCAGGGACCACAATTTGTGTACTCACATGCGTCGAGTTTTTGTTTGATATCGACTAATCAAATGATAAAGTGCAATTACATATGTGAGGCAATGTGATTAATATTACAATAAGTTGCAATACATCATATTGTCTCACTTATTTATTTGCTAATTCCTCATTATCAGTTATCGCATCATCATGTGACAAATCCACCAAACCAAACGAGTTTATCTCTAATTCTACCCAAATATTTCCTATAGCTTCGTTATTAATAAGTTGATCTTCACAAGCTAATCGCGATGGTGACAACGAGGGAGATCGAGAAGCTGTGATATGCGACGTCGACCCATCCAATAATGATGCATCGCGCTCAATAGATCATCATTTCTTTGTGAAGCATGCACATCCTCTAAAAATGTGTCATTGAGTCCATCGCGATCTTTTTGGCATCGCCAGGTCCTCCATGACATCTCTATCCTCCAAAATTCTTTTACTTCGAAGAGCGACTTGAATCACGTATCACCATCTGAGATCTGAACGGTTGGGGTGAAAGACCACATGAAATTGATCATTGTTTCTATAAACATTGGCTCGTAATTAGTATCTATAGTTATGTTACAATTGTTTGGGTATACACACAATATAACTCTTTTGTATACTAAAAATTGATTGATTGACAACAAAAGAGCATTGACTACTTGTAGACATACATACTTGCTCACTTTGTTGAGGAAAAACAATGTACCGCTTTGATCCTGTCCAAAGCTTGGTGGAGTCATTAAAAAAATAACCACTCTCATCTTTTATCACAGTTGCATTGGAACCATTACAAATAACTTTGAACCATTTGACATCAACATACAAAAGCTGAATTGTCTAAATCCAACTTCGAGTATGTCATTAATTGTCCACAATAATCAAGTCGAGAAGATAATAAATGGGTGTCACTTGTGCTTGCTCGACTCTCTTGGATAAAATTTGCCATGACTCCACAATCAGAGGTATTTTTGTTTTTGTTAATGTGCTCTGTACGAAAAAGTCTACCATGCGTCCACAATGCATTGTATTTTTTGTACTAAATGAGAAAGAACAAAATGTGTTAGGGAAATAATAAATTTTAATTGATGACTTCATGTTCCAAGCTATATTACCCTATATATCGCGTGATATCAAGAAATAGTTAAACACGTGGATGATGTACATAGCTTACATGAAAATTGCACCTCTTGCAAAATCTCGCTCTCTCTCTGTTACTCATTGTTTGTCGTGGCTTCTCTAATGGCATCACGTAGCCAATCAAACGTCATGTCCTTGCGTAGAAGGGTGAGGTCAGGTGGGTATGGCTGTCTTCTATGCCCTCTCTTGAAAGTGGCTCGAGCGGTTTGTCTACAAGCCTTGGCCTCTTCATATCTCGAAATCCACTTTTGCATTTCATCATTATTAAGAATGCAAAACTTATTCAACTTCTTCTAGAGAACTCACTCATTCACTTTATCGCTCCTTTTTCCTGAGGAACCTCCCCAACAACATGTTCATCATCTTTATTATCCCAGAGACTAAGGAATCGAAGGATCGTTATGAGCAAGAAAATCTGTGATATAAACCATGGATTCTTGCACTAGCCACCCTTCCGCCATGATACCCTAAGGCCCTCCTCTTTGTCTTATGAAGCCTTTCAATTTTTTTATTAATTGTTCCAAGAAAAAAATCCATCGACTATGGATAGTGCTTGTATTGATAATATTGATCAATGAGAGAATTTCAGAACCACAATATTAATGGTCTAGGATGGACTATGAATAGGCAATTGATGAAAGTGGATGATGTACCTGCAATGGCCCCCGTCGATGAACACCAGATAGATACACACCATAGCCAATAGAAGCCACTCACAGAAACACAGTGTCCTCCAGCCTCATCCACCAAATGCACAATGAGATGCGTTTTAAGGTTGAGAATGGATGTGGGAAAGTGCTTCTCAATCAAACATATTGCCTCGATTAAGCTTTGTATTGCATGTTGAAAAATGAAAAATCATCTATCTTGACTTTAGGCTTTTAGCAAAGTTTTTTCTCTATGTATGTGATGTTCCATATTGTAAATGCCAAATTTGGCCTAGAAGAAACTCGTGCTACATAGTTTCTTGAAGTCTAGTTTCTCATATACAACTTGCATATAGAATGTAGACATACATATAGAATGTAGACATAGAAATGTCAATAATAGGCTTGTAGAAACTCGTAGCACATCACATGCAATGGTTGTAAGCGTTCCATAGTGACATGCAAGGCATGCACAAAGTGAATTGGACACATGCATGATGATTTGTACAATTCTAGTTAAAAATTTGACATTTGGTAAAAGTAGGTAGAAATGCATGCATGTGTAGTGACAAATGTCACTAGTTCTCTAGTTCTCACTTTTAGATGTGGATGAAAGTTGGAGAGAGATGGTTCTACCTTGAGGTACTCCAATCTCCATAAATATGTGTACTCTCTCTCATAATTTTTTATGAAGAACCAAGCTTTGAAGCTATTTCATGTCAATTTGGATCTATACTATTGTTTGCTTGAATTTTGCTCTCTCTTTCTCTCTCTAACTCGAGTAGAGGCTTATGCTAATGCATTAAATTCTTGTACTTCTTCGCTTTTGTTTTTAAATCATTCTTTGATTCTTAGCATGCTAGATTGTGATTTAGCTATAAAATATTGTACTAGATCTTGACATTCAATCTAGAATCAATTTATGTGCTAAACACAAAGCTTAACAAGATCATTCACACTTGAGAATCATTCCCCACACGTGTGAGCTTGTTGGAATTTTATCATCGTATTAGAGCCAAATTAAGCTTTGCATGCTATTATCCTGTTTGTGCAAGAATTTGTGAGCCCAATAAAAAAAGAAAAGTTGTTGATCACTTTTCTTTACCTATCTTGAAAAGTGTTTAGATCAAAGAGGATAGAAACAAGAATTTCATATCAGAATTGACATTGTACGGAATTCTGGAATTCCGCACGTGTGAAAATCAAATATTTTTAGACCTCTTTATTTCCTTCATAATTGGTCCAAAGATTATGATGTTATAGCTTGATGGAAAGCTTATAAGGTGTACTTTCCATTGCAATTAATCTCAAATCAATTTGATGTGTCTATCAAGAGTTATAAGCTCTTAAAGAGGGTAGGGAGAGGTCCAAAATCTGAGTGACCACTTTTTGATTTGATTTGAGTATTCAACACAAGAAACTCAAGATCAAGACAAAGTTTGGAGTTATTGAACACTTTGAGCCTTCTTTGAATCATTAGTGTTTTCTTTTGTAGCATCTAACACATGCTAAAAGTAGAATTAAAACTTGTCTATACTCCTCAATTCATTTTGAGAGACTGATCTAGATTATCTTGTTTTGTGGAATATTTGAGATCTATCTCAAATACAGTTGCAAGTTTTTCACATAGGATTGGTAGCACACTCTTGAAAATTCCTATAGTGAAAGAGAGTAGCAACATCAAGTTTGTTTGGAACAAGCTCAAACATATAATTGTCCAATAACAAGAAGTCTTCACAATATGGCACCTATAGGAGGATATCTCTTAGAACCAAGTGAAAGACTAAGTACCTCCAATTATTCAATATGGAAGGTTAGGATGGAGTCAGTTCTTATACTCCAGAATGTTATGGACATGGTACTTGGTATTGAGGAGGAGCTTCAAGCACAGCTTGAAATACCAAAGTATAGGAAAAGAGCTAGAATGTTCTACACTTCATTAAAATAAATGTCTCTAATAAGATTCTAAGAGAGATAGGATCTTGCACCACTGCTAAAGAAGCTTGGGATGCACTTAGGTCAATCTATGAAGCTAAGAACACTTCTAGAATACTCACTCTTAGAAATCAGATTTTTCAAAGTTTTCAAAGAAGTGAGGAGAGTGCATCAAATTATGTTCTAAGAGTAAAAGATCTTCATAGGGAGCTTGCTTGTGTTGGTGTCACAATCAATCAAGATGAACTAGTGCAAGTCATTCTTAATGGCTTAAAAGAAGACTATGATAATCTTGTTCAATCCGCTGTCATAAAGGAGGAGTTGCCCAATTTGGAGACTCTTCAAGGAATTCTCATCTCTGAAGAAGCAAGGCAAAGTTACAAACTTTCAAGGATGAACAAACTCGAGCATATTGGGAGTGACAAAGCTCTCTTTGTCAAGGACAAGCATAAAGGGAGGAGCAAGAACTAGTTTTCTCAAGCTTTCAACAAAGACAAAGCCAAGGACAAAGACAAAGATGGTGAAGATGATGACTCAACTCATCCTTCTACTTCCAAGACCAAGAAGAAGAAAGTCAAGTGTTTCTTGTGTGGCAAGAAGGGACACTATGCCTCTAATTGCTTCAAAAAAAAAAATCAACTCAAACAAGAAAATCTCTCTAATGAGAAAGAAGAAGACTTTATTGCAAGTGATGGAGAAGGATCCCTCATGTTGTCAAGCTTTTTTTCAACACCCTTTAAGAAGGATGGAGCATGGTATATCGATAGTGGTGCCTCATCACATATGTGTTGTTCAAAGGAGTCTTTTGACTCTATTGTACCTTATAAAGGACTTAAAAGATCTATTTATACAACAAATGATCATGAATGCTCTATAAAAGAAATTGGCAACATTCCATTAAAACTTGCTTCTTCTAAAGTTCTATCACTTTCCAATGTTCTTTTTGTTCCTAAGCTTACAAAGAACTTGATAAGTGTTGGAAAGTTGCTTGATTGTGGTTGTGATGTAAAATTCAATTCCAATACTTGCTTTATTAAGAAAGGTGATGAGATCCTAGCTAATGGATCTAGATATGGTGGCATCTTCAAGTTAAATTCTTATGAGAATGCAAACTTTTGTGAAATTGCTCTTATGTCTAAGGAGGAGTTATGGCATAGAAGGTTGGGGCATCCTAACTATAAATCTATGCTTTCTATGATCAAGAATGATAGGGCTATTGGCCTACCAAAGATATCAAGTCATGCGAGGCTTGTGCTATTGCAAAATCACATAGAAAGCCATATCAAAAGTCTTCCATTAAGACTTCTCATCCTTTGGAATTAATTCACTCAGATGTTCATTTTTCTTTCTCAAAGAGTATTGGTGGTGCAACTTGTTTTGTTACCTTCATTGATGATTTTACAAGATATACTTGGTTGTATCTTCTTTCTTCAAAAGCTATGGTGTTTGAACACTTCCTAGTTTTCAAAGCTTATGTTGAGAAACAGTTTTCTTTCAAAGTTAAAGCTTTGAGATGTGATGGAAGAGGTGAATACATCTCCAACAAGTTCTATGATTATTGTGAGGTTGAAGGAATTAAGAGAGAATTTTCTTGTGCTTATTTTCCATCTCAAAATGGAGTTGCTGAAAGAAATAATCGATCTCTATGTGAATGTGCTAAAGCAATTCGAGTTGAGGCTTTTTTGCCTATTGAATATTGGGGAGAAGCAATTAATTGTGCAGATTATTTGTGCAATAGATTACCTCACAATGCACTTGCAGGAAGATCACCATATGAAATTTTATTTAAGAAGAAACCTAAGGTTAATCACCTTAGAGTTTTTGGATGTGCTTGCTTTGTTCATGTACCCTTGGAAACAAGGAAAAGAAATGATCCAAATTCAGTCAAAGGGATCATGGTTGGACACTCATCCAACAAGAAGGCATACAGAAAATGTTCCCTCTACCTCAATTACAATTGAGAGTAGAGATGTTATTTCTCATGAGAATCAAAAATACATCTTTGATGAGGCCGAGATCAAAGATTCTCAAAAGGATTCTCCTATCATCAACCTTGAAGATTATCATGGAGAGTGCTGGAGGGTTTGCAGATCCCAAGGCAACCCTAACCTTAGTTAATAAGTGAGAGGCATTTGGCACCCTGCATGTGTAAGTCCAACCCGATGATCACATAGTTATTTGATTAGTTACAAGTCAAAAAAATGAATTTAGGTCTTTTTTGCGAGACTTTTAATGTCACAGGGCCTAAATGTCAAGTTAGTGAATAAAGTTGGGTTTCCCTCCAATTTGGATGGTTCTCACTCTTTTTTAAATTTGAATAATTAGGGAGATAGAAATGGACCAATAGGATTCAGAGGCCATGGTTCTCCTCTCTACTATAAAAAGAGACCAACTCGAGTTCCTACACATTTTCACATTTCAATAAAGCAGATTGGTTCTCTTGTGAAATGGATTGATGAATGTCTTTGCTCTCTATCACTTTTCCTCTATCTCTCATGCTTATTTTGGATTTTGCTAATTGTTGGATCTGATTGTTATTGGAATTGCATGTTATTATACTTTTTATGAGAGAGAAAGGGAGAGAGAGAAAGAGTAAGCTATCTTTGTTGTGGATCTAGTGTTAGTGGATGTAGTGCTAATGCTTAGGGATAATGGACGTTAGAGTTAGATGTGAATCTTCCATTCATGCTGAAATCTGAACTATACTATCGCTCTCATGGAAACGAATCTATGCGTGACAACTAACTTCGTCTCTTTGATGCTAGATTGATTAGATCTTGGATTGAGGTTAGGCAAGGAGAGAAACCCACTACAATTTTGGCATCGTTGCCGGGAGCTATGCATGTTTGTGGATGGTTAGCTTGCATTAGGCATCTTGTCATTGCATGAATAGTGTTAGATCTGCATTTAGGATTAGTTTGGGAGTGATTTTTGCCTGATTTGAGTGGATTTGTTTGTTTGCAATCTAATTTGATTGTAGAACAGGGAAAGCTATTCAGATCACCAATCTTAAAGTCCATTTGGATCTAAGATATCTGGAAAAAAAAAAATCGGTCAAATCTATCAGATTTTGGTCAAAAGGAGGTAAAAATCGTCATCAGAGATGATAACTTTTTGTCCTCTTTTAGGAAACCTTCACCGAGTTGCAGACACCTTCGGCTTTGGTCACAGAACCTTCAATTTGAAGGGCAGACAATCCTTCCCAGCAGATTTCCAGAAACATCAGAAAAACTGTCAAAAAAAAAAAATCAAAAAATCACCAAAATCCTAAAAACACGGAAAAAGAACCTTTGCCCGATTCACTGTGCATAGGTGTGATTCAGATCTATCTACTACCAGGTCGGCAAAGAATAATACCAAAAAATAGAAGGTTTTTTCTGAGGATCAGTTGTCATATTGTCATATTTTTGCCAAAAAAAAAGTCACTTTTTTGCACAAGTATTACTCTTGATTTTTTGCCAAAACCTTCGCCGAGTTTTCAAAACATTCTATTTATAGTAAAATACTATTTTTGAGTTCGGTGAACATTCTTCTTGTCCAGATCATAGAAAATCTTGATTTTCACCCTCGCCAAACTACATAAACTGTATTTTGTTGTGTCAGATACCTTCGTCAGGTTTGCCATAGCTTTATCTATGTCAGATTTTGCATCTGAGAGTTCGACAAAGGTTATTTTTCTAGAAATTGTCAGAAAAATTGATCAATGATTTTTTTTTTCAAAATAGCACTGGTGAACCTTCGCCAAGCCAATCTTCGCCCAAGGAACCTTCGCCAGTTCTATTTTTAGGTTCTGATTTTTCAGATCAAGTCTCTTTCAAAATTTGGGTTAAATATGATACAGTCTAATTTGGATTTTGAGAAATTTTTCATTTTTAGAAGTATCGATTGATTGAATTCCGAAATCTTTTTCACAATATAGAAATCAGATTCTTGAAAAGTGGAATAGATCTAGCAGATCTGGTCTGAGATAGTTTTGATTGAAAAATCTAGATCCAATCTCATTGTCTACTTGATTTGAATTTGTGAAGATGGATGCCCCTAGAGGTGCTCCTCAGGAAGTCAATCCAATCTTTGTTAGAAGAACACCCCATTTGGATCTACCCAAATACAACGGATTAACAGATCCAGTTAAATTTCTTCAGATCTATGCTGAATCCTGTGAAGTCTATGGCAAAATTTTCCCTCGAGATAAACTTAAGTTTTTTCCTATGGCCTTAACAAGCGCAACACAAGATTGGTACTATAATCAAGATGAAACTGAGCGTACAGACTGGGAGGTTGTTAAACGAGTCCTTATCACACGGTTCAAACCTCAAAAGTTTATGGAAGACCCTTTCCTACTTTAGAGTAAAATTAATGTGGGAAAGTGAAAAATGGTTCGAGATTACGTTGAAAGGGTGAAACGCCTCAGATCTGAGTGTGAACCTAAGCTAATTAAAATGTCATGGTTATGTGATTTTTGTCAGGTTTACCTAAACGAATCAACGTGAGCTGAAACGCCATAATGAGTATGCACTCTTGCAAAATGCTATGGATGATGCAATTCAGGAGGAGGATGAAGATTCAGACGATGAGCCGAATATCAATATGTTGCCTTATAAAGTAGGGTATACTACTACGACATCCACCACTATTGCATCAACAAATGTCAACTACTGCAGAAATGATGCTCAATGAGTTTGAAAAACTCGGGAAGAACCAGCAGAAACAGATGGACAAACTACTACCGAATTTTTATTATCTTCTTTGCGGATTTAGCAAGACCTATATACAAACTGACTATTGTTTTTATTTGGATAGTAGAGGCATTAGAAGCCTTTGAAAAATTAAAAAAAAGCATTAACTTCAGCACCAATATTGTGTTTTCCAGATTGGACGATTGAATTTCATGTTCACACGGATGCCTCAAAATACGCCATTGGATCAGTTTTGACTCAGCCAGGTGACTATAAAAGATTTGCAAGCAGACAACTTACAGATCTAAAGACGAATTATTCAACAACAAAACGTGAGGCGTTAGCCATGATTTTTTCTATTCGGAAATTTCGTCACTATCTCATGGAAACACACTTTGAATTTTATACGGATCACCAGCCATTACTTTACTTGGTAAACAAGACATGCAATATTAGACGTATTGCAAGATGGTTACTATTATTGAGTGAATTTGACTTTCGAATTGTGGTTCAAAAGGGAAAGCAACATTGTCTAGCTGATCATGTGTTGTGAATCGAATCTGCACCAGTTAATACTGAAGTGGATGATGAATTACCAGATGCTGCATTATTCTATGTAGAAGCAAGACCTGAGTGGGTAGCAGATATTGTTGAGTACCTAATGCTAGGACAACCGAATGACTCTTTGACAAAAGTACAGAAGAGACAATTGATTCATAAGACTCAACCTTATCAATTGATTGCAGGACAATTGTATCGTCGTGGATCAGACAATATTCTATGTAGATGTGTTTTACCGCATGAAATCCCAGATTTAATCATGTTTTCACATGATGGCATGGGCGGAGGACACTTCTCTACAGATATTACTATTTATAAACTTTTGCAATCAGGTCGTTGGTGGCCTACGTTTCATAAGGACACAAAAAATTATATTTAGACATGTGATGTTTGCCAGCGAGCACGACAGCCTCTTAAACAGAACTATGAATTCTTGCATCCAGTTTTATTGCAAGCACTGTTTGAAAAATGGAGACTGAATTATGTTGGTCCTATTCATCCTGCCGCGCAAGGATCTCAGGTCCGATATATTATCGTAGCAACTGATTAAATGACCAAGTGGGTTGAAGCCAAAGCTGTCAAAGTTGCTGATGCAAAATCTACGGCCAAGCTTCTCTATGAAAATATTATTATCAGATTTGGATGTCCGATCAAGATTGTCAGTGACCTGGGTACACACCTTGTTAATCAAACAATAAAGTGTTTACTGGAAGATTTTTTTGTTATACACATATCTAGTATTCCTTACTATCCCAGAGAGAATGGCCAAGCTGAATCTTCCAATAAGATTCTCTGCACTATTATGACAAAGACAGTTGAAGCAAGTCGGTCTGATTGGGAACATAAACTGTATGCAGCGTTACGGGCATTCAGAACCGCTTACAAAAATAGTACAAATCAAACACCCTTTCAACTGGTTTATGGTCAAGATCTTGTTATGTCGAATTTTTAATCCCATCTTTATGCATAGCGACAACAGAATGGTTAAATGATGATAAGTCTTTACAACTAAGTCATGAAGCGTTGCACAAATTATTTGAAACACGATTGATGGTAGTTCATGCGTTAGCAGCAGAGCCAAGCTGATCAAGAAAAAATTGAAGCACTTGGATGGAAAACGATTTGATACTCTAGTGACTGGCAGCCGATTATGCAAGTTTTGGCAGCCTGCTCTGTCAGTTCAGCAAGCCTGATCTCAATGATTTTTAATTTTGTTTGTTTTTCAATTTTTTGGTTTCAATATTTAATTGTTCGATTTTTGTTTGAAAAAGACAATAAAAAAAAAAGAATGAGAAAAGACTGATTAGCAAAAGTCAGGAAAGTCATCAGTATGGAAAAGAGAAAGAGAAGTATTTTTGAAAAAAAGGACTTATAAAATCACTGTTTCGGTCAAATGTTGTCTATATAGTATCAGAAACCTTTGATGAGCCTCCAGACTGTACATCCACTTCAGATATGTCTATATTGAGGGTTCTGAAGAGGAAATGTTTTTGAAGAAGAAGAATTACCGGCACCTGTTTCACGCCAACTAAGGACGGTACCATCAGGTCCTACTACTGTTGCCGCCTCCACGATAGTAGATTCTGGTGATGCTCTCAGTTTAATCTCAAGCCTTGCGCAAGTGATCTAGTCTATGCTTGACAAGAAAAAAGAAATGGAACAGAGAATTTCAGACATGGGATCCGAAAACACTCTCATCAGCCAGAAGATTGTTCAGCTGGATCGAGAATTGGAGATTGCCAAGCAACATGAAGAAAAATTTGAAGCTAAAAAGAAGACGGCACAACAACAAGCTGATCGCCTCGAAGGATACGTCAGCTCCCTACATAATGCCCTGACAACCGCACAAGATCAGGTGGACAAGGACGTGCAGGATGCAAAGCAAAAAGTGCAGCTGCTACAAGGTGAACTGTAGATGGCAGAGCAGGATCACACACGTCTCCAAGGTGAATTGGATGCAACCACCCTTGAGCGTGATGCGTATCTCCAGACGCAAATACCAAATCATCCAATAACTCCGACGGAGGTCACGTATTTGTTCAAGAAAGTGGAACTTACAAAGTGGCCCTTCAGGGATTCGGTTGCTTTGACAGGTTCAAAGGAGCAGCTTCAACTGAGTTGGTAAAGGCTAAAGCAACTATTAGTGCCTATGAAAAAGCAGTCACTCAGGTTTTGGAAGCTGGACCACAAATCCCAGTTCCGGTCATGCAGCAATTCTCCCCTCCGCACCAAACTGCAGTACCAATGGATACAAGGCTAGATTCGGGCATGGACCAGGGAGAGCTCCATAAATAAAAAAAAACAACCGCAAGTTTTACATGCAATGCAACCAGGTCCATCCTCATTAAGGACCACACCGTTATTCAGAAGGCCCATCAGCGTCGAGGACCAAATCCAGAGTTTTCTAGCGCAACACATGAGTCCTCGCGTGGTTGTTGGGTCCTTAAGTTCAAGACCTCTGAAATAGAGGCTGGCAAAGAAGTGGACAAAATACCCGCATTGGGAGAGTAGCCGACACGGAGAGTTACCATTTTTGAGAAAACTCTGGAATCAATCAAGAGTTATGTGGCCAGCCCTCGCCAATTGCGTGTAGATTCGTATTAAGTACCGATGCCGAGAAGGAATAAATGGAAGGATTTGGGATTGGCTATGGACAAACCACAATCCATGTGCCCAATCGGCCAATTATCCATCGGCCATACACCTGGACGATATCAGTGGATTTCCACCGGGCCTTACAAGCATACCAACGAGAGAATATCCACTCTCCCGATCCGACAGTGCAACAATTGACGATGTTTGCAAAAGATTTAACTCTGTTGTGGCAACCAGATGGGATGATTGCCTTCCTCCTCTGGCATTTGATCCAAATAAGCCAATTGTTGGAGAGATGGAGATGAATGAGTTAAAAAAAGGTGTCGTATATTAGAAACGAAACATAAGCTCAAAGAGGTAAGACGAACATGAATGAGAAACAAACTTGAACAGAAAATGTTCGTGCGCAGCGGAACGAGCTATACGACTCTCTCCGTAAGCATGACTACGCCTATCAGAACAAAGAAAACGGTAGTGATGGGAATCATAGTAGTTCTTGATTACATAGCCAAACTTTAATAAATGAATGAAGCTCCAGAAGAATGGTTTGTCGCGAATAGTAAGACAAACTATTCGTCGTGAATGATTCGCGAAGAGCTAGACAATGCTCAACTGATAATTAGTCGAGAATGATTCATGAAAGACAAGACTAGATGTTAGTCGTCTATTACTAGAAAGAACAACTAGAAAGATCAGACAAAATGAATGATAAGCATAGTAGTATTAACATAGATCTGAATGCAGAACAAAGAGCTGTATTAGATTAAGTATATCATGTATACATGTTAATAATGCGGTAGAGCACAAGACAATAGCGGACGAAACCACGTGCCCTACAAAGCTTACAATCTGTAAAGGAATAAAACCTTATTGCTGACAATCAAGAATCAATGTGCAAGGCATCTACTTCGTCTCATTCACTCATTAACCTAAATACACAAATGGTATCCAGTACATATATACATTATATTACAGGTGTGCAGATGTGGAAAGTACAGAGTGGATGTGCTGTCTGTAAGAGATCGTGGGTGGCTGCAGTCATTAGTAGCGCAGCTGCATGGGGTGAGCGTAAAAAGAGTGTGACGTCAGTCAGTGCTGAAGTGATCGTTGGTGATGACAATGTAAAAAAAAATGTGTCACTTTTACAATAGCCTTAGGATTAGATTTACAGGGTGCCTTTGCTTTTAGGGCACCTTTGGCATTCTATAAGATAGTGTCCCCTTTTCGCCTGTCACCATAACTGTGTAAAAACACAGTGACACAATTCTTTTGCCTTTTCTTCGTCTGTGCGAATTTGCTTGTAAATATGCAAACTGCACGACAACGTTAGTAAATATGCAGCATGAATGGAGGCAGATTAAAATGGGATTTAAGGAGAGGAGAGAGAATAAATCCAACACCCCCTCTTAATCTGGATCCGTGAATGTCTTGATCTTCAGACTGAGCAATGCACAAAATTTGTTGTGTGCATTAACACTTAGTGCTTTCGTGAAGATGTCTGCAACCATGTCTTGCATTCTACAGTACGTTAAGCTCACCTCTCTGTCGAGAACCTTGCCCCTGATGTAGTGATATCTAATCTCAATGTGCTTACTCCTAGAATAAAATCTAGGGTTGGCCGATAAGGCAATAACACTTTGGTTATCACAAAACAAAATTGTAGGGCTGTACTGATATAGATTGATGTCTGGCAAATTTCTCAACCAAAACGCTTCCTTAATAGATTGAGAAGCAGCAATGTATTTTGCTTCAGTAGAAGAAAGTGCAATAGAGGTTTTCTTACAACTATTCCACGAAATAGGACCGTTGTTGGGAGAGAGGGAGAAAGAATAAATGACGAACACGAACGAGAAAGAAAAACTCGAATGAGAAGCGAACTTGAACAGAAAATGTTCGTGCGTAGCGAAATGAGTTAAATGACTCTCTCCCTAAGCATGACTATGCCTATCAGAATGAACAGAATTTAGTGATAGAAATCACAGTCATTCTAGATTGCCTAGCCAAACATTTAAATGGATGAAGCGCTAGATGAACAATTTGTCGCGAATTGCAAGACAAATTATCTATTGCTTCGCGAAGAGCTAGACTGTACTCGACTGATAATTAGTCACGAATTATTTGCAAAAGACAAGACTAAAAGCTAATCATCGATTACCAAAAAGAGCAACAAGAAAGATCAGACAGAATGAAGAATAAGCATAGCAATGTTGACAGATCCAAAACGCAGAACAAATGAACTGCAATGTGCTTACTCCTAGAATGAGATCTAGGGTTGGCCGATAAGGCAATAGCACTTTGGTTATCACAAAACAAAATTGTAGGGATGTACTAATACAGATTGATGTCTGACAGCAAATTTCTCAACAAAACGCTTCCTTAATAGATTGAGAAGCAGCAATATATTCTGCTTCAGTAGAAAAAAGTGCGATAGAGGTTTGCTTACGACTGTTTTATGAAATAGGACCACCATTGAAGAAGAATGTAAATCTAGATGTGGACTTACAATGGTCTGCATCTCCTCCCTAGCTTGCATCAGAATATCCACTGAGCTGATGAAGATTGTCATTGCTGACATCTCCATAGTAGATGCACTGGTCCATGGTAGCTCGAATATGACTCGAATAAGAGCTTCCAATGGGTAATTCTAGGATTAGCCATGTATTGGCTGAGTGAGCTGACAACAAAAGAGATATTTAGCCTTGTACAGACCATTGCGTACATGAGAGATCCGAGTATTGATCGATACGGGTATCCTCTCATTTGCTCCTCTTTTGGCTTTGTCTGGGGACATTGGTCCTTTGACAAATGCAGGCCTGGATCCATTGGTGAGTGAGCTAATTTACAATTCATCGAATTGTATCTGTTAAGAACATTATGAAGATACTTTTGTTGAGTGATGTAATTCAGTCGATTTGCTCTGTCTCTGTGGATTTGAATTCCAAGACAGAAGTGAGCTTCGTTCAGATTAGTCATGTCGAATTTTGAGAACAACATTTGTTTTGAATCCTTGACCATATTGTTTGAATAAACGTTGCAATCAGTAGTGCTTGGCTTAAATCCTTGTTCAATGAGGAATGTGTTGATCCTCTAAAACCAAGTTCTGGCATATTGTTTCAAGCCATACATTGCCTTATGGAGTTTACAGACATGATTCTTCATGCCATCCAAAACGTATCCTTCGGGCTGGATCATGTAAATATCTTCTTGTATAACTCCATTCAAATAGGCTGTTTGTACATCGAGTTGATGTACTTTGAGGTCGACAGCTACAATATAAGACAGGAGCATTCGGATCGACGAATGTTTGACGATTGGACTAAAAGTCTCACTGTAGTTGACATTCAAAATCTGGGTGAATCCTCGTGCTACCAGTCTAGCCTTACTTCGATCAATCGCTCCGTTGGTGTTATATTTGATCTTAAATATCCATTTGCAATCAATAATATTATAGCCAATAGGAGCTTCGACTAATGACCATGTCTGATTCTTGATCAGAGAGAAATACTCTTTGTCCATAGCTTCTCTCCAGAGATCAGAGTCTGATTGGCGAAGTGCCTCTTCGACTGTCGTCGGTTCTTGCATTAAAAGACAGACAGATTCAGGAGTATATCTGTGGGTTGTGTGCGCACTCGGCTGGGAGGATTTGACTGATGAACCGCTCCTATATATTCTCCACCGTTATCTGACCTTAGGGCCTTGATTGTCCTTCCAGTCTCCTTTTCTGCACGCTCCTTGAAGATTCTGAAGCAGTTGAAGGCTTCGGATTTCTTTTTTATGAAGTACAACATCGTTCTTCTCGAGAATTCATCAATAAATGTTATAAAATACTTGGCTTTCTTCAGCGAAGGATTTTTCATCAGACCACAAATATCTGAATGTACAACATCTAGAAATCCTCTAGCAACATGTTGATGGCTTGACTTAAATGGCTTCCTAGTCTGTTTTCCAACTAGACAATCTTGACAGACAGGTAGCTCGACTATTTCACGAGGATATTCAATTGATGGCTTGACTTAAATGTCTTCCTAGTCTATTTTCCAACTAGACACTCTTGACAGACAAGTAGCTCAACTGTTTCGCGAGGATATTCAAGATCAAGAACAATAGATTGTCTAGACATTCGTTGTACAGCAACATAATTTAAATGACCAAGTCTATAATGCCAAAGTAAACCTTTATTTGATTGAATTGAAGTACTAAGAGCCTGACTAGAGGCAGAAAAACAATGACTTAATTTATACAAGTATCCATGCCTCTTTCCGAGTGCTAGGATCTTGCCTGTCCTAGAAACTACTTTACATTGATCACATTCAAATTCTACTCTGTGTCCTAGATCTGTGATTCTGCTTACAGAGAGCATATTTGTAGATAACTTAGGTACATACAAAACTTTGGAGAGTAGCGTAGATTGATCATTTGCAAAGCATAATCTTAGAGTGCCTTTACCTTTAATAGCTTGTGTGCTATTGTCGCCAAGGTAAATGAATTTCTGGGTACTATAAGGTGTATAGGACTCAAAACAGCCAATCAGACTAGTCATGTGCTGAGTGGCTCTGGAATCCAGGAACCAAGAACTGTCGCCAGATGCTCCTTGATGGTTGGTCATGAAGGCATCATGATCCGCTTCTTGAATGGGCTGTGGAGCTTCTGCAGCTGCATTTGCCACTTGATTCGACTGCCCTTTGTTGTTGTTCTTCGCTTGAAGTATTTGGCATCTTGTATTTCGTGGTTGTTTCGTTTGCAGTATCTATCGAAGAGCTTCTTCTTTGTCTACGGATTCGACTGTTCCTTGTGCTGAGCTGGTTTCTGGTCTAGCTTTGATTGCTTCAGGCCTTTCTTCTTCTTCTGCTTTGTCGTGCTCTTATTGGTGTACAAGGCATGAGAATCAGCTGAGGAACTCGAGGCTTTGTTCCTTCACGTGTCTTCTTGCAACAACATAGTGATGACTCTCGAAAGAGTCAACTATGGATGAGTCGTGATGATCATCACCCAACTGTCGTAAGAACTTGGCAAGCTTGTAAGCAGTTGCATCACTACGAAAGAGTCAACTCTGGATGAGTCGTGATGATCATCACCCAGCTGTCGTAAGAACTTGGCAAGCTTGTAAGCAGTTGCATCACTACGAAAGAGTCAACTCTGGATGAGTCGTGATGATAATCACCCAATTGTCGTAAGAACTTGGCAAGCTTGTAAGCAGTTGCATCACTACATCTTGATCGTCTATGACAGATCCGACAATGGCCATTTTCCTTAGCAGGTTCTTGAATTGATTAATGTGATTATGTAGAGAATCACCATTCATCATCTTGAGGGAGTAGAATTTCTTCCTGAGATGTAGCTTGGAAGCTATATCTCACACTTCGTATAGTGTGCTCAAGATGTCCCAGACTTCTTTCGATGTCTGAGCCTCAGATATATGGCCGATTTGTGTATCCATGATGTTGAGAATGATCAGCGCAAAAGCTTTTCCATCCTTCAGCTTCCATCTGGCGATTGTCGCGTCATCCGCTTCGGGTTTTACTTTTGCACCTGTGACAACATTGTACAATTCTTTTGCCATTAGTACAGTCTTCATCTTAAATTTTCACAGATGGTCATTGGCTCCATCAAGCTTGTCCATGATAGGACTAGCTTTTCCCTGGGAATCCACGTGGAAGAGTTAGTCTGAGTGATAGGAGAACTATCAGTGACTTAAGTATGAAAATCTGATACTGAAAAATACAAAACAAGAAAACAATTACTCTATCGGCTAGATCGTGGGTGGCTGCAATCGTCGTCCAATTTGTTAGCGCAATTGCACGGGGTGAAGGTGAAAAGGGTGCGACTTGAGCCAGTACTGAAGTGAACGTTGGTGATGACGCAAAAGTGTGTCACTCTTATGAATGGCCTTACGATAAGATTTACAGGGTGCCTTATCTGTTAGGGCACCTTTGGCATTCAATAAGGTAGTGTCCCCTTTTCGCCTGTCACCATGACCTGTGTAAGAACACAATGTCGCGATTCATTCATCTTTTCTCCGTCTGTGCGAATTTGCGTGTAAAAGTGCAGACTGCGTGACAATGTTAGAAAAAATATGTAGCATGAATGGAGGCAGATTAAAATTGGGATTTAGGAGAGTAGGAGGAGTAAATCCAACAATGTGGACTTACGATTGTCTGCATCTCCTCCCCGGCTTGCATCAGAATAGCCACTGAGCTGATGAAGATTGTCGTTGCTGACATCTCCATTGCAGATGCACTGTTCCATGGTAGCTCGAATATACCTCATGACTCGAATAAGAGCCTTCCAATGGGTAATGGCAGGATTAGCCATGTATTGGCTGAGTGAGCTAACAACAAAAGAGATATCTGGTCTTCTATAGACCATTGCGTACATGAGAGATCCTAGTATCGATCGATACAGAAACTCTCTCATTTTCTCCTTTTCTTGTTTGGTCTGGGGACATTGGTTCTTTGAAAAATGCAGGCCTGGATCCATTGGTGAGTGAGCTAATTTACAATTCATCAAATTGTATCTGTTAAGAACATTATGAAGATACCTTTGTTGAGTAATGTAAATCAGTCGATTTGTTCTGTCTCTGCGGATTTAAATTCCCAGACATAAGTGAGCTTCATCCAGGTCAGTCATGTCGAATTCTGAGAATAACATTTGTTTTGAATCCTTAACCATATTGGTATCGTTGTTGAAGAGCGACGTATCATCCACGTACAAGGTGATGATAATGAAGGATTGCTACACTGACTTCGGATAAACGTTGCAGTCAGCAGTGCTTGGTTTGAATCCTTGTTCAATGAGGAATGTGTTGATCCTCTGAAACCAAGCCCTGGTAGACTGTTTCATGTCATATAGTGCTTTGTGGAGTTTACAGACATGATTTTTCATGCCTTCCAGAACGTATCCTTCAGGCTGGATCATGTAGATATCTTCTTGTATAACTCCATTCAGATAGGCTGTTTGTACATCAAGTTGATGTACTTCGAGGTCGGCAGCTACAACATAAGACAAGAGCATTCGGATCGACAAATGTTTGATGACTGGACTAAAAGTCTCACTGTAGTCGACATTCAAGATCTGGGTGAATCCTCGTGCTACCAATCTAGCCTTCCTTCGATCAATTGCTCCGTTGGCATTATATTTGATCTTAAGATCCATTTGCAATCAATGATATTGCAGCCAATAGGAGCTTTGACTAATGACCATGTCTAATTCCTAATAAGAGAGGAATACTCTTTGTCCATGGCTTCTCTAGAGAGATCAGAGTCTGGTTGGCTAAGTGCCTCTTCGACTGTCATCGGTTCCTGCATTAAGAGACAGGCAGACTCATGAGTATACCTTGTGGGCTGTGTGTGCACTCGGCTTGATCTTTTGGGAGGATTCGACTGATGAACCGCTCCTGGGACTTGTTGTTGGGTAGCAGCAACATCTTCATCTGATTCGTTGTCTCGAAGTGAGTCGAGAATACATACGTCTGAGCCAGAAGGTCGGTTTGTCGTATCAACGACAGGTGATGAAGGTCCTTCTTGACCAATATCCTTGCCTTTGAGGTCGACGAATTGATCCTCGATAAAGACTGTATCTCGGTTATACAAGATTTGCTGGGTATCAGGATCGTACAGCTTGTAAGTGTTATCACTAAGTATATCCGATCAGGATGGTCTTGAGACCTTGGAAGTCCAATTTCTTTCTTGTGTCCTTTGGGATCTGCACATAGGCAATGCACCCAAACACTCTTAGATTTTTCAAAGAAGGCTTAGAGCCTGTCCACACCTCGTGGGGTGTCTTGTTTGAGAGGGCCTTGGTCGAACATGGAGACAGCTTCAGCCCAGAATCTCTTGGTCAATGATGCATGCGATAGCATACATTTAGCAGATTCGACTAGAGTACAATTCTTCCTCTCAGCTAAGCCATTAGACTGAGGACTGTATGGAGTGATGAATTGCTGCTCAATGCCTTGACTTTGGTAGTACTCATGAAACTTGACAGAGATATATTCTCCACCGTTGTCTGACCCTAGGGTCTTGATCATCCTTCCAGTCTCCTTTTCTGCACGCTCCTTGAAGATTCTGAAGCAGTTAAAGGCTTCTGATTTCTTTGTAATAAAGTACACCATAGTCCTTCTGGAGAATTCATCAATAAAGGTTATAAAATGTTTGGCGTCCTTCAGCAAAGGATTTTTCATCGGGCCACAAATATCTGAATGTACAACATCTAGCAATCCTCTAGCAACATGTTGATGGCTTGACTTAAATGGTTTCCTAGTTTGTTTACCAACTAGACAGTTTTGATAGATAGGTAACTCGACATTTTTGCAAGGATAGTCGAGATCAAGAACAATAGATTGTCTAGACATTCGTTGTACATTGGCATGATTTAAATGACCAAGTCTATAATGCCAAAGTAAACCTTTATTTGAATGAATTGAAGTCAAGGGTAATGCTATCCTTGATGGAAGAAGAGATGACTACTACTGCTTTGTCATTCTTCTCCTTCCATTCTCGAAATTCTTTGTCTGTTTGGCCGACCTCTCTTTGGTGCCATCAACCCATGGCCATAATGCTTCTCCTCTTAGGATAAGCGATGTCTTCACTTTTCAGGCCAAGAAATTTGACCCGTCTACTTCAAGTACTGTGCATATTCTTAATTGGATGTTGTGTATGGAAGCCATAGTCTCAATGACGAGGCTTTGATTAAGCCTTGAGGCTCTGATACCACTATTGAAAACTGTAGGTCGAACAATCGGGTTGCTCTGTGAGAATCCGCGTGTTCTTGATTAGGCGATTTCCAATTAAAACTCAGATGGAGCCGATCTATCAGATAAGGCTACTGCCTAAGGTCGTGATCAGTCATCCTCTGAGCAACAGATAGCTACTACTAATCTGACAATAGGGTTATGGATAATGTCAAGTGACAGTGGATATATATCTACTGACAAAAATGAAAAAAACATCATAAACATTCAGAAATTGCACATTGAGCAGAAACCATGTTACTCATCCACATTATCAAAATCGAGTGTACATTAGAAGTTCTTTCTTGAGGGGCGCTGCCTGTTTCCCAGATCAATGCGTCTGCGTGAGAGAGGTGTTCTCTTCTCACAAATGGAACTAGCTACTCCTAGAACTATCTTACTTCCTTGATACGCACCTCATTGAGTGTTGCGTTCAGGATTTCTCTCTCTCTCTCTCTCTCTCTCTCTCTCTCTCTCTCTCTCTCTCTCTCTCTCTCTCTCTCTCTCTCTCTCTCTCTCTCTCTCTCTCTCTCTCTCTCTCTCTCTCTCTCTCTCTCTCTCTCTCTCTCTCTCTCTCTCTCTCATCCAATACATATATCACGCTGGATTAGATTACAAGATTGATTAGCTAAGTTTAAGCTAAGCATCTGTTAAATACGTTTCTATTAACGTTGCATGGCGGCGGTCGATCGTGATAGTTTGAAAACTTCACACCAGAGTAGCTGAGGTCCGATAGTCTGCCCATGCCCGATAGTTCGTCGTCACCTTGGCTTGCATATGGATACTCGGACGTGTTGGCCTTCTAAGTATGTGGCGAAAAAGATGAAAAAGCTGGAAAAGCCAAAGGTTGGTTGAAAAAAATCCTAAGTCATTTTAGACCTGTTGTCGGCCTTTTATCAAAATGCGAAAAATGCGAACTGTGCGACAAACAGCTCAAATATGCAGACTGTGTAGAAAACTAGTTAAAATATGCAGCAGTTTTAAAATACTAAGGCTTTAAAGTAGAAACTTAATGTTTCTTCAGGATGATGGAGAGCATGTGAATTAAAGCATGAAGTTGATGTGGATGTGGAAGATCCAAGAGAAAATGAGAAGACTAAAGTTGAGACTCCAAGGTGGTTACCCAAATGGTACTTGAAGGTAACATGTGACATGAATAAGGGAGAGAATCCCAAATCTAGCAAACATGGAGAGCTCGAGAGGTTCACAAGAGATCAAAAATCCCCTCGAAAGCTAGAGATGAACCTAGCTTTGATGGGTACAGTGCTCAAGACTCAAGAACCTAATTCATTTGACAAAGCAATGTAGTACAAGGAATGGTGAGACAAAAGTAGAAGCCATAATGAAGAACATGATGTGGGACTTGGTTGAACTATCTGATGGTAAGACACCTATCTCTTGCAAATGGATTTAAAAGGTCAAGTATGGAGCATATTGACAACTCAATAAGTATAAAGCACGGCTAGTTGCAAGAGTATTTGAGCAGTAGAAAGGTATTGATTTTGAGGAAACCTTCGCACCCGTAGCTAAGATGGTGGTCACCGTAGTTTCTATTATTGCCATTTATGCTTTTTTAGTTGGAAGATCCAGTGAGTGAATGTTAAATATGCTTTTCTTAAATGTTGGATTAGGAGGCGTACTTGGTACAACCTCAAGTATTTATTGAACCTAAAAAGAACACTTGGTGTGCAAGCTCAATAAAGCATTCTATAGATTGAAGCAAGCACCACGAGCGTGGTACTCTTGCATCGATGAAAACTTTAAATGAAAGGGAATGGTAAAGAGTGTCAGAAATTAGTGGGTATGAGCGGAAGCTGGGAGTGAGTTGGGTGCCACACTTAGCAACAAAAATAATTCAAACAAAGGATTCATACAAATGCGCAATAGAACAATGACAGTAGTAGGACAAATTACACTATGATTATTATCAACTATGAGTATAATGGCATGAGGTTATACCTTCAGCTTATTGAGCGTGATTACGCTGATTCTGATTAACAATTGATTAGACTTTGAATTATCAAAAGATGTTGTCTAATGAAGATTCTAAGAAATTAGATATACCAAAAATATCTACAACTAACTTGCATTGAATACTATCTTCTATATTAATAACAACCGCCTTGTAACTATAAATACATGTACAAAATAGGCGAACTGTCAACACGAAGCTGTTGGGTTGGATTTATGACCGACAATATCAAAAATTACATAGGGTCGGATTTTTATACAAAGGATCAAAAATTTTACACTGGTCGAAAAAGATACCAAGTGTCAAATTTTTTGGGGTCGAAAAATTTGACCCCTGATCCGAGATCCAAGGTCGAACACGGCCGGATATTTTAGTAAAAGATCAGAAAAATTCGAACCGATCCGACCCGACTTAGGGTTAGAAAAATCTCTGTTTTGAATGGCTTTTCAGAACGCTCATTAACAAAAAGATTTAAGGCTGAGAATTGAAATCACCCACTGTGTCCTACATGGACACTCACAATTTTACCAAGGTGATTCCAAGTAATCAAGTGCTTTGAATGGTCTACTACACTCCCCCTTAATGTGGATCTTGAAAAGTTGTGATCTTCAGATTTTAAATGTCGTTGAATTTGAGATGATGCTCCTTTGATAGGGCCTTTGTGAAGTAATCTGCTACCATTGATTTTGTCCTACAGTAGACTAATGATATCTCCTTGCTTTGCACTTTCTCTCTTAAATAATGATACCTGATTTCGATATGCTTGCTTCGTGAATGAAATCTCGGATTGAGAGAGAGGGAGCAATGGTGCTTTGATTGTCTTAGAAAATGGTTGTTGGATGTGACTGTGCAAGGTCAATTTATGCTAGCAGGTGCCTCAACCAAATTGTCTCCTTAACAGCATTCGTGGCAGCAATGTATTCTGATTCGGTTGATGATGATGCTACTGAGAGCTGCTTTTGGCTGTTCAAAGAGATTGGACCTTGATTGTATAAAAATACAAATCCCAAAGTCGATCTTCTGGTATTAATGTCCCCTGCCCAATCTGCATATGTGTATTCTTCAAGTATGTTGGTAGGTTGGCTGCCTCCATAACAGATGCTAAGATGTTTGGTGGCTTGGATGTGCTTCATGACCTTTGTGAGTGCTTTTCCAATGGGCTCATCCTGGATTTGAAAGGAACTGGCTGAGTGAACTGATTGAATATGCAATGTTAGGTCGAGTGTAGATCAGTGCATACATCAGTGAGCCGATGATGGAGTGAAATGGATATTGCTTCATCTCCTCCTTTTCTATCTTAGTTTGAGGAGATTGTTCCTTTGATAGCTTTAGTCCAGGGTCGAGTGGAAAGTGATTTGGTTTGCAGTTGGCCATTCCATACTTTTCCAGCACATTTGAGATATCTTTGCTGGCTGATAAAAATCAGTTTGCTGGGTCGAATTTGAAATTTTTTGATTCTGAGACAATAGTGGCTAGACCCATATCAATCATTTTGTACTCCTTGGCCAGCATGCATTTCGTATCCTTTATCAAGTTTAGATTGTTACTGAATAATAGTGTATATTTCACATAGAGAGTGATGATGATGAAGAAATTCGATACAAATTTGAAGTAGACATTCGAATATGTTGAGTTTGGAATAAAACTATTCTCAATAAGGAATGCATTGATTTTCTGGAACCAGACTCTGGGTGACTGTTTTAGCCCATAGAGTACCTTGTGAATTTTGCACACAAGGTGTTGCTTACCCCTCAGTTCGTATCTTTCTGGTTGTGACATAAAGATTTTCTCTTCAATGGTCCCATTGAGGAAAGCGGTCTGGACATCCATTTGATGGTCTTCGAGATTTGTTGAAGCTGCAAAGGAGAGTAATAGCCAGATCGAAATATGCTTGACTACTGGGCTGAAGGTCTCGAAATAGTCCAGATCTGGAATCTAGGAATAGCCTTTGGCAACCAGCCTGAATTTGTATCGATTTAGCCTTCCTTCAGCATGCCTTGAATATCCATTTGCATGGAATCAAATTTTTGTCCTTTGACAGTTCAGTGATTGTCCACGTTTGATTCTCCATCAGAGAATCGAATTCTGTGTCCATAGCTGCTTTTCAAATTGTATTTGGTTCTTGCGCAAGGTAACAGGTTACATTATCTATAAATCTAGATGGAGACTGTCTGGGTCGATTTGACCTTCTTGGCTGGATTTCTTCCCTCTGCTGATCAGACTCATTATTAGAGTTAGAATCTATTTCTTGATTTTCAAGGTCAAAATTTGGTTGTTCGACCCTGGTCGGATTTTGACTGTTCGACTCTGGGGTCGAATTTAGACTGTTCGACCCTAGGGTCGAATTTGGACTATTCATCGACCTTGGGGTTGGAAATTTGTGCAGCCTTTCCCTTGGGGTCGAAAAACTTGTCTTCTAGAAAAATGACATTTTTGTTCGTGAATGTCTTTTCTGTGTCCAGATTGTAGAGTTTGTATGTCTTGTAATATGGAGAGTAGCCAATAAAAATCAATTTTCTGCTTGTGTTGTCCAGTTTCTTCTTGAGATCTTCAAGGATTCATGCATAAGCAATGCATCCAAATACTCTGATCTTTTTGAGTGTTGGTTTCGATCCTGTCCACACCTCATAAGGTGTCTTTCCATTCAGGGCTTTGGTGATGGATTGATTTTGCAAATAGGTTGTTGTAGTAACAACTTCTGCCAGAACTTCTTTAGAAGAGAGGCATGGGCTAGGATGCTCTTGGCACTTTCGATGAGTGTTCAATTCCTCCTTTCAGCTACACCATTGGACTGAGGTGAGTAGCTTGTTGTGAATTGTTGTTGTATTTCGTTGGCCTTGCAGAGTTCTTTGAATTCTATGGAGATAAATTGTCCCCCTCCATCTGAATGTGGAGCTTGATTTTTCTCTGGGTCAAATTTTTTGCTGATGCCTTGAATTGTTTGAATAATTTGAATGTTTATGATTTGTTCTTCTAAAAAATAGGTAGTAGTCCTCCGAGAGAAGTTGTCGATGAAGGTTAAGAAATAAAGAGCTCCTCATGTGGAAGCAGTCTACATCGGGCCACAAATGTCACTATGTATAAGATCTAGCAAGCATTTGAAAGTATGAACTAAGTCAGAAATAAAAGGACTTCTAGCATGCTTGCTGATTATACAGCTTTCACATGGAGAAGTTGGCTTGCTGACAGAAGACAGATCTTGTACTAGTTCTTGAGTTGACATTTGTTGAATACTATTGAAGTTCAAATGGCCTAATCTGAAATGCCAAAACATATTAGGTGATTCGAAAGTAGAAGTGTGAAGAGCTTGTTGATTGTTGGAGGAGTAGCACTGGCTGAGTTTGTAAAGATTGCCACTCCTTTTTTCCAAAAGCTAGATTTTTTCAAAATTTGTCAAGTATTGTGTAGCCATTTGAATCAAATTTGACCTTTCGACCTGAATCAATGTTTTTGTTGACTGAGAGCAGATTCTTGGTTAGGTTGGGTACGTGGAGAACGTTGGAGAGCAATTTGACTTCACCGTTCTGAAATTCGACCCTGACTGTTCTTTTACCCTGGATCGAATGTGATGAGTTGTCTCCAAGTTGTACAACTCGAGAATGGGTGAAAGATTTATAGTCTTTGAACTAGTCATGATGGTGAGTCATGTGTTGTGTTGCTCCTGAAGCAAGATATCGCAATGGGAAGCAAATTACTTGGATGCCCGCTCTGATATCATGTCGGAAATCAGTGGGTATGAGCAGAAGCTGGGAGCGAGCTAGGTGCGTGGATCGGAAGTGCCACAATTAGTAGCAAAAATAATCCAAACGAATGATTCATACAAATGCGCAATAGAACAATGACAATAGTAGGACAAATTGCACTCTGATTATTATCAACTATGAGATAATGGCATGAAGTTTTTACTTCAGCTTGTTGAGCATGATAACGCTGATACTAATTAACAATTGATCAGACTTTGAATTATCAGAAAAAGTTCTTTTGATAAATCTAGGATTAGATATACCAAAAATATCTATAACTAACTCACATTGAATGCTATCTTCTATATTAATTACGATCGCCTTGTAACTGTAAATACATGTACAAAATAGATGGACTGTCAATGCGAAGTCGTTGGGTTGGATTTATGATTGACAATATCGAAAATTACATAAAGTCGGATTTTTATACAAAGGATTGAAAATTTTTACACTAGGTCAAAAAATATTCCGAGGGTCAATTTTTTGAGGTCAAAAAAATTAGATCGATCCGATCCGATCCGATCCAGGGTTTAGTGAAGGGTCAGAAAAAGTTTTGAACGACTTTTCAGGATGCTCATTAACAAAAGGATTTAAGGCTGAGCATTGAAATCCAACAAAGAGTACCACAGATCATAATCTTTACATTCTTCAACATGGCTCTAATATTGTGTTCATTGTATTATAATGGCTATGTAGATTGCTTATGGATTTAGGGCCAACCACAGGTGGATGCAACTACTATATGTTGCGATAACCAAAGCTGCATTCACCTTGCCAAAAATCTAGTTTTACATGCTCAAACTAAGCACATTGAGATACATTATCACTTTGTTCGAGAGAAAGTACTTGATGGTGCCATTGATCTTATCTTTTGTAAATCTGAAGATCATGTGGCAGACATATTTACAAAATCATTAGATAGGATTAAATTTGAAAAGTTTTGCACTCAATTAGGTATAGAAGAGTGCAACTTTATTATTGAGGGAGAGTGTTAGAAGTTCAATACTAAATTTCACTCTTCTTTTTGCTCTTCATTAATTAGTTGTAAGACAGTCTGTACATCAGTATTAGTTGTAAGTTAGCTGTTACCAGCCATAACATAGATGGTAGCTCAAAACCTAGGAAGTTCTACATTTCGTCTTATATGTACTTCTACATTTCATTCAATTATGATGATCAATTCAGTGTGTTGCCTCTTCCTCTTTGTGTGTTACAATGATTTCTAGACAATACTATTGCATCTGTGAATTTTAACAGTTTGAACATATCAAAATAGTACAAAGCTTCAAGCGAAACTAATTGGTTGTCCTAGATGCTTATTGGATGATTATTAGGACCTCAATTTATGTGTTTTAATATGCTTTGTGTCCTATACCAATCATGAAGGACAAGTGGTAGCAAGTGTGTGTCCAAAACACAAACTCTAAAGAAGTGCGTACTTTTATAACACACCATGTAAGAAACATTTATGATGAAAAATACAATGGAATCAATAATCCTATTTGAACATATCAAAATAGTACAAAGCTTAAAACAAAACTAATTGGTTTTCCTAAATGATTATTGGATGATTAATAGGACCCCAATTTATGTGCTCCAATATGCTTTGTGTCTTGTACCAATCATGAAGACTGTCCAAAACACAAACTCAAAAGAAGTGTGTACACACCATGTAGGAAGGTTGTACCTGTATGAAAACAATGTCACCGGCATACTTGAGGCCCCATGTTGTCAAAACTAAGGTGTCCTCACCACAAAGAGTAGATATCTAGAATAGGGCCACAAAATTCACCATAAATAAGATCAATGCCAACATACGATAAAGTCTCATCAAAAGCATCTTTATTACTTCCTAAGATGTCTTTTTGAAGATGGATGCATTCTCAAAGAAAAATATGCATGGGGTGACCTAGATTTGGTCATGGAGAATACTTTTACAAAGTCGGAATACCATCATGTCTTCTCCAATGATTAGGAGTGTGTGGAAAGATGATAAGAGGTAGGTACATCTAAATTTTATTGAATATTGTAAGGCTCTATGCAACATAACAAAGCTTGGGATTGGGATCTTACTAAGAAGGAAAAATAGTAGGGGGGAATAAAGATGTGACCACTTTTTGTTAAAGTGGTTAAATAAAGAATTCTCTCAATAAGGGAGGTTACTATATTAGATGTGGTTGTGTTTTGTTGGTGGACTGTAATATCATTGATAATGAACAAACAAGATCAGTAACTAGTACAAATTCTTTGTTAGTGAAATCATTTATTAAGCACATTCTTTCCTCTTATGCTCCACCTTTCATATTCATTTGAACCTTTTCCTTGATCCTCACCAAGAGAATATGCACACTTTTTTGGAATCACTCAATTTTGTGTTGCCCTTACTAACTATCCACAATCCCTAGGTTAAGAACCAATCCCTCATTTTAAGAGATTGGCCAACATGAATAATGTTTAAGA
Organism: Diphasiastrum complanatum; assembly: GCA_029204225.1. Taxonomy (NCBI): domain Eukaryota; kingdom Viridiplantae; phylum Streptophyta; class Lycopodiopsida; order Lycopodiales; family Lycopodiaceae; genus Diphasiastrum; species Diphasiastrum complanatum. Next base: position 41,194,768 of record CM055102.1, on the reverse strand, counting down.
CGTCCTTGAAAGCTTGAAAGGCTACTTTAATATCATATTTATCCACTTTTTATTCACCTTAGGTCCTCACATGCTTTTTAAACATTTCATGAACTTGGTGGGAAATCCTCTTTCAAGGGCCCCTCTATTCTCAAGACCGTATAAACAAATTTCACATCTTTCATTCTGCCCTTGCTAAATGTTTAAGGCTATGAATGATTAGTATGGCAAATAGTATGGCCATTGACTTTCAAACATGAGCTCATGGGTTAGATACCCTATTCCCTCCATTGGCATAAACCAAAAGGCATGTTGGAGGTTGTCCTACGAGCGATCTTCTTGTTGAGTAAGGGACATGTTACAGTCCTAGACTTGTTTCAAACTTCAAAACGATGTTGTCACTGGGTGGCACTCTTTCTTTTTGGCCCCACTCCCATTGCATGACAAGCTGAGTTGCAACTCACCTCAAAACAAATATCTAGATCGTAAAGCAAGAAAAATGGAGGGGCCAAATTCCAATCATAAAGCATAGTTGCTCGAACACTTATGAATGTTCAAGCTTGAAATTTGAGGTTACCTACCTTTTCGAATGAAGTGCTTCTTTTAGTTTAAACTTTCATGTGAGAGGTATGTTTCATGGCTCCCTTTTAATCTAAACACGTGAGAAGTTTTCAACCTTTGTTAAAATAATGTTGTTAAGAAGTTCTCAACCTTGTATGAAGTTGAACATTTCAAAGAGAAGGGTGATTTTGTAGTTGACTTTCTACCGAGACTTTTTACATCGTGTGTTCCACTTATGCAATCTAAGATGGGGTTAAGTCTCATATCTTAAATGACACAATACAATTCAAATGACAATTTCGTCAAAACATGGTTAATCCTTGATTTGTCATATTTTGCCAAAAAGCTAGCATGCTTACTCAGAAAACAAATCAAGTTAATGATTTAATTTGTTGTATCAATTCCCAAAGAATGCAATGTTTTCATTAAGCGAGTTTGTCCTTCATATGGCTCGCCCTATTGGGCTGGTCAATGCCCCTTCCAAATTCCTTACCGAAAGCCTACAAATGGGTTGGCCATATGCCATCTTTTCACGATGAGCCATTGAAAGTGGGCCACCTGGCATGTATTCCACGTGGCAAGAATCTAAGTGGTTTAAGCATAGCATATGTCGCGACAATAAGCGCGATGGGAGGCTTGAGAAAGGGGCCCGGGGCCAATGCATTCAAGGGATTCTTCTTGTCCCTTCCAGCCGCGAAACGGTCTACTCCACCACCGTTGGATATTCTTGCCTTTCTGCCACGTGTAGAAAAATGCAGATCGTACACGTGGCTTACATCCAAATCGGCGGGCTGAAAAGGTCTCGTGTCGCTAAGGGCCTCAGCCTTCCCTGAAGTTCCCTTCCCCTTGACAAAAGAACTCTCGTGCGATGGTCGGGAAGCTTTTCCTCTTCGACGATCCATTTTCTCGTTTCCTCGACGATCCATCACTTATCGTGCAAATCCGCTTTCGCCAGCCTTTCTCCATCGCCGCAGTCGCAGTATTCCTGATGCAAAGAGGAGGCGAAGCCTGTTTCAGATCCTCGTTGCTATGCGTGATTGTTCTTTTCCGAGCATTTTCTTGATCTTTGCTCCTTTCAGCCTGTGTAGGTCGCAAAGACATTCCAACAAACAGAACCAACTGCTGATTCGCTGACAGATACAACGGCAATTCACGTCTTCGTATCGGCTACTTGCTGCCTTGGAGTATCACATTTTGAGTCCTGTTTCGGATTGCTGCTGGTATATCTCTACCTGGGATTCTTGTTGTTGATCTAGGAAACCCTTCTTTTAGGTTTGATATTTGGCTTTCCTCTGCTATTTCTTTTCAAAAAGCATTATCGTTTTTTGAGTCCCAGTGTAGTAGCAAAGGACGCCATCTCCTCTTCCTCGTGTTTTCCTATTGCCTCCATGGACGGGCAGATGTTAATTTGGATATTTTTCGAGTGGGATTCCATAACCTGCATTTTTTTGGTTGGGAATTAAAGCCGTGGTGCTCCTCCATTTTTTGGAATTGAAGGGATGCTAATTTAGTTCTAGGACGTCTTTCGTGGCTTGTTGTGCGGCTCAATTGTCTAAACCCTATTTGGGGTTTTAGCGGAACAATATTGTCAGTTATTTGGTCAAGCTGCTGATCAGTTGATTTCTTTAAAACTTTGAGCTTCGAGCAGTGTTTTAACGACTGCCGCACGATGCCTTCCTTTGAATAGTGACATGTTGTGTCTTACGAATTCTATCTATCAGGTGGATCTTTCGACAGCTTTTGACATCACTATATCGAGCGGTCAGAGAACCTGCTTGATCTTTTCAAACAAGGTGCACGGGAATATCAATTGCATGGTTGCAAATATTCGAGTGAGGTTTACTAGAAAGAATGTTTGACAATTGGCATCTTCGACCTTTCAATTCTCAGCCTGGTGAGTTAGATTTGAATGGATAAAAATATGGAGGTTCTTGGATATTGGCTCAGTTATGTACGCAATCTAGTTTTGATGATAAATTTTATTTTATGGTGTTTGTTATGATTTGATTAACAACAATTTCAACTAGCTGTATTTTGCCCAAAATTGCTGTAGACATTTATGCAAGTGGTTTTTTAAAAACTTTTTGGACATTCAGCATATGTATTTTATAATGGTTAGAAAAAAAATAGTTGCATCAATCATGTCAACGATTTACTCTTTTCACGAGGGAGTAGGGATTTCAGCTGTACGAAACTAGCACAGACATATGTTTGTACCAAAGTTCCAGGTGCCGTGGTACGACACTTGGTACGGCACGGGTGCCGTACAGGTGCCGTGGAACTTCAGGCACCCACGCAACCTGTTTTTTTTTTTTTGAAAATTTTTAAGTGAAAAAACCAAAAAAAAAAAAAACAGGTGCCGTACCACGGCACGTGACGCCGTGGTACGGCCGTGGGGTACTTTGGTTTGTACTTGTGAGTTGCGACCTACACATAACCTTGGGAGCTGACAAAGTGAGCAGGGGTGTCATAAAATTTGTTCTTGCTATTTGAGAGGTAGTCGATGGCTAAGACTTCATGGGTGGCCTCAATAGCATTGAAGATCTCACATCTCCTTTGTTAGATTGGGTATCATCCTAGATGGGAAATTAGAATACTTTTTCCCTCAAAGATATAGATCCACATGATTACAAAGTTATCGAACTTGCTTTTGAATACATTTAAAGCACAATTGTGAAAATTAGTAATGTAGGCTTTGTTGTGAGTATTTGCTACATGTGTTCATAAAGATGTTGCATCTAGTTGTGGTAGATATAACATGTTCTATAGTCTTTAGACTTTGACAAGGACAAATGAATCTCATTGTTGTCTTTTTATATAATGTGAGTATTCATCGGCCCTCAAGGTGAAACTTAATATCTATCTTGGAAAAGGTGATAATCACCTATTTGTCAGTCTTTTAGGAAGAGAGAGAACCAAATTTAAGAATTTCTTGTGCATGTGGCTTTCACCTTTTGATAACATGTAGTTCAAGCCATAGATGCACGAAAACGCGTTTCTGAGGAGACGCGTTTTGGAAATTGCGTTTCTCAGACCAGAATCGTACTAATGTTTTTTTTTTTTTTTTTTTGGAAAAATAGCTTATGGCTGAAATTTTTTTAGGGGATCAATGGTCAAACCAGCGTTTTGCTTCTCAGAAGTGCAGTAGATGGGGCACAAACAGATCTTATTTTCAATAGCTATTAGGTTGTTATTTGCTCTAGTTTTCAATAAATGCTCAGGGGGTTCGGGGGGCGGTAGCCCCCCAAGAAACGGGGGGTTTGGGAGGCTACCCCCCCGAGAAACAGGGGGTCGGGGGGGTGGTACCCCCCCGGTGGGGGGTTTGGGAGGCAATGCCCCCAACGGCAGGGTCCGGGGGCTGCCGGTAGACCTCGGCCCCAACGGTAAGGCCTCTTCATGATTTGGCCTTCCAACTTCCTAAGGGACCATGGATTAATGCACCTGAACTGGACCATCCTGCACCCGAAACAGTCGGCAAACTACATAGTAATTATGCTCTTAATTAGAGCTTTCATCTGATACTCATATTGCCCAAAGAAAAACCAAAAAAAAAAAAACGTTTCTGGAATTTTTTTGAAATCTTCAGAAACGCGTTTCTGAACCGCGTTTTTGACCGCGATTCTAAAATGCATTTCAAAAACGTAGTGCATCTATGGTTCAAGCTACGTGATGATTAACCTTTTAATTTGAGATATAAAAGTTCAAAGATTTTAAGTATGTTTTGTTTTTGTTGGTCTCATTATATAGAGACTTTTCTTGATGAAATTTTTAGTGATTCCAAAATAACAAGCATTTACTACTTAGAAGTGAGCACACTATCATCCATGTATAGTGTACTATGTATGATGCCAAAATACAAACTCAATCTAGTTTCAGATTCAACTTCCTTAAGTGATAAAGAATTGTAATGTAATTCGTAACTCAAATTTATAATGTTGTGCTAGCCTCTAGGTGGGCCACATAAAACTTTAGGAGCTAGAGCTCAGATGTTAAAAATTAGAATCTAGAATCGAAATGTTTGAATGACGGCACTACATTCTGTTGGATTTATCTCCTCTACTCTTCTAAATCCCATGTTAATCTGGTTCCATTCATTGCTGCATATTTACTTGCATTGTCGCGCAGCTCAACTACTGAAGACAAGCAAGAGAAGAAGGCCGACATATCGGGTTTGTCCAACTTATCGGGTAGACCCAACTTGGCCGACTTATCGGAGAAACCTTACTTATCCGACATATCGGGGAAGTCCGACTTATCGAACCTCCTCACGGTCACCTTTTGTACTGTGCAACTAACTTGACAATGACAACAAATGGGGACCCCCCCTCTCAAAGGATATCTCTTTATTATGCAAAACTAATTGGCCTTTGCCAATTATACATTGGATTCGCAAAGGGTCATAAAAGAGGAACATAAACTTGGTTCCTTTCAATGGACTTGTAATCAAATGCATGGGGTTTTTCTCATAAGCCTTTAATTCTTTCAACATGCAAGGATGAAGAATTCTAGAAACTTGACATGCAAATGGAAATAAGCAAACTACAATTACATGCAAAGGCAATCATCAAAGTAATGCACACATGCAAAAGTTAAGGAGGACGTAATGCATGCATGCATCCAATTTTGGGGTGTTTGGTAGTGGAAATCAAGGATTAGGATCATAGGATCATTCTTGGGAGTTCTTTATCTATGGAAGGCCGAGTATGGGGGAAAAAGAGCTTTGTTTAAAAATAATTTGAGTTGCTGGATTATAGGTAGTAGTGGGTCGAGTTGGAGGAATGAGCTAGTTTAGTTTATGGTGTAGATACTTCAAAAATGGAGATGTAGCACAAGAGATATGGTGAAATGGATAGTGAAAAGGAAGGGAGAGAGGGAGAGAGAGAAATCCAAGAGGATAGAGTGTAGATGTTTTGAGTTCCAAAGCCTCCAATCCAAATTTGGCACAATCTCCTTGAGCCAAAGCTTCAAGCTCCTTCTCCAAAGCACCTACACACAAAAACAAACAAAAAGGAAGACTAGCAAGCATAATGATGGAATGGCCTTGGTAAGGGGCCGAGTTTCTCCTTATATAGAGAGTGGGGAAGCATTCCAAAGTGAGTGAGGTGTCATGTACACGTGTATGAGGTGTGGGGAAGACTCCAAATGAACTAAAGATGAAGTGGAGTGGATGGGTGAGGTGTATAAGTTTGTGAAAGTGAATAGGTGAGGTGTATGAGTTTATTTGCATAATAATCATTAATTCATTGCACTTTTTTCTAGAGGTTGCCCATCCTCAATCATGGTGGAAAAGTTCAATAGGGTGATCAGTCCCTTGGCCTAGTCCCAATCTTTATAGACTCCTCTTAAAAATAAGCCTTCTTTATAGACTTGTCAAAAGCCTTCGTTGGTACCAGCCTTAAGCTTAGAAAGCTTGCTTGCTCATTGTTCTTGTTCTTCAGGCACTTTCATGAGTACCTGCACATACCTTCAAAGACAAGTCAGTTTTCATACCATCAGACCTTTTGAGGTGTCAGCGTAACACCTTCCCTCCTCCCACATCATGCAACAACCTAATAGGTAGGCCTTGTTGAAGGATTGGCAACAAGTACAAACCTACAATGATTGTGTTGCTTGAGTTTTGAGAATCGAAGAATCTCATAAAGGTTCAAATTTTTAACATTGGACTATGATCGGGTGAAGTTGGAATTTGGAAACAACAATTAATTTGCTATCAATCCAGCCTTCTAGTGGAGGAATGCCTACACATTCTCCTCCTATGAATTTTAGTGGCAAGTCTCAAACCTTGGCCATGTTGATTTTATTGCGATTGACCTACAAAATTTCATCAAAATTTTAGATTAAACTTTACTATCTAGAAAGCACCGTTGTATACTAAATGTGTGATGCACATAGTTGAATTTTCAAACACAGTTACAAATCATCTATACGAGGTTTAGGGTTTAGGGTGGCCGCCGCACATACATGGTAGATAAATTGCAATGCTCTCGTGCCTCATTCTAAAATGAAGATGATATTGGAAAATGGTAGGTTATCAGAAATGAGTTCTGATACCATGTCGTAAAAACGATGGGAATGCGGAAGGATCGACTGATATCAGATTAATAGAGATATGATAGAAACAGAACTCTGACATCAAATCGGAAATGTGTAATATATGCGGAAGTTTTAGCAACGGATGGTTGCGGATCAGAAGTGCGTCAGTTACCAGCAAAAAAGATCAAAATGAATGAACAATAGCAATGCAAAGACTTGCACTCTGATTGATTGAAAAATGAGTACAATAGCTTGAAGCAACAACGCGAGGCTGTGTATCGAAGGATAAGCTTCAGCTAAGTGTCGTTGAGCAACAACTGGTTAGCTACAAAGCAATGCCTATTGAATAAATAAATATGATCAAGGCGCTAACTCCATTGTAGATTCACATTGATTATTGGATGTCAGTGATCAGTACATTGAAAGCATGACATTAATCTACTTCATCTACTAGTAGTCGTCATTCTGACAATAAATGTATGTATAGAGTAGATGGACTGTAAACGTTGCGACGTGGGTCGGATTTCTGGTTGACAATATTGAAAAATACCATGTATCGAAAATATACAATGACTCGAGAAATTACGACTCGAGTCAAGTCGATCCGGTATCGAGAAATTCTAAAAATCACGAGTTGAGTCGATTCGGTATCAAGAAATTCTAAAAATACGAGTCGAGTCGAGTCGATCCGGTATCGAGAAAATCTGATTTTGAATTTCGAGTCACCCCTTTTTTTTTTTGGTTTTCTAGTATAAGTATATACAGCTTTCAGGATGCTCATTACCGAATTGATTTGGGCCTGAGCATTGAAATCCAACACCCCCCCCTTAATATGGATCCTGAAAAACTTCGATCTTCAAATTTAGCATATTGTTAAATCTGAGATGGTGCTCCTTGGATAGTGCTTTCGTGAAGTAATCTGCTGCCATAAAATCTGTCCTGCCGAAAACCAATGACACGTCCTTGCTTTGCACTTTCTCTCTAAGGTAGTGATACCTGATTTCGATATGCTTGCTTCGAGAATGAAATCTTGGATTTAGAGATAGTGCGATTGTGATTTGCTTATCACAATAGATGGTCGTTGGATGTGGCTGAGCAAGGTTGATATATGCAAGCAGGTTCCTTAGCCAAATTGCCTCCTTGGTAGCATTTGTGGTAGCCTTGTATTCCGATTATGTTGATGATAATGCTAGGTCTATTTTCGGCTGTTCCATGAGATTGGGCCTTGATTGAACAAGAACACAAATCCAGAAGTCGATCTTCTGGTGTCGATATCTCCTGCCCAATCTGCATCTGTGTAACCTTCGAGAATATTGGCAGATTGGCTGCCTCCGTAGCAAGTGCTGAGATGCTTTGTGGCTTGGACGTACTTCATGACCTTCATGAGAGCTTTTCAATGCATTGGCCCTGGATTCGATAGGAACTGGTTGAGAGAGCTGATCGAGCATGCAAGGTTGGGTTGAGTGCAGAGCATTGCATACAATAGTGAGCCGATGATGGAGTGAAATGGATACTGCTTCATTTCGTCCTTATCTGCCTCAGTTTGAGGACATTGCTCCTTTGACAGCTTCAGACTAGGGTCGAGTGGGAAGTAGCTCGATTTGGTGTTGGTCATTCCATATTTGTCCAACACGTTGGTGAGATATCGTTGTTGACTGATAAAAAGCTGTCTTCTGGATCGAATTCGTTGAATCTGAATTCCAAGACAATAATGGGCTGGACCCATCCTGTATTCATGTGATAGCATGCATTTGGTGTCCTTCAACAAATTCAGATTGTTATTCAACAGTAACATATCATCTACATAAAGAGTGATGATTATGAAGGAATTCGATACAAACTTGAAGTAGACATTCGAGTCTGCCTAGTTTGATTAAAACCATTCTCGATTAGAAATGCGTTAATTTTCTGAAACCAGTCTCTTGGTGACTGTTTCAGACCATATGGAGCCTTGTGGATTTTGCACACTAGGTGCTCCTTACCCTTTAGTTTGTATCCCTTTGGCTGCGACATATAAATCTCCTCTTCGATAGTCCCATTGAGGAAAGCGGTCTGGACATCCATTTGGTGGACTTCGAGATCTGCTGCAACTGCATAGGAAAGAAGTAATCGAATTGAAGCATGCTTAGCAACAGGGCTGAAGGTCTCGGAATAATGCAGATCTGGAATCTGGGAGAAGCCTTTGGCGACCAGCCTGGCCTTGTATCGATTTAATCTTCCTTCAGCATCATGCTTCGCTTTGAATATCCATTTGCATGGAATCAGATTTTGATTCTTTGGCAGCTCAGTTACAGTCCACGTTTGATTCTCGATTAGAGAATCGAATTCTGTGTCCATTGCAGCTCTCCACTGATCAGCATCAGGTGTTGACATTGCCTCTGAAACAGTGTTTGGTTCCTGCACAAAATAGCAAGCTGGATCATCCATACATCGGGATGGAGGCTGACTGGATCGGTTTGATCTTCTGGGCTGAACTTCGATTCAATGATGTGATTCGATCCGTTGAGGTACTGGTGAATGCTTTCTGGGTTTACAGTCCATTCCGGCGTAGAGAGCGAGATCGTTGGTAGAAACAACGATATCAAAATACTGTTGGCTGCGCACTTGTTGAAACGATGTCTTGGTAGAAACAAGACTAATGACCCTCAATAGAAATGCAGATTACTGAACCACCTGCTCTGATACCATATCGAAAATGGTAGGTTATCAGAAATGAGTTCTGATTAGTAGAGCTTTGATAGAAACAGAAGTCTTATATCAAATCGGAAATGTGTAATAGCAGCGGAAGTTTTAGCAACGGATGGTTGCGGATCGGAAGTGCGTTAGTTACCAGCAAAAAGGATCAAAACGAATGAACAGTAGCAATGCGCAATAGAACAAAGCAGTAGTGTAGACAAAAACTTGCACTCTGATTGATTGAAAAATGAGTAAAATAGCTTAAAGCAACAACGCGAGGCTACGTATCGAAGAATAAGCTTCAGCTGAATGTCGTTGAGCAAAAACTGGTTAGCTACAGAGAGTACTGCCTACTGAATATATAAATCTGACTAGGGCGCTGACTCCATTGTAGATTCACATTGATTATTGGATGTCAGTGATCAGTAAATTGAAAGCATGACATTAATCTACTTAATTTACTAGATCCGTCCTACAGTAGGTAGCCGTCATTCTGACCATAAATGTATGCATAGAGTAGGTGGACTGTCAACGTTGCGACGTGGGTTGGATTTCCGGTTTACAGTATCAAAAAATACCATGTATCGAAAATATACAATGACTTGAGAAATTACGGGGCTGACTAGGAAAATTACGACTCGAGTCGAGTCGATCCGATATTGAGAAATTCTAAAAATACGAGTCGAGTCGCGTCGAGTCGAGTCGAGTCGATCCGGTATCGAGAAAATCTGATTTTGAATTTCGATCTTCTGCTTAAAAGTTTGAGTCACCCCTTTTGTTTTTTTTGGTTTTCTAGTATGAGTATGTACAACTTTCAGGATGCTCATTACCGAATGGATTTGGGCATGAGCATTGAAATCCAACAGATGATATTACGACAATCTAAATTTCGTTGGCTTCAGGTGTTGTGACAACCCAATGCATCCAATTGTCGTTTGTTTGAGCATACACCTTATTTTTGAGGTGCCATTAGCATTTGACCTGCAGAAGTAATGCTCAATAGGCTAGCCACTGTTCAATTTAAACTGTCGTGACAAGAAATCTGTTTTGCCCATAAATTCTCAGATGAACAGATCAAAATCACTGCTTGTTGTTAGAACTCTATGTTGACCATGTATGGAATTCTTAGCTGCTGGAAGTATTCTGGTTGGCTAGGGAAAAAAGTTATGTGCGGATGATGTCACGGTCATGGGATTGTATATTATGTTAGAAATCCATAAATCATAATATGGATGGACAGACTAGGATTCGAACCCAGGACCTCCCTCATACCGGATGGGATGCTCTACCACTGAGCTATCCGCCCTGTTTGATAGTTCTCTCTAGAGTGTGGATTGATATTCCAACACCCCCCCTCAAGCCACACTTGGTTGGGGTCCTAGCTGTCACCTGCCCCACAACTTGGGCCACCTAACCATGGCTTTGACACCATGAATTGTTAGCTCTAACTTGGCTCTGATACCATGTTAGAAATCCATAAATCATAATATGGATGGACAGACTAGGATTCGAACCCAGGACCTCCCTCATATCGGATGGGATGCTCTACCACTGAGCTATCCGCCCAGTTTGATAGTTCTCTCTAGAGTGTGGATTGATATTCCAACACCCCCCCTCAAGCCACACTTGGTTGGGGTCCTAGCTGTCACTTGCCCCACAACTTGGGCCACCTAACCATGGCTTTGACACCATGAACTGTTAGGTCTAACTTGGCTTTGATACCATGTTAGAAATCCATAAATCATAATATGGATGGACAGACTAGGATTCGAACCCAGGACCTCCCTCATACCGGATGGGATGCTCTACCACTGAGCTATCCGCCCTGTTTGATAGTTCTCTCTAGAGTGTGGATTGATATTCGACCCCCCCTCAAGCCACACTTGGTTGGGGTCCTAGTTGTCACCTGCCCCACATTTTGGGCCACCTAATCATGGCTTTGATACCATGAACTGTCAGGTCTAACTTGGCTTTGATACCATGTTAGAAATCCATAAATCATAATATGGATGGACAGACTAGGATTCGAACCCAGGACCTCCCTCATACCGAATGGGATGCTCTACCACTGAGCTACCCGCCCTGTTTGATAGTTCTCTCTAGAGTGTGGATTGATATTCCAACACCCCCCCTCAAGCCACACTTGGTTGGGGTCCTAGCTGTCACCTGCCCCACAACTTGGGCCACCTAACCATGGCTTTGACACCATGAACTGTTAGGTCTAACTTGGCTCTGATACCATGTTAGAAATCCATAAATCATAATATGGATGGACAGACTAGGATTCGAACCCCCTCCCTCATACCGGATGGGATGCTCTACCACTGAGCTATCCGCCCTGTTTGATAGTTCTCTCTAGAGTGTGGATTGATATTCCAACATATTATAATCATCTTCTTAAATTTGAGTGTCCTTTTATCCATTTCAACGTACAATTTTCGACTGTGGCCAACCTAACAAGGGTGGCAACTTTTCATTTTCATACCAGAATTTGTTGTACTATTGAAGTTCCACAGCTTGTTATCTTTGTTTGTTTGAGAGTAGATTTTTATGTTGAGGTGCCATTAGCATTTGACGTGCAGGATCATAACGTACTAAAGCTTAGTAAGCTACGTTCAATGCATGTTTTCCATGATAAAGAATGATTTTTTCCTGTAATTTTTTAGCTGATCAGATTGAATTGACTTGTCATTAAAACTCTAGTTGAGCACGTCTAGAACTCCTAGCTGCTAGAAATTTATTTGGTTGGCTGGTAAAAATTGTATGTGCAAATGATGTCTTTGTCCTGGAATTGTATATCATTCAATCGTCTCCTCTTTTGAGTCTTTTCATATCCATTTTCATGTATAATAGTAAGAATTTCTTAATGGGACAGTTTAGTTATGGATACAATTGAATACATTTCTTGATATTTTCTGAATAAGCAGAGCTGAGAGCATGTGTTCATTTTCTTCATTACCTTTTGTTAATTGAACTAATTTTAGCTTAAACATTGAGGCTTTGTAAAGTAGGTATTGTATTCAGGCATAGTGCTTGTGAAAACTTCACTCTCTCATAATTTATGATATTTCATGTGTTCAGGAGTTGATATTTATCAGATTATTCGCGAAGCACAGACTCGGTGGTTAAGGCCTATTGAGGTGATTGAAATACTCCGTAATCATCAGATCTTCAGGCTAAATCCTGTTCCTCCAAATAGGCCTCCAAGTAAGCTCATACTGACAAAATCTTTTGCGAAAAGATATGTTGGAAAGGAAATAGATTTTTGGTGTCTATGAGTGGACTTTCAAATTCATAGGTATTAGGTAGAACTGTGGTCTTGATTCTTTCATTCTCGAACCCCTGTTTTGGAAGTCAATTGGCTAATGATTGTATGATGTTTCTTGAGATTTTCAACCTAAGAAGCTTAATCTCTGTTATTATAAGTGAGAAATTAGATGGAGGAACTCTCTTTTTAACTAGTCTTACATGTTTTCCCTGGGATCTCTCTCAGGTGGATCTTTGTTCTTATTTGACCGAAAGACACTGCGATTTTTTCGAAAAGATGGTCACAATTGGCGTAAGAAGAAAGATGGTAAAACTGTTAGGGAGGCGCATGAACGACTAAAGGTTCATAACAAATGTTCTGATTTTAGATCAGTGTGTTAATCCTATGTCATTGTACTAATCAACAGTTGTATTGTGTAATGGTGTTTCTGACGGTATGGCATTGGCTCTTAACTGCATATCTTTCTCCTGTAGGAATGTATCTGTACTTCAGATTCTTTGAGGCAAACTCTTGGGCAACTAGTGTATTAGATGTTTTTCAGTGTATATATTTTTTGCATGTGGCGTAGACTCTAGGGTACGCTCATTTGCTTGTGTGAGATATTCAGGCTTGTTCAGTCATTCCATATTCAGAGCAGAAGTTTAGTAGTGAAGAGAGATGTATACAAAGCGAAATTTGTTTCCTACTATGAATTACATATGATACATTCGTGACACATTTTACATACATGAAAGGCCAATCATTGCCTAGCCACATACAGTCTGCATGCTCTTTAATCAACAGACTGTTCTTGTTCTTTCTTTTGGACAGATGCTGGCTTCTCCAAGCTTTTGCAGCCTAGCCATTGAGTTCAATGGAACTACTCACACTGCATTTTTGACAGATTTGCTTGTCTGCTGGGTTTTCAAGTGATAAGAAGTGACATGGAAGCTGTTTGATTGCAATGAATCCACGAAAAGAAAAATGGAAAGTCTAATAGTGAAGCTTTTATCAGTTTATTATTGATCGTTGTTTCTGAACAGGCTGGAAGCATTGATATTCTGCATTGCTATTATGCTCATGGCGAAGATAATGTGAATTTTCAGCGGAGAAGCTATTGGATGCTTGAAGGGTAAGTCCATAACATTGTTAGATTTCAGGTTTCATGTCTTGGCAAGCCCAGTACAAGGTTCCACTTCTCTACCAGCTCAATCAACAAAAGCACGTTTTTTCAAGCCCTCCTTGCTTTTGAGAGTTTTTCTCTGTACCCTCAGCCTAGAATTATTGAACTTAATTTGAAAACTTTGAAAGTTGTAGTCTTTGTATCTTGGCTGCTTTTTCTTTTTCTTTTTATTTGCTAAGAACTGGATTACCGGCTTAGTTGTTGGCAAATGACGAATAAAATTTGAAATTTGTTTGTGTAACAGCTCCTCATATTCTGATATAAGTGAATGAAAGTCTATGTGCAAGCGTTTTATGTTTAACTGATAGAATTATGAGGCTTCATTCTGCTTTTTGGCAGTGCATATGAACACATTGTGCTTGTGCATTATCGAGAAGTAACAGAGGTTTGTTCCCTTTCATAGTCTTTATGTTGTAGATTTTTTTTCTTGACTATGGGTTTTACTTTTGGATATATCATTGTCAGTGAGTTCAAATTTTTATTATTATTTCAGAGTGATGTATGTATGCCGCCAAAGTCTAGCATCTTGACAGTCTGATCTTTTGGCCTACCTAGATGCTTCATATGTTGTTTGAGATGCAGAGAGATGGGGTACAAACCTGAGTTAGTTCAATGTATCTGATAACCATCAGTTTGATAATTTCTACATTGACTTATCCTTGGGAGATATATTTTATTCAGGGAAGCAGGACATGTGTCATTCGCACTGTGAATGAGGTAAAGGAAACTGCTAGTTCTGCTGCAGAAAAAAATAGTTCTCAATCGACTATATTAACATACCTATCCGCTTCAGAGACTCCACCTCTGGCACATTCTTTTTTCAGTCCAGAGACTTCTGAGGTTGAGGTAACTGGTCCTTACCAATTGTCAGAGTCTGCTGCAGATTCTGCATTTCGAGAGATTGAGGAAATTGATTCTGGTGAAGAATTTGAGGAAATTTTGGCTCCGGTTCTAGGATCCTCAGAAAAAAAACACTCATCTTTACTTCAACAGCTGTCAGTTCAAGGGGAAAAGGACACAGCCACGGAGTTTAATGGCACTTCAAAAGAGGGACCATTGTCTGCAACGTTCCCATTCAGTGCTAGACATACTGTGCAATCAAATGCTCCAAATTCTCTATCACAAAACTTACTTTCTTCAATGGGAGGATCTGATGTACCACAGAGACCTTATGGTAATTTTGGAAGTGCCAAGCAAGTTGTTGTCAACCACTCTGTTGCACATTTGGAGAACAATAGTGCTTTTCAGCTTGAAGATCTTTCACAAAATACAGGTTAATCCAATTCATCCATGTTCTTCCTCTTGTGAAACGAGTACCTGTTTTGAGCGCACAACTTCTTCATGCAGTTGAAAGTGGGTGTCAGAATGATGTGTTTAGTAGTCCATGGATGGCTTTATTCATCATCAAACTTCGTTCTATGGTTACATTAGGCAGTAGTGTTGATTGGTGTATCTGAATGAATATACTTGTTTCATATCAAACTCGCACTCCCCTCTTTGGACCCGCAAATTGTGACTAGTTGGATCAACACTGTAAGTCATGTGGTGTTATTCATCATTCGAATTTGTTCTTATAGTTAATCCGCACTCTTGATTGGGGTTTCTGAGAGGTTATGCTCGCTTTATGCCAAATTTGGACTTGCCTATGCCAAGCCCAAGTCCTTGGGTCATCTCTGCAGATCATCTTTTGTCTCTTCTTTCAAGGAGGTTGTTAATCACTGGCCAGCTTATTTCTTTATCACACAAGTAGCTGTGGTTTTCACTTCTCTCTGATATTTCTTGTTTGACAGTGTAGCTATACCCTTTTGAAAACCTACTAGTTACTTTACTGCCGTGAATGGCCACTTAACAAGAGAGAGAGCTGAGCTTCCTTGGTGGCTAAGCTATTTAATGTAATCAAGGATTACAGTTTTCCAGTTTTCCACCTTGAGCATCTTACTCATTTGAATTCAACCATGCTTGCAGTCTCAAAGTTGCTCGTAACATTATAGATTTTGCACTAACTGGGTCTAACTTGGATCCTGGTTGCACTGATGATCAACTGACCAGGCTGCCCTTTTTTGTAAAGATTTATTCTTTCTTGGCAAAATTACTCTTTCCTGAAATCTTTTTTTTTTCTTGCTGTTGATTGTGATCCAAAAGTAAACTGTGATACTCTTCAATAACCTCGTAGAAACATTCTTTTAGCCAACTTTCAGCCTGTGAAGGAAAGTATCTGGTTCTAGTTGGGAATCGATGAAACGTATCAACAGTGCTTCTGGATGGGCACAAGGGCTTCCAGTGTGTGTGTGTGTACCTGCATGGATGATGATTAGGTTGTCTGGGGTAGTGTCATGCAGTAACTTATGCTGAGAAAGTTTAAAGACTTATCCTATTAGAAGGTATCATGAAGCTCTATGTTGCAGTGGTTGGAACCATGTGCAATTGTTTCGAGGTTCTGGATGTAGTTGACTGCTTCTGTTACTTGTAGCTTTCACATTTGATATATATGTTCAGTGCATAGACGCAACGAAACACGATTCTGCAGAATTGCGTTTCGCGAAACGCGTTTCTGAGAATCGCGTTTCGTTTTTCAGAATCGTTTTTGAAAAAAAGACAGAATACAAAAAATCTGGAATACAAAAAAACAGAATACAAAAAACAGAATACAAGAAAACCAAAAATAAAAAATAAAAATAAAAGAACGTTTCTGAATTTTTTTTTGAAATTTCCAAAACGTGTTTCTGAATTGCGTTTTGAATCGCGATTCTGAACCGCGTTTCAGAAACGCGCTGCGTCTAACTTCAGTGTAAATTGATGACAGCAGGATTTGCATTTTATCCAGAGAAACCCGAGACCTAAAATTTGAATTTTTTGAAATTTAGAATCTTCTTTATTGTAGCTTTACCTAATGGTCTCATACTTGTAATTGAATATTTGTTATTATAGCACCACTTATCTGTTTTGTTGATTAAACTTTGTAGTCTTTCTCATTTGCTTGGAGATGATGCTGACATTGTTCAAGAAATGTTATGCTGGATTGACAGAAAGATTTCCTGGTCAACGGGCATTGCCCTCTGCAACTCTTGACATATCTGGATGGAGCACGCTGCTGCAGAATTTTCGAGGTGGTGGGATACCGGAAGGTAGTAAAAGGAAGCAAGATCTCAAGTCACCAACTTGGGCAGACATGTTGGAGCAAATAATGACACCCCCAGCTCAAAATAACAGACCTAGTTCCATGCATAGAGATGACACAAGTTGTGAGCCTACGGTTTCTCTATCCTCTCAAGGTTATCTAAATGCTCCTGCTCCAGCTAACATGGGAGATTCACGAAAGTCTCAGTTCGATATTATAGAGCAAAGAAATTCTTCAGGTGCTCCTGCAAAGGTAGAATTTTTTGCATCTCTCTCATGTGTGCATGGTATTGTAATGGTTTGTAAACATACATGTTTCACTTGGCACCGCACTACTTGCAGCTACAGCTGCTACACTCTCTTTCCTTGAGATGCTTGTCTTGAAAATGGGACAGCTTATTTTCAGAAATTTGGCAATGGGAAGTTTTTTAAAGCTCTGAAGCAAAGTAAGCTTTTGGTAACTGTCAACCTACTGTTAGGAAGCTACAGTATACAGGGAAGTTGATCCATTGGGGTGTGGCTGGGTTATCCAGATATTGGCATAGTTTAGATTGAGAGTGGATTGAGGTTGTATGAGAAACCTTATCAGATATTTTCAGATCACCCATTGGAAAGGCTGAGAGATGTGAATACTGCACACCTTCTCCCCCAAAAACTCCACAGTCACTGCCGTCTCCAAATCTATTGCATTTGTTGTTATCATGTCCTTATTTCCCATTGCCCTTGATCAGAGCTTTAATCTGATACCCATAATAGAAAAACGTTTCTCAAAAACGCTCCCCCAAACCAGACACACGTTTTTGACTGCGTTTCTGGATTGGGGGTGCAACTATGAATTTCTATATATATATATATATATATATATATAGTATAAAACTATTTTAGGGAGAGAATGTGTGAGGTGCCGTAAAAAATATCACGCTTTTGTCGGCAAAAATGCCGGCAAAAAATCACCCATTTGCAAAAGGAAAAGCTAAACAGGTTTTAAAAAAATGGTAAGAAAAACACACCCTCCAAAAATATATAAACACTTTTTGTGGGTAAGTGCCCATTGCCCGTCATCGACGGGCACAAGCAACTAGTATTTATATATATATATAATGTCAGACATGAGGGTCCAGGGCGAGTTATGGGCTCGGCTCATTACATTCGTCGCGTCCATTTACATTTACTTTACTTTATGCATAAGCAAGCCTTGGGCCCTTTTTTATTCATTAGTGACACTTAAACTATATGGTTGGCCTTTGGCCTTATTATTCATTATTAGGCCATATGGACATATTACTGGAGAGTGGGGGCCGGGCCTTCTTGGAGGGCGCACTATTTTCCCTCCTAGTTGGGCCCTAGCCACCGGAAGTTTCCTTTTAGGGCGTCCTCTTGGCTATAAGTAGGGAAACTGTGTCATTTGTTATTCAGCTGAGATGTTGATCTCTCTCTTTAGTCTCCTTAATCTCTCTCTTTCCTGCTTTCTAGGGTTAAGTTTTGCTTATGTGCTGCTTTCATAGTCTTGCTTATGTGATGCTTTCATAGCTTAGCTCTAGATCAGTTGTGGCTCTATTCGTAACTTGGTATCGGAGCACTTTCCTGATTGCTGAATTTCAGATCTGATTTTCTGATTGGGTGCCCATTTTCCTTGCTGATTTTTCTCTCTTTGCTGAGGGCTTTCGTCTCTTTGCTTCAGCAACATTCAGCATAGTTTGGAGGACCAGCTCCCATCAAAGCATTTTCCTTGGCGGAGCTTTAGCAGATAGTTAGCGGAAGTACTTCCGCTAAATTTGGCGGCCGGAATTTTTTTTTTTGGGCAGATTATTTCCGGCGCCCAGGTTCCAACCCTCTATCACCCATTTCCAGCTTGTTTGCAGGTTCTCCAGCGCCCAATTCCCTCATCTCTTTCGTCCGTTCCTCCTTCCATTTTCAGCCCTCTTTTCACTTTTGTTTGCAGGCTGTCCAGCCGCTTCATACTTGTCACTTTCGTCCGTTTTTGTCTCCGTTTGCAGCCATTTTTCACACCTTGTTTGCAGGCTGTCCATCGCCCATCCTCAACCAAATTTCACGGAATTCCGACTCCGTTTGATACTCCAATTTGTCACTTGCCTGGCTGTCCAGCGCATTTTTACAGCCTTCATTTTCACTTTTTTCATTTGCTGATTGCTGTCCTTTCTTAGTTGTGATAATAGTGGTTTTAATAGACTAATTTGGGGTGAGACAAGAGTCCGCTCTCTCAAGTTTTCGTCTATTCCTTCCACTATCATTATGGCACATTCACCTACCCCGAGTGAGACTACTCAAGAAACCTTATCCGATCAATTTCGTCGCATGGATGCGACCCTTTCTGGCCTCGTTCTTCGCTTCGATACCGTTATGACGGGCTTTGCTACTATGCAGTCACAGATCGATTCTTTACAACCTCATGGTCCTGGTAAAGCTCCTGTTTTTCCTTCATTTGGGCCTCCATTTGGATTTCCATCCTCTTCTCCTTCGCTTGGCAGTGGGGTTCATTATGCACCAAACCCACCCCCTGGCATCCCACGTCAGTCAGCTCCTGCGCCACATTTTCCACGTCATCCAACTCTTGAGTCACAATCATTTGAGTCACCTGCGTCATTTGAGACAGTCATAGAGCTATTTGAGATAGTCATTGAGTTATCTGAGTTAGTTCATGTCTCGCATAGTGAGTTTGAGTCACATCTATAGGTTGATGTTGCACAGGTTGATATTGTAGATGCTTCACAGGTTGATCTTACAGATACTACAAAGGTTGATGTTGATATTACAGATACTACATGCCTTAGTGCAGTTCCCGAGTGCTTTGTTACTGTAGCCTCCTTTGATACTGTTGCATCCTTTGCTACTGCTGATGCTATTACATGCTTTGATATTGATGCTGATACTGATGATGAGTACCTTGGTGCTGCTCCTGAGTGCCATGCTACAAATATTGTAGCCTATGTTCCTTATCACACTGCTTTTGAGTACCATGCTACAGATGTTGTAGCCTATGCTGCTTATTACGATGAGTCTATGGTTGTTCTTTTAGATGACTTGCCTACTCATTCAGTAGTAGCACTATACATGTCACATGCTTCTACATTTCATGATGGTTCCTATGTTGGGTGTCCTATTCCTCCGTTGATAGTTCCTATTCGTATTGTATATGCGGATCTTCTAGATGCATATTTAGGCCAGAGCTTATTAGTTGGTGTTTCTGCTATTATGCCTAAGTATGATGTTATTACATTTGTGGATCATGCTCATCTAGATGCTGTTTTATATTCATGGCTACTACGCCTCCTTTGGCATGATGACATTGTATATTCATGGTCCATGAGGATACCTTACAGTATTGTTGCTTTACACTCATGGGCACTATGGATCCCTTGGCATGACGACATTCTACATTCTTGGGCATTGCACATACCTTGGGTTGATGTACAGTTGTCTGTTCCAGCTATTATTTGTCAGGGTGATCTACCACAGTTTCCTTGGCATTCATGGCTGCTGCACATAGCTTGGTCTTTGATGTTGTTCCAGAGTGGTTGCCGAGCTGTGCTTTTCCAATGGTATTCTTGGGCTATTCGACTAGCTTTGGATATCTCAGTTGTTGGGGTCGTGCATATCGAGATTTTCTTCTTGGGCTATTCGACTAGCCTTGGATATTTTACTTGTTGGGGCCCTTCATTACGACATATTTCTTTGGCATTCCTGGGCTATCAGAGTACCTTGAGTGAGTTTTCTTCTCGCTTGGTTTTCTTTATGCATCTACATTAGTTGCTTATAGCTGATGTACAGTGCTTTGTAGTTGCTTATAGTTACCATACAGTGTTTTGTGGAGTTTGTGTGATACTTTTGGAGTACCTGTTGTGACGACTTATGTCCTCTCCGAGACCATCAGGGTACCTTGAGAGAATTCCTTCTCCTCTCTTGGATAGTTTTTGGGGATGTTGCCGCCATATACTTCAGTGTTGCTCATATGTTTTTTGATACTCATTCCCAGCTACACGTGGATATTGCTCCGATGCTTGCTACTGATGTTGCGGATCCTGTTCCGCGTTCCAGTGCATTTTTTCTATTCCTCACTTGTGCACCTGGTGTGTACTTTGGGATTACACTTGCGGCCAGTTCCGATGGGTCATCTGATTCTCCATCCGTTTTTGGTGTATCCTATGATGGATTGGTATGTCCATATGAGGCCTTTCTGGATGAGTTTTTCGGCTACAGTTTATCATTTGGGGCCTCTACTATTTCTAGATTTGTTGCTACTATTTTCATGCATCATGTCTTTTTAGATGATGCATTGATTTCTTGGACCTTCCGGAGCTTTTGGCATGCTGCTCTTCTCGTGATATGGGCCTTGAGGGTATCGTATGCCATTGCTACTTCTCATTCATGGGCCCTATGGATACCTTGGGCTTTTGACCATGTTGGTGCATATTTCTCCATTTTAGCTATCCTTTGTCAGGATGATCTCCTTGGTGCTAGTCTTCCGATGCTGCTATCTTTTCTTGGGGCACTTTGCACATATGGATGATGGTTACGTGTATCATTCGGCTATTCACGATGAGTGTCCATCTCTTTTTCAGTTTCATTATTGGCTTCCTGTTGCTGATGCAGTTCTACCTTCTCGGGCTTTTTGGATACCTTGGTATGATGTCCCTATCTTTTGGGCTGATCCTCTACTAGCTTGGGCATTACGGATACCTTGGCACTCCTGGTTGCTGCTTGATCTTCTTCTGGTTCCTTGGCATTCTTGGTTGTTCCATATTGCTTGGTTTTTGATGACGCGGCTGAGATGTTTCCTTCGTCGCCATGATGTTGATCCTGAGCTGTTCCCTTTCTTACCAGCTGCATGCACCAGGTTCGCCTTCACCATAGTCGACGCTGCCGACAGATTCAGTTTTTGATCCATTGGGATGGTCATCCTATTGAGGAGGCCACATGGGAGCCTATTGATGTCTTTTATCATACGCCATCACTTGCGGATCAGGATCGTGCTCTTGCTGCACTTGTTGATTCCTCTACATCAGATGTTGTTCTAGCTGTTAATGCACCAGGGCTTGCTGCTACTTGATCCAGTTTCTTTTCGGCAGTTGGGTCTTTTTCTTTTGTGCCAGGGAGAGTTATGGACTCGGCTCATTACATTCGCTGCGTCCATTTACATTTACTTTACTTTATGCATAAGCAGGCCTTGGGCCCTTTTTTATTCATTAGTGACACTTAGACTATATGGTTGGCCTTTGGCCTTATTATTCATTATTAGTCCATTTGGACATATTACTGGAGAGTGGGGGCCTTCTTGTAGGGCGCACTATTTTCCCTCCCAGTTGGGCCCTAGCCACCGGAAGCTTCCTTTTAGGGCGTCCTCTTGGCTATAAGTAGGGAAACTGTGTCATTTGTTATTCAGCTGATGATATTGATCTCTCTCTTTCCTGCTTTCTAGGGTTAAGTCTTGCTTATGTGCTGCTTTCATAGCTTAAGTCTTGCTTATGTGATGCTTTCATAGCTTAGCTCTAGATCAGCTGTGGCTCTATTCGTAACTGGGCAGACGCAGGCTTTTCGCATCCGCATCCGCATCCGGCGTCCCCGCGCCCGGCGTCTAGACCCGGACGCGTCCGACCCCCGGATGCGGGGTTGGACGCGTCCATTTTAAATTTTTTTTTTTTGGATGCTGGACGCGTCTAGCTGGCGCGTGACGCGTCCGGGTCCCAGAACGCGTTCGGGACCCGAACGTGTATTTTTTTTCAAAAAAAAAAAACAAGTGTCTGGCTGCGTTCAAAACGTGCGAGAGAGAGAGAGAGAGAGAGAGAGAGAGAGAGAGAGAGAGAGAGAGAGAGAGAGAGAGAGAGAGAGATGCTATCGGGTTTAGGGAGGGCGAGAGAGGGATGTAGGAAATAGAAGCCTAAGGATCCAGAATCTTAACTATTCAATCACACAAAGCATTCTCAAAAGAAAGAGAGAGATGACTAGAAACCCTCTTGTAGAAACTCGTGGACAGCCAAGGAGAATAGTCAGTATTGCTCACAAAAGTGTCTCATACAAATGGGATGCACACATATATATAGTCGAAGATGACTATCTAACTTCATGACTATTGGCTATCCAACTACTTGAATATTGACTATCCAACTTTCTATAAGTTACATAGAAAGAATAAGGTACCTCCAATATGTCAAGTTGGGGTACTTAATGTCACAATTAGGCCTAGTGGACCCATGAGTCCCTACCAAGTTAATTTCACACTAACTTAGCTAACTCTAAGTCAAAGATGCAGGCCGCATTCCGGAATTGCAGATATAACATTGGCTAATCATTTCATTCGTATCTGCTTCAATATTTCTGCTACTATTCATTGGTCATTTATTGCAACTAGCTGTGGGGATCCCTCCACAATAAAAAAAAAATTTGCAAATTATTTTGCGATCCGGGACAGTTTCTGGTTCCGGATCGCACGATCTGGATCGTTTTTACAGCGGATCGCGATCCGCTGCAACTGAGCTCTAAGTTTAGTAGGCCTAATATAATAAATGACCATGGTTACACAACTCTCGACCTTTTGGGTCAAAGTAACCTATGGTAATGTATGCAATTCCATTTACATTCCAACACCTTCCTTAAATGGAAATGCATAACATAACATGAAGTAACTTCTCAAAAGAGAAAAATGCAACTTCCTGTCCGAACTTCATGTCGGCAAATAAACTTCGCACCGAAGTAGTCGAAATCTCATCCCCAATCATGTCCAACATATAAAAGGAAAAGAATGCGTAATAATGAAGCATCAAGTCGAAGGGTGAGGATTTGCATGCCCCATCCGAAGTAGGGAACCAACATAAACTCGGCAATAAGTCGAAACATGGACTGGTAATCTCTCATAGGCTCCCACATCATTCGAAAAAACTTCTTACCATAAGGACAATAAAAAAGAGTACCAAACTCTTTTGGCATCACATCCTCCCAAACCTTACCATCAATGACTTGCTCACATAGAATAGGCAATGTACCAACATCATGATGAAGAGTAAGTGTAGAACCAAAAAAATCAGCAAGAGGTACTGATTTTAAAGAGGCATGTGCCTTCCCCCTGCAAAGTCTCCAATAGCCGACAAGGAACTGTTATGGGCTGTTCAACACTTTGCTGCCCAAAGTGTTCCCAACATGGACCATGTTGTCCATAATCTTCCGCAGGCTGTTCTTGAAGCATAATGGACTGCTCATGATGTAAAATGGGCTGTAAATGATCAAAAGATGACTGAACCTGTTGTCCAACGTCTTCATCATAAAAATTTGGCAAACTATCAAGGATGCATCAACGATGGCATCATCAAAGCTGTCCCTCGAAGAGGCATGGGATGACATAGAAGATTCTTCAAATAATGAAAAATTTTCTCCAAACAAATGCTCACTCTTAACACTTTGAACAAAAGTACTAATTGACACATGTTGACTCCCTCCTCGATTAGTACAATACGGTTCCAAAGAGTGCTTGAATTTTTCGGCCTTTGCTAAAACATTAAATCTAAAAGGTTTCGCATAAAACTTTTCACTAGTGCATCCATCATATGCATCAACTTGCGGCGACTTGAAAAAAGAAGATTGCTTTAACATCTGTTCAATGTATCGTTGTTGAGAGATGAAGATTCTAGCCCCATGTGGAAGATCAACAAGAACCCAAGCGTGGTTCTTCATGAGTGAGTTATACTCCTCTTGCATCGCATCCTCCCAACATTTTACTCCTCTGGCCTGCTCATAAAAAACAGGTTCTACTGCACCATCCTCAATAGAAATAAGAGCAAAATCAGAAAAATCAGCAAATTCTACTGATTTAGTAGAGGCACGAGTCTTCCCTTCATAGAAATGATCAACTTTGCTGTCCTGCAAAGTCTGCAACAACCATTTAGGGACTGGTTTGGGCTGTCCAACAGCCTTACCTTTGTCAACACTTTGTTGTCCAAAGTGTTCCGAACCTGGACCTTGCTGTCCAATGTCTTCAACAGGCTGCCTCTTCACCATAAATAGGTTCTTCTTGATG
This sequence comes from Diphasiastrum complanatum, assembly GCA_029204225.1. NCBI lineage: Eukaryota > Viridiplantae > Streptophyta > Lycopodiopsida > Lycopodiales > Lycopodiaceae > Diphasiastrum > Diphasiastrum complanatum. Next base: position 41,169,946 of record CM055102.1, on the reverse strand, counting down.
AACTATGGGCTGCAAAATTGAAGAATTGTGGGCTGTCCACTAGAAGTAGATGGCAGTCCCTTCTCTTCATGATTAGATGGCAAACTGGAAATATTTCAACATAAGCATAAGGATGGAAGTCCCCTTTCATGACATGAGTGGGTGCAACATCAGAGGAGGTCTTTTCATCAAAATGAATATCACGACTCACTATGATTTTATTAGTATCCATATTAAACAACCTATAGCCCTTAATTTCGCTACTATAGCCAACAAATATGCATTTAACTCCTTTATCATCAAGCTTGGTTCTTAGCTTATCGGTAAGTAGTCGGCTCCACTTGTGTCAATTCCTTGAATTGAACCCATTTCAATTCTCCTGGTGCTCTCATAAGTTACCACTTGTGATGAACTTGATAACATTAGGGATACCAATGTAAACATTACCTCTAACGAAGTAGCTTTACATAGCTTGCCACACCTATTTCTAATTAATCCTAAATGATAGCATTAGGGGTACTAAAGTAAACATTAACTCTAACAATTGGGCCTTGATTGTATAAGAATACAAATTCAGAAGTCGATCTTCTGGTGTCGATATCTCCTGCTCAATCTACATCTGTGTATCCTTCGAGAACATTGGTAGGTTGGCTGCCTCCATAACAGACGCTAAGATGTTTTGTTGCTTGGACATACTTTATGACTTGAAAGGTCATCAATAAATGTAACAAAGTACTTACACCTTCCAATGGATTCGGTCCTTATTGGACCACATACATCACTATGAACCAAATCAAATTCGCCATCAACTCGAATAATTCCATCAACTGGAAAAGCTTTCCATTGAAATTTTCCAAGTATGCATCCTTCGCATACATGTCCTTCCCGATGGTCAATATTAGGAATGTCTTCAACCATATTGAATCTCTTCAACATCTTCAAGCTAGCAAAGTTGAGATGTCCAAAGCTAGCATGCCATAATTCAGCCAACTCCAAAGAATGTGAACTTGATGCAACAAGACAAAAAGATAATGAAGCTCTTCGCTCATAGGTATCCATAAGGAACAATCCATCACGTAGTAATGTTCCCGAAGCAATGATCATAAGAGATCTCTTTTTTATTTTTGGAACATAAAGTACATTACGAATGTACTTCTCCTCACCATTGGGTAAGATAATGGGGATCACTCCAATACCTTTGATAGGATAAGAGGTGTTATCAACACCTTGAACTTTGCTTCCATCATGCACTTTTACAAGCTTTGTGAAGACTTCTTTGTGATAAGTCATATGGCGTGTGGCACTGCTATCAATCACCCAATCAATAGATGAAAAAAGAGCAACTTGTAAAGCTGAAGATGAGCTATTTTTTGTTGAAAAACCAGCAAGATTTGAAGTGGCAGAAATCTCGTCTTGAGGAGAGATGAGATTATTAGTGACAAAAGCATAATCATTATTGAAAAGATTATCCTCCTTTCCAAATTGTTGTTCCAAAGTAATGATTGCGGTACTTGTATCGTTACCTTTCTCTTTTTCCTTTGCAAGCGTCTTCCTACATTCTTTGATGTGATGCCCAAACTTCTTGCAATAGTGGCACTTACCCTTCTTCTTGGAGCCTTGATCTTGAGCTTCCTTAGATTTTTGATCATCTTTGGAAGTTTTGAAAGATGGCTTCTCTTTCCACTTGCCTTTGCCTTTGCCTTTTGCAAAGAAAGCTTGATCTTTTTGTTCACCAAAGTTGATCCTTGTTTGCTCTTCTTGAAGAAGTAAGCCAACAAGTTCGTCGAAGGAGATTTGCTGTCCCCTAAGAGAAATGCTCAATGATGACACAAATGGAAGGTAAGAATTAGGAAGAGAGTTGAGAGTAATAGATACAAATTGTGAGTTCTCAATCACCTCATCAATACTAAGAAGCTCCTCTCGAAGATCCTTGATCTTCGTCAAGTGGTTTGTAAGCAAATCACCTTCTTGCATCTTCAAGATAGAAAGTTGATTTCGAAGATATACCACTTTTGCCGCATTCTTTACTTGAAACATTTTGGCAAGAGTCTTCCAAGCAGTTTTGGAAGTCTTGCATGATCTAATATGAGGAAGGATAGATCTCTTCACTGATAATGCAATGACGGAATGTGCTTGTGCATCTTGTCGATCCCACTTCTTTTGCTCATCGGAAGACACCTCCGTAGATGAAGTAGTTGTTCTAGATGGTGTAATAGGTGTCAAGGCGGCCTCTCTTCGTCACCATTAACTACTTTCCACAAACCTTCAGCAATTAGAAGGTTCTTTATCATGTAGCACCACAAGGAATAGTTTGTGCCATCCAGCCTATCTTCATTAAATAAAGAACCAATAGACTCCGATTCTTTAGCCATAATAGAAAAATCAGCTTGTAGTAGATAGGAAATAGACTTTCCAAGAGGGCAATAACCTCAAAGCTGAAATTATGAGCACAATAGATTGCAATACTCCCCATGCAATTTGCTCAACAAGTAATGAAATAGGTGGCTGATTTCTGCACAAAAAACAAAATGCCCACAAATAGGTAGACTTCAAATGAAGTAAACCAAAACCAAAAATTTGTGGCAAAAAAGAGTGCACACTATGTGTATATAGAGCTGATGGTAGCGCCCTACTCCAAGCTCACCAACAGGGAAATTTCAGCAAGAAATGTGTGTAAAACACATGTATCTTCATTTAAGAAGTAAATCTGAAATTTTTAGCATGTAATTGAGTCAAGATCACATGCAATTGGTTTGAGCATGGGCGCCCTACTGCTAGCTCTCAAATAGGTGAAGGTGCCCTTCAATTTCCTGCAAAAAAGTTATAAGAAGATGAACAGATTCTTCTCCTGCAAAAATCAGCATCTTGATGATTTTCTGCAATCAAAAAGGGAAGAAGATAGCTTCCTATTGGGCGCCCTCCTGCAAACAATATGATCACTTAAAGGCTCTGATATCATGCAGGAAATAGAAGCCTAAGGATCCAGAATCTTAACTATTCAATCACACAAAGCATGCTCAAAACCCTCTTGTAGAAACTCGTGGACAGCCAAGGAGAATAGTCAGTATTGCTTACAAAAGTGTCTCATACAAATGGGATACACATATATATAGTCCAAGATGACTATCCAACTTCATGACTGTTGGCTATCCAACTACTTGACTATTGACTATCCAACTTTCTATAAGTTACATAGAAAGAATAAGGTACCTCCAATATGTCAAGTTGGGGTACTTAATGTCACAATTAGGCCTAGTGGACCCATGAGTCCCTACCAAGTTAATTTCGCACTAACTTAGCTAACTCTAAGTTTAGTAGGCCTAATATAATAAATGACCATGTTTATGTAGGAAAACTTGACCTCGCATCGCACTGCAGGGACGCACGCGCGTGGGCCGCGTATTTCACACTAACTTAGCTAACTCTAAGTTTAGTAGGCCTAATATAATAAATGACCATGGTTACACAACTCTCGACCTTTTGGGTCAAAGTAACCTACGGTAATGTACGCAATTCCATTTACATTCCAACAAGGGAGAGAGAGAGAGAGAGCGGGATATGCTTTTGGGTTTAGGGAGAGAGAGAGAGAGAGAGAGAGAGATCGAGAGATCGAGAGATCTTTATTAATGTCCATGAATACTCTAAGGTACATAGGACTAAAAATAGGTACATGTCAAGTATGCCCGGTGGGAGCATGAAAGCTCTACCACTTAAAAGAAATAAGATTACAGTAAAACAGGAAATAGTGATAGGCACAAGGAGAGTCAATCATCATATAGATGTCCCTCCGCTTGTGAAAAAATGATGTAAAGTATGTTGTGGCACTTTCTCTGAACGAATTGCTTCTCTCTGTCTCCGAGTGGATGGTCGGTGGCGTCTCTACTGCCGCGAAGCTGTAGGTTGTGGCCTGTGGGCTGGTTGTCTCTCTGGTCGCCGACACTGTCTCTGCCGTCTATGTATGGAGGCATCTGGAATCTCAGCCTCTCTTGCCTCTGTCTCCGACGGGATAGACACTCCTGTATGCTCAGCTGTATCAAGGGGGAGGTGTCAGCGTCTAGTCTCGCCCTACGCAGGTCTGTCATCTCCCGGATCATCAACGCAACACATCTGGGGTCCTCATACGATATCAAGGTAGAGAGTGTGAATGGATGATCCTGAAACAAGCAGTAGTATCTCCCTCGAATCTCATAGTAGGCTGGGCATCTGAAGAGAAAGTGAACCTCATCCTCTATATCATGTAGATCACAGCATCCGAGCATTTCTCGGGATGCCACTGTATCTGCCAGTCTCAATGGCTAGCTGCTGAGAGGAAACCCGGAACTGACCCGTCACTATCCGCAGTCTGTGTGAGATACTTACTGTCCACTAGGTATCTGGGTACAGTAGGATATTGTTGTAAAGCTACCTTTACAAGCTTTACTTCCGGCGCCACTGGCGCCAGCATTGTCCCCGGCGCCAGCAGTGCCCTTGCTGCTCCCAGCACCATCGGCACCGGCGCCGCTCCCGACGCCACTGTGACCAGAATCCAGCCGGCGCCAAGTTCCTATGGCTGAAAATCTTTGATCGGTTCTAGCGAAGTCCAGAGAGCTCAGATCGATGTGCAATCACCTCACACAATCTAGGCATGAATAAAGGAAGCCTGGGGATCAATAAAGTCTAGAGAGAGAAAATGACTTTCTAGAGAGAGAAAATCTTAGAGAGAGAAAATGTGCTTTACCAGCCTGGGTAGAGTACTTGGTATGAGGGGAGGTGGCGAATCCCACCAATACTATAGGGGAGTGCGGGTTGCGACTCAGGGAGAGCTCCAACCAAGTCTCAGCCTCCCTTGCTGGAATGTTGTCCTGGCACTCGCCTTGGCATGCCAGCGCCCCGAAGACTAGGGTCGGTCACACACTTTAAATGTAACCTTCTCAAATTTATCAATAAAGTGGGATTTTCCTCAAATTGACTCTGATTACCTTCTGGGTTTCAGCGTTCGGTAAAAGCGCCAATTGTAAGGCCGCTTCAAACTTTTTGATTTGGCACATAGCTGAGGGTCGTATCCCGGGACGCCAGTGGTATGCCGTTGGGACCGTTCGGTCCGTGGCGCCAGCTGGCGAGTTGGCTGCTTGTATGTCAAGTGGGTTTGGATGACAAGAGTTGAAGGCTGGGAAGCTAAGTCGTGGTTCCCGGCTCCCTTTGGGATGCTTGCGCTACATGTGGTATCAAAGCCGACTAGCCGGTCAACTATGCGGATCTCACGGAAATGGCCACTGTTTGGGATTTATTAAGACAACTGTTGTGCAAGGTGCTGCCCACAGTGTAAGCATGGGTGCGTCCACGGTCGGGGTGGTCGGTAGAACGGGGGACTTGATGAGTCAAGGTGCTGCCCTTGAGGTGTAAGCACGGTCAGTTCTCGTGGTTCGGGCCTGGCGCTGTCTGCACGTAGGACAGATGAGGCAGTGTGCTGCCATTAGGTTGGTGTAAGCACGGTCTGTGCCTTGTGGGGTGCGGGGCGACATATTTGAACTGTACGGGTTAACCATTGATACAGAGATGCTGCTCGAATTCGGGTGTAAAGCACAGGTGGTTAGCTGCCAGTGCGGGATAGCTGCCAATCGTTTAGCTATAATGGCTATCGACCAAAAAGTGGTGGGACGTGACTGAGGCAATGTGCTGCTTAATGGTGAAAGCACAGATAGTTGGAGGGGTGTTCTCTGTGGGTTGATTCTGTGATCAATCTGTATGGGCGCGGCCAGGCAAAGGTCCTTTGGCAGGACTATCTCAAAGGGGGACCTTTGTCTTTGTTACCTGTTAGTAAACCTGCTTGAGTGTCTTGCTTGCATGTATTCGTGGTGAGTCTTAGTACTCGTGCTTTGCCTGGTTTGCATGATTGCTTGTGATACAAGAAGCTGATGGCTTGAGAAGGAACCTTTCTTTTGAAGGCTGATACCATCAAACAAAGAGGACTACAGAATCTGTGGGGCGGATTCGCAGTTCAAGTACTAGCATGTGAACGGCAACGAAACGACTCGATGTTTGCAAAGGATGGATGGCTAGCCTGTTACTTGGGTTAGTTTCATTTGCGACAACGCCCACCAGACGCAAGCAAGAAGTCAAAAGTCGGAAAGGGCAATTTCAGGGGAGATCTTCTATGGAGTAGTGGGTCTTCATTTGGGATGGCTACCTTTGGAACTGAAACTCACTGAGCATTGGTGATATCCAATGTCAGTTGGGTTTTTCCTCAAAGGGGAAAGACTAGGATCCTCTTCAGAGATTGGCAACAAGTTGGATCAAGCCATAATCCTAGCAGATGGGAAGCACAAAGTTGGAAAGGCTTTTTGTCAGAGAACTCTACTCTAAGTCTGGTCAGCTACTTTTATAAGTGGAGGGGAACTATCACACACACCTCTCTCTTGGGGCAAATTTTGAATGAAAGTTGATCAAAATGGGGGCAAATTCAAGGTGACCTAGCCATACTCACACGAGGAGACTGGCGAATTTTGGACCTAATAAGTTGACAAGTTTTTGTTGTGGAAAGGAAAGCTTGTTATAGGCTTTCTCTAGACCAGCAATGATGAGGAGACATAGTGAGTACGCTGACTTGTGTTACGTGTAAAGCAGCTGATCAATGAAGGAATTGTGAAAGTTGAGTCTTGCACGAGAGACTTGGTACTTCGAACGGACGCTAAGGGACAGTTCGTGTTGAGATCGGACAAGTGCAAACTCTGGGTGCATGTGTCTGATTCAAAGAGAGCTACTTGAAGCCAAGCTAGATGTACACTTCTTGTTTTGACTGTGAGGCAACTGACCAGTGATGGAATTGTGAAAGTCAAGTTTTACACGACGGACATGGCGCTTCAAACGAACGCGAAGAGATAGTTCGTATGCGGATCAAACTGGTGAGACCCTTTGGCTCTCTTCGAGGTCAATGGTTACATTTGGGCTGATTCAAAGAGCTACTTCAAGCTAAGTGAGAGGTGCATTGCGGAGTACTCAATCTTTGCCTACCTTAAAGAGCCAAGAAGGAAAAGTATCAAGATCAGGCTGGGACAAGGAGAGAAATCCAGACGCGAAAGCAACAAGGCACGGGGTGTGGACCATACAGTGGGCAATCAAACGATAAATCCTTTGGCTCAGGGAGCTCAACACAAAGTGCATCAAGGACAAATCAGGAGCTCAAAGGAGTTCCAAAGTCAAAAGTCAGAAGCGACAGGGGCGAACATTTCACAGAAAGGCCTCTGTCACCAGTTAATAAGGTTCTTGGGTTTTACGTAAGCGATATAAAATCTACGCTTTTCCCAGACAAAGAGATATTTTCAAGTTATGTAATTTTTCAGTACAAAGAGCTGAGCCTCCGACTTGTGGTGTGCCAGCTTCAATGTTAATAAAAAGTGGGCAGTAAATTGAGTACTGTGCCAAGTAGCTTAAATGTATAGTTATTTTAATTGGAAGACACCTTTATTTTAATCTGACATCTGATGAGGACATCAGATTTTATAAAGGTGGGGTGGATGTTGTAAAGCTACCTTTACCAGCTTTACTTCCGGCGCCACTGGCGCCAGCAGTGCCCCTGCTGCTCCCGGCGCCACCGGCGCCAGCGCCACTCCCGATGCCACCGTGACCAGAATCCAGCCGGCGCCAAGTTCCTATGGCTGAAAATCTTTGATCGGTTCTAGCGAAGTCCAGAGAGCTCAGATCGATGTGCAATCACCTCACGCAATCTAGGCATGATTAAAGGAAGCCCGGGGATCAATAAATTCTAGAGAAAAAAAATGACTTTCTAGAGAGAGAAAATCCTAGAGAGAGAAAACGTGCTTTACCAGCCTGGGTAGAGTACTTGGTATGAGGGGAGGTGGCGAATCCCACCAATACTATAGGGGAGTGCGGGTTGCAACTCAGGGTGAGCTCCAACCAAGTCTCAGCCTCCCTTGCTGGAATGTTGTCCTGGCACTCGCCTTGGCATGCCAGCGCCCCGGAGACTAGGGTCGGTCACACACTTGAAATGTAACCTTCTCAGATTTATCAGTAAAGTGGGATTTTCCTCAAACTGACTCTGATTACCTTCTGGGTTTCAACGTTCGGTAAAAGTGCCAGTTGTAAGGCCGCTTCAAACTTTTTGATTTGGCACATAGCTGAGGGTTGTATCTCGGGACGCCAGCGGTATGCCGTCAGGACCGTTCGGTCTGTGGCACCAGCGGTATGCTGTCGGGACCATTTGGTCCGGGAACTGGTTGTGTCCATATCTATCGCGGCTTGTGGTTCTGAGTGTTCCTTGCATGAACGTGAATGGGTTAAGCTCTTGGGGAATGGGCTCTAACCTGTCAGCTGAGTTGGATGGCTTGCTTGGGTGGAAGTTATCTGTTTATGGCTGTCCAGTCTGGCGTGGTGCCAGGTTTCCAGCGCTCGTGACGAAGCTTTCAGTTGGTTAAGTCTGATGTAAGTCAGACCACTTGCTTGGAATGGATGTTACTCGTTTGTAACGAAGCTTCGAGTTGGTTAAGTTTGATGTATGTCGGGCGGCTTGCTTGGAGGGAAGTCACCCACATCGGGACCCCCGATCTGGCATGGCGCCAGGTTGGATCTCAATGTTGGTTTCTGAACTTCCAGTTGGTTAAGTTTGATCGTTGTTGGCGAGTTGGCTGCTTGTATGTCAAGTGGGTTTGGACGGCAAGAGTTGAAGGCTGGGAAGCTAAGTTGTGGTTCCCAGCTCCCTTTGGGATGCCTGTGCTACAGATACCCAGCAGGATCCCGGGATAGAAAATGTGCCCGATAAAACTCCGCCTTCACCCCAGACGAATCCTGCCAAGTGCTCTGAAGATATGCCCTATACAGGTGTCCTCGAATATACTGATGAGTACCAGTTGGTAGATCTGTAATGTGAATACTCAATGAGGAGAGGAGACGACAGGCCTGTGGTATTTTTCAGAATGTAGGTGCTGGGATGACGACAAAGCTGCTGTAGCATAGTGTGTGCCTCTACCTTGAAGATCCTCCAGGCGTTGTATGAATGTGACAATATGGAACAATGCCTCGATCTGAATAGGGGGGACGGCAAACTCCGCCAATATAATATGATGTGGTATGGAGGGCTTAGCCCGTATCCTCCGAGATAGCATATGAATCTGAAGTCGTGAGATGCGCGCCCACTCGGTAGCCGTCAAGCCAGTACTCCATGGCTCTGATGCGTATAGAGCTGAGGGAACTACCATAGTGTCAAAGAGTCGGCACTTACTAGTCACATCTCTAATATGTGAGTTGAAACATAGTCTCTCCAAATTCACGAACGATGCATAGCCCTTCCGTAACCGGGAAAATGCCGCCTGTCGCATGCTAAAAGTGGGACCAAAAAATACCATGCCTAGGTATGTGTAGGAGTCAACTACCTCAAGTGGATGCTCCTCCCATAGAAGCACCTGTCGCATCATGAAAGATTTGGAGGTGTTAAACACCATAACTTTGGTTTTGGCCACATTCACTGATAATCCCCACCGAGTACAAAAAGAGTGAAGCGCATCAAGATGCCGCTGCAGGCCTTCCCTCGTCCTCGAAAACCACATCATCAGCATATAATAGAATAGCGGTAACGAGGTCACCCAATGTGCATCCCTCACCTCCCTCTGTCTGTAAAACCTGCTCAAGCTCATCTATATATAAACCAATGAGTGTAGGTGAGAGAGGACATCCCTGCTTAACCCCAATGGTACTCTCTATCGCTAGTGATACAACTCCCGATACTCGGATCCGGCCAATAACTCGTCTGTACAATGCCACAACTGCCTGTGTGATATCCTCCTGGAAGCCACGGTCCCGAAGTCTCTGTATCGGTAAATGTCGAGGCACAGAGTCAAAGGCTTTGCGGAAATCCACGAAGCAGCAGTATACACGCTCTCTCCTGGCCTTACCCTCCTCAATGATGGATCTCAAGGTGAAAATATGATCTGATGTAGTATATCCTGGTCTGACACCTGCCTGGCCTATTGCATGTGCTCTGGTATCCATCTCTGTACTGATCTCTGACTGAAGAATAGAACCATAAACCTTGGCAAAGAGGTGGCCGATCATGATGGTACGATAGTTGTCAGCTTTCATGGGATCACCGCCTTTATGGATAGGATGAATAAGGTTTGTGGACCAAGGGGAGGGGAAACCAGATGTGATAGCGCGGTTAAAGAGGAAAGAGAGGAAGGGTGAGAGGATGTCAGCGGCCTGCTTCAAAAGTTCAGCCTCTAGATCATCAATGTCTTTGGCTTTATGTAGGTTTAATCAGTCGATGGCCTCTTCTACTATGGCTGGGGAGAATATATCAGAAGTGCGTGTGTATGGGTGTGTGGGAAGTGGAGGAGTGTCAGGTACAGTGTACAACGATGTGGCATAGGTTACCCATGTGCTAAGCCTCACTGAATGCTTTTTTCCGATCCGCAACCTGTATGGGAGTGAGATCATCATCCATAAATATAAGTGTACCTCTAAGCTTGGCCCGCAGTTTGAGGGTTGCCCGTCTCTCTTCCAAATTCGTGAAGCGGACTATGTAGAAGGGTCTCTCTTGGTTCTTCAAGCTCTATCCAACCCTTCGGAGTGGTGGGAGAGTGTGCTTGAAAGAAAGCTGGCTGCTTCGGTCATTGGATCGTTGGTGTCTTCAACTCCGCGGACCCTAATATTCAGGGATTTGTACTCTCGCATTCGCTCTTCGGATATGGTGGCTGAAATGACTCAGTTGAAGGATGGTGTACCCTCCTTAACTTCCTCCTTGAAAAGAGAAGCCCACGATTTCGTCTAAGCCTTATGTTGCTCTATCTTCTCTTCCAACTCTTGAATCTTTGTAGGTTCTCCTTGTTTACTTATTGCTGCCTCCAAAGAAGTAATCCGGGTTAACATGATCTTTCGTTCAGCGGCCATTGATTGAATGATCGTTTGAAACTGTCCCATTTCCTTTCGTAGAGAGGTGGATTCGTTTTTGATTTGCTCGATGTAAGAGAAAATGTATTGCTCAAATGACTTGGCAGGTGTGTAGATCTCGGGTATCAAGAAAGAGAAGTGAGTAACTGGAGGGCAAGGAGTATGGACTGTAGGCAACACTGACTCATCCTTCACCTTGCATAAGGCTCCATCTGTAACAGCAGTAGTACCATCATTAGGGCTCTGAGCAGCATCGGAAACAGTTGCAAAAGAATTGGAAGCAACAACGATGGACTCTATAGCGCTGGTGGACAGCGAAAAAGGTACTTTTTCAATGCTGGGATCTGCAGCGCTGGTGGACAGCGAAGGAGGGGAATCTGTAGCGCTGGTAGACAGCGAAGCTGCAGCGCTGGTGGAGATAGTACTGATTGGGGATGCAGCGCTGGTTTAGGGTTTAGGGTGCTGTTGGTCAACAAAGAGGGGACCAGCGATGAGGGTGATGGAGGGACCAGCGAGGAAGGGTCATGGCCAGCCAGCGATGGAGGTGAAGGATGGGCCAACAGGGAAGTAGCCTGGACACGGGCAGAAGTGCGGGGGGGGGGAGTGTGGGCCCCCCTTCCCTTTCTTGGCCATAGACAGCGGTAGAGAAGAAGCGAGGCCCTACAGTAGCGCCATCTCCACGAGCGAGAGAGAGAGAGAGAGAGAGAGGGAGAGAGAGACATATGGTTTAGAGTATAGGGTATAGGGAGGGAGGGACACAGAGAGAGAGAGAGAGAGAGAGAGAGAGAGAGAGAGAGAGAGAGAGAGAGAGAGAGAGAAGGTAGAAGAAGCTAGTGGGAGCCTCTGCGAGCGCCAGTGTGCTGTGAGAGAGGGTCGGTCGAGATGGCAGGGTGTACACCAACTGATGTGAGCGTTTGCCCTGTACCTGTTCGCATCCAAATAGTGTGGCAAACTGGGAACCCTGCTATGTCAAGCTCAATGAAATGAGTCCAATAATAGGTGGGTTTGACCCCAAGCTGTCGCCTCCAAGGACGGTCGAGATACGTCCGATATAAAAAGCGTCTGATATACTGATGAGTACTTGAGGGGAGCTCTGTAATGGAGATGCCAAATGAATCGAGGAAGAAATGGGATGCCTGTGAGAACCATGACAGTCGGTAACCCTGCTCATGAAGGGAGTGTGAGGGTGTGAGGAGGCAAGTGATGCCTGCATATATCTCGATCTTGAACTCTCTGAATATATGCGATGAGCTGAAAAGCTGTAGCTATCTGAATGGGTGGAACGGCAAACTCTGCAAGAAGGATCTCGTGTGGAACCGAGGGCTTCGCCCGAATCATACGAGCTAGCATGGTGGTTTGTAATCGTGAAATGCTGGCCTAGTGTGATGAGGGAAGACCGGTACACCATGTCTCTGTTGCATACAAGGCTGTGGGGGTGACAATAGTGTCAAAGAGTCTGCACTTACTGCGAGCATCTCAGATGGACTTCCTGAAGCAGAACCGCTCAAGCTGAAGAAGGGAGGAATGCCCCTTCCCAAGTTTAGTGGTGGCTGCCTGTCGCATGCTGAAAGTAGGACCAGAATAGAGTATCCCCAGATAGGTGTACGAGGAAACAACCTCTAAAGCTCGTCCATCAAGCATGAGCTGCTGGTGCTGCATGAAGGCTCGGGAAGTGTTGAAGACCATAACCTTGGTCTTCGCAGTGTTCACCCCCAATCCCCACCTAGTACAGAATCCCTGTAAACAATCCAGCTGCCTTTGTAATCCCTCTCTGGTCGGGGATACTAGTACCACATCATCAGCATACAAGAGGATAGCGATCAAGATGGTGCCAAGTCTACATCCAGCTCCTCCACACTGTGAGATGGCTCGCTCTAACTCATCAATGTACAATCCAAAAAGAACCGGTGAAAGAGAGCATCCCTGTTTCACTCCAATGGTGCTCCAAATGTGGTCAGAGATACCACCCCCATGTCGGAAACATCCCAAGACCTTCTCATAGAGAGCCATCACTGCCATAACAATATTCGTGGAGAAACCAAGGTCCCAAAGTCTTTGAATGAGCAGGGAGCGTGGTACAGAATCCCCTTCCCTTTCTTGGCCATAGACAGCGGTAGAGAAGAAGCGAGGCCCTACAGTAGCGCCATCTCCACGAGCGAGAGAGAGAGAGAGAGAGAGGGAGAGAGAGACATATGGTTTAGAGTATAGGGTATAGGGAGGGAGGGACACAGAGAGAGAGAGAGAGAGAGAGAGAGAGAGAGAGAGAGAGAGAGAGAGAGAGAGAGAGAGAGAGAGAGAGAGAGAGAGAGAGAGAGAGAGAAAAGGTAGAAGAAGCTAGTGGGAGCCTGTGAGAGCCTCTGCGAGCGCCAGTGTGCTGTGAGAGAGGGTCGGTCGAGATGACAGGGTGTACACCAACTGATGTGAGCGTTTGCCCTGTACCTGTTCGCATCCAAATAGTGTGGCAAACTGGGAACCCTGCTATGTCAAGCTCAATGAAATGAGTCCAGTAATAGTTGGGTTTGACCCCAAGCTGTCGCCTCCAAGGACGGTCGAGATACGTCCGATATAAAAAGCGTCTGATATACTGATGAGTACTTGAGGGGAGCTCTGTAATGGAGATGCCAAATGAATCGAGGAGGAAATGGGATGCCTGTGAGAACCACGACAGTCGGTAACCCTGCTCATGAAGGGAGTGTGAGGAGGCAAGTGATGCCTGCGTATATCTCGTGTATGTATGTGGCAGATCCTGAACTCTCTGAATATATGCGATGAGCTGAAAAGCTGCAGCTATCTGAATGGGTGGAACGACAAACTCTGCAAGAAAGATCTCGTGTGGAACCGAGGGCTTCGCCCGAATCATACGAGCTAGCATGGTGGTTTGTAATCGTGAAATGCTGGCCTAGTGTGATGAGGGGACCGGTACACCATGTCTCTGTTGCATACAAGGCTGTGGGGGTGACAATAGTGTCAAAGAGTCTGCACTTACTGCGAGCATCTCAGATGGACTTCCTGAAGCAGAACCGCTCAAGCTGAAGAAGGGAGGAATGCCCCTTCCCAAGTTTAGTGGTGGCTGCCTGTCGCATGCTGAAAGTAGGACCAGAATAGAGTATCCCCAGATAGGTGTACGAGGAAACAACCTCTAAAGCTCGTCCATCAAGCATGAGCTGCTGGTGCTGCATGAAGGCTCGGGAAGTGTTGAAGACCATAACCTTGGTCTTCGCAGTGTTCACCCCCAATCCCCACCTAGTACAGAATCCCTGTAAACAATCCAGCTGCCTTTGTAATCCCTCTCTGGTCGGGGATACTAGTACCACATCATCAGCATACAAGAGGATAGCGATCAAGATGGTGCCAAGTCTACATCCAGCTCCTCCACACTGTGAGATGGCTCGCTCTAACTCATCAATGTACAATCCAAAAAGAACCGGTGAAAGAGAGCATCCCTGTTTCACTCCAATGGTGCTCCAAATGTGGTCAGAGATACCACCCCCATGTCGGAAACATCCCAAGACCTTCTCATAGAGAGCCATCACTGCCATAACAATATCCGTGGAGAAACCAAGGTCCCAAAGTCTTTGAATGAGCAGGGAGCGTGGTACAGAATCCCCTTCCCTTTCTTGGCCATAGACAGCGGTAGAGAAGAAGCGAGGCCCTACAGTAGCGCCATCTCCACGAGCGAGAGAGAGAGAGAGAGAGGGAGAGAGAGACATATGGTTTAGAGTATAGGGTATAGGGAGGGAGGGACACAGAGAGAGAGAGAGAGAGAGAGAGAGAGAGAGAGAGAGAGAGAGAGAGAGAGAGAGAGAGAGAGAGAGAGAGAGAGAGAGAGAGAGAGAGAGAGAGAGAGAGAGAGAGAGAGAGAGAGAGAGAGAGAGAGAGAGAGAGAGAGAGAGAGAAAAGGTAGAAGAAGCTAGTGGGAGCCTCTGCGAGCGCCAGTGTGCTGTGAGAGAGGGTCGGTCGAGATGACAGGGTGTACACCAACTGATGTGAGCGTTTGCCCTGTACCTGTTCGCATCCAAATAGTGTGGCAAACTGGGAACCCTGCTATGTCAAGCTCAATGAAATGAGTCCAGTAATAGTTGGGTTTGACCCCAAGCTGTCGCCTCCAAGGACGGTCGAGATACGTCCGATATAAAAAGCGTCTGATATACTGATGAGTACTTGAGGGGAGCTCTGTAATGGAGATGCCAAATGAATCGAGGAAGAAATGGGATGCCTGTGAGAACCACGACAGTCGGTAACCCTGCTCATGAAGGGAGTGTGAGGAGGCAAGTGATGCCTGCGTATATCTCGTGTATGTATGTGGCAGATCCTGAACTCTCTGAATATATGCGATGAGCTGAAAAGCTGCAACTATCTGAATGGGTGGAACGACAAACTTTGCAAGAAAGATCTCGTGTGGAACCGAGGGCTTCGCCCGAATCATACGAGCTAGCATGGTGGTTTGTAATCGTGAAATGCTGGCCTAGTGTGCTGAGGGAAGACCGGTACACCATGTCTCTGTTGCATACAAGGCTGTGGGGGTGACAATAGTGTCAAAGAGTCTGCACTTACTGCGAGCATCTCAGATGGACTTCCTGAAGCAGAACCGCTCAAGCTGAAGAAGGGAGGAATGCCCCTTCCCAAGTTTAGTGGTGGCTGCCTGTCGCATGCTGAAAGTAGGACCAGAATAGAGTATCCCCAGATAGGTGTACGAGGAAACAACCTCTAAAGCTCGTCCATCAAGCATGAGCTGCTGGTGCTGCATGAAGGCTCGGGAAGTGTTGAAGACCATGACCTTGGTCTTCGCAGTGTTCACCCCCAATCCCCACCTAGTACAGAATCCCTGTAAACAATCCAGCTGCCTTTGTAATCCCTCTCTGGTCGGGGATACTAGTACCACATCATCAGCATACAAGAGGATAGCGATCAAGATGGTGCCAAGTCTACATCCAGCTCCTCCACACTGTGAGATGGCTCGCTCTAACTCATCAATGTACAATCCAAAAAGAACCGGTGAAAGAGAGCATCCCTGTTTCACTCCAATGGTGCTCCAAATGTGGTCAGAGATACCACCCCCATGTCGGAAACATCCCAAGACCTTCTCATAGAGAGCCATCACTGCCATAACAATATCCGTGGAGAAACCAAGGTCCCAAAGTCTTTGAATGAGCAAGGAGCGTGGTACAGAATCAAAGGCTTCCCTGAAGTCCACAAAACAGCAGTAAACCCTTTCTTTCCTGTACTTAGCTTCCTCAATCAAAGCTCGAAGTGTGAAGATATGGTCAATGGTAGAGTAATGAGCTCGGAAACCTGCCTGTCCCAATGCATGTAATCTCCTGGATTCCGCCTCTGAACTTACGGCAGACTGGAGTATGGTACCATAAAGTTTAGTGAGGACATGTCCGATCATGATAGTGCGGTAGTTACCAGGAATCATGGGATCACCATTTTTATGGATAGGTTGGATGATGTTGGTGCACCAGGATGAGGGGAAGCCAGAGACAACGGCGGAATTGAGGAGAGTGGCTAGTGTGGGAGCAAGGAGGTCCGGAGCATGGATTAGGAGTTCAGACTCGAGGTCTTCAATGTCTCTTGCTTTATGGGATTTCATTTTCTTGATGGCCGCAAGTACCATGTCAGCGGTGAAGAAGGTGAACTCAGAGGGGCGTGGGGAGAGATAGAGATGGGTGCGTTAGTAGGTATGGTATATAGGTTGGTAGCGTATTCGGTCCATATGCGAAGGTCTTCCAAGAGAGGTGGTGGAGCACGAGGGATAAACTCATGCCAAAAGGTGCCTGAAGAGGAACTGAAGAGAAGGTCAACAAGACGTTTTCCTTCAAAGTCATCATAGGCACGCTTTTTCCGGCGGAGTGTACGATGGTAAGAGTGTCGAGCGGAGTGGAGGAGGTGAGGTTCATGAATGCGGGCATGAGTGACAAGATGATGAAGAGAGTGACATTCGGTATCATACCATGGAGGGTGTGGAGGGCGTAGCGATGAGGGACGTGTGTGTTTGCCTTTGTCGGCCTTGGATGGAAAAGCTAGGGAAGCAGCGGTATGAAGAGAATTGCTAAGAAAAGCTGCTTGAGTCTCGACTGTACTATCGTGCGGAAACGAATGGAGTAGGGAGGTGAGAAACTCCTGGTAGACTGGTGCATATAGAGAGCTGAAGGTATATCGGGGTGCACGGGTAGGCAAGGGATGTGAGGGTAACTGAGGGGGTGGGAGGTGGCCGATATCGAAAGAGAGAAAAGAGTGATCAGAGAGAGTGGTGGGGGAGATATGAAAATCAGAAATGAGAGGTATGGAGGATGGCGATCCCATGAGATAATCCACAACACTATGTCCACCACTGCGAGGATGACAAGTATAACTGCTGGAATCTGGCCAGCAAGTTAGGCCATTGTAAATGGCTAACTCATGTGCCTCTCCAAACTGCAATAAATGCTCACTGTAGGGGGTAATAGATCCGAAGCTGTCCTCTGAAACCCTGGTAACTCCCATCTCGTCGCTGTCGAGGGCATGAACGTGGAGCTAGTCGGTGATGTCATAAAACTCTGACTGTCGCGAGGAGGTTTGGGCATTAAAATCCCCAGTGAGGAAAATATGCCCTCATTCTGCGAATCTGATAATATCAGGTGACAAATCAAGGTATGGTGAGCCTGTGCCCTCTGCAAAGGATGAAGACTCTGGAGGAAAGTAACATGCCGCCACAAAGAGGTCCCTGTCCAAACCAATATCCTGTCCAACAATACGAATCCAGATATAACGTGCATGCTCATCGTGCCTGATGAACTCGATGCTTTGGCGAAGAGACTCTCTATAAAGGCATGCAACCCCTCCGGATCCACGGCCACTAGCTGATCTAGTCTCGGGCCTGAATACGGAATCCCATCTGTATCCTGGATAAATAGGTAAGCCTCTCTCCTGACTCTCGTGGGTCTCCATAAAAAACAGTAAATCTCTGCCAGTGATGAACTCAATCAGGTCGCTAGCTATGGAGGATGAGTGTATACCATCGCAGTTCCATACTCCAATCCGGAGATGGTGTGGATGGGGCCCTGGGGCACTCCCGAACCCGGGGACCCCAAATACCTAGCACTAAGAGCTGCTAGGAGCGCTATCAAGAAAGCGCACTCGTCCGTCGCGGTAAATGACTCGTCTGCCTGACTCACGAGCTATCTGAAAGGCCTTACGCCTCTCCTCCACCTGGATATATGTGAGGTCGTCGTCCATATAGATAGTGTTGCCACGTAGCTTAGCTCTGCATCGCAGAGCATCTCATCGACTCACTAGAGAAGTGAAACGGATAATGAGTGTGGCTGCATCTCTAGTGGTCCTCCGTGCGGTATCTAGCCCATCTCTAGTGGTGTCGAGAAAGCGTTTGGCTTCGGCCAAGGCATCCTGTGTATCCGGGATCCCACGAACTCTAATGTTGTGCGCTTTTTGGTCTCGGTGGCTGAGATAACCGAAGAGATGGGAGCGCTTGGTTTAGTGCCTTTTTTCAAAACTGATGCCCAAGAAAGGGCCTCTTGTTGCTGCTTTTCAATTTTTGTCTCTAGTTCCCGTATCATATTGGTGGTAGATGCCGAAGCCGTAGCCTGTTTACTCCCGATGGATTGTTCGAGTGATGCAACTTTGTGAGAGAGAGAGCGAGAGAGAGAGAGAGAGAGAGAGAGAGAGGGAGGGAGAGCTCGAATGTTGAGATGAAGCTAGACTGTGCAAAGACCACTTGTTTTTGTTTGCATGTTCTTATGCAATTCTGGAAGTGGAGTCACAATTGGTCCTTCCTGAGATGCTGATATAAGACATAGTAGTGTGTCGGTCTTGTGGTTCCCTGTAGTGAATGACAAAGTTCTGGTGACCATTCACTCTTCTGGTGTCCATTCACTTCTTGATTGGGCCTATGCAAGCCGAACTTGGAGATGAAGTGAGAATGTGCAAAGACCAACTATGAACTTGGAGAGCCTTGGAGTTTAAAATTGTGAGCAGCAGTTTTGTTGCACTTGTTTTCCTCAAGCTATGGAATTGAGAATGCACACCACACAAGAACCTCAAAACGCGAAAAAATGTTGACAGAAATAAAGAAGCGTTTTCACCAAAAATGTCAACAAGCACCTTGAGTTTGCACCCTCCTAATATGCATTTGAAAAATTCTTGATTCAGGCAGATATGTGAAAGGAATACCGATGACTGTACCAAATTGTGAGTGTTATTTGACACAACTCAATTCTTAACATCTCCAAAAACAGCCAAAAGAAGGATATCAAATATACTGTTTAGCAAGATTATGATGATGATGAAGAGTACAAGCCTTCAGTTAGTCAGGAAGAAAGTTCGAGCTCTTCTATAAGTCTGAAGTGTGACAGAAATAAAGAAGCGTTCTGGGTTTGCACCCTCAAAAAGTGGTGTAATTGATAGATTTCACCAACTATATTCAGTGTTACACTTTGCAGACAACAATGTGATACAACCATTCCAAAGATGATAGTGGGCTGCTAGGAGACAACGTATTGCAGCCACAGCTTAAGATTTAGGGTCCAGTGATGAAGTTGTAGCATAAGTAATTAGTAAGCTATTGGGGTTCATGCGGGGAGAAACCGATCTCATCTTACAAGACATAGTAGTGTGTAGGTTTAGGGTTTAGGGTTTGGAACATAAGTAATTAGTAAGCTGTTGAAGTTCATCCGGGGAGAAACTGATCTCATCCTATAAGACATAGTAGTGTGTAGGTTTAGGGTTTAGGCTTAGAGAAGCAGGATAGTAAACATCACTAGAAAAATTTATCCAAGAAAATTATGTGGTCAAGCATAGCTTGAGCAGCTTGCATAGCTTGATCTTGAGCTTGCATAGCTTGCATAGTCTCAACATATTTCTCAGCTTTAAGCCATTCTGCATAGTCTAGCTCCGCGTTTTCTTGGTACTCGAAGACCTTCACTTCCTCGGCAGGAAAATCCACTGATTGGAAACCAGTGGGTGTTGTCTCTGAAAGCTTACCAAAAACGTTTGACGTGGATTTGAAGAAGGAGCAATTAATGACGTAGTAAAATCCTTGAGTACATAAAGGCAACACAACCACTCCTATCATCTGCATGCACTGGAAAGACCTTTTTGACCATTGCTTTCTTGCCTCAAGATCACTTGCAGTTTCAATGTACGTTATATATCTGCAACCTGGAACAAGCTGAAAAGGCACGAAGGCACTTACAGCTGCAATAGTGGATGAATCGGATCCTGGGGAGCCATGTGATACATCTATTCCAAAGATGATAGTGGGCTGCTGGGTGACTTTTCCCAAAGATTGCTTGAATTCCAAACTTAAGACGGAGTTGTAGCCCCCACTGTGTAGTAAAGGTTAGTGATAAAGATATACACAGTTCATAAGGGACGTATTGTAGTGAGCATACATATTGAAGTTTGCCTAGCTCCAGGAGCTTTGTATCCAGCACCTTTTTGAAAGCTCTTTAGCATCCTTGAACACACTACGTTGGGTCTCAACACATTTCTCAGCTTCAAGCCGAGAGTAAGCTGTTGAAGTTCATCCGGGAGAAGTAAAGAATGGGCAGTGAAGCCAATTCCTCTACACAACCTGTATGAAGCCCATAAAACTGTAGAGAAGAACGTAGTTAAAAGTTATTTAGATGAAGGGCGTCTCCCATGCACAAAGAACACGAGGATACTTCTCCAAAAAATCTTCTGGTCTTGAGAGAGAGAGAGAGTTTAGATATAAGCTCCTTTGCAGTGTATGTTTACATTTTTGAATACTCAATTTCAAGACCCTTCCACCAAGCTCATACTTTTCTGAATATGATTGAAGTTCAGCATATTTATTCTAATGTAACCCCATTTCTTGTGATGGTGTTTAGGCTCGAGCTAACGCACCTCAGATTGTCAAAAATATATATTATACACTCAACTATACCACGACCACCCTTACCCAAGAGAATATTATATTTAAAAGTCCTTTCTCAAAAGATACCTCGATTATCCAAAGCACAGTTCAAATCCTATGTTTTTAACATCCAGAGCAGCAACAAGTCCAACTAAACTGAAGGCAAAATTTGTTTAGGCAAAAAATGTGAATTTGGTTGACCTGAACCTTGGATAACGAACTGTACCAAATTATAACCCCCTAAACTTGAACCTTGGATAACGAGCCTTGGATAAAGGAGGCTTTGTTAACTGGAATAAAGGAGAAGTTCTAGAAAACTTGCCTGGTATTTGTGACTTCACAATTTTTTTGAAACTTATGCTCGGACAACATAATGCACTTGGATTACCTAAGAACTGTACAAATAATAGAATGAAGCTAGAGGCCTCATTGACAGGGATATGTATTGATCCCTGTCTAGATTGGTTTGTCGTCTGAGGAAAGTAAATTTGGAGGATTCCTGTTGTGGCACGCATACAATTTCCCGAGCATTTAGAATTGGTCAAAAGCACAAGGTCTTTGTTTATCGCCTTGTGGCAGAAATAAATGCAGAGAAAAAGATTGAGAAGGCTTCAACTCACAAAGAGTGGCTCTCAAAAATTCTCATCCTGCGATCCAATCATCCCATTCTGTTCTACTGCAGTTGTGACAAAATTCCTGTTTCCTTTCAGTGCTGTTGTTGGAGTTCATCCCAAAACCCTAAACCGATCTCATCATATAAGACATAGTACCGTGTAGGTCTTGTAATACTGTGTAGGTCTTGCCATTATTCAAAATTTGTTTAGGCAAAAAAATGTGAATCTGGTTGACCTGAACCTTGGATAACAAACTGTACAAAATGATGATCACCTAACCCTAAACCTTGGATAATGGACCCTAGATAAAGGAGGCTTTGTTAGCTAGGATAAAGGAGAAGTTCTAGAAAACTTGCCTGGTATTTGTGACTTCACATTTTTTTTGAAACTTATACCAGGACAACATAAGGCACTTGGATTACCTGAGAAGACATGTACAAATAATAGAATGAAGCTAGAGGCCTCAGTGACAGGGATATGTATTGATCACTGTCTGTCCTAAGACTGGTTTGTCGTCTGAGGAAAGTAAATTTGGAGGATTCCTGCTGTAGCACGACATGCAATTTCCCAAGTATTCATAATTGGTCAAAAGCACAAGGTCTTTGTTTATCGCCTTGTGGCAGAAATAAATGCAGAGAAAAATATTGAGAAGGCTTCAACTCACAAATACTGGCTCTCAAAAATTCTCATCCTACGATCCGATCATCCCATTCTGTTCTGCCGCGACAAAATTCCTGTTTCCTTTCTGTGTTGCTGTTGGAGTTCATCCCAAAACCCTAAACCGATCTCATCATACGAGACATAGTACTGTGTAGGTCTTGTGGTTCCTTGTGGTTCCCTGTGGTCAATTTTGCTTATTAATTAGTAAGCCCAGCAACTTGTGGTCTTCAGAGCTTGTCACTCTTCTGGTGAGCATTCATTTCTCCCAGAAACTTGTGGTCTTGAGAGCTTGTCACTGTTCTGGTGAGCATTCACTTCTCCCAAAAACTTGTGGTCTTCAGAGCTTGACACTCTTCTGGTGAGCATTCATTTCTCCTAGAAACCTGTGGTCTTTAGAGCTTGTCACTCTTCTGGTGAGCATTCACTTCTCCCAAATCTTCTGGTCTTGAGCGAGTCACTCTTCTGGTGAGCATTGACTTCCGTTTCTAAAACAAATTGCACCCTTCACTGCATTGCATTCTGAGAGGTAAATATGAAATAACATACCTAGTAAGAGACGAATTTGAACACAAGCAAATATCTGCCAAGACTATGCGGTGAACGACACAGTTTTGCTTATTAATTAGTAAGCATTTATTTTTCCTACTGGCTCCTACTTGGAGACGGATCTGAACACAAGCAAATATCTGCCAAGACTATGCGGTAGGGAAAATCGAAGGGCATTAGAACAAAACGTCGAGTCTTGTTGTCAGGTACTGTGTCTCAAAACAGTTTTGAAGAGCTCTTCAATCTTCTTAGGCTAGACAAGCTTGACTTTTTGAAAGTGATTCCTAGTTATGTGGCTAGTCTTAGTAGTGAAATCGATTGGATCGGTAAAGTTTAGATACAAGCTCCTTTGCAGTGTAAACATTTGAGGACGATACAGATTGGATTCCTGAAAGTCAAGAACACTTCAGTATCTCAAGTGGAGATGAATCATCTGATGATAAAGCTCGCACAAAAGTTTGTTCTCGTTTGGAAACTAGTTCACACGTGAAAGCAAGAAAGCATATTACGGATATGCCTGACACAGATGCTTGCTCTTTTGGCCAGAGAGAGAGAGAGATAGCGAGAGCACGAGAGAGAGTTTTCCGGTCAAAATTACATATTGTTTGCTCTTTCAGGCCCAATTCTGTGGTATCTCAGTCATGGGAGGCATGGGCAGTGGTTAGGTTTGTTGCAAATTTTTTTTCAAATTTTTTTAGGTACCTTTTTCGTTTTTTTTAACAGGAGGGGGCAAGTATGTGCCTGACACTCTCTGATAATCAATTCCGGGGGGGGGGGGGGCGCCGGCGGGGGGAGGAAAATTGTTTTTATTTCATTTTAGGGATGTGGGACCGTGAGGGGAGGGGCCTGGATTTTTTTTTTTGAAAAAAAAATTGAAAAATGGCGGACGCACCATGGCGCGTCCACGTCCACCATCCGCTTCCTTAGATATATATATAGATCACACATGCATTAGCGAATTAGAATCATGATCTGAATCGTGATTCGTGAATCAGTGATGGATGTAGGTCCTCATGCAGAGATATGCTGAGCCAGCACCACTTAGTTCATTGAGGGGTCTATGTTTGCATCCCAGTCACTGATTAGTCACTTTGTTTTCTTTGAGACCAAAGCTGTAGTCATGCTTACATGTTGTAGTTAGGTTTACTATGCCATTCTATTAAGATGCGGAGCGGATTAATCATATTAAATTTTAATCCTGTGCATTTTAAATCTGTTCTATTCGAAGTTAGAAGTTCGATTGTCCATGAGGTTCGATGAGAGTTGTCCAATCATGCAAATTGAAAGTCTTCTATACCCTTGTGGATATGGTTTGCAATGTGCACTAGTATTAGTGTAGCTTGTAGGGATCTAAATGCCTGCAGTACATGCTAAGGTTATTTTTCCAACTAATTTCAGTGATCAGGAATAATTCAATCTTTCGAAAATCTTAAAATTCACAGAACTACATTTCTGGACATGCTCCTTTTTGAAGTGCTATTCAGAACTTACAGGCAGTGTTCCAAACAGCAGCATTTTGTACTTTGATTGATATGCCAATATGAGTTCTATGATTCCTGCCTCAAACATTGAGAAATTTTACTTGGCTTTGTGAAGATGAGATTGTTGAAGATTTTTTCTATCATGAAAATCTGTGACACTGTTATGTAGCGTTTAGCACTAGATGGGTGTGCAGTGACAGATGCAGTAAACCTCGTGGGTTGACTTCTTCTCAAATTATGCTTAGAGGAAGGGCTTGGGTTCATTATGGTTGCTTCATGAAATGTCTTTTGCTGAAAGGTGTCCATGCTAGTTGGTCTCTATGAACATATTTCACATCACTGAGTATTAGCAGTTTTGTGTTTGGTGTTATTTGAATGGAAACGCCACCTTATTGGCAATAATCCTTGATTTGTTTTTTCAAGCCTTTTAGTAGGCTTTGTCTAACAGGTTTTAAGGAGGTTCAAAGAGTAGATGAACACTTTCACGTATAAAACTTTCACAATGACGGTCATCATATGCAGGTGGAAGTACAGAAGACTCCCACAACCTCCCAATTGCGGAGCAGCAATACATTGGATCAGCTTCTTGACGATGAAGTGCTCCAAGAGGGACATCTCATGACAACGAAGGAAATGTTTTTTTCGAATCAATCTGATTCAGGTTTCTGGGAACAGAAACAGAGACACGAAGATGAAGAGCTGAGAACTTTGCAGCAAGAACAAAGCTCGTTATTGAATGGACGTTGGGACTTGCATCTTGGTAGAGTGGTTCAATCCTCAGCTATTCCTCATGCTATGGAGGATGTTGAGCAGTGGAAGCAAGGTGGTCCTGAATCCCTTAAGAAACTGGACAGCTTTGGGAGATGGATGAGTCTTGAGATAGGTCAAGATAGTGAGAGTTCCTTGATTTCAGGTTCAATTGACCCAACCACCTATTGGGCAACTGCTTTGGATGGTCAAGGTCCAGCTGAGTTAATCTCGAATTTGCAAATGGATGGTGTATTAAGTCCGTCTTTAGCACAAGAACAAAAATTTAGCATCAGCGACTTTTCTCCAGAATGGACATTTTCACCTGGAGGATCGAAGGTTCTACTTTTCCATCTTTGAGATATTGATTATTAGCAATGGAAGAAAGTGTGTTTTTCAGGCTCAGAAATGTGTGCATGCATAAAGTTCTATATTTTTTGATATGTCAGATATATTTTATTTTGATTTTTGCTCATACTTGTTATAGTGTATAGGACGACCTAAAAGATTACTTTTTGGCTTTTGCATATTGTCTATTGCTGATATTTTTAACTTCTCTGCAGGTTGTCATAGTAGGTGCGTTTCTTGAAAGAGGGAGGAAGTTCTCAGATTATATATGGTATTGTATGTTCGGTGAAGTTGAAGTGCCTGCGGAAGTTATTCAAGAAGGAGTTTTGCGGTGTAAAGCACCTGCTCATGAGCCTGGACGTGTCTCATTTTATGTAACTTGTGGGGACAGGCTTGCATGTAGTGAAATTAGAGAGTTTGTATTTCGCATGCAGAGCTTAACTTACTTGGAGGCTTCATCTGGTACATCGGGTCCACTTAAATTTACGTCACAAGATATACAAAGCACCTCACTTCTGGTGAGGTTTGCAAGAATGCTGTCATCCAAGTCTGATGAACCCTTTCCTGTGGATGACCTTGGGTCCAAGGAAAAATTGGATGTTTTTGAAAAAATCTATCATTTAACTTCAAACAGTGATGTAGAATGGACAAATCTGGAAACTCATGCAAAGGGTGTTATAGTGCCTTACTCTGACATGAAGGAACAAGTTCTACAGATGTTCTTCAAGCAAAAATTGCAAGAGTGGCTCTTGAGTAGAGCACAGAAAGAACGTAGAGATATTTATGCATTTGACAATGGAGGGCAGGGAGTGCTACATTTGGCAGCTGCTCTTGGCTATGAATGGGCTGTTGCTCCAATATTAGCTGCTGGTATTGGTGTGAACTTTCGTGACCTTCATGGCTGGACTGCCTTACATTGGGCTGCATCGTATGGAAGGTACTTTCGCTTACTGTTTTTATTGATCCATGTCGTTATAGTAGGTACAAGTACGTACTGTTGAAAAAGTATTGGTCTGGTGATGGCAATACTATCACAAGAGTATAGGAAACGAATTTTAAACTTTTTCTCTGTGAATAATTTTCTTTTTCATAAGTCTGTGCATTAACCACCCACTATAGGTTTCATCCCTTGAGCCTGTATATAAATTTATCACGGGAACTGCATGCATTTTTGGTTGTCCATCAGTCACCTGCTATCGCGATTTCCCAAAATACAGTACGCAGCCATGGTAAAGCCTCTCAGAACAAATTTTTTACTAATTTTTACTTTGCTTCAGGCCCTGTAGAATCCTTTATATTCCAGACGCCACTAAGAAAAGATTCTTGGGTTCCAATGTTGCTAGTTTTTCTGTTGGAGCAATTTATGAATGCACTTTTAGTTGCCCATCATTCACCTTGCTAGCACGATTGCCCAAAATACAGTACACAGTTATGGCAAAGACACACAATTTGTCTACTATTCTTTAACTTGCTTCAAGTCCTTAGTCATCGAGATTTCTGTATATTCCAGACACTACTAAGAAAGGATTTTTGGGCTCCAACCTTGCTAGTTCTTTCGTCGGATCATCTCCCTTCACACAATAGATCGTGCATGTGATCTTGCTCTTAATTGTGCATGTTATCTCACGTCTTAACGTCATAAAAGCTCCTCTACCTGACAAATCTTTAAAAGTACAGCGGATTGGCACTATTTGTTCTCAAATTATCTTCAACAGCTAATATCGAGCCCTTGCTGAACTATTAGTCGCCTGGTTACGTGTGAACTTCACTTTTTTATAAGGTACATGTTTACAACTAATAATTATGCGTTCACGTTTACACCAAGGCAAGGATATCACAAAATATAAGCTTGAGTCATAACTAGATGCCCAATTTACGTGGCTGAAAAACTAGTTATGACAAAACATGCGTATCAAAAACAGCTCCAGTTGTACCTTCAGAATGTTCATTATGATTCGAAGTACTTGGATGCATATGTAACAGTAATAAGCTCAAATCTGGATCCCAGGTAGAGCTTCATTATTATTTCTTGTGTCAGTTTTGCATGATACACACTATCAAAGTTTGAAAGCTTTGTCTCATCTAACAATGCTGTGAGAGTTCAGCCTTCATTTCTCCTTTTGAAAGCCTTAGAGGGATACCTGATTGTGAAAGAGTTCCATTTTCAGAGTTGATATTTACAGGTGGTTGAAGCTTCCTATCAGCAACTCATAATGCTCAGTTTCTTTGAATATTATTGTTGTCAATCTATAATATGACACAGTCATAAGTCATAATTTCTATTTTAAGTGGCCTCTATGACATGGGGCCTGTGAATTAGATGGGACAAATGGTTATGCCATTCTGATGTCCTTTTTCACGAATGCCTAGTAGGTAAAATTTTGCTTTCATGTTTCAAAATCTGACTTAATAGTCCATGCTGAACATTTACTGAAATCCATGTGGAGGGTATGGCATTTCTCAAACTTTTGAGTTTTGTTGTTCTTTTCTAAGGTGAAACAATCTTGTATATTTTAGCTGGCCTGATGATGGTTCATTGCTGATAATCTGGTCAAGGCATCTTCTGTTTCTCTAATGGATTTCCTGATTTTCCAGGGAAAAAGTTGTGTTGGCTCTATTAGCTGCTGGCGCAGCTCCGGGGCCTCTTACTGATCCAACATCAAACTATCCTTCTGGCAGGACTCCAGCTGATTTAGCTGCCAGTAGTAAGCATGGTGGAATGGCAGGCTATTTGGCTGAAATGTCACTGACAACCCATTTATCTTCTCTTGCTTTGAAGGAGAAAAATATGAATGAAATAGAGACATTTTCTGCCACTCTCGCAGAAGAAAAGGCAGTGGATTACCTTTCTGAAAGGACTAACCTGCAACAGAACCTGGAGCGAGCTGATGAACGAATCACCTTACAGGAATCTTTGCGCGCTGTTCGTAATGCAGCTCGTGCAGCAGCACTTATACAAGCAACTTTTCGGCGCCATTCTTTTCAAAAGAGGCAAGACTCTCTTGAGCTTGAAGTTATAGATGATTACAAAATGTCCCATGAGGAAATCAAGGCAATGGTTGCTGCACAGAAGATCCAAAAAGCTTTTCCAGGTCATCGGAAGGAGAAGTTGCATGCTGCAGCAGTGCAAATTCAATGCAAGTTCCGTAGTTGGAAAGGCCGGAAAGATTTCCTCAACTTGCGGCAACGTGTTGTAAAAATTCAGGTTTGTCGAAAGCTAGTATATCTGTCAGCTCTAACTGGGTGTCCTTTTTTTTTGTGCATGAGACATTTAGTTATGCTACAAATTTCCAAGTTGCTTTCCTGAGAGATTTTACGTTTTCTCCCTCTTAGCTTTTTCTTTGTTTTAATAGTTTGTATTGCTTGTGCACAACATCACAAACTTGTAGATAAATTGCAGATAAGCTTCTTGAAAGAAATGCTCCATTTCTTTGTCATTCAAGTATTTATTTGTTGTTTTAATGCAGGCACATGTGAGAGGGCATCAAGTTCGGAAGAAGTTTAGAAAATTGCTATGGTCTGTGGGTATACTAGAAAAAGCTGTTTTACGTTGGCGTCGAAAGCGAGTGGGCCTGCGTGGCTTTCGTGCAGAGTCATTATTTCCAGGTTCCAATGTGCAAGACGGGAGTAATAGTGATGGAGACGAAGACGTCCTCAGGGCAGGCAGGAAAGAGAAAGAAGCAGCTATACAAAATGCTGTCACACGTGTTCAGTCTATGGTCAAGTCAGATCAAGCACGAGCTCAGTATTTGAGATTAGTTGAAGGTTATAGACAAGCTACCACGGTAAGTAGCTATAATTTATCAATTTAAATCCCTATGTGGAGGTATCTGCTGTTTAAATGAAGTGTCAGGATGTTTTCTGCCACATTTGTTATTGACTATGCGATATTGCTTGTTATTATGTTTGCAGGTAGAAGATCATGTTCTGATGAGCGATCTTTCCTCAAACCATGCCGATCCTTTAAGGGGAACTGAAGATTACATCATGTTTGGAGAAACGTAACTGGTCTACTTGATACTCTGTGACATGTTTCATGCTGCAAGATTTTTTTGGCAGAAGGTAAAATTATCTAGGTATTCCTTGTTTTTAGGGCTAATTTTTTTTGTCTTAACTCCCTGAGGGTTCACTACACTGATACAGTACGGCACATCAAGCAGGTGATCCAGCGAGAAATACCATCAGCCACCGAGATCCTTGCCTTCTGATGCCCTGATTAAACCCTGGCTTCAGATTGCTGGCCCACTTCTTGAAGCAATGGGTTTTTACCCAGCGTTTTTCAGCTCTGACATTAACATGGGCCTCGCCCTTCATGCTTACGCCACCTGGGACGCGCCAAAGTCGCGTTTCCACTTCCTGTACCAGGGTACCACCACCGTACAAGGTACAGATTAACGCGGACTTGATGGTCACTGTCGGCATTATGTCCGGTGACCGCCAGCCCATCTCTCATCGTTAGGCAAAAGCCCTGATAAAACCTTTCGTCACCCAGACTGCACCAGAAATTCCGATCTTAACTAACAACGGCTACCTGATAGAGGCTATCACGGAACCAGTCATTTAGGCGGCTGCGCATCTGTTGAACAACTTTCTGGTTGTTTCAACATTTTGCAAGGACAGAATCCAGTCCACGCTGCCGAGTCAGATTGTGGAGTCTTTCCTGGGATTCCCTGGCCCCACGGTTGCGCCATACGACTGGCATGCCTTCCTCATCCACGAACTGACAATCTCCATCAAACCCAACGCACGGGAACGTATCCCAGCAGGCCCCCTGCTGTGTAACTTTGCCTGTACACTTCTCGAGGCGAAAGTGCGTGGCTTCCGCCGTTCCAGCCTTCTATCATCCACAGTGCCACACACTAACCTCTATCCTCGATCTACTGCATCCACGTCTGCCCAACCTGCAGCCACTGACACGACGACTAGCCAAAGAATGCGTGGTGCTGCCCCTTGCTCCTCATCTCCACCTGCTACGAGATGCTGCACCACCACCACCACACCAATAACAACTTTGGCTTCTACCACCGGCACTTCCTCTTCTGTACAGCCCCCTACCACTGTTTCTATTGCCGCTCCTCTTCCTTCTGTTCCACCCACAATTGTTGCTTCTGTTTCCATTCCCATCACCTCTGTTGATACTACTTCTACCTCTGTTCCATTCTCTACCACCCCTTCCATTACTATTGCATCCTCCATTACTCCTGTTCCCACTGCTGTCCCTCTCCAATTCAATCCTGCTGATTCCCAGTTGTTTCCGGACACTCTGGCGTGGATGCAGGTCATCAACTTTTCACCCCCACGCTAGACCACTTCCGCCCCATCTTCTCCTTTCGTCCTCCACACCACCCTATTGAGAGCTCCCGATGCCCGTCTTGTTCGTGTTGTTGAGCAATCATCAGCTCTTGCTACAGCTTTGTGATTTCTGCTCGCAACTGTGTTGCTGGTTGCCAATTGGAGTACCCGGCTGTCCAATGAGGCCCTGGCTGCTACCGCGTCCTGGATGAATACTCCCAAGGCTTGGTAGGCCATCGTTAAGTCCGTTGGAGCAGCTGGTACATTGACGCTTGCAGGGGTAGTGGTAGTGGCCCCGATGACCTGTACAGTGCCGCCGCCGTCGTCGTCTTCAATGAGGTTCTCCGGTGATCTCTTGTCATCTGGGGCAGTGGGATCTGCTCGATCTGGTGATGGAATAAAAATCGTTTGTATAAATGCATCATCAGGCAACGGTTGGTCGCCCTCGGCAGCCTTCGATGGAGAAGTGGGTGGTGTGGTAGGAAAAGAAGTGGAAACAGGGATGGGGACAGTTTGTCCAAAAGAGAGAATGGATGGAACAGCTATAAGAGTATAATCAATACGCCAGACATCATGTGTGTGTTGCGGGGGTGGGGAGTTTTGGTGAACTTGTCTCTGCAGACAAGTACTGACATTAGGTAAGAGTAACAGATTGCTGCTAAAACACAGGAATATTCCTGTACCCTGCAACTCAAAGGTTAGTCTAAAGACTGATCAAGTGACACTCGAAAGCTTCTCTTTGTGGGATGATGCTGTGTTCACGCAATGATTTTGTGCAGGAGTTCTGTAGGGCAGTTGTTATTTGTGTGATGCTGGGCATGTGTTGAGATATATATTTCATAAAACCAAAGGTAATTTGGTTGTCATTCTTGCTATCATGTCCCCAGTTAGCCATATCTACATGAGGCATCTCGCTGTTATCATCTGGAAGACAGTTAGCTTCATTGGAGGAAGGGCCAACTATGGACTCTCGGCTGTCCTTAGAGAGATAACGTATCTGCCTCAAACATTTGAGCTACATGATACTGTTTGATTTGTGGGATGGGGAGGCTATTTATGATGATAACTAATTTTCTCGATGCCCTATCAGTCGATTTTGGCCTTGCCTGCCTTGTCTGTGGCAAGAAGCAGTCAATGACAGTCCAGCCTGAAAAAAGAAACAACCATGGAAGCTAAGTTTTATATGAATGGATACATGTCTATAAAGCATCCTGCTGTGCTACTTGAAGCTTGGTGAAGGTATCCAACATTCTAGCAAAGCGTTTGACTTGTTCCACACCTCTGATCCTCCAAGAAATCTGGGAGAAAAGAGCAGTCAACCGTCTTAACTCTCTATTTAGAAAATTATATGACTCTTGAATCCCATAGGATAGTGGGTATCTGAAGCTTAAAATGTGCCCCTACCAGAGCGGCCTTTGGCTTCCCCTGTGAATAAATGACAGACTACTCATTTTAGTGCTTGCAAGAGAATTCCATTTTGCGCTATATCTTTTGGAGACTCAAAATTGACGCTCTTTTAATGCTATTGCTGTTATTGTGATTTGTTGGAAATGCAAGGTTCTCCTTTTTCAACTAGATAAGTGTTTATCCCTTGTTACTCTTGTTGTGCTACGGGAATTTGGTACAGACATCTTACAGAACTTGATTTTCCATCATATCCTTCTAAGAGGTAAAGCTGATAAGCTTTTATTAGGCTTCCATGGCTGCGTGAACCTATTTTGGGAGCTTGGTTCTAGGGTAAGATGCCACAAGAGCTAATGAGCCATCCAGCTGCCAATGAAAGATCCTGCTGGGCATTCAGTCAGACTGGGATGTAGAAGTTGGCAGGTAAATCAAGCTTAACTTCAACATGTTATTGGCTAGGTGCCACCAAGATACTTTAATAAATCGTGAATATTTTCCTGATGGAAATTCAATTGCAAGAGATATCGGTTTACCAGCTTGGTCAAAGAGCCATAAAAAATACATTCACAAAGAACAGGACTGTTGGACACTTCATAGCTACGCGCATTGCACTAGTGATGTTGTACACAGCGAAGGGCCAATGTTGAGGGTTGGCAACGTTCTGGTTGCCACTCAAAGTGAGAACCATCTACCTCCATACCAACCTACCTACCTAGCCACTGAACTCAATTGAATGTACCTTGGGACTTCACCTGTTTAGGGAAACTTGGAAAGTACAGGAGCCTTCATGCAAGTTTTGACTCCTACTATTAAAGTGAATACAGTTTTATAGAAGTGAAACCAGTAATGAAGGGACTCTGTGAGAAAGAAATGTTGCTGTCACTGGTGATCTAAATAAATATGTGATCATGTTTGCCTACATTGAGAAAGAAAAGAGAAAGACTCAGCCATGAAGAGAGATGACAAAGAGAAAAACTGGTGATATAGAGTTTCCATAGTATTGCAAGAGGAAAACATGACTACTATGCTGAAAGGAAGGCATTCTATGCAAGCAGCAGGATTGATACCATTAAGGAGATCATGATCAAGAAGCAAACTTCTATCAATTACTCAGCTGGGTTGATGCATAATCAAAAGAGTAGAATGGTGTTGAATAGGAGCAAGAAACCTGCTTTGGGTAGCCACAAAGACCTAACTGATTCACTGTATTTGAGGCTTACAAAGGAAAATTGTTGAAAGATTGGTAGACAATTACAAACTAGTTTTCAGGATGAAAAACGATAAAATTGCAAGTGCAGCCTGCAAGGGTTCTATCTATGAGTCACGTGGCATAGATGATCACTACAACGGTCTCGTTTTAGGTTGGAACTACTAGCAAAATTGCAGATATCTATATCGTGCATTAGACTAAAAAGAACCAACTTAGCTCTAATCAATATTAAAAACAAATTGAATGGAAAACTTCTCAAGAGATTAGATACAAAACTCCACATAGATCAGCTTGGAAGATGTCCTAGAAGTTGCTATACAAGCTTGTGTTGACCAAATCAACCTATGAATTACCAAGGGGTCCTATGCTCTTTTTCTGTTCCATCAGCGCTTCTTCTACAAGGGGCCCCATGCTTCGTTGCAGCAATGTGTATCAATAATGACTAAGTTTATGCCCTGCTCACCTTGTTATTCTGAATCACATCTCGATCCGGACTTGTGATAACAAGATCATCCACATTCATCACTACAATAACAATATCCCTGATCAAAACATAAAGTGTAGGCTCCAAACTACTCCTCTGAAAGCCAAGCTCCTCAAAGTATGTGTCAATCCTCGTGTACCTTGGGTGCTTGCTTAAGTCCATATAATGCGTTGTCCAACCAACTTGCAAACCTTGTCTTCCTGTCCTTCTACCATTAACCCTCTGGCTACTCCATGTAGACCTCCTCCTCTAGAAACCCAATCAAGAATGCAGTCTTAACATCCATTTGTTGAATATCCCATCCAAACTGAGCTGCCAGTGACAAAACTAACCTCATAGTAATTAATTTAGCAATTGGTGCAAAAGTTTCTTCATAATCAATCCCTTTTTGTTAAGCATACCATTTTGCAACCAACCTTGCCTTATGTTTGTCTATAGAACCATCTGATTTATACTTAGTTCTATAGACCACTTGCATCCAATAGCCTTTTTACCTGTAGGTAACTGAACAAGCCTCCAAGTCTTGTTCTTTATGATTGAGTTCTATTGCTCATCCATAGCTTTCTTCCAAATACCCTCTTTTTTAGCCTTTTGAAGTAGATGGGTCCTTGGTTTCCAACATTGTAGCCATATATGCAAAGTGTACATCCCCATCCTACTAGACTCTCCCTGTTCGAAAATGACACTATAGTTTCATAGTACCATCTGGGCAATCTTCTAGTATCTGATGTAGAATGCTTCCTGCTTGGTGAAGTAGGAAGTGAATAAGTATTCCATGTACTTGATCTCTCCTTCATTGAGGCGTTTCCGTACTTGCAAATTGTCTCTTTATACCATGATTCTTGCAAAACACTAGAAAGATATTCTTGAGAAGATATATCCATGTTTTCCTAGAATAATCATCAACAAACACCATGAAATCACTTACTCCCCCATAAGACTGAGTTTTCATGGGACCACACAAATTTGTATGAACAAGTTCCAGAACATTTCTCGCCCTTAAAGTGCTACACAGAAATTTCTTCATATGATGTTTCCCTAAGACACAGCCCTCACAAAACTTGTGATTAAAAAGAACTTGAGGTAAATTAATAACCATATTGACTTCCTCAAGACTTGTAGACTTTTGTGATATAGATGTCCAAACCTTTCATGCCACAACTTACTCACTGATCCATTATCCACAATACTTGCACGATGACCACCACCTGTGCTGAAGTTTGTACAACCTTTCTGCAAGAACGCCCTCAGTTACTACTTCATTGTCCTTCCTTTTGATGAGATACCACTCTTAACTAAACTGTACCACCATATATTGCTTCGCAATAGCTGTAACTGAGAGTAAGTACTTCTTGAGCAACGGTACAGAATGGTTCCTAGGAACACGTTCCGTACAGTTCCTAGGAACTATGGTGCCACGAATAGAAGCTTGGCAATAAGATATTCGCCCTAATAAATAATGTTGTGTGGTTTTTCTGTCCAAAGAAATATCTCCTCGATTCTATATATGTCACATAGTTTTTCACTTCAAGGTGACTGACACACACTCTCTCTCTCTCTCTGGCAGCAGCAACGCTCCTCTCCTTCTCGCGATGGTGCCCTGCAGTGATGGCGGGCACTGCCTTATCGCTCGCTGCTTCTGCTGCTGCCTGATCGCTGCTGCTGCCTTATCGCTCGCTGCTGCTGCTGCTGCTGCTCGCTGCTGCTCGTTGCCCGCTGTTCCCCCCATCCTATACCCTCCTTCCCTGTCCCCATCGCTGTCCCCCCCCCTCTCTCATTTCTCTCTTGCACTATGGCTGATTGGCAATCAGTGAATCGGAAGGGGAAGAAGAAAACCCCTTCCTTTGTTTTCTCAGCCATCCCTACTACGGCTCCAAATCCTCTTACCTTGACTAAACCCCCTCCCTCTCCTGCTTCCCCTCATAAATCTTCCTCTCCCTCACCCCTACCCTGACAAATTCCAAGGCCTAGCTATGGAGTATCATAACAACATAGTAAGCACACTATGAAAGCTTGAAAAAACCAGCTATGGAGTAGAACACAAAAGCAAGAGAGAGAGGACTTCAAAGCTCACACAACTTGAATGATTATTCAAAGAGTAGTAGGGCGTGGAAACCCCTCCAAACTTTGGGCTACATTTAGCATGTAATGTATAGAGGTGGTGTCTTGCTAATTCTAGCTCTAGAACCCACATGGGTCCTCAACCTACTTGTTATTACTTGCCTAATTAGCACAAGTGGGGTGTACTATGTACATAAATGTTTTACCCCCATGTCTTATGCACAACTTACAAGTATACAAGCCTTAAGGGGCAAAATAGGCATTTATTTCAACAACCCCCCTCAATGGCTATTTTGTTCATACCAACACCTAGCATGCTACGAAACTTTTCAAATTTTTCTCTACTAAGTGCCTTAGTAAGGATATCTGCTGCTTGATCGTTGGTATCATAGTACTCGAGCTGAATTTCTCCGCTTTGTATCTTCTCTCGTAAGAAGTGCTGATTCACCTCAATATGCTTCGTACAAGCATGGTACACAGGATTTTTGGCAAGCTGGATGCAACGCTGGCTGTCACACTGAAGAATAGTAGGACCATCCTGTGGAATCTGCACCTCCTTAAGAAGTCTCCTGAGCCATATTGCCTTGCAGGTAGCTTTTGCCGCTGCCCTGTACTCGGCCTCTGTCGATGATAAGGTAACTGTGGGCTGTTTCTTGCTGCACCAAGAAATGGCCCCTAAACCAAGGTTGAAAGTGTAACCTGTGGTCGACTTTTGATCATCCCTATCACCTGCCCAATCCGAATCGGTAAAGCCTCCAAGCTGAAGCTTTCTGTCATCTATGTACTCAATCCCATAGCAGGTTGTCCCTTTGACATACCTCAAAGCCCTCTTGGCTGCTTTCCAATGTGCTTTAGTTGGAGAACTCATGAACTGGCTTGCTACACCAACCGCATAGGAAATGTCTGGTGTCGTAGTGGTGAGATAAATCAGGCTACCCACAAGCTGCCTATAAAGAGTCTCGTCCACAAAAGGAGTGCCATCATCTCTAGATGGCTTACTGCTACTATCAATGGGCGTGGATACAGGTTTGCAATCCTGCATGTTGAACCTGTTCAAGACTTCACATGCATAGTTAGCTTGGGAAATAAACACAGTTTTCCTTTTTCCAAACCTCCAAGCCAAGACAATAGTGGATTAAACCCAAATCCTTCATCTCGAACTCATTTGATAAATGAGCCTTCACCTTTTCAATAAACTGCCCATTGTTACCTGTGATGACCAAGTCATCCACAAAGAGAACTATCAAAACAATGTTCCCATCTTCCTCCTTCACGAACAAGTTGCAATCCGACTGACTCTTTACAAATTGCTCCTTGGCAAAATAGTCGTCAATACGACTATACCAGGCCCTAGGTGCCTGCTTCAAACCATATAAGGCCTTCTTAAGCCTGCCTCCTAACCAAAAAATGCAGCCAATGCTAAAACCAACCTGATAGACGTCATCTTAGCTACCGGTGCAAACGTCTCATCATAGTCCAAGCCCTCCTTCTGTGCATAGCCTTTAGCAACCAGCCTTGCCTTATGCTTTTCGATGCTCCCATCCGATTTGTATTTGGTCTTGTAGACCCACTTATAGCCAATAGAACGCTTCCCTTTTGGTAACTTCACCAAATCCCATGTTTCATTCTTGAGAATGGAGTACTCCTCTTGCATAGCATGTTGCCATACCTTCTCATCTGCTGCCTCAACGAATGTATGCGGATCTTGTGAATCCAAAATAGTAGTCATAAGTGCATAGTTTGTCTCCTGGTGTTCATGCTGCTGGGCTTGCCTTTGAGACCTTGTTGCTCTCTCCCTCATCCAATATCAAACCATCCTGCACAGTTTGCCAATACCACTTGGGAAACTTCTTCCTTGCAGTTGGTGATGAAGACGGTGAATAGGACTCAATAGATTTGCCCCTTTCCTTCCCCTTCCTAGCCTCCTCGGATTCTTCCTCTTGATCACTCATATGATCATCCTGAGGCTCCCCAATATATGGATGTGGATCATCAAGTATTGGCACAAATTCACCAATACCATCCTCCATCTCAAGTTCCTCTATAGGAGGCTTTCACATCTCGACTTATGATCCTCTTCTTGCTAGTAAGATCGTAAAGTTGGTAAGCTTTGCTTTCTTCACTATATCCCAAGAAAATACACTTTGCTGATTTTGCATCCAGCTTCTTCCTGTTATCCTTGCTTGGGAATATGGGCATAGGCCATACAACCAAACACTCGCAAAGCGCCCACCTTGGGCATAATGCCGCTAAATGCCTCTTCTGGAGTCTTGCCTTCCACAGCTTTTGTTGGACTTCTATTCAACAGAAACACTGCTGTGTGCATTGCGTTGCCCCAAAAAGAGTTGGGCAACCCCTTTGCCTTGAGCATGCACCTTGCACACTCCACAATAGTTCGGTTCTTTCTCTCTGCTACGCAGTTTTGCTGCGGGGTATGAGGAGCTGTAAGCTGCCTTTTGATCCCATTGGCCTTGCATAATTCCACAAATTCTGTCTTAATGAACTCTCCACCACCCTCTGACCTGAGCATCTTTATCTTCTTTCCTGAATGTTCTTCTACCAAAGCTTTGAAATGCAGGAAGTACTTGAATGCTTCAGATTTTAACTTCAAGAATTAAATCCAAATCTTGCGTGAGAAGTCATCAATAAAGGTCATAAAGTAATATGCCCCCTCTTCAGATTTGGTTTGGGTTGGCCCCGACAAATCTGAATGTACAAAGTCAAGTATGCCTGCTGCCCTGTTGGTGCTCTCCTTGGGAAACTCATGTCTTTGTTGTTTTCCCATAGCACAAGCCTCGCAAACTGAAGAGCTTGCCTTAACAACTGGAAGCCCCTCCACCATATGATGCTGGTTCAACACCTGCATGCTTTGGTAGCCAAGATGTCCATACCTCTCATGCCACAACTATCCACATCACTTCCTTTTGCTGTATAAGCATGCTGACTAGGGATAGAAGTGTATAACCTGTATAGATTATCTTCCTGCAATCCTTTGGCCACAAACTTCATATTATCACTCAAGTCCAACACAAGACAAGAAGTAGCATCAAATTCTACTTTCATATTTTGTTGAGTGATAGCTCCTACTAAAAGAAGATTTTTAGCAAGTCCTGGTGCATATAAGACATTCTTAACGACTTTGACTTCTCCTAATGGAAGCTTTACAGGTACTGTGCCCTTTCCCTTGACCTTGTGTGTTGAGTTGTCACCTAGGCACACCTCTTGTCCATCACAAATCCCCACAAAGGTATCAAACCAATCCCTATGAGGGGTCATGTGCTTTGAAGCACCTGAGTCAATGTACCAACCACTTGTGGCTTGTGAGGCCAATGCAACAGAGAATAACTCAGCTTGCCTTATGTCACTCTGCTCCTCTCTTGCAACACTCTCAACAACATTTCCTCTCTGCTTCTTTGTGCCCTTCTTTTGCTCTGCAAGCTTCTTCCTGCACTCAAAAGCAAAGTGTCCATAATAATTGCAATTCCCCTTCCTTCGAGGTGTGGAAGAAGTACTCGAGGAGGATTGTGCTTCTGACATCTGCAAGTTCTCCATTCCTTGCTCAAGTGTTTGTGGTGCTCCTTTGTTCTTGCCTTTGCCTTTCTTCTTATCCTTGGCTGGATTTTGCTTCTTCTTAGAAGCAAAGGCATGCTCCTGGAAATCTTCCCTCTTGGAGAGATTAACTCTCCTCATCTCCTCCTGTAACAAGAGACCATAGACTTCTTCATAGGTAGGGATCTTCTCTCTCACAAATATCATCATCACAAAGTTCTGATAAGCATATGACAAGCTATTCAGAACTATTGGCACTAAGTCTTTGTCAGCAATAGACTCTCCAAGTACAGAAAGCCGATATCTAATACCCTGAATCTTAGTAAGATGATCAGTAACTGTCTCCTTTGTCTCCATTCTGAGAGTATACAACTTGTTCTTCAAATAGAGAAACCTAGTTGTACTTGCTATCTCATACAATGCACAAAAAATGTGCCATGCATCCACAGGCCCTTTGACTGACCTGATTAGAGGAATCACATTATCCCTCACGGACATGTTGATGATCCTGTGTGCCTTTTCCCCTCTCTTGATATAGTCCTTGAGTTCAAGTTCAGATGTTGGGACAGGCTGCTCACCTGTCACAAGCTTCCAACATTCTTTGTCGTCAAGAATGTTCTTGATCTTGAATTTCCATATGCTAAAGTTAGTGCCATCAAGCCGCCTCATGGACATGTTGATGATCCTGTGTGCCTTTTCCCCTCTCTTGATATAGTCCTTGAGTTCAAGTTCAGATGTTGGAACAGGCTCCTCACCTGTCACAAGCTTCCAACATTCTTTGTCGTCAAGAATGTTCTTGATCTTGAATTTCCATATGCTAAAGTTAGTGCCATCAAGCCGGCTGGCTTCACTCAGCATGCTCTCTGCAAGACTAGACATAGCTGGATAGAAATAAAACACAAAAGGCAAACTGGGGTTTTCACCTAACTAGGGTATGCAGCCAGCCACTTGCTCAATAACCCTCAGCTTCTGGATTTGAAACTATCCCCCTGTATGGCTGTCCTAGCCCTTCTCCAAGATCCACTCAAAACTTTCACTGAAGTCCCCATTGTAGAAAGCGCCCTCCTATAGTCCTGGCTGTCCAAAAAGACTCAAAATTTTTATCCCAAATTAGAAACTTTTTGGCTCCCTGTACTCCCCTTGCTAACAGTACTCCAACCATGCAGATAACACATAGATCAGAGGCCCCTACAAAAAGTGCTCCCTCCTTGAAGGTAAGCTGCTCTCCAGGAATGGCAGGAATCTGATCAAAACAGGTCCAAGCTTTCACCACACCATAGGCAACATAACCTGCTCTGATACCATGACAAATTCCAAGGCCTAGCTATGGAGTATCATAACAACATAGTAAGCACACTATGAAAGCTTGAAAAAACCAGCTATGGAGTAGAACACAAAAGCAAGAGAGAGAGGACTTCAAAGCTCACACAACTTGAATGATTATTCAAAGAGTAGTAGGGCGTGGAAACCCCTCCAAACTTTGGGCTACATTAGCATGAAATGTATAGAGGTGGTGTCTTGCTAATTCTAGCTTTAGAACCCACATGGGTCCTCAACCTACTTGTTATTACTTGCCTAATTAGCACAAGTGGGGTGTACTATGTACATAAATGTTTTACCCCCATGTCTTATGCACAACTTACAAGTTACAAGTATACAAGCCTTAAGGGGCAAATAGGCATTTATTTCAACATACCCTCCACTCCTGCAACCTCTACCTCCTCTCCTACTGCCACTACCCCTTCTACTCTTTCTTCCTTCTCTCCCTCTTTCACCCCTTCATCTTCATCCTCTTTGTCTCCGCCTCTTTCAGCTGATTTTTCGTCTGGTTTCCGTCGCTTTATTGAGTCTCTTCAAGAGACAAATGTATCCTTGCTTGCGTTAATCAAGCAACAAGCATTCCAAATTCCCACTCT
Organism: Diphasiastrum complanatum; assembly: GCA_029204225.1. Classification (NCBI taxonomy): domain Eukaryota; kingdom Viridiplantae; phylum Streptophyta; class Lycopodiopsida; order Lycopodiales; family Lycopodiaceae; genus Diphasiastrum; species Diphasiastrum complanatum. Next base: position 41,128,903 of record CM055102.1, on the reverse strand, counting down.
GGAGAATACGGTTTTGGCCCTCCAGGGCAAAGTTGGCATTCTTGAGGTTGATGTTACTTACCTCAAGAATGAATTGGAATCAGATAAAGAGGAAGAAGAAGAAGGCGGCAATGCAGATTTAGAAGACATGGCAAAGCAGCTTCAAGAGCGGGTTCACTCCTTGGAGCAGCAATTTCAGCAATCAAAGAGTTCCTGGGCCGACATGCTCAAGGGATCTAAGTAGGATATTTCTGAATCTATTCAATAACATCAAAAAAGAGATCTCAAGGCCCTCAATGCCAGAGTTAGGGGAGCTTCTTTTGTGGGTAAGGACCTCGTGGCTGAGGCAAATGCTTTCATTCATTCCACCTTTGGTCTCAAAGAGGATGTCATATCTGCTGCTTGGGTGGGTAAGCTCCAATCCACCACAGTGTTTCTGCGTTTCAAGGATGCTTTGCTTCGTCAAAAGGTTCTACGTAAAAGAGGTTCCCTAAAGGGATCTACTATTTTTATGGATGAAGACTTGACGCCCATTCAATGGATTGAGAGAAAGAAAATTATCGCAGACGCTAAGGCCAACAGTTTCCGGGCTCTCTTTCAAGACGGACGCCCGGTCTTGGTTAAAATTGCAGAACTCAAAATTTCAGATTATTCTCCCTCTCCTACGTGAGAGAGAGATGTTTGAGCTACGGTCATTTATTTACTCTCCTGCATGAGAGATGAGCTTTTTTACATAGCAAATTACGTTTTAGTTTAGTTTTCTGTTGACGGCATTGTTCCGTCCGAGTTCCATTTCCTATGTTATACTCCTTTTTGTCTTATACGCCTTTTGGCATGGAAAAGACGTTAATAAAGCTTTCTTTCTTTCTTTCTTTCTCTCTCTCTCTCTCTCTCTCTCTCTCTCTCTCTCTCTCTCTCTCGCTCTCTCTCTCATAACACACCACACCAATATCTGTGCACAATTTAATGCACCCATCCACCAACTAACTCATGATCTGGCCTGATTGACTTTGGTTGCAGGTGCTACTTCATGAAGCTTCATTTGGGTTGTCAAATTATATCCTTTTTATTAGAAGGGATTGATTTATACATGGACACACAAAAGCTTCAAGGCACTGTATATACGAGAAAGTGCATGCTGAGATTTACTCTTTACACAGCTACAGGTGTTGAACAGCAAGGTAATGTACATATGAAGAAAATGGTTCGCCTTAAGGTCTGGCTTGTCTGGCAGAAGGGGGTTTCAAGTTTATTTCCCTTGGTTCTATACCAGTTTAGGTGATGTGGAGACAAAGCAGGGCTATGCAAACCATAAAGTTCAGGCAATTTTATAGGGGGATCATGTTTGAACTCTACACCAGAATAAAATACCACCAAAATGAGATTCCTCAGCCTGAAATGGAAACAAAAGAAATGTGATCTGGTATTTAATCAGGAGATCTCATTTCTATGTGAAAATTTCAGAGCTAGTGGTATATGATGTGTTGATTAAAAAGTTGATAAAAAATGCTAAGTTTTTAGTTACTAGATTCATAAAGCTGCAGCTGGATGGACAGTGTATGCTGTTCTTCATGAAAGTTATCTTCTGCCAAGAAAGTTGTTGAGTCTTCTAATTGATTCTGTGCTTACTCTCTGTAAATCTAATATATTCTTTACCATTGGAACTGCTATTTTTGTGGTGAAAACCTTGTGGTGTCAGATTCTTTTTTTTGAAATCTAATTGTGTGTTTGAAGCTCGTACCCATCTTCCTTGGAGCCACTATTTTGGCTTTAGAGTTATGTGATGACAATGTTCTGCTTGAAAATCCACTACCCAACAGATTTTTCTTTGCAGGCTATTGTTTAACTTAATGTTTTCTATCTGTCACGTGTGGTCCAGTTTGGTGTGTCATGCATATAGCCATACTCTGGTCCTTGTTTCACTGTACAAGGATAATAGGTGAATCACTTTTGCCAGGATAATAGCACATTAGAGGTGAAATGAAGTGCTGAAATGAAACACATGTAATGTCTTTGAAGTGAAGTAAACAGCCTGTACTGAGTTGGAACTGGTGGCACTGAATCTTTTGGTAAGGGAAGTGAATTCTTCAAATATATTACATCTGGATTATGTGATCTATGTCAGGTATGTTCTTCATGAATATGAGGTGTGTTGTTGGGGTATCCACAATGCAAATCCATCAATAATTTAACTTCTGTTGGATGTGCTTGCTGTACTACACTTCTGCAATCGATCCCCATCCTAAAAAGCTTGCTGTTGCCATGAGCACTAGTTGAGTTGGGAAGCATCCTGAGACTGGAATGACAATGCAGCCTGACTATATGAATCATCTTTTGTCCTTCAAGTTGCACTCTTTGGTAACAAGTACTCACATGAAAAATGTAAGAATGTATAAATAACCCTCTTGCAGTTTCACCTGTTGTCACAAGAAGAAAGAGCACCATGTTAGTCTGGCTTGTATCTCGGAGATGGGAGCCCTGTATCTTCTGCCCATGTTGTGATTGTAACAATAACGAGTTCTTGATATTCATATCCTTCTCAATCTTGAAGAAAATTCATCTAAGTTTACAAGAAAAAACAATGGCTAAGAACAAGTCAATGTGATTACACAAATTGTGGATAATCTTCTATGCAGAGGTAGTATTTTTTATTGCAAGATTCTTCAAAATAAAGCAAGAGATTGCATAAGCGCTTAAAGAATAGGTGGGAATAGATTGAGGAGAAAGACCCATTTGGAAAGATAGGTTTTGAGATGTGAACATATATTTTCTAAAACGTTGCTAAGTTATCACAGATGAAAAGCATGGTGTCTTCTTAAGATAATGTTACGTGGTTTAACGCGATGGTTAAGGAATGCTGGTTAAGGATCAACCTTAATGATGGGCAACACATCTTGAAGGCAGTAGACATTCACCACTTGAATCTCTGTGAAAGTTTTGAAGTTGAGTTCCATAGGCCATCCACAGTACGAGCAGTCCACATCAGTCAGCTTCAAAAAGGTAAGGTTGGTCTGGTGCGAGAGTTTATGCCAAAAAGTTGTAAGGTTTTTCTTTCAGCCTTTTCCAAATCTTTACAATGGTGTTATGTGGTCATATTTTTTTATTGCATAATAATTTACTACGAGTTTTTGTGTTCTTTTCTGTCCACCATCGCAGCCTACAAGTAACTCAGGGAGGTCAGGCATGTGTAGTTGGAAGTTTTCTAGTTAATACAATTGTTGTCAATCTGTGCTAAAGGTTTTTTTAGACTCCGGTTCCTCGATAAATTGTATCATTTATATGGCCTTGTAATTCAACCTTTCTGACGAAATTCTTACATGTGTTTGTATTCTATAGTGGACTCAAGAGGCTGATTGTTCATGGACTTAGGCTAGATAGCTAAAGTGAGTGTATATTAGGATCTTGGCTGGCATAAGTAGCATATATCAGATTGCAGTGAATATTGGCTGCATTTTATTAGTGTTCTTGATTGCCTAGTCTATCATTGTTTTCCATTTATTTGTTAAGTATGTAGACATTTCTCATAACTTAGTATTGAATTTTTTTGGCATGGCGAGTTGGAATCCACATAATATAGAGTTTTGATCCATCTTGTTTGAGGATGCAATAGTTGTTTTGTATCACATTCCTGTTGTTGGCACTTGTGTATTTCTGGGGTGGACTTAAAGGGAATCCCTGTATCATTTTTCTGCATACATTAAGTGCATCTTCATTTTCATAATAAGAAGTGTGGTTCACAATATACATAATTTTTCAACTTTTGGAATTGCAACTTCTGTGGTATTTTTCTGTGTTTGTTTTAGGATATTGTTATCTCATTGCTTTGCTTCTAGAACACTACTTAGATCATCATCTGGATTAGTAGAAGTTGACCTAATGAGTTCCATGTTCTCCATGATTTAAAAGCTTGATATATTTTCTCTTATTTTGTGTTCTTTTAGGGAGATTATCCATTCACTAGTTTTCGTCCTTTTCATTTGTCTTCTTTTCTTCCATGGCACAAATTGGTTTGAACATTCATTTCTCTATGTACTTGATCAATCACTAGATTGCCAGTTACCATCTCCAGCCAATAGCAACACATGTAATGTTTCACAAATATATATCTCTAGTTGAGAGTTTTGATGATAGTAACATACTTATTTCCAAGAATTTAAGGTGAAAGAGTTGCACATGCATAGAGATAGAAGTGTAGGTGCCTAGATATGAGTTGCATGCAATCTCTAGTTCTATTCTTGTTGGTGTAATGTCTCGTCTTTCACCTTCTTGTCTATCAATTGATCCATTTTTCCATTATTTAGCTTCCACAAGTTCTTACATAGCTATGTGTGTGAACATTTTAGTTTAATATTTTTGTAATACCTATTGTTTAGACTATGCATATAACTTCAAGTTTGTAGTTTATTTGTACAACTTTGATTTACCCACACTTTGTTCGTCCATGATGGCCCTAGTCCCCAATGTTTGCTTTTTGCTATTAGTGTTGCTTATTTTTCATTGATGTCATTATTATGTGATAGATGATATCTAGATCATTCATACCTTAATTTTCACATGCCAACTCCTTTTGCACATAATCTTGGCTATTGTGGATCCTTCTATAGTTAGTTCGAGGGGGGTCTACTTCTAGCATTCAAGTTCTTCATTACACAATATGTATTTTTTTCCTATAGACAAAATAATGATAGTTCATGATTCTCATGATGTCTACAAACAACTTTGGATCTATTTGCTCCTTTTGCAATGTCTATTCCTACTGAAATTTGGTATTCTTGGTGTCTATGCTTGGTTAGACATATTGATGTAAGTGTTTTGTTGAATTCAAAGTGCATTTTTTTTTTCTTGTTTGATATCGTACATATTCTATGGGGCATTTTCGGTATTTGTATGCGCATGCACATGCGTGCACACACGCATGCACACACACTTCTATATATGAATAGGGTTTTTTTTTCCTTTTTTTTGATCTTTCACTATACTTTGATTAATGGCTACAAGAAGTTCATGGAGGAAAAAAAATAGCATGTACAACCAAAGATCTTCAAATACTTGATACTCGGATTCTTACCAAAAAGAACCTCATAAGGAGTCTTACCATCCAATCGTCCACTTGGCGACTTATTGCAAAGCACATATCAAGGCTTCACCTCAAAAAGATTTAGGAAGATTAGCATTCCACCTCATGACTTTAGCTCTATTACAAGAGCGTAACAGTTTCGACCCAACAATATTTCTAGGTGCAGCTAACCACTGGAAGGCTGAGGACAATGTAGGTCAAAGGCATGCATGCATACCATGCAGTTGGTATGAGGGCCAGTAATGCCAATCAGACACATGCGGACGCATGCAGACATATGCATGACAATTGGGGGACATGCAATCCTTCAGTGATGGGCTAGGACCTCGCATGCAACAGTGCATGCAACATGAATGATGGGTGTAAACAACAACTACCACCTACCACTTCCATGCAAACTCACACTGCGCAAGGAGGGGCATTCTATAAGAGAGTGAATTGGTTGGGTGGACCAGACTAGCTTTGCCTTCGACGTGGTTACACTGTTCCTAACAAGCTCCTTAACATAGAGCTTGATTCTTCGTCGACCACTCGATTTTGTTCTGGTGTTCTTGGGCTTGAAAGCTCCTCTTTATTCCATGTACTTACACTTGCTAGGTGTACTAGTAGATGATTTACGTACACACATGTGAATATCAAAGTGTCTTCTTTTATGAGATGACACTAGTATATAGATTGATGATCACAATTGTGATTGTGATCCTTAATTTAGGGACTACAGTTATGCTTCGACTTTGATATGGAGCCTCTTATTATGGCATGCTAGACACACACACACACACACACACACACACACACACACACACACACACACACACACACACACACACACACACACACACACACACACACACATGAGAAGAAATTTGCACTCACTATTATTGTTGATTGTCAGTTTATTGTTCACGCTTTTCTTTGCTGGTGCACCAATAAGAGCTCTTTCTGCACTTGCAAATCTAGATCGACTAATAATTGTCATAGATCTATCTCTAGGCCTAAGATCTAGTGAAGTTCACCTAGATCTTGCATCTTAAATTCACTACCTAGTGCACTTTTTGTTTCATCGACAAGCTTCAAGTTTCACTCAAGATGATATCATCTACTTAAGTGATGAAAATGACTAGATTGCTATTTACAAACTTTATGTACAAAGAGGGATCATAGTCACTTAGATTGAATCCAAGTGAGATAAGATATGAGTTTGGCCTCGCATACCAAGACCTTGGGGCTTGTTTAAGCTCATATAAGCTTTTGGACAAGAGACATGTTTTGGATTCTTCACCTTCCTTGATAAAGCCTTCGGGTTGCTCCATATAAAGTTCCTCCTCAAGGTAGCCATTGAGGAAGGCATTAGAAACATTGAGTTGGACCATCCTCCACTTGAAGTAGCATACAATGGAAATAGTGACTTTTATAGTCACCATCTTGGCCACGAGTGCAAAAGTGTCTTCATAGTCAAGATCTTGGATTTGAGCATATCCTTTGAACATAGTCTTGCTTTGAATTTGTTGATAGATCCATCATTGTTGTACTTTACTCGAAACACCCACTTGTATCTAATAACATGCTTGTTGATAGGTGGATCCACAAGCTCCCAAGTGTTGTTAGAAATCAAGGCATCATACTCTTTGGACATGACTTTCTCCACATAAGTGCCTTCTTGGTTCGGATCTCTCTCTAACGGTTCTCTTTCGTGTGATTGCTTGAAGATCCTCCTCCTCAAGCCTCGACCACCTCAATACATCTTGATTGGCATCAAGATTGATAATTGTTGATTTTCCATGAGGGTTGACCTCGGCCTCATCCAAGTTGAGTTTTTGATCTTCATGAAAGATCACATCTCTACTTACAACAATCTTGTTTGTAGAGGGAACAAAGATTCTATATGCTACCATCACTCCTTTGATAGAACTAGGATCATCTTTTTTTCTAATCTCTAACACAAAGCAAATACGACCAAAGATCCTAAGGTGATCTACCTTAGGCTTTTTCTTATACAACATCTCATATGGTGATCTTCCTCCTAGAGCAAGTCTTGGAAGTCTAGTACAAAGGTAATTAGCACATGAAATTGCTTCTCTTCAAAAATCGTTTGGAAGAGATGCCTGTATTCTTTAATGCTTTTGCACAGAGTTCTATTTTTTCTTTCATCAAGTAGACTCTCTCCTCATTCCCTCTTGCTTACAATAGTCATTAAATTTGTTGGAGGTATGCTCCCCTCCACAATCACATCTCAAAGCTATCGATTTACAAGATAATTGCTTTTTAACTAAAGCTTTGAATTTTAAGGTGGACATCAAACACCATAGATTTGGAAGACAAGAGATACACCCAAGAAAATCTTGTGGAATTATCTATAAAAGTTGCAAAACAAGTAGTTTCTCCTTTGCTCTTGGAAGAGGAAAAGTTAACATCCGAGTGTACTAGCTCAAAAGGATGATGAGTCTTGATGTTGGATTTTGGAAAAGTCCTTCTATGCGATTTGGCAATAAGACAAGCTTCACAACGTTGAAGCTCCTTTGACGTAGACTTTGGCAATCCAAAAGCTTTTTCATCTTTGACCATAGATGTCATGGCCTTGAAATTGGGGTGGCCCAATCTCTTGTGCCATAAATCTTCTTGACAAATCTTGGTCTTATAAGCAACACGACAAATGTTAGCACTCTCACTAGAATGTAGTTTTACAACCTCCCAAATCTAGATCCTCTAGCTATCACTTCATCCTCTCGCTTGATTACCCGTGTCAACATCAATTTGACGCTAATGAGATTTTTTGTTACCTTGGATACATAAAGAACATCATTGAGACACAAAGTTTTTGATGATTCTACACTCAATGGAATACATCCTATTCCTTCAATTCTATACTCAACATCATTTTTTGTATGAGGGTACTAAGAGGTCAATCTAAACAAAAAATGATGTTGAGTATAACAGATTTTGATCCTACACGAAACAGGGCATCGTTTATTGGCCCTAGAACTCCCAACACCCTTTCTCCTTCTGATAAATGTCTTATCACATTGCCTACTTATAATATAGATAATAATTCTTTTTTGACATTATCGGATATATCGGATCTTTTTTATTTCATTGAAGCTGAGACTCTTTGCATTTTGAGCAAAGAGCTTGATGAATTTCAAATATAATTGATTTTGATGCCAATGATCTTCTCCCTGGTGTTGACGACGATCAGTGGGGCAAAGTGTTATTGACCCCCACTATAAGATCCTTCATGAGGTTCAAAAAGTCCCTAAGCATGGCACATCGAGGTATTGAGTTTTTAAGATCAGTAAGAGTCACTAGTTTTGAGCCATGACTGCAATGAAATGTTGGAGGGTAAATCCAACATAGCATTTCTTGTCGAATAACAAAGGCAAAGCACGTAAGTCCTCTAGATTTCTTGCGCTATAAGAGATATCATAGTAGATGTGAAGCTTAGCTGCCTTAGGACTGTTATGACCTCTTGTGGCCAGAACGTACAATATGTTCTGATATATTGGGTCGAATTGAGATTTTTTTTAAAATTAGAAAATGTGTATAAACACCCTATTGGCCGAGTGTTTTTCATTTATCAATTTTAGAGGCTGAAAAAGTGCACCTTCATGGAGAACATGGATGAGCTAAGGGATGGATCTATTGCTTTTTTTTGTCATCATGATTTGTGGTATGTCAGTGTGATCAGCTGCATGATTGCCTAGTGATCATATTTTGAAAGTTTTTTTTTCATATCGTTTTTTGTTAAGTTTTTTCTTATAATTAGCATAGAATAGATGGTAGGCATCGGATTTGACTACTTTTTTTTTGTGCGTTTGGTTTCTTTCCACATGTATTCATTTGTGTGAACTTGCTCCTTTTTGCTTTTCTCAAGTTTTTGTTGATTTTTTAGAAACCCACTACATAGGCTAGAGTTAGGATTTTTTTGCAACAAATTTTCTAGGGATTATTATTTATGGTTCAATGTTTAATGTTTGGTGTTTAGTGTTTGTTGTTTTACTGTTTTACTGTTTTGTGTTTTGTATTTTGTATTTTAGGTTTAGTGGTATAGTTGTTAGGGTTTAGGATTTACAGATTTACAATTTGCACTAAATTTTTATTGGGGATTTTTAAGTTTGGATTTTAGGTCGCATCATGCCTAGGCTATGGTACATATGGTGGGACTGGAGCTAAGTGCTAGAAATGCTCTCTTTGCCTTTATGATTACCCCAGCATGCTCAGCAAAGTGAGGGCTCATCTTGTTGGTGCATCTGAGTGGCATTGTATGATTGAGACTTACTCATGGCCAGGCACAACAACTCTTATATCTCCCATGTTGATTGACAAATAGAACCAATTAAGAAATAATGTCTTTTTCTTTCTTTCACTAGGTTCTTCATCATCAAATTGACTCTCCAAACGATGATACACAATGTTTAATTCCTACAGTTTCTAGTGCAATCATGTATTATAGTGCTAAATAGAACACTCCAATTGGCAGCGTTGATGCTTTTTTGCAAGTGTCATCTTGGTTTGCGCAAGCTGGAGGTTTGAGTGAGTGCAATGATATTGCTAATGCTAAGAGTATTATGCCCTATGTACAACAAAAAATATTTCAAAGAGCATACACAACCTAGACTACATGACATGCAATATACTAGACACTTTACGTGCCATTAATATACACCTTGTAGTATTCTACACGAGAGCATAAGACATGTCATTTTTAAGGCAATTTACCAGACACCTTACGTCATCAATATATTCCTTACAGTATTGTGCCCTTTTTTTTGACTATCCTAGAAAAGTTGCAACATCGAGAACTAACTTACAAGGCAATATATGCCACAAAAAATTGCTATAGTCCAAAAATGACCCCAATATGCATCAGCAAAAAACGCACCACTAAGAGGAGTGATATAGGCATAACCAACTTCGTCCAAATGGCTTCATTGAAAATATACAATAAAAAAAGAGTGCTTAAGAAGTCATATACGATTAGGGCTATTTCTAATTCCCATCTAAAATCACATAGGTACAAATCATGGCTTCTTGCATATATAATCATCTTTAGTTCTTCTGCATGCATGTAATGACCCACTAAATACAAACATGTAAACCCAAGAGATTTCTAGAAAAAAGACATCAACGGATTTTACTTTCATGCATTTAAAAGAAAATTCCTCATGAAATTACCTAGTGTAAGAAGTGACTTGACTTTGCACTTAGTATAAAATTAAGCTGAGTTTCAATTTTGTAGGTTCCCTTTCTCTATCCACACCAATGGGATCAATTGTTGTGTGATTATGGCTTGTCCTGTTAAACAATGACATTTGAGTCCCAGTGATGGCAATTAGGGTGCTAGAATAGGTGTCGGAAAAGCTCGCTTGAAACACGAAAAAGCTCGCCATAAAAAGCTCGCCAAAAAACATCCCCCGTTGAAAAGCAAACAAGATGTTACATCAGGACTTTGAGATCTAATGGAGGTGGTGAGTACTTTTCGACATAATTTATTGATTTTTGCAAAGATCAAAGGATCAAGAGGTAGAGCCGTAATTTCTTTAGTCTTGACGCTAAGTTTGAGCTGCATAGGCAGCAATATATTCATTTATGACAGGATCCATATATGAGTACAACACCTTATTCACCACAGCAAAATGGAGTTGCAGAATGAAAGAGCAGATCCATTGTTGAGATGGCCAGGGCAATGCTCAAAAGCAAGGGTTTGCCAAACACTTTTTGGGCAGAATCTTGCAGCACAGCTACACACATCTATGCAAAATCTGTGGAAGGTAAGACACCTCATGAAGCTTTTACTGGAAAGAAACCTAATATTTCTCATTTGAGAGTATTTGGTTGTGATGCTTATGCTCATATTCCTGATGAAAAAGTAAGGAAATTGGATGCAAAGGCTGTTAGGCATATTTTCCTTGGATATGATGAGAAGGCCAAGGCATACAGGATGTATGACACAAATGCACAGAAGCTTGTGATTTCTAAGAATGCTACATTTGATGAGATGGGTCTAGGTGAACAATCTGAAGTAATCACCAAACCTTTTGATGAGGGAGAAAAAGTACAGGTCAAGAGGCAAGTGGATTTCGTGGAACATTCAATGGACAAAGGCACGTTTGATGCTGAAATTTCTAAGAGAGTACCTAAATGGTAATTATCAGTCACAGGTGATGCTAAGAAGGGAGATACTCCTGAATATAGCGAACAGGAAGAGCTTAGAAGGTCAAGCAGAAATCAAAAACCTCCTACAAGATTAGAGATGAATCTAGCCCTAATGGATTCCATGCTCAAGGCTCAAGAACCAAAAACCTTTGATGAAGCAAAGGAGCACAAGGAGTGGCATGCAAAATATGGAGCAGATGGGCAACTCAACAAGTACAAAGCACGGTTGGTTGCGAGAGAATTTGAGTAGCAGGAAGGTATTGATTTTGAGAAAACCTTCACACCCGTAGCTAAGATGGTAACTATACATTCTATCATTGTTATTTCTGCTTTCTATGGTTGGAAGATCCAGTAAATGGACATTAAATCTACTTTTCTTAATGGAGTGCTGGATGAAGAGGTGTATTTAGTACAATATCAATGATTTGTGTTTCTTATAAAGGGTGCAGGCCTTAAGGCAAATACATATAGGAGTATTCTAAGAGCAAATACCATTCTACACTGGCAATGTGAGTCATCTATGGATTTCTATCTAAATATATCACCTTTGATTACCAATATTTGGGTTGTAGATATTTCAAAATGTTACGAGAAAATACCCTTAAATGGTCTAGAAGTATTGAAAACTGTTATGAAAAAGGCAATAAAATATGCCTTTAAACATTCCAAACATGATAAACTATATTATAAATGGAATCAAGCATGCAAATTATTCAAATGGTCATGGGATAAAAAAACAATCACATGACTGGCACACTCTTGATATAATTTTACTCTACCAATGGAATGATTTTCTGATTGATAAATGCATCGTCAAATTAGAGAAGAAAACCTGGAGATAGGTACGTGGCATACCGATGGGCTTTTCATGCTCACCAACCTGGTGTAACTGAGCCAGGGAGAGATCATCTTGTTTGTAAGCTCAACAAAGCTATTTATGGATTGAAGCAAGCACCATGGGCATGGTACTCTTGCATTGATTAACACTTCAAGCAAAGGGGAATGGTAAAGAGTAATGTTTATCCTAATCTTTACATTCTAAAACAAGATTCAAATATAGTGCTCATTGTTTTGTACATGGATAATTTCATTATTACAGGAAGTAATGAGAGCTTAATCGATGAAATCAAATCAAATCTTTCCAATGCTTTTGACATGAGCAATCTAGGATTGATGCATTATTGTCTTGGCATTGAAGTATGGCAAAAGAAAGATGTTGTCTTTCTTACACAAAGCAAATATGCACGAGATTTTTTTTATAAGGGTAGTTTGATCTATTTGACATACACACGACCTGATATATCTTATTATGTTGATGTTGTTAGTCAATTTATGCAAGATTCTAGTCAAGCACACTGGAAGTCTACTAAACATATTCTCGGGTACATTCGAGGGACATTAAATTTTGGTTTGAAGTATGATCAATCTGAAGCGCCAATGGCGGTAGATTACACAGATGCCAATTGGACAGATAATATTGATTATAGAATATCTACCAGTGGTCATACATTCAATTATGTTATAGCTGCAGTTTCATGGAGCAGCAAAAAACAATTTACATTAGTCTTATCTTCAACTGATAATGAATATCATGCACTTAGCAATGCTACACAGGAAGCAGTATGGTTACGAAGATTGCTTGTTGATTTAGGTCAACCACAAGTGGATGCAACTACTATCTCTTGCAACAACCAAAGCTACATTCACCTTGCCAAAAATCTAGTTCTACATGCTCGAACCAAGCACATCAAAATACATTATTACTTTGTTCGAGAGAAAATTCCTTTTGAAACTATTGATCTTGTTTTCTGTAAATCTGAAGATCAAGTGGCAGGTATTTTTACTAAGTTATTAGGTTGATGTAAATTTGGAAAAATTTGTACTTTATTAGGAATAGAAGAATGTAATTTTATCATTGAGAGAGATTGTTAGAAACCAATGATAAACTTATTATTGTTTCCGATTTACTATTGACATCTGTTACCAACTATAAGTAGTTGTAGGCTAGTCTATAGTCAACTACTAGTTTTCTCTCTTATATTCAGAGTTTATTGTACTCTTCATTATTCAGTGTAATTGTGTGATGGTGTGTTCTTCCTCTTTCTTGTGGTGATTGCTTATGGTGATTGATTGATAATGCTCATCTGATTATTGACAAGAGAGAGAGTAAAAAGATTTCACATAGTCCCTCTTGACAAGTCAAGACCAAACTCTTTGAACCCTTTCATTTTATAGAATAATAGGTGAAAACAAAGTTGTATAAAATCCTAAAGTAAAAGGTATTATAAAGCAAGTAAATTTTAGGATACTCAGTTTCGATATACTGATTGAAGGAATCAGTGAATATTTGGCACCATTCCCACCTGAACACCACCACAAACAATCAAAAATGCATTCTCTGTGAGCCCCAAACCATTCTTGAAAGTTCACGCTCCATGTGTCGATCGAGTCCGTCACTCTCGTTTTGACCGAGTTTTCGCCTCCGTCCTCGCCTAAGTCTTGAAGTTACAACCCTGGCTGAGTCCAAACACTTCATAGCTAGACCGAGCCAAGTCCCACATCACATTTCAACCTCGTCTTCATAAACCCATTGTATCTCAACTGACTCCTATACTTGAGTTCTCGACCGAGTCTTGACTTACCATCTCAATCGAGTCCAGAACATACGTTCTCGAACCTTGAAATCTCGATTGGACCCTAAACATGCAATCTTGACCGTGTCGTGACTTATCATTTCGACCGAGTCTAGAGTATCCAATATCAACCAGGTCATGACTTACCATCTCGACCGAGTCTTGAGTATCCAATCTCGACCGAGTCATGGCTTACCATCTCGACCGAGTCCTGAATATCCCATCTCAACCGAGTCCAGAGTATTCAATCTCGACTGAGTTGTGACTTACCATCTCAACCGAGTCTTGAGTATCCAATCTCGACCGAGTTGTGACTTATCATCTCGACCGAGCCCTAAATATCCCATCTCGACTGAGTCCACATTTCCATTCTAAACTGAGTCCTTACGCGAAAATCTTGACCGAGTCCTAACATCAAGTCTCGACCAAGCCTTTAGGACTTGACATCTCGACCGAGTCAAGTACCTACCTTGAAAGTCAACTAAGTCTTTGACTAGACTTGTACTAAGCCTTTTTACATAGATATAGGCCAAGAGTTTTTGCACTACCCCTCACTTGAATACTGTGCAATTTGGTTACACACCACTCACCAAACTCTGAGCACTATACCTTATCCTAAGTTTACATTCAGAGTCTTATTTATAGAAAAAACAAAAGAAAAAAAAAACAACCAAACACAACACCACCAAGATAGTCCAGACATTCCAAATGGTCATTATGATCCCCATTCCACAGAAGACTATCCACCAGATATAGTGTCACCCATATCTGAGCAAGTCAGAAATACTAGGTTCTCCCGACTCAAATCACAAGTACACAAACCCATTTGAGATATGGGAACCTACATGAGCCGAAATTTCTTACGACCAAGCACATTTTCATGTTGTTGAGTCATCACACGTAGGAGCTCACCTCAATGGAGCTTTTGCCAACCATGGACTTCGTATTGTAAAATATCTCCCCAAGTATGATGGTAACTCGGATCCTCAGAGATTTCTACAAGTCTTTGAGAATGCTTGAGACGTTTATGGTGAAACATCTAATGAAGCAATGGTCCAACTTTTCTCAATGAGCATGATCGATCGAGCATGAGAATGGCTTTTCAATCTTGATCGTGAAGATAAACTTGATTGGTCTATCCTGAAAGGCTCCTTCATCAAATGTTTCAAATTGTTTCATTTGATTGAAAGTCCCTTTGTCAAACTAAGTAATATCAAGATGATAAAGGACGAAAAAGTACGAGACTACATTGAGCATTTCAAACATCTCAAGAGTCAAGTATAGGAGCAGCCAATCGAGAACATGCTCATCATCTGGTTCTTACTCAGACTTTCCATATGGATTAGGTTTGAGCTAAGATCCAATGATGATTGCACGTCCTTGAAGATAGCCATGTCTAATGCCATCCGAGAAGAAGATGAGAGATCAGATGTTGAAGATCCTAGAGAACAGAGAGCACATCGTGTTGTCCATGAATCAAAGCCGACTAAGGACACTCGGGATCAGCTTTGGAAATCACAAATAGAATTGCTAAATCAGCAACACCAAATGCAGATGAAAAAACTCACCAAAGAGTTTTAAAATACATTGAAGTCTATACAAAGCTCAATGTTTGGTCAGCTACCCCCGGTCAGGTACACCATAGACAAGAAAACACCTGGTGCTCTCATTGCTGAGGTGCACACACTGGTGATGAATGCCCATCCTATCAACGAGTTTCTGACAATTCCTTGATCAAATGTGAAATTTGTGATTTCATGGGCCATTCATCATTTTATTGCTACTACAATCCATGATACCACCATCGAGAACACACATGAGGACACTATTAGCCTCCTAGGCCTGAATTTGTTTCCAGACCTCCACATAATCAATATCATCTATGAAACAATCCATCGGTACAAATTCAGGAGCTACCTAGGAAAAACCCACCGCCATACCTACCTCAACTAGCGCTATTGGGTCCACCTCCAAGGGGACCACCTAAGAGAGGTAATCAACAAAATCGACCTACTAAAACACCAATTCAAACACATTTTGTTGATGATTCCTTTGATCATTCATATCATACCGACAACACATCCACCTCTGGAAGTTATAAACATTATCGTGAAGATCCCTCATGCTCCTGTCAAGGAGATGAGTATCCAACCACTCCAGAAAATACAGCTATTGAACATAGGGGGAGTTCCAAAACTTCCACAATACCTAGAGATTACCCAGATCCACTAGTGGAACAAAGGCGATACCATGATATACGAGATGAGTTATTGTGGGAAGAAGCAAAAATCGATAGTCCGTTACATGCTCCAACCCTCACACAAGAGCAACCCCTACAAGGATTAGAAGATTTCTCAGAATTCCTTCAAGCTCAAATCACAATGCCATTCCGTAGTGCCATCAAATACTTCACAAGTCTTAAAGGCTATATCCATAGAAGTTTTCAGCTGTCCGACGACGTACAAGATGAACAGTGATAACTTGAAGAGATTCAAGAAATACCTCATATTCCCATGATTTTGATGAATATCGGTGTTGCTAAGGGGAATAGTTGTTGTAAATCTATAGGATCAGAGAGCTGAGCTCTAATACCATGTAGGAAATTAGAGAAATCGAGATGATATCAGAATAGTAGAGTTCTGATAGAAACAGATGCTCAGATACCATGTCAGAAATCAATGGAAATGTGGTGAAGTGGAGCAGGTGATGATGGATCGAAAGTGCAGCAATTATCAACAAGAGAGTTCAAGATGGATCGAACAATGCAACAGTAGAACAGAGTAGTAGAACAGAGTAGTAGTGGAACGATGCACTCTAACTGATATCAAATGTGTGAGTACAAGAGTGTGAAGCTGGGCGCAAATACCAAGCTTCAATTGAAAATCGTTGATTGCAGAATATTGGAATACAGCAACTATAATTAGTTGATTCTAAACTTACTTCACCACTAATCATCATTACAAAATAATCCTTGTACATTGTTACAAAAGATGCCTGTAAGGGTGTTGACTCCACTGGATGTTAGATGATCAGTGCATTGGAATCCTAAGTTAATTTACTTACAGTCCCACAGAAGGTAGCCGTTATTTTGACAGTATGTGGGTCGGATTTATACAAAGGGTTGGATTTATACAAAGGGTCGGATAATTTACAAAGGGTTGGATTTATTAGACCTGATCCGATCCGATCCAGGGTCGAAGATGTCCGGATAAATTAGACCCAATCTGATCCAGGGTCAAAGACGTCCGAATATTTTCCACCTCAATCCAAGGTCAGAAAATCTCTCTTTGATGGGATTAACATTGGGTCGCAAAATAGGCTTCGGTCGAAAAAATTCAATTCTGAATTTTTTGATCTTTTGTACAAAACTTTGAGCCTTCTCCTTCCAATTTTTTGTTGTTTTCAAGATTAGATATAAACAAGAACTTTCCAAGATGTTCATTACCTAATGGAATTGGGCTTGAGCATAGAATTCCAACACTCCACCTTAATGTGGATCTTGGAAAGATTTGATCTTCAGATTTAGCTGATTGTTAAATCTGAGATAGTGCTCCTTGGTGAAGTAATCTGTTGTCATAGACTCTGTCTTGCAGTAAACCAAAGAAATTACCCATGTGCTTTGGTTGTCACAATAGATGGACGTTGAATGCGAATGGAAAAATTCAACATCTGCAAGCAGGTTTGTTAGCCAAATTACCTCCTTGGTAGCATTTGAGTGATGAGAATGAATGCACTCAGAAAATGCAAAATTGTAGCCAAAACAACTGGTGACAAACTAACAAAAATAAATCATGAACGATTCGCGAAACTTTTTGCAACACTCGAATTATTTCTATTCAAGTTGAATCAATCAGGCTCTATATCACAACCAAACGAAACGAGACGAATTCTAAATGAAAACGAAATGAAACAAAGCGAAGCAAAACTTGCACTGACATTGATTCATGTTGGAAGCACACAGATTGCGAAACTACACAAAACAAAACAAAGCGAAATAATTTGCGACAAGATCAATCAAGCTATGGAACGAGACAAGACGAGACGTGACGAACAGGACGAAACGAAACAAAACAAAACAAAACGAAATGAAATCTAGGTGAGCACCTGAGATTGATTTATCCTTATAGCCAAGTGATCGCGAAGCGAAGCGAATCACGAAGCGAAAGGATTC
This sequence comes from Diphasiastrum complanatum, assembly GCA_029204225.1. NCBI lineage: Eukaryota > Viridiplantae > Streptophyta > Lycopodiopsida > Lycopodiales > Lycopodiaceae > Diphasiastrum > Diphasiastrum complanatum. The sequence continues at coordinate 41,110,890 of CM055102.1, read as the reverse complement.
GCGAACAAGATCAGTTCGTTAGAAATTCAGATGTGATCGCTGGTCACTGTCGGTTGTATCACTCCTACAATCCTTCAAAGAGTAGTCATAGACAACTGATCTACATTAGCAGAATAATGTAGCATTCAACAAAGATCAAACCAAGATGCGGAATTAGAATGAACAAGCGTAGACACACGAATAATAAGAAAATAACTTCAAGCACTGCATGCAAATTTACGCAATGCATTGGTGTGAGAGAAATACTGTTCTCTCACGAATTCGAGTCTCGCTTACTAGTGGACTTATGGATCTACAGATCCTATTACAGAATTATCTCGCACGCAGGCAGATCCGTATTCTATATTTTTGGTCTTCTTGACTCTTGTCTTGCTTACTAGCATTAGACTTACTGTAATGTGCATCAATCAGAAAGTATATGGTTCGCGAACAATTTCGTGTCGCGTTCTTGTAGCTTATAGATTAGAAAGACTAAGCATCTACAACTAATTCGCGAATTACAAGAGTGGCAGATTATGCACGATCTAAAACAATTCTAATGATGTCATGATATCAAATCAATGGTATTTGGCTGATTTCCTTGTTGGTTGTTCGTGGGGCACGACTGATTTCGTGTCGTGTCGTGTCGCTTTTTGTCAAAGGTTCAAAATTGAAAACTAGCAAAGCTTTGGCATTAGAAACAAAATGTTTCTTCAGCTCCCTCTCAAAGCATGATAGCTTGACGACTCCAAGGCTGTTCCTCTGTCTCTCGAATAGACCTTTGTCTAGGGCCTTTGTGAAAATGTCAGCAACCATGTCTCTCATTCCTATGGAGGTGGTCTGCAACATCTTCTTGCCAGTCAGGTCCCTGATCAAGTGGTACTTGTGTTTTGTCCTTGAGTGAAACACAGGGTCTTTCGTCAGATGTATTGCAAATGTGTTGTCCATTTGTAACTTTAGAGGTTTGTTGCTTGTTTCGCCCAATTCATCTAGGAACTGTCTAAGCCAAATTATCTTGTTGGCCATCTTTGCTGTTGTGACATAGTCTACTTCGCAGGATGACTGGGCCACAATGGTCTGCTTCTTGCAAATCCAGAGACTTGTCGCTCCTGAAGCAATGGTGCATCTTCTTGAGACACTTTTACGGTCGTCTTTGAGAGATGCCCAGCTAACATCGTTGTAGGAGATCATCTGGAAACCTGCATCTAAAATGGACTTAGTTCTAGAGGCTTGTCCCTTTGGGAATCTTGATCTAGGTTGTTTGCCTAGTAGGCACATCTCACAGACATGTCGAATGGTAGTGGAGACAACATTAATGTTTAGATCCTTGACCACACGATTATGATGCATATACAAGATTGATCTCATGTTTAAGTGTCTAATCTTTGATGCCATAATTGGGCATTTGAAGTGCTCACATTAGTAGTAAGTGCATACTCATGACTCAAAATGTAGAAATTACCTTCTCTGTATGTAGAGAGGACTTCTTTACAATTCTTATCCAAAATGGTTCATAGTTTTGAATTGAACAAGGATCTGCAACCCTTATCAGTGAGCTTGCTGACTGACAATCAATTTTTGGTTAGTTTGGGTACATAAAGAACATCCCGAAGCAAGTTCATTTTACCATTTGGAAGATAAAGGCGCATAGATCCTTTGCCTTCAATCTATAGTGCACTTGAGTCACCGAAGTAGACATATTTTGAATCTGCTGGTGTGATGTCTTCGAATAGAAATTTACATGCAGTCATGTGTTGAGAAGCAACAAAATCGAGATACCAATCCATAAATCGGGTTCAACTTGTATCATTAGCAGTGTCGATTCTTCATGGGAGGTTCTGGTAGAATCAGATCCTCCATTCTTGTGAATCTTCTTCTTTGCTTCATTGTGCTTAGAACTTGACAATCCTTGATGTCGTGATTGGTTTTCTTGCAGTACTTGCAGAAGAGTGTGGTCTTGGGCTTTTGATGTTGTCGATTGTGCTGTTGTGATTGTTGGTCTGAATCAGTTTGCTCAGCTTTTGTCTTCTTGTCCTTCGAAGATTTCTTTTTTGGAGCTGTTGCTTATTCGAATAGAGAGTGATTGTCTTCGAATTCAACGTGGATAAGCTTTTCCTTCTTACTTCTTCCTGTGATAAACTTGTTGTCACCTTTTGTAGGGACAGGTCAGGAGTGTTGTTAAGTAGCAGTCATAAGAGGGAGGAAGTCTGGACAGAAGAGACATGTTAGCATCTTCGTCGGATACTGGAGAACGTATTGTAGCTAACTGATTGAGTAGTTGTTTGAATTCATTTAGATGATCAATGACTAAAGTTGTTTCACTCATCTTGAGTGACAATAACTTCTTCATCAAGAAGAGACGAGTCGATACATCTGTCATTTGGTATAGACCAGTAAGAATGTCTCATGCCTCTCTGGAGGTGGAACAATTAGATACGTGAGCTATTTGTGAATCTTTGAGATTCAGAGATACAATGGCAAGAGCTTTGTCATCCTTAGCTTTCCAAGCAGTCATCATGTTAGGTTCAGCCGACTTGGTATTGAACCGTTGACATATCCCCGGAGTTCTTTTTCTGTGAGTTTAATCTCCATCTTGAACTTCCACATGTGGACGTCATCACCGTTGAACTTGTTCATCAAGCGAATTTTTGAAGATATTCTTTCCATGATGAATGATCTAAGTATAGTAAGATAGATTTAAATACTAATAGTAGTTTGGAGCAATGGCTTTTGATTATGTCGATTGTGATGTTGTGGTTGCTGGTCTGAATTAGTCTAGTCAACTTTCATCTTCTTGTCTTTTGACATTTTTTTTCTTCTAGAATTGTTGCTTATTAGAATAGGAATAGTTGTCTTTGTATTCAATGTAGACCAGACTCTTCTGCAAGTACTACTAGAGAACCAGTTGCAACATCAAGGATTGTCGAGTTCTCAAGCATAACGAAGCCCTAGCATCTTGTCGAAGCTTCTATAGATGCAAATATCATCGACACTAAGTGGATCTTCAAGTTGAAGCTCAATCTAGATGATTCAACAACCAGATGAAAATATCGTCTAGTCGTGTCATCTGTCAGAAACTGCATGTAAAAATGCAATGTCGCATTTTGCCCTAATTTCGTCTGTCAGAAACTGAAAGGTTATAAACAGATCTACGGGATTGACTACACTGAGACATACAGTCCAGTCGTAAGACTTCAGTTAATTCGACAGCAGTCGAGATCTGGAAGTTCACTAGATGGATGTTTAGACAGCCTTTCTGAACAAATATATACAAGAAGATATCTGCATCTATCAACCTGAAGGTTACATCCTTCAAGGCCAATAACACAAAGTATGTAAGTTGCAAAAGGCTCTCTATGGGCTAAAGCAAGCTCCAAGGGCCTGGTTTGATAGAATCAATCGATTCTTGTTGCAACATCACTTCATTCCTAACTCTGCTGACTCTAATATTTATCTCAAACACAAAGGCTCAAGATATGTCATAATAGCACTATATGTTGATGACTCACTAATCATCAGCAATTCGAATCAGTTGCTTCATGAGATGATGTTGGAGGGTTTGCGGATCCCAAGGCAACCCTAACCCTAGTTAATAAGTGAGAGGGATTTGGCACCCTGCGTGTGTAAGTCCAACCCGATTATCACATAGTTATTTGATTGATTAGTTAAAAGTCAATAATAGGACTTTAGGCCTTTTTGCGGGACTTTTAATGTCGTAGGGCCTAAATGTCAAGTTAGTGAATAAAGTTGGGTTTCCCTCCAATTTTGATGGTTCCCACACTTTTTTAAATTTGAATAATTAGGGAGGTAGAAATGGACCAATAGGATTCAGAGGCCAGGGTCCTCCTCTCTACTATAAGAAGGGACCAACTCGAGTTGCTCCTCATGTTCATTTCCTCATTTCAATAAAGCAGATTGGTTCTCTTCATAAATGGATTGATGAATGTCCTTGCTCTTCTTCTTTCATCTTCCATCTTTCATGCTTTCTTTGGTTTTTGCTAATTGTTGGATCTGAATGTTATTGGGATTGAGTGTTATTATACTTTTTATGAGAGAGAAAGGGAGAGAGAGAAAGGGTAAGCTATCTTTGCCATGGATGTGTAGTGTTAATGGATCGTAGGATTAATGGATGTTAGATTGGGTTCCTCCATTCATGTTGAAATCTGAACTATACTATCGCTCTCATGGGAATGAACCTACGCGTGACAATTAACTTCGTCTCTTTGATGCTAGATTGACTAGATCTTGGATTCAGGTTAGGCAAGGAAAGAAACCCACTACAATTTTGGCGCCGTTTTCAGGGAGCTACGCCAATTTTTCGGTTTGCAGCATGATTGTTGGATGGTTAGCTTGCATTAGGCATCTTGTCGTGGCATGAATAGTGTTAGATCTACATTTTAGAGTTAGTTGGGATTGATTTTGCTTGATTTGAGTGGATTTTCTTGTTTGAAATCTAATCTGATTATAAAACAGGAAAAGCTATTCAAATAACCAATCTTAAGATCCATTTGTATCTGAGATATCAGAGAAAACAACAAAAATCGGTCAAATTTGTCATAATTGGTCAAAAAGAGACAAAAAGTGTCATCAGAGCTGATAACTTTTTGCCCTCTTTCAGGAAACCTTCGCCGAGTTACAAAAGCCTTTGGTTTTGTTCACAGAACCTTGAGTTTGAAGGGCGAAAATTACTTCCAACAGATTTTCAAAAACATCAGAAAAACGCAAAAAAAACACCAAAAAATATCAAAACTCTAAAAATACAGAAAAAGAACCTTCGCCCGTTTCACTGTACATAGGTGTGATTCAGATCTATCTACTGCCAGGTCGGCGAAGAATAATACTAAAAATAGAAAGGTTTTCAGAGGATCAGTTTTCATATTGCCCTATTTTTGCTAGAAAAAAGTCACTTTTTTTACAAAAATATTAGTATTACTCTTGATCCTTTGCCAGAACCTTCGTCGAGTCTCCAGAACATTCTATTTATAGTAAAATACTATTTTTGAGTTCGACGAAGATTCTTCTTGATCAGATCACAAAAAATCTTGAATTTTACTCTTGCCAGACTACAAAAACCGCATTTTCTTGTGTCAAAAACCTTCATCCAGTTTTCCATAGTTTTATTTGTGTCAGATCTTTCATCTGAGAGGTTGGCAAAGGTTATTTTCCAAGAGATTGTCAGAAAAGTTGTTCAAGAAGTTTTTTTTTTTTCAAAATAGCAATGTTGAACCTTCGTTGAGCCAATCTTCTCCTAGTGAACCTTCGCCAGTCCTATTTTTAGTTTTTGATTTTCCAGATCAAGTCTCTATCGAATTTGGATCAAATATGATATATTCTGATTTGGATTTCGAGAGATTTATCATTTTTTGAGAAGTATCGATTGATCGAATTTCGAATTTTTTTTCAAGATATAGAATAAATTTTTTTTCGTTTGGATCTACCCAAATATAATGGATTAATAGATCCAGTTAGATTTCTTCATATCTATGCTGAATCTTGTGAAGTCTATGGCGAGATTTATCCTCAAGACAAACTTAAGCTGTTTCCTATGGCCTTAACAGGCGCAGCACAAGATTGGTACTATAATAAAGATGAAACTGAGCGTACAGATTGGGAGGTTGTTAAACGAGCCCCCATCACACGGTTCAAACCGTGAAAGTTTTTGAAAGCCCCTTTCTTACTTTTAAGTAAAATTAAAATGGAAAAGAGGGAAATGGTTCGAGATTACATTGAATGGGTGAAACGCCTTAGATCTGAATGCAAACCTGAGCTGATTAACGAAAATGCCATGATTATGTGGTTTTTGTCAGGTCTACCTAAACGGATCAGACTGTTGGAAAAGAGGATAACGAGAAACGAAACGAACACGAAAAGAAACGAACTCAAAACTTCAAAGAGAAATGAACTCGAATGGAAAGTGTTCGTGCACAGCGGAATAAGTTATCACACTCTTTCTGCAAGCATGACTATGCCTATCAAATTCAAATATAACATTAGTGATACAAATCACGTTCGATCTGATTACATAGCCAAATATCAAAACATCAAAAAGATAATATGTTGCGAATAGCAAGATTTTGTCTCTCGAATGATTCACGAAGAGCTAGACTATGCTCAACTGATAATCAGTCGCGAATTATTCACGAAAGACAAGACTAAATATTAGTCGTGCTAAAAATAGATTACCAAATTGAGCAACTAGAAAAGTCAGACAGAATGAATAATGATAAGCATAACATTATTGACATAGATCAAAATGCAGAACAAAAAGGTTGTTATCAGATTAAGTATATCAAATATACATGTTGACAATGTGGTAGAGCACAAGACAATAGCGGACGAAACCGCGTGCTCTACAAAGCTAATTCAAACTGTAAAGGAATGAAACCTTATTATTGACAAAATAAAGAATCAATGCACAAAGCATCTACTTTTGTCTATCTCTGATAAGTTGTAAATGAATGGGTCATGTACAGTGTGTGTTTAAGAATGTCGTTGCTAGTGCATGAATCATTCTAATTGCATGTAGAACTACTTGTGATCAGTGGACGCAATCGCTCAGAAAGAGAGCTATTTAACAGTCACAAATGCAATAAACTAAGCCAGTGACTGAGGTGTCGAAGATCAGCATGCACTTAGTAGAAACAAGACATAAAGAATAGCATTCTTGCAATAACAGAAAAATGGCACAACAAAATATGTACATCAAATAATTAGATGAACAATACATTTGCACACAGCTGCAATGTTGCTATGTGAATTACTAACGTAGACATATCAGCTGCTGTTAATTGCTACAGAAGAACAAGGTGAATCCATAGCAGTGTGCCACATTGTAGAATACTGCAAGACAATAAGTGATGGAAGGCGAAAACATCACTGCAATAATACTACATGAATCATTGATATAGAAATGTCAGTTGCTATTGCCTGCTGCAGGAAGATGTGAACGTTGGGCAGGTTCGCCTCTAATTTTCTTCAATTGCTTATTTACATATATAGCAGCTAGAGGATCTTGTTCTATCTTAACTTTACAATGAAGCTAGCTGATCAAACGACAGTTCGTCCGCGTTCATGTTCATACGGATGCCTCAAAATACGCCATCGGATCAGTTTTGACGCAGCCGGTTGATTATAAGAAGGATTATCCTATACGATTTGCAAGCACACAGCTTACAGATCCAGAGAAGAATTATTCAACAACAGAACGTGAAGCGTTAGCCATGACTTTTTCTGTTCAAAATCTCGTCACTACCTCATGGAAACGCACTTTGCATTTTATACGGATCATCAACCGTTACTTTACTTGGTAAACAAGACATGTAATATTGGACGTATTGCAAGATGGTTATTGTTATTGACTGAATTTGTCTTTCGATTGTGGTTTGAAAGGGAAAGCAACATTATCTAGTCGATCATGTTTCACGAATCGAATCCACACCAGTTAATACTGAAGTGGATGATGAATTGCCAGATGATGCATTGTTCTATGTTGAAGCAGTACCAGAATGGGCAGCGGATATTGTTGAGTATCTGATGCTAGGACAACCGAATGACTCCTTGACAAAAGTATAGAAGAGACAATTGATTCATATGGCTCAAACTTATTAATTAATTGCAGGACAATTGCAATATTTTACGAAGCTGTGTTTTACCGCATGAAATCCCAGATTTAATCATGTTTTCACATGATGGCATGGGCGGAGGACACTTCTCTACAGATATTACTGTTCGCAAAGTTTTGCAATCAGGGTGTTGGTGGCCTACGCTTTGTAAGGACACAGAAAATTTTATTCATATATGTGATATTTGCCAGCGAGCACGATGACCTACTCGACAGAATTATGAACCCTTGCATCCAGTTTTATCGCAAGCACCATTTGAAAAAAAATGGGGACTGGATTATATTGGTCCTATTCACCCTGCCGCACAAGGATCTCAGGCCGGATACATTATCGTAGCAACTGATTATATGACCAGGTGGGTTGAAGCCAAAGCTACCAAAGTTGCTGATGTGAAATCTGCGCCAAGTTTCTATATAAAAATATTATAATCAGATTTGGATGTCCGATCGAGATTGTCAGTGACCGGGGTACACACTTTGTTAATCAAACAATAAAGTGTTTACTGGAAGATTTTTTTGTTATACACAGATTTAGTACTCCCTACTATCCTAGAGCGAATGGCCAAGCTGAATCTTCCAATAAGATTCTCTACACCATTATGACAAAGATAGCTGAAGCGAGTCGGTCCAATTGGGAACATAAACTGTATGCAGCGTTATGGGCATTCAAAATCGCTTACAAAAATAGTACAAATCAAACACCTTTTCAACTAGTTTGTGGTCAAGATGCTATCATGCCGATTGAATTTTTAATCCCATCCTTACGCATAGTAGCAACGGAATGATTAAATGCTGATAAGTCTTTACAACTCCGTCATGAAGCGTTGCACAAGTTATGTGAAACTCAATTGATGGCAGTTCATGCCTTAGCAGCAGAGAAAGCCCGCAAGGCATGGCACGATCGTCGATTGCACAAAAAGGATATGAAAGCAGGAGATCTTGCATTGATGTACAAAACCAAGCTAATCAAGTTCAAGTTGAAGTTTATCGATGAAGGCCCATATAAAGTGAAGGAACTCCTGAACTATGGCGCAGTCATTCTTGAGCACTTGGATGGAAAACAATTTGATACTCCAGTGATTGACAGCCGATTACGCAAGTTTGGGTAGCCTGCTCTGCCAGTTCGGCAAGCCTGATTTCAATAGTTTCTTAATTTTATTTGTTTTCAATTTTTTGTTTTCCGTACTTAAATTGCTGAGTTTTTTCGAAAAAGAGAGTTTAAAGAAAAAAGAAAAAAAAAAAAAAAAAAAAAAGCAAAAATTGAGAAAAGACTGTGAGCAAAAGTCAGAAAGTCATCAACATGGGAAAAAGGAAGCACAATATTTTTTGATGAAAAATGCCTTAGAAAATTATTATTTTGGTCAGATTTGGCCTATACAGTACCAGAAACCTTCGTTGAGCTCTCAGACTGTACATCTACTCTTGATTTATCTAATTTGATGTGGGCGAAGGTTCCTGACCAAGAAAATCTTAGTTTTTGAGTCAATCGAAGGTTCAGTGATATGCCATTTTGCGAACCTTTGCCGAGTATCTAAACCTCATTATGAACCTTCGCCGACCTACTAGATGATCTTAAGATGTCCAAATTAGATTGTCCATAGGTTTAGATTGTGAATAAAAGCATTTATGACAGTACCTGGACGAAGGTTCATCCTTCGCCAGCCCTGGAAAACGTCTGCCTGAGAAGTTCAGATCCCCAGAAACCTTCGCCGAGATTTTTATAGCCTATTTTTACAGTACTTTACATGCCTGCAAATTTTTGTTTAGAACTGATCAGCCAAACTAGTATTCAGTGTAATGGACCCACCAAATTCACTTATAAGTTGATTGAATTCGATTCATTCCTCACTTGTGCTAGCGAAGCTCTTGCAAATTTTTCCCATGACCAAAGCCTTCCAAACTTCCTGACTTGCTTTCTGATACACTTTCACGTGTCGGATCTTACATTTCCTTTTTGCTCATCATGTCTTCTACCAATACTTCCCAGTCTCCGCGCTATACTATTCATCGTGATGTCCCATTTGCAACGGACATCATGATCCTTCCTAGCACAAGCATGGTCACTCAGTGGATGACCCTTGCATAGCCTTTGCTCATTGTAATGGGTATTCATGAGAGAGTTTTTTCTGGCCGAATCAATATGGATTTCATTACTCTTGCCTTCAGTACGTGGAAGGAAGAGAAATCCAAATTTTATATTACTTTCCAGGGAACCACACACAAGGTGCACGTCATTGAGGCCGCCCTTGCAGCCATAGTTATAGCATCCGGTACACAGGCCTCACCCAATCACAAGCAGGCCAAACAGGCCATCAAGCCATACATTGACCTCACCAATGATCTGCACTGGACCAATTATGGATACCTTCTGGAAGCCATCACTGAGCCTTCAATACACGCTTTTGCCCAACTACTGAACAACTTCCTGATGGTTATACTTTAGAAAAGAACGCATCATGTCTCAGATCCTCCATAAGATAGTGGAGTCCTACACCAAGTTGGCCAAAGCCCCTCTTGGACCATATAATTGGTTCAAGACTATTTTTGGTGAGCTCAAACGAGCTATTAAGTCCAATACTAAGCAGCAGTTTGCTGCTGGTTCTTTATTGTCCCTTCTAGCCGCTTCTCACCTAGAAAACAAAATCCATGGTTTCCACCTGGTATCTGTGCTTTCGGTCTATGAAAAAGCACCGGCCGAGTCGTCTCACCAAGCCTCGAGTTCTCATAGTCGTTGTCGTCCATGCAACGGGATCGTCATTACTGACTCACCTTCCACGTCACGACGTCGCACTAAGCATACATCGCCAGCTGCGTTTCTACCTCCTGCTGCTGTTCACACTGAACTTCCCATTCCCCCCGCCTCTGATGCTTCTCTCGCCTTTGCTTCCACACACGGACAGTCTGTGACCATTGGGCCTACCATTCTCATCACAGTTGCCCAGGCCGTCTCAATCCCGCACACCGAAGCCACTTCACCAAACACGCAGTTTTTCATGGATATGTTCGATGATTCCTACCCCCTTGGGGCCACCGAAATTTTTGAAATGCCCCAGAGCCCTGTGCCCTTTGAACTCCAATTCTCTGGAAGAGGATTCAAACAGATCCATGAATCTACTGTTGGTGTTGAAGATGTCAGCCAACAACCTCACACGGAAGATAGCCTAGCCGCACTTCGGGTTGACAAGGCTATGAAATCACCGAAACAGTTCGACGCCACTGCTTGAGGGTTTCGAGGAGGAAGACATTTTTGAAGAAGAAGAAGTACTGGCACCTATTCCACGCCAACCAAGGACAGTACCATCAGGTCCTCCTGCTGCTGCCGCCTCCACGATAGTCAATTCTTGTGAAAGTACTATACTTTAGGACCATAAATGGATCTACAAAAGATGCACAAGAGTGATTGGATGCTTGCTTAACAATCTATCAAAAAACTAGACACAAAAAAGTTGATCTAGATCATTAACAATCAAAAGCATTGATAAACATTGAAATCCGAGACCACACGTGTGTACTACAGGCTGTAGTACGGCCTTCAACCTGAGAAACAAGTACAAATTGATTTGGTTTCATTTGGATCACAAAAACTCAATGTACATAGTGAACTAGCTTGAGATTGCCAATGAGCTCCAAAAATTTTCTATCGTCTCACTATGGAGAGAGGGAATACATAGCAGATTTGACTTCCTTCTTGAAGTTAGGTGGATTTCCAGCATGTAAAAAGGAAGTTAACTCACTCTCCTTGACCTCAAAAGAAACCCTAGTCTATTTCCTAGAGTCATGCTTGGTAGATAGCTAGTTGGTCAAATTTTCACCTTAAATCTAGGATTTAGGTCCTATAAACTAGGAATCACTACCAAAATGACATGATGAACCCTATGGACTTGACCTAGCCTACATTAGGAGTGGGCTGCCACTTGGCATATTGGCCTCACATGTGGAATCCACTTATGTACAAAATTTACATTATACTACATGGTTTTTGATCAAGCTAGATTTGCCAATTTTTGGCAATTCTTCACACTCCTCAAATTTAGCTTGATCTATTTACAACTCTCTTGATAGATGAATGAAAGCTTTTAGAAGTGAACTAAAGCAAGTGATGATACGTTCAAAAAAAACTCAACCAGTATCTTAAGCATCATTCCTTTGGATGCCAAACATCTTGGTGGCATAAGTTATCTTCTTCTTGTGTAATGAGTGGCTATGTCAATTGGGCCCCCAAAATCAATTTTCATTTCTAAAAGAGTGCTAAAGGTAGTATTGGCACTCCAAGTCAGTTTGTTGTTGGAGTGCACATCTTACTCTTTGACAAGGGTCACGTTTTTTCAAATAGGCTTGAACATCCTATTACATGGTTGGCCATCGATATATGGCATCTTTCTTCTTCTGAATTATATTTTGGATGACAACATCCTCAACCATCTTGGTGGCATTTTGTTGCAACTAGAATATATCTTTTTCTTGTGTAACAAGTGGTTGGGCTAAAATCGAGCCATCGAGGCTCAATCATATGGATCAAGCAAGGCAAGTTGTCTTTGGCAACATTATGTATGCACTTAATAGTTTGATTAATGTATCTTCAAGTGCACAAAATGCCTTGGAATCCATGTCTTGGCATGATGTATAGTGTTTGAAGTGTGCTACATGCATATAGACACATTTGTGGAACATCTTGTAAGGGATCCTTTAAGAGGTGGTGAAAGATCCTTCATGGACATCATTCTCTATTGGAGTCTCAAAAGTTCCTTGTTTGTAGCTGGATTTTTTAGTACACAACATGGCAGGACTAGCACAAAGAACAGCTATATACTGCAACTTTTCCAATGGTTTTATAGAAGAATCCAAATTCATCATAATATAAAATCGACGGATTATAAAAAATTTCAAAAAGCATGCAAATTTATACAAGCCAATAGGCAATAGACACACAATAAAATTTTGTATATTAAATAAAAAATTTTACAAAGCACAATTCAGCAGTATCTACTTTGCTTCCGATACTTTCTCTAATGAAAATTGCAACTTAGAATCATGCAACAATTTTCTTCTTTTGTATGGATCCAACAGCTCATAGTTTTCATGCTTACTCAGATCAACGTTAAGCAGCATACAATGCAAAATGAGATGATCTAAGCATGGAACTCACTGGTCCATATCCTAAAATTTTACGTGCAATAGTTTTCTTTACAAAAATTATTATATGGCATAGGTCTGATTGATGTATTTTGCGCCATGATCGCTCATGGAAAATCAGTAGCATCATAGTGTAGTGTTGCCTTTGTGCATAGTCGTGACCAAAATCTGGGGCAATAATACATGATGATTGAGAACTTCCTTAAACCACATAGTGAAATCACTACAACTTTACAATGGCAAGCAAATTCACTTTGTAACTCTGACTCACCTTGTAAGATTGTATGGATTTTGAAATGTAATATATATTTAGTGTTTCCTATGCACATCTGGTCATGCATTCCACCTGTGCGTTGTACATTGTATGATATCAAAATTTTCACTTCCATTCCTCAAAATGCTACAAAAAATGTGCCAACATGTGATAGCCCTATTATTCAATTGTATCCATTAAACCTTGAATACTTCGAGAGCTACATAATATGTGTTTTTGCCATATTTACTTTTTCCAAGTGTCATTAAAATTTTATGGCATTCATGAAATGCAATCTTAAGGGATTCACACTTTCTTCAAAGCCTATAATCATTCAAGTTCTATAATTGACCCTTGACGTACTTATCCCATTGGTCAAAAATGAACATCACATAAGGGCATGTCCAATTGTTGAAGATCAACCTTTATTCTACAAGTCATTTTGACCATGAAGCCAACAAAAGTACTTTGAATCCCACTCACTTTTCAATCCTAGATTGATTCCATAGTGAACTTCAACCACCATTTAAATTGAACTTCAACGACAATTTGTATCCTCTGAATCAAGACCCTACTCATCACCTAATAGAAGACACAGCTAAACTGATCTTGTAAATCGATCTCCAACATTATTTTGACTCTACATTTTGGCCCTGTAAGGAGGCGATTCAATCTGACCCTTTAACCCAGTCCAAGGAGTAGAACACCATTTTGACCTTGGATCGATGGAGCTATTTTGACTTTGAAGCACTTAGGTTATGTGCCACTTTCTACACATATCAGTCAGTCAGACGTGTTTTACAAGAAGCTAAGAAGTAATTACAACCTACATAGGAGTCCATTCTACAACCATCTTCTATTGGTGATGGTTTGCAATAGTCAAGTGCATTAAGTGTTATTTCAGATATCTAGCAATTGGGCTAATGGCTTACAAATTCACCACCTTCACTTATGAAGTCATTCACACTTGACAAGACATCATTGGCATGCGTCAACTCTCTCTCTCTCTCTCTCTCTCTCTCTCTCTCTCTCTCTCTCTCTCTCTCTCTCTCTCTCTCTCTCTCTCTCTCTCTCTCTCTCTCTCTCTCTCTCTCTCTCTCTCTCTCTCTCTCTCTCTCTCTCTCTCTCTCTCTCTCTCTCTCTCTCTCTCTCTCTCTCTTTTCATGACTCTTGTATTGATTTGTAAATGTTATTACACTTATTTAAATGGAATCCATTTGTGCCATAGTTAATGTTCTACATGAATGATACAATACATAGATTTGCCTAGTGAAATCATGTTCTCGTCTACCGGAGAGGAAGGCCATGGGCTTCTACGTCTATGTGGTTTCTTTTAATCTTTCTCTCCTTCTTCCTAGCAGAGAAGGTGATGTAAATCATTATATTGATCCACAAATGTTGCTGCAGTCTATTGAATGGAATCAGTTTGTGTAATAATCAATGTTTGACATTAATGATATAGTGCATTGATTTGCCTAGTAAAATCATGTTGAATTGTGTATGATTCTTTATATCAATAAAATTATACCTTTTGTGGAGTACATGGTTAAAGTGAAGTTGGATGCTTGATTCTAGCTATCATTTTCTATATGAGGCTTAACTATTAAGTTCGAAATGAGGAGTTAAAACATAAAAATGTATACTATATCACGATAGTTGTGCAATTGATTGTTGTATATCAGTTTAGGACAACATTGATCATACAATCTGATTGTATGTGAACAGTAGATGGATTGGAAATATCATCTTACCTATCTTAAATCTAATTTATTACTTGTCTTTGTCTTTGAGGGTACTGGATACCTTATCCAAATGTCTGTTGACAACCAATATTTTCCATCATCACTTACTCATTCCACTGTACATCATTGACATATCCTTAATTACATCGTATTGACAGATTTCTTCTCTTGGGTACTCTTTTTGTGGATCAACACTCTTTATACTACATAAATCTTGTTTTTTGTAATAAGTATACCATGACACAACAAGAAGAGCCTTCCCTTAAAAAATTTGGGCTATGCATGGTTACATAACCTCAACTAAAATCTAAATGTTCATTCTAGTACTAATGTCAAAGTTCTTAATGAATTTCTTGCCTATTCTATTTTGAAGAGAGCTATCTTTTCTTGTGCCTAAGTGAAGGTCAGTAATATCTATCCTCAACATATCTGAAATATATGGCATGTTTACCAAATGTTATAGCACTTGAAATTATATCAGGATAAATGTCAAAAAGCTCGCTCCAATCACAAAAAAGCTCACCCAACAAGGCTCGCCACAAAAAGCTCACCAAAAAATCACACCCCTTTTCAACTAATGCCTTGAATTCCATGAACTTAGCAAGAGCATCTGATTTCTTGCTTATGAAATAAATCCAAATGCATCTGCTATAATCATCAATGAAGGTAATAAAGTAATAGCAGCCACTAAGAGATCTAGTTTGCATTGGTCCACATAGATCATTGTGGACAAGATGTAGGATGCCACTGGCTCTCCTTGCTCCACTCTTGTGAAACCTCTCTGTCATGTGCCAAATCCCAAACTAATAGCAATAACAATGAAGTAAAGCTAGAAGCAAGAAAATTACAAGACAATCATGATAACATATCAAAAGAAATTTAGAAACGTAGAGATCACCATAGAATTACATTAGTGATGGAAAGAATAGTACAAGTTATGAACATGAGCATTGATTCATGTGGATAGGGCACATGAGACCTAGAAATGGAGATAGATCCCTATGGCTCACATTCACAAGGAGTAAGTGAGAAGCTCTCACTTGCAAATGAGCCAAAATATTCAAAACTTGATGTCTCTTGCCTAGTTATAGACAATGCTCTTACTTAACTTAACAGAACTATCTTGAGGGATAGTTAGCCCTTGTTAAGTATTATTTAAACTAGATTCGACCCTTGTTGGCCTATTTTCCTTGTTGATTACTTTTGAGGGCCTAAAGAGGGAACCACCTCATTCTTAAGACTAATAGCTCCTTTTGGGCCTACAAAGCTTACAATGGATATTCTAATGCGTTGATAAGAACTGACGTACTAGCAGTACATGAACTCCCCTTACTTAAGCATTTTTGTCCTCAAAAATGAAGACACTCACTCTATGAATTTGAATGCTCCGTTTAAGTTATCTTGAAGAAACGTCGTGTCCAAGAAATGTCACGTCCAGCAACTTGCTCCATAGTTGTAGATCCAAGGCTATTTGAATAAAATCCATCTGATAGCTTTAGTCTGCAACATTAAGGAGAAGCAATGGTCAAAGAAGGGGTTGATGAAACACCATATTGCTTTTTGACATCCAAATCACAATATCCTCTTTTGTCTGCTTCTTCGACATCATACCAACTTGGATGCTTATCCAATTCCCTTGGATTCCTGGTTTTGTCATAAACAATGGTAGTCATGAATTGTTGTTCGTATATAAATGCTCCATATGAAGTAGTTGGCATGAATATTGACACTCTGTCGTACGATGATGCATGTCTCTGGGCATAATGTTGACCAAAATATATTTCTTCAAATTTGAATAAATTTTCATTCAAATTTGGCTAGGACAAGTTGATTCCACTGAATTTTGAAGCATTGATACAAGAGAACATACATGTATTCCAAGATCAAACCATGGAAATAACCATTTTGATTCTCCCACTGTAGAAAACCATTGTTGACATTACTCAATCGAATATTTATCTTGTTAAAACCCACCGAGCAATGCAAACTTCTCTAAAGAAACTGATATAGATTGCTAGCATACTTAAAAATCAGTTTCCAATAGAGTGTTGATTGATTGAGAGAACATTTCCAATCATTATTCACATCCATATTCTCCAAATATACACGTGAACTAGATGCTGGTAGTTGAGTTCTAGAGAATCCATAGAAATGAGATTCTCCAATAGAAGCCACTTTAAGCTCTTGTAAAATGGATCCATTAGGTGTTGAACAATAATGCAAAGTATTGATACAAGTAGGATTTCCATGGATTAATGCAATCTCTTCATTTCTACTATTATCCATGTTGAATACCTCATACTCAATTAGATCATTGTCAAAAATAAAAATATTCTTGAAAGCTTCCAAATCGAAATGAATTATTGGTTCGTAGATCGGATCCTTTAAATAGCCACTCAATTCCAAGACATGGAATGTTAGTGTCATATAGTCCTCAATCTGAAAGTTTGGTGAATGCCTTGATTGACTTTCTTTGAGCATAGCAATATTTCCAATTTGACAATCCATAGTTGCTTGTTCATTGACCAGATTAAGGCATTGATGTAGGTCAAGTTTCGGACTTTGATGGGTGAAGTGAAACTCGAAAGGATGTTCAATTATCTTCACATCCTGATTTGAATCTTGATTTTTGTTTGAATCTTGATTTTCACCATCTAGATTATCAAAAACACGTAAAAACTGACTCAAGAAAAGGGTCTTAAAAAAATTAAATGAAAAGTAACAATTACAACCTTTCAATGACTTAGCAATGTCAGACTCGTCATTCCGATCACTTTTTGTTTTTAGAGAGAGAGAGAGAGAGAGAGAGAGAGAGAGAGAGAGAGAGAGAGAGAGAGAGAGAGAGAGAGAGAGAGAGAGAGAGAGAGAGAGAGAGAGAGAGAGAGAGAGAGAACCCACCAATCGACCGTAGTTAGTGAATCCCTTAGGGGGTAGTTAGCTCAAATAAAAAAGTTACAGTAAAAAAGTTACAGTCGTTAAGAGAATGATAAGAAAAGTAATTAGTTGAAACTTAGAAAAAAGGGGTCCTTATAAAAATTTTACAAATTGGAATGGATAGCACTTTGAAATCCTTGAGATGTTTCAGTGCTCGAGAAACATTAATAGGAATCGAAAAAAATTTAAAATTTAAGAGCAAAATTTTTTTAACAATCAATTTTGTGATTCGCTTAGGTGCTCGTAAGATAAAATCTTAGAACCGTGAATAAAAATTAAGAATGTTTTAAAGAAACAAAATAGTAAAAATTAACCAAAAAAATTACGTGGGCTCAGGGCCGCGGGCGCCGGTTGCATGGTGTTGAGAGGAGAGATAACGTAGGTCACTAGATGAGGGAGAGAGTCTATAGAGAGAGAAGAGAGAGGGGGGATTGTAGGCATGGAAGAGGGGTTGAGAGAGAGCAGAGGTAGTCGAGGGTAGAGAGAGCGCAGAGGTAGTCGAGTCTTAGAGAGATAAAGAAAGAGAGAGAGAGAGAGAGAGAGAGAGAGAGAGAGAGAGAGAGAGAGAGAGAGAGAGAGAGAGAGAGAGAGAGAGAGAGAGAGAGAGAGAGAGAGAGAGAGAGAGAGAGAGAGAGAGAGAGAGAGAGAGAGAGAGAGAGAGAGAGAGAGAGACAGAGAGAGAGAGAGAGAGAGAGAGAGAGAGAGAGAGAGAGAGAGAGAGAGAGAGAGAGAGAGAGAGAGTTGGACAGAGTGTTAGTGGGACTTGAAATGTGGATCAAGCCGAAATGTAGGCGTGAGGGAGCGTGAGATCTCGACCGAGCCGGGATGAGGAACATGAGCAGAAAGAAAGAGACCTCGACTGAGCCGAATGGAAGGCAACTAAGAGAGAGGAAGATGGAGATATGACTGAATCACAAGTAGGAAGGGAGGTGAGAAAGAACTGACCAAGTAGGAAATCAACCGAGGGAGCGGTAGTCTTGATCTTGCAATCTTGCTAGTCACATTTGGTTTAGTTGGAGTTCTGTGTTTCGTAATGCCAGGTTTTTAATTTCTCTTTGTATTTTGTATGCACCTCAGAGGTGGAATTTTCTTGCATCCGAAGTAACCACTAGTAATCAGTGATTCTCTCCAAACTCATCAACGATTATGTCCAAATGCATAAGCTATTGTGAGATAGAGAAATTTCAAACCTGCCACTACACAGGGGAAGGCCCGGACCCCTCAGGCCTTCCCGTGCAGGTCGAGCCCTGCCCTCGGGCTCCCACCCTTGGGCAAGGGCCCTCCCAGCACAGAAGGCCCTCGGGGCAGGGCCTTCTCCCCCACGAGATTGCCAAGGAGCGCAAAGCTTCCAGTGCTTTGCTTGACGAAAAGGCAGCAGAGAAACCTTGTCTTGATGGTTGGGCGATATTCTAGGCTCACTTGAAGATTTGAATAGTTATCAAGCAATTCATAAGGATGAAAGAGTTCGTTTTCCAATTTTGACATTCTCACATGAGTATTTTGAATATCCTTCAGAGTACATGCTGCTCCAAATAGTCACACTATGCAATTGGAAGTGATTTTCTTGCATGGGACAGGCTGTAGCATGTAGAGAATGTTTTTGTGTGATAGTTAATAAGAATCTGGAGGGTAAAAATAGGCTTCAAAAGTAGCTGACTGAAGAGCTTGAAGGTCTTAAAGATCATCTTCAAAAAGAGAGAGAAACTTTGGTGGATGTTACCAAGAAGGAGAGAAATTGTGCAAGCTTATTGAAGAGGAGGACTCTGCTCTTCAGGTTGCAATGGCTGAGAGGTCCATAAATGTACTAGATCTACAAAATGAAGCTCCTTTTGTGCCTACAAAGCTTACAATGGATATTATAATGCATTGATAAGAACAAATGTACTAGCAGTACATGACACTCTATTTGTGTTGTTTTCCCAAAATGCAACCTTCACAGATTTTTCCTTCAAAAGAAATATCAGGCAATCCAATAACTAGATTACCTCTTTTGAGAATATATAAACTTTGAGCACTAATATGACCAAATCGTTGATGCCAAAGATCACTTTGACTATCAACAATGCTTACCATAGCTTGAGCAAAAGGTCTCGCATTCAATTTGTAGAGTCGATTCTCGTTGACTCTAGATCTTGTAGCAATCACTTTTTAGTGATTCTTGATGTCCTTGATGAGACATTTGTCGCTATCAAACTCAACCTTGAGTTGTTGATTAGCCATCATCCCAACTGATAGTAGATTGTTGGCTAAACTAGGTACATATTGCACATTGCTTATCCACTTTATTATCCCGTTGGCTAGCTTCACTAGTACCACTCCAAATCCTTTCACAGGTAGCAATTGGCCATCAACTTGTCCAACTTCATCGCCATTGTGGATTTCTTGAATTTCAAAAACCACTCCTTCCTTGAAGTCATGTGCTTGGATGCTCTGATGTACCAGATATCCTTGGCTTCATCACTTGTCATTAGTGCCATAATAAACAAGTTTGAATTGTCACCTACATCTCCTCATATTGATCATCATCAGATTGATGTTAATCAGCATAATTGCCTACTTGTCATTTGCCTTTCTGCTAAGTTGTAGCACTCATGCTCCCAATGACCAAGTTTGTTGCAATATCGGCAATTTCCAGGTTTCTTCTACCTTGGATTGTCGTGTCCTTGACCTCGACCTTGATGCCAATTGGCTCGATTTGGTCCATCACTGGATTATTCTTGGAATTGTTGGAATGATCTATGATTTGTGTTTTGGACACTATTTTCTATATCCACTATGGAAACTACTTTAAAAGACTAGAAATGGGCTCTATACTTAGGACATAGATCATTCTAAAGTTGGATCAAAGTAGTATGGTTAAAACTATGCCAAAACTAGTTGAAGACGGAGTGTGAGAAATCTCAACTAGTTTACTCAAGTGTAGTCATATTTTGGTTCATTGTCAATATTAGGCCAACTTTGCATTTTAGACTTAGAGATAAACTTTATGAAACTTATTTTAGTCAAAGTTCATTTGAATTACCACTTTTGGAAAGTGTGGGAAAGTTAGGAGGTCGAGTTTGGACACATTCAAATTTGAATGTTAGATGCATTGAATCTAATAGGGTTCTCATTATAGAGGGAAACCAAAGATTTATTAATGAAGCATGGACCTGCTATAAAAGGATGTAAACTCTTAAAAATATTTTTTCTCTCTCTCTCTCTCTCTCTCTCTCTCTCTCTCTCTCTCTCTCTCTCTCTCTCTCTCTCTCTCTCTCTCTCTCTCTCTCTCTCTCTCTCTCTCTCTCTCCATGCTTATACATGAGTTCTCTTGGGTTCATCTATCCATTGGTGCACTATCTTGATGATATCTTGCAATTTTGTGTGTAGAATGCTCATATTTTGTTATTTTTGGATCCACACATGGGAAGTACTATAGGTATTGTTATTGTAGACAACAACTTCATTTTATCATATATTTGATGTTTGATCAAGTTCTTATTGAGATTTCATCTCTTTCCTTGAGTAGATGCTGATTTTTCTACACTGGCAATGTTGTAGATTGTGTTGTCTTTCTAACCAAGATCAAGGGACACATTTTGGATCTTAATGATTTGAAATTCTTCACAAAATATAAGGAAAAATTGCATCTCTGACTGACAAGTTGATGACATTCTATGCTTTTTGTTTTCTCTTGTCAAATGCTCGTTGATCTTCTTTAATCACTGGCCTTGTCTCTTCACATGTCACAATCTCTCATAGCTCCTTTCCATCAAAATGTTCATCAGTTTGAATTTCCAAATTGCATAGTTGTCGGCTCCTTCCAATTTGCTTGACTCATTGAGGACACTCTCGCTTATAGTTGCCATAACTATAGTTAGATGAGTCTGGATCACAAAAATGACTGTAAAAATGGAAAATTCACTTCAAAATTGACAAATGACGTCTCAAACCACTTTCCAATCCGAGCTATGGCAAATTGAAGATTTTAAAATTGTTTTCAGCACATTTATGTGCGCGTGCGCTTGAAAGTAGACAGACAAAGAATGGGTTGTAAAAAGCACGTCCAAAAGAGATGAAACTCTGAAAACAATGCAAGGTGGGAATGAATGGTAATGATATGAAGATGAGGGAAAGTGGTAAGATGTGAGTCAGATATGGGGGCGGTGGTGGAGGTGAATGAATAGATCAAAGTTTGTTGCTCATAGTTGTCTCTTGAAAACATGATATTGGCAGAACTGTGTTTGTTGCATTGCAACTTCTTTGAGGTCAATTGTACCGTCGAGAGCTCCATGAAGGGTTGCTTGGACTAGAGGTTTGAACAATCCTCTTTTTTTTTTTTCTTTTACACATAGTAGTGGCCTTTGAATGGTCACAACAAGTGAATAACTTGTCTATTTCTTTAATTGCGATACCACTTGTGTAAAATGAGATGAAGCTTCAAGATTAATTATATAGTGGAACATGGGAGAAGGAATGGATGTGGGTGTGGACAAGGGATCATAGGGATCTTGTGTGTGTGTTATACATGTTCATAACCAATGCTCAGTGTACAATTTTCCAAAGAGTCATCTTTGTTTGCCTTTGAAAATGACATTTGTCCTTGAGGTTGTGGATCCATAATTGCATTCTCTGATTGACTCGGGATTGCTTTCACATGGCAACTTTTGAGCTTGTTGAAGTAGCTGGCATGAATATACAGCTGGAAAAGCGTGGATTTTGGACCGCTGTCCACTCATAAGAAAATATTGCTTGGAAGCTTGTGTGAGTGGTCTCTGGCTTGTGTCTTCTGAGTAGTGATTTTTCCTCACATTTGAATTGTGCTTTGGAGTTGCACAACATCACTTTTGAAGTTAATTTGTGTTGGCCACACACCGGTAGATAATATCTAATGGAGTATGGTGATAATGGCGGTGCACAAGGTAGTGTTGCTCTTTCATCTTTATGACTTTATACAACAGTTGAATGTCTGGAAATTGAAGCTGAAAGTTATGCCTGAGTAGAAGATTCTTTGATTGACAGACATGCAAGAAAAAAAACCATAACGTAAAGGGTGTAAAAATAAAAAGCAAAAAGATGAGCAAACTAAAAGAACATTATCACAAACGACATAGGTTACGGACATACAAACACACATTCAAACACACATAACAAACGTCAATTACTAAATCTCCTAGTAGTAGTAGAGGGGAATTGTCTCATAGAGGGGTTGGTTAGGATCGTGAAGGGCAATCCTTAAAATGGTGCTCAATTCCATAGTTTTCACAAGCTGGTGGAAAACGAAGTTTCTCTAGGCAGCGAATACTAGGATGTTTACCTACACAGATAAAACATCCGCGTATTATTGGAGATTATTGCGTCACAAACACAGCTTATAGTCCTAGAATTTCTTTTCCAAAATTACTGAGGTTTCATACCATCAGCTCTTCCTACGATTTTTTCAATAAAATTGGACTGTTCTCACTTTACACTTACTAGCTTAGGAATTACTTTGTTAAAGTTATCTGTATTTAATGGGAAATAAAAATTGAATTCGGGTACTTTCTACTTTGTATTCACTCCAAATAATTTCGTCGAATAAAGAATTACCTCCAGATACAATCAATTTTCCTCCATTGATTATTTAACAAGTATCTCAAAAGCTTTTGTTTGTTCAACTTAAATGACCCAAAATCATCAAAACCATAATAATCAACTGATCGGTATTCCATCGATTTAAAAAAGAAAAAATGCCGTGAAACTCTATTTAACTCTATTTATTGGGAGTACCAATACTCCAGAGTTAAATGGTTTAAATAGCATCGTACCAAGGAATCTAATTCCTATATTGGGTATATGCCTGAGAACCATACCATTCATCCCTTTCCGTCAAGATTGGCTTAAAAGAAACTCCATTTCCAAAACCGACTATTGGCTTAACCAACGGTCCAACAGTACTAAGGTTCCAAAATAAACTGGCTTAACAAAAATGTCCAAGCGATAAAGCCCCAACAACATGCATATTGTCCCTAGAGAAAGGAAATCCAAATTCCTTCAACTCCTAAATATGGGAAGCAATACGAAAAATCCAAGGTCAAACTTTGACAATCTAACACCAAGAAACCGAAGTTTTTATAACTGGGTGCTAGTAACTTAAACTTCAGGAGTTGATCTAGAAAACCAATTTCAAACCAACTTCAAACCAATTCAAAGCTACTAAATGTCGAAATTCAATTAAGCCTTGATTATTCAGCATGTAATAGCATCGATGCAAATAGTCACCCAATTCCCCAAATTGCCAACCACTCATCATGCTTCAAAGCAACTTTTAAACACCCAACATATGCATATCAAAAAACCCTAAGGTTTCTAAAAAAACAAACGCCATGGGCCCTATAAAAAAACAACCCTTTCTTTTCCAAGAAAGATAAAAAGGAAAAGTAGGGCCGGCTCATCACTTCACATCCACCATCGGGTTTTCACCAGCGAGAGAGAGAACGACCAGAGGCTTCCAAGGTTTCCCCTGCAGCAGTGCGAGTTCTATCGCAGGAATGCCACTCAAACGACCTACATCATCCTCTACTCTGATCAACGAATTCAGCCAGATTCAACCAGCGATTTCATGCATTGAATGGTCTACTAGGATTCTTCCTAGATGCATCAAACCTCCATTGATCACAACAAGGGAGCGTTCATCAATATGCCTGTAGGGAAACATCCTTCCACAAGGGTCATTGGCTCTGCTTCTGAGTTTCCCACCCAGGAAGCTTACCCATCGCTGTCAAGGCAGATTCACTACCTTTCACACAAGCAAATCAGGGAATTACAGCCTCAGCTTTCTCCATCTGCATCAACTTCCCGGTCACATATTCATAAGCAATCAACAGGGATTCATCAGCTAACTTCTAGCTGTCAACTAGAATCCATCACCAGAATCTGAAAAATTCTCAGACTCATAGCATATGTGATTCTTTCTCAGGTGAAAACAAGGCAGAATTGGTAAGTAAGACCAATTGGTGAGCACCACCGATGTAGATGCGCCTCTAGCTTTTAGTTTTTTGCTTACTGAATTTTAACAAAAACCCAGAAAGTTAGAACGACAACAAATTCAATTTTCCTTATGACATGCAAGCAAACCAGATGAATTTGAGGATAAACTTATCTTCCTTTACTCTCATGCATTTTCTGGAATCCTTCAATACCTTCACTTCTTGTTCAAACAACTTGATAAATTGATTCACAATCCATTTACCAAGGAACAAAAGTTACTAAATAGGATCCAATAAGTGACATATACAATCCATTCAACTTCTTTGCCAAGCAGAATTTAGCTAGAAAATAATCAACATAATCTTCCAAAAACAGATTATTCAAAAATAAAATGAAAGCTTCCTTAAGAAACAGAGAATTAATATCACATTCACCTAAATCGCAGCATCTTAAATTAAAAGCTACTTGTGTAGAAGAGCACTCTACCACCATATTTGATAAGCATGCTGCAAACCAGAAACTAGTGAATCCAAAACCAAAACTCCCTTGAGGAAACAACACTTCAATACAGATGTAACTCTAAGTGCTCCAATCTTTGTAAACCATGCTCTGATACCACTATAAGGAAAGATCCCTCAAGATCTTGCTTACACGACAAAACACAATAGAAAACACACTATGGAGCAACCACCCAACCAGATAGAAGCAACCAATCAACTCTAGAAGCTTCACCCCCAAGCCAAGGAGTCGGAAGCATGAAGGTAGAGTGAAACCCTGACAATGAATCCATCACAAATATGAGGAGTAGGGCGAGTTTGGCCTCTTCTTATAGAGCCATGAACCACCTGTGCACACAAACATGCAAGGTCCTAACTCTCCTATACTTAGATTCCTCCATAATAGATTCTTTATGCATAGATCCTCTATTCATAGAATTGCTATTGATAACTCTACAATGCCTTGACTGTCCCAAACCTTGTACTAACTCCATTTAGTGTGTTCTAGGCCTCACAAGGTGATATTTTCGTCAACACATTCTACCTTGAGACGTTTAAAATGCTCAATGTAGTTTCTAACGGACTTGTCGCGACGCATCTTGATGTGAGTGATTTGGATGAATGGGCTTTGAGTCAATTCAGAAGGTCTAAAACACTTGATAAGAGCGTCCTTGAGGGTATTCCAAGATACAAGATCAAGAGTTTCTAAGTTGAGATACCACTCTTTGGCGATTCCATAGAGTACCATAGAGAATAATCTCAGTTTTTCATCGATGCATGGAATTCTTCGTGCCAGGCATGGAGGTGTAGAATTAGAAGATTCAACACAATCTTGTGACATGATGCAGAATGAGAAACAAAATAACAATACAGATGATCAGGACAATACTGTACTTGGGCAAAAAAAAAGTCAAAAAGATGGTTTTTTTGTAGAATGAATTTGCGCATGAACTGGACTTTTCTGGAGTAATAAAATTCGCAAATAGGATTAGAAATCGTGGACAAGCTGATGAATCATAATACAGTACTCGTGAATTCTGATAGAAAGTTTTCATTGTTAAAATATGGATATATATATATATATATTTTTTTGGAATTTTTTGTAAAGGACGAAATTCGTAGAGGATGTATAGAAATCGTTTAGACTGTGGATGATTTTGTGGTATGGTCGACGATTTCTAAAATTGTAGTTACTGAGTTTTTTAATTTTTTTGAAATTTTTGTAACGAATGAAATTCGCAGAGGATGAATAGAAATCGTGTAGATTGTGGACAATTTCGTGGTATGGTCGGTGATTTCTGAAACTGTAGTTTGCTTACACAATACTGATTTTTTAATTTTTTTGGAATTTTTGTATGGATGAAATTTGCAAAGGATGTATAGAAATCGTGCAGACGGTACCCAACTAGCCACTACTTTGCTAAGCCTTTCCCAAGTAGCAAAGGTGAACGGAAATAACAAGATCTTGCTAAGGCTTCCCAACTAGCAAGACCATTAATCTAAATCCTACTTAACACCCAAAAAGGGAACTTGGAATTAAGATTGCGGCTAAGGCTAAGCATAAAGCAAATAAGAAACATGCCACAATACAAACCAATGAAAGGAGGCAAGAGGAGGCCCAAGCACCTTCCCTCAAGCTATGCACCTTCCAATGGGAACACAAGGAAATAGAATGATATCTCAAAAGAGAGCAATTTAGCATAATCTCAAAGTGTTATTTTACAAGGGAAATGCCTCTCTTCTTATAGCAAGAAGGGCCTTCCATAAGCTTCTACTAACTTATGGGATTAGTTTCTAAAACTTGTCATTCTAAGGCTTCTAAACTTCTCAACTTCTCAACTTCTAACTTAGAAAGCCTAAGACTCTAAACTTAGAACTCAAGATAACTTATAATCTTTTATTTTCTAAGCTTAAGTTTCTATGTTTGAGTTCTCTAAGTTAAGTTTTCTAACTTAGAAGTTTAGAATCTAATTAACTTTTTACCCATGGACTTACAATACACATGCCATAGTAGAAGTTTATTTACATTTACTCATACGTGGACTTACAATACACATGCCACGGTGTTTTATTTCTTTTTATTTTTCACTGTGTTGCTAGCATCTGGAGGCTGCCAAGAACGATCTTACAAAGTACTCTACACTAGAATCCAAGCTACAAGAGGTCGTGATAGAAATTTTTTTATGGAAACTGTAAACTCAAAATGGAAGTGCAAAAAGTAGCATTGTTGATCCTTTTCAAGAAGGTATTGTGTGCAATCCCTGCTTAGGAGCGACGCTTGCCACAATAGTGCAGATGTATTTGGCTATTGCATGCTCAATTTTGACATGTAGATTATAATAATCACATATGTGAGTAGGAGATTTGAAAGCTTATCCATATTTGATTCCACAATGTTCTAGTTTCTTCTTCTTCTTAATGTGCTCTTGCATGCTTGAATGAAGAAATATGACAAGCGGCATCATATTTTGGTAATTTCTTTGACAATATATTTTTATTGTTTTTTATATTGTCTTCTTTTACATGATGTATACAAAATATCTTCCATATATTGGATGAAAAATTGATCGGGTTTTCAAAGATGTGTCCTGAAGACTACCTTATATATGGTTAGCGACAATTATCTAAAATTGTGAATACTAAAAAGTGAATATCTTGAATATTAATCATCATTATTGTGAATAGTGATTGTGATTATTGTGAGTAATGATCGTGAATACTCATGAATATTGATCGTGAATACTGATATTTTCTAAATACTAATTATGATTATTGTGAATACTGATTGTGAATGTTCTTGAATCTTTGCCAACTTCAAAATTTCAAAATGGTGGATATGAAACTATGAAAATCACCTATTTCTTGTCAAAATCATTTCATACATAATTCTTAGTCTTTCTAAATCCCAATATGCAATTGTAAAAACTTTAACTAATTTTGTGGTAGTGATTGTAATAGTGTAAGCTCTTGCAACTTAAAACATTAAAAATAAGAAATGAATCATGACGATAACTTAACTTACTGATGCTTACCTCTTTAGCAAAAAGGCTAGTAAATGCATTTTTTTGAACCTCAAGGAAAAGAAAGATAATTTTAGATCATTTTTCTTTTTCAATCCAACAATTTTACCATTATGGCAAGGCCTTTGTGGTATAATACCACAACATTCTTGTTTTTTTAGAATTTGAAAAGATTTAAGAAAGAGGGCATTTCCATGCTCAAACTCACAAAGGTCAAACATGTAGCTTTGAGCAATTGTCATAATGTTATATCACTTTGTGGGGAAATCAATAAGGTCTAAAAAGGGCTCAAGGTTTCAAACACGATGACAAAACAACAACTATAACATGCCCCTCCATGAACTCATTGAAGCAATTCTTACATCACTCAATTGTTGTAGACATTTATTTATATTACATTTAAAAATTCCATACTACGTGCTTATTTTATACTTCAAATTGTCATTAACAAGCAATATGCATATATATGATCGTATTTGGGTGCTCATTGTAACTAGTGTTGGGTCGGCAAAACATAAGTTTTGTTATAATCAACAATCTTCAATTTGGGTATCACTCTAACCTTGCCTACGAGTATAGTTTTCTTCGAAAAGTGGTTGTTGTTGACAACTACAACTATAACGTAGCCACATAAAAACACTCAATAGTAGAACTACCCGAGATTTCTTTTCCAAGAACAACAAGAACATGCTCTTGTGCTACCAAATGACACATTTCTTTGTTTTGTGACAATCCCTTTTGATATTGTTTGTTCTTTGGTTCCATCAAGTGGTGGAATATAACTTCATAGAAAAGAACTCCATGTCTAGATAGAAATAGAAAGACTTGCTTGGGAAGTTTTGACTTGTCTTGCCTTTTAAAATGATACCCATAAACTTTGCCTTTAGAATGACATAGATATGTAATTACTTCGTACTAGCACCAACTTATGTACAATAAATGCCCTTCATGTGCAAGGTGGTCCCAAAGATCAACACACACACACACACACACACACACACACATGCTCAAAGGCAAATAATCATTCAATAAGTGAAAAATGAAGTAAAAGAGATTTGAAATTCAAATAGAATTACGAAATAGGAGTTTCATGTGAGCACATGTACCCTCAAACATGGATAAGCATTTAGTACTATGGAAGGTGTAAGGCAGAGGACATTCTGCCCGACAAGGATTTCCAGAATTTTTTAGGCGAGGCTCGAAGGGGCCGAGCCTAAATTTTTTTGGAAAGTCGAACCGGGCATAATATTCTCTGTCCGGCACCTTCCATTGCGTAATGGATACTTTGACTTTTTCCACATGCAAATTATGAAGCATAACGAGCACTTTGACTTTTTTGACAATCAAAAACTGCCATGTGGCATCTTGACGCCTGCTTGACGTGCAGGCTGGAAAGCGCATCACAAAACTTTTGAAGGGAGTAGTGACACATTTTGCTTTTTAATATGTTAAAAAACCAGGCAGAATAATCACAAAGTATCCATTACGTTGTTGTAAAGTGATTATTTTTTTAAGAAATTTAAAAAGATTTAAGAAAGAGAGGCCATTTTCATGCTCAAACTCACAAAGGTCAAATACGTAACTTTGAGGAATCGTCACAATATCTTATCACTTTGTGGGAAAATTAATAAGCTGTAGAAAGGGCTCAAGATTCCAAAGACATTGACAAAACAACAATCGTGATAAGATCATGCCCCTTCGTAAAATCATTTTTCTTTTTTTACAAAGGAAATGGTGGTGCCTCACAGAATGAAGAGCAAATTTTTTTATGACAAATTTTTTTTACAGGCACCTTCCGACGTCCGGAAGGTGCACGTAAAAAAATTCACTTTTTTCTACACGCACTTTCCGCCCCGAAGGTGCATGTAAAAAAAACTTTACCTAAAAAATCGAAAAAAAAATGTGAAAAATGAATTCACGTGGTGGAAGTGCCGGCTCCTCGGCCCTTCCGCCCGGGGAAGGATGCTGTGCCCTCGAGCCTCCGCCCTCGGGCGCATCACCTTCCCAGGCAGAAGGGCCTCGGAGCCGGCCCTTCCCTCCCCCATGAACTCATTCAAGCAATTCTTACATCACTCAATCGTTGTAGAGCTTTCATTATAGTACATTTCAAAAGTCCAAACTACATGCTTATTTTATACTTCAAATTGTCATTGACAAGCAATACCCTATATATATATATATATATATATATATATATATATATATGACCAAATTTGGGTGCTGATTGTGAGTTGTGACTGGTGTTGGGTAGGCAAAACATAAGTCTTTTATAATGTACAATTTTCAATTTGGACATCACTCCTATAACTCTACCTCCGAATATATTTTTTCTTAAACGAATGGTTGTTGACAAGTGCAATTATAAGGTTGGCTAGTACCCAAAGCTAACACCCCCCTATTCATCAAGGAGGTTATACTTAGTAAATAAATGTCAAAAAATATAGTGTATTAAGATCATTGTCGTCATTCATTATTGACAAGGAGATCAGCTTAAAACATTGTCACATACTCAGAGTCAATGGTTTCATTCGAGTTAAATAAAAAGGTTTATCCATGAGAGTGATGATATTTAAGAACAGTGGTGAGACTAAGTATTTAAAAATATCTTTGAAAAGTATACCTCATTAAGTGGAACAAGTTAGTGTGTACAATGCACACAAGAGACACAAATAGAAGCCCAAAAAAAGGGCGGGGGAGGTGGGGGGGGGGGGGAAGGGAAGGGGAGCCTCGCATCTCTGAGGCACAATGGCCGTTTGGCCCCAGTGCGCTCCTAACCGCATGTTTTGTTTTTTTTCTAGAAATTGGCTGCCCGGACGCCACGTGTCCAGGCAGCCAATTTTTATCCCATAAGCATTTATGGCGCCACTCCGGGAGGGAGTATATACAAAAACTCACCCAATTACCTACATGTATGTGTGCCTGGGTGCCCGGCGCCACCTGCAGCTGCCCGACAGCTTGCCTGCGCCCTGCCCAACGCCCTGGCTGCTCGGCGCCACTGTTGAGGTGCCCGGGACCGCAGCCTGGCGCCGCCCGAGAAAATTGGGCGTGTCTATGCGTTAGGCAACGGGGCCACCAGGGCCAAAGGCTTCGCTCGTGCGGCCCGTGTGTTTACGCCCCAACTCGGGGGGGGGGGGGGGGGGGGGGAGAGGAAGTCACTTAATGGCACGGAAGCGGGTAATGCCTGCACTGGTGGGGGTGAGGACTTAACGTGATGGATGCATGTTACTAAGCTAAAGGATCTTTCATAGATTAAAATCTTGTGACACAAGGCGAACATTGCAGTGTGTGTGGTGTGCGGCATAATCTCATTGGTGCTAGTAAGTGAGGAGGAAGGGGGGGGGGGGGGGGGGGGGGGGGGTTGTTTTGGATGTGGTTTGGGGTGTTTGAGAATTGGCCAAAATTGAGTTGTGTCAGAGATGACGATCCATGTCCACACGACATTCGAAGCAAAAAGGGCCAGGAAGAGAAAGAGATATACATATATAAACAGCTCTGTTGATAATGAATGAATTGGCTATGGCGTTAATGCTTAAGCTGTTCTTCCATCCTCTTCTGCCTTCTCATGGAGGTCGCGCTTGATATTTGCCACTGCTATGAACGTCTTCCTGCACGTTCTCCCTCCGCTGCTGCTCGCTTCTGCCTTTGTTCGTTCTCGGTCTGTTGGGATTTTTTTTCCCTGATTTGTTTCGTTTGCTAGCGTTCAATAATTTGAGGCGCGGCATTTGAGGCGCGGCTCGGCTTTGTTGCTGGTTTTGTTTGCTGATGATTGGCATTGTGCCTGTAGGGATTCTTTATTGCTGCTTTTGTTTTCTGTGTGTGAGTGTGATTGGATTACCTCCATCAGAATGACATTGTGCCTGTAATGAGGCTTATTGCCAGCTATTTGAGCTGTATGTGGATATGAGTGGACTACATTCACTGTAACATAGCATCGTGACTGTAGTGATATCCTGGAGCTTCTAAGTGAAAAGTCATATTCTTCAAGCGGGCATGGCTTTCAAGTTTTGATATCTTAAGAGATTTTGTCTCGGTTCCCCTGCTTGCGAGTTATAAGCTCATTTGTGACAGCTGAGGAACATGCCAGATGACCATGGTGGCATGTCTGAGAATGAATGGTTTTTTTGAGACTTCGACCTTTTAGAAAAAGAAGCTTTCCGCCTTAGTGATAAGTTCTCTTTGATACATTTCAGAGTATGACCGCTATCAGAATGACCTTAAGTTGTGGTGGTGGAGCTGCGCGTTCTTTGTAACAGTTCATTCTTTTTCTCTTTGAGATCTCGGTCAATAGTGACACTTTCAGATATAGTTAGGTTTGCTGATGCTTACTTGCTAAGAATGGCATCCAATCCTGCTCTCTGCAGGTTGTGTATAGGATATTTTCCTGCATTTTCTTCAACCTGTTGTGTTGCCAATTTTTCTATGAAACCCCCTGTTCTTTTTAAAAACCCCAATTACTGTGACGTATTTCGTCCTCGTCTGTCTCATGGAAGCAGTACTGTGAAACACAAAAGATTAGGGACTCGACTGCATTCAAGTGGGAAGCAATTAGATACAACCAAAACGAAAGACAAAGAATTCTCTCAGTTAGTCGCAGAAGCTTCTTCGGATGATCAAGCGGAGGCAGAAACGAGAAGATTAGAGAGTTTAAGACGAAGGCGAGGAGAGCGGCTGACTTACTTATTTGCAGCAGTAGCTTCAAGTACTTTAATCACATCGCTTGCAGCTGGTTCGGTTTACTATCGCTTTGTCTGGAATATGCAGGCATGCGCTAATTTCTGCTTGTTCTAGACATGTCCTTGAGTTAGAAGTTTTAGATCGGACCAGCTTGCATTCATAGTTTGCAATGACTTAATGCCATCTAACAGACACTGTATTTTAAGTTTATGAACTTTCTGTGGAGATAAAATGACGATATTACTGCTGTATGCAGGGAATGGGAGAACCTTCAATATTAGAAATGTTTGGCACATTCTCGCTTGCAGTAGGTGCTGCGGTAAGAACTCTTGCCTACATTAAAACTCGTAAATGTGGAGAGTGTAACCAGCCTGGACATAGCTAATCGAATTCGCTTCCTAAATTTTTCTTTTGGAACAGGTTGGAATGGAATTTTGGGCTCGTTGGGCTCATCACGCACTTTGGCACTCTTCCTTATGGAACATGCATGAAGTAAGTGAAATAAATACCTTATTTTTGTTTCCCTATTAGATTATAGTTTTGTATCTTGAAATTAATGGGAAAATTTGAATTGAATTTCAGTTCAACAAGAAGGATTTCTGGATTGAGCTAGCCCGATTCATAACTAAGATCTCATATTCCTACTGGTTTTCAGTCTCACCATCGCCCAAGAGAAGGCCCATTTGAGCTCAATGATGTCTTTGCAATCATTAACGCTATCCCAGCAATCGTTTTAATGGCATATGGATTCCTGAATACAGGACTATTGGCAGGCCTTTGCTTTGGAGCTGTAAGTCATCTTCTTTTGGACGATCTTAGCTAGATTGACCCTTGCCGTGTCATATTTCAGAAAAATGCTTTCAGTGGCACAACTTTTTCAGGTGAGTGATGTGCTGAGAATGTTAGTCTTGGTGCAGGGCTTAGGAATCACGACTTTTGGAATAGCTTACATGTTTGTGCACGATGGCCTCGTGCACCGACGCTTCCCTGTAGGACCCATAGCTGACGTACCTTATTTTCAGAAAGTGGCTGCAGCTCACCAGGTTAGTTGTCAGACACTTTGGCAACCTGAATTGAGCATGCTAAGCTCTCGAATAAAGATATTGAAACATATTGCTGAAGAAGATTGAAGCGTGTTTTGATGTTATTGAACCATTGGCGTCCAATTTTGCAGTTGCATCATGCCGACCTATTTAATGGTGTTCCCTATGGCCTTTTTCTTGGGCCGAAGGTACGCTATTCCCCATAAGACAGAAGTGCATTATTGTGTTGTGTTGTAAAGCTATTTTGAGTATTGCGAGTTCCTCAAGTGTGTAATAGCAAGTAACCTGGTCGAGGCAGGAATTGGAAAAAGTTGGAGGTCTAGAGCAGCTTGAGAAGGTATTGAAGGCGAGGAGTAAAGCAGAATTCGTATCGAATGTACGGTGACCAATTCTGGAAAGATGAAGTGTGTATTGAATGGTAAGAATAAGAATTATTTGTAGCTGAACAGGTCCCTATTCATTACGCGGTCACCAGTTTTGAGAAGATGGGAGGCATAACAGAGTGTTGAGAGTAAGAATTCTTTGTAGCTGTTCTCAGGATTGAAAATTCCTCTAAAAGGCTGCATTGGCCTCGCATGCTCGGCCAGTAGACTGTAGAGTGCCCTCTTCTTACAAGTATTATCAATAGAAAAATTTAATCATATTGACCTTCTCACATGGACTACTTCATTTTCAGCCTAGAGAAGGAGAGTTCACCAAGCACATGACAGCTAAAAGCTGTCTCATTTAGATGCAGGCAACATTGGACTTTCCTCACAAGTACCATCAACAGAAAAATGTAATCATATTCACCATCTCATGGACTGCTTCATTTTCAGCCTAGAGCTGAGTTATCCAAGCACATGGAAGTTAAAAAGTTGTCTTATATATCTGCCTGATGTTTGAGATCCCATAGCTTTGCTGCAATTCATTTTGCTGACCTTGAAGCTCATTTAAGCGTATGTGATACAGAATTATAAAACACTTGTGCCATGAAGTTGTCAGAGGCTGTTAGGCACTGGAGGTTGCCAAACGGTCATCAATCCAGTGTAGTATTTTGTGGGTATTGGTGGGACAAAGTCCCACCATTCTTATCAATGGGAATGGAATGTATAGTTAAGTTTGTTATTAGGAATTGAAAGTTGAGTTTGAGAAACACTAGTTATGTTTAGATCGATGACACCTTGTGAATGAAAAAGAGTAATTGCTCTCAACAAATGATATGTGTTGGAAAGCAGACCAAGATACTAGGGGAAAATAAGTGTGCTTTGAAATGCATTCATTCAGCTATTGTTTGACTGTATCAGTCAACCTAGATATTAAGGGAAAATGAGTGTGCCTGGAAATTCATTCATTCAGCTATTGTTTGGCTTTATCAATCAAGCTATCTACCTTTTGAGATTATCTTTCTTATTTATTGATGGTCCATATCACAAGTTGGTTCAATCTTTGTACCCCTTTGACCTTACGGTTATATCAATCTTCTAGTGTGTGTTTTCATTTGCTCACCTTTGGTGAATTTCATTTGTTTTGTGATGGAAAAAGTCCTTTTCTAATCAAAGTCACCGGTAGTGTGGTGCAAATTAAGCGTTGTTGCTTTAGCTTTTTGTATGAGTTTCCTGCACCAAGTTATTCAGTGAATTTATGAGTTGAGTTGTTTCTTGATTCTTCGTTCAAGTCCCTTTGGTCAGAGTACTTACCTCTATTCCCTAAGAACTTTTTGGTTCCATTATCGTGATCGTTCTGTTGTTCTAGCATTGCCAAGCCTAACTTAAATCGTTTCTATTGCCAAGATGGAGTCCCAAGCACCACAAATTGCCATTGCTACTATGTTTTCATATTCATTAGTGGCAGGATCTACTATCATAGATAGATTAATGAGGGTCCATTCCAACACATTCATACACAAAATAATATTGTACAAAAATTTCAATCTTTAAATTAATGAAGGTGTGAAGTGGATATGCATATTCGTTGATTTGAAGTGACTTGCTCAACTAGCCAACTAACCATGAAAATGATGATTTATAAATATGAAATTATTTCCAATTATTTAGAGAAAAAATGTTGTTCTATGGGAAGTTCAATATTCATTGGACTTTTGAACTTGACTCAACAAGACATTACTTTCTTAAAGTATCATAAACAAGAATAAAAATGATGGCTCTTGGAAAAATTGTAGGTGATTTGTCAATATGCAAGAAAGATGTGTTGTCGTCAAGTATTATTGTGCAAGAGGGCTTCATGAGAGACTCTAGATTAATGAGCAATGAAACTGCCTTGCAATAATTGCCACAAAAGAAATACATTGAGAGAGAGCTCTATTGTGTGGTAGATTTAAAAAATAAAATTATACACATTTCCTTACTTAAAGAAGATGAAAATCACAAAACATAGACATAATATTGATTAGGGCCTAGGCTTTGAAAGTTCCTACAATCATATTCTTCTTCATCGTCTTTGGACTCAAGAGGGCTGCCTCATGCCACTTCCTCCTCAAGATGACCTCATGTTTGAGAGAGACTCAAGGAGGGCCTCTTTAGAAGGTAGGGCCTCCTCTTTATGAAGAGGGCCTATCATTCCTTGAGAGTTCCTCATGCAGCCCTTAAGAGGGCCTCATGTGGCCCTCGCAATCAAGATGGGTAGAGAGGAGTATGGAGGCCAATATTGGTGAGCAATTGGCAACAATGGTCAAAATTGCACTAGGCTTTATTATTTTAGAGGTGGGCCCAATTACATTGAAACATCTTTCTCAATAGAAGAAAGCTTTCGACCAATAACGACCAGTTATGAAACATTGAAAGAGAAGTAGAAAGAAGTATTGAAAACTACTTGGTAAACCTAGGCAAATGCATGAAATCAGAATGATCACTTTCAAGGCCTTGGAATAAGTTTAGAAATGCTTTTTTTGATGAAGATGAATAAGAGGTCCAAGGTCAAAAGTAATTTGAATGAGAGATCTATGTGTCTTTGAATTCATATTCCCGTAATGAGGTTGGTCATGTCAAGAATACAAGGCGACTTCTACATTTACCAATATGGGAAGCCTTGATGTGAAGATTTTCCATAGGTTACATAAACCTTATAGAATGAAGGGTTCCCACAATTTGCAATTCATGTGACTCCGAGACATTTGCATTTTTTTTATTACCAAATGTGAAGAGAAGAATTGACATTTTGTGAAATTTTGTCAAGTATTGAAAACTTGAAAAAGAGTACATGGATGTCACTACAAAAGATTATGCTAGTAAGTACCCACACACAACAAAACAACAATGGAAAACATTCTTAAAGAAGGTATTGCATTTTTTAGCCAATTGACAACCAACAAATTTGTCAAGTATTGAAGATTTGAAAAGGAGTACATGGATGTCACTA
This sequence comes from Diphasiastrum complanatum, assembly GCA_029204225.1. Classification (NCBI taxonomy): domain Eukaryota; kingdom Viridiplantae; phylum Streptophyta; class Lycopodiopsida; order Lycopodiales; family Lycopodiaceae; genus Diphasiastrum; species Diphasiastrum complanatum. The sequence continues at coordinate 41,073,689 of CM055102.1, read as the reverse complement.
CAAAAGATTATGCTAGTAGGTACCCACACACAACACAACAACAATGGAAAACATTCTCAAAGAAGGTTTCTTGAGCATTGCATTTTTGACCCAATTGACAACAAACAATTTTGTCATGCTTGTGCCATAGCATTAGAGGAGCTTGCAAGAAACATGATTCTCCATAAATAAATAAAAAAAGTATGCGTCTAATTGGTGCATGCATGCATTTGCATTTACAAATGGAGTCCAATAGAGTCACACAAAACTAGAGACCATTGATTGCAAGAATATGGACAAGGACATAACTACATGGGATGTTTTGGGAATGGATCAAATATGTGAAATGGTAGAGATATTAAAAAAATTGCACTTTTTAGTACTGAAGGAAATAACTAAAAGGAAGGTTTACACAAATCATTGTCCTCAAAAGTGATTATGTTAAGCTTGAATAAATACATATTGATTTTAATGAGCTTGGAACACTTGTTTTTGATAGGAAGCACATCAAATGTTGAATCATTCGAGCATTTGTTGTTTCTAAGGAGTTTGTTTATTTCACTAAGAGTTCTTTGAGACTCGGTATTATTTCAATGTGTAAATTTGAACTTTAACATTAAAGTAGCTTTTTCACTCATACATCCGTGGATAACCAGGCTTATTTCACTTGAAACATAAGAAAGGCTAATCAACTCCATTATTGATACACTATTCATCTCTGTGGGGACGATAGTCTTATATATTGCACTGATTATGCTTATTTAAAGAGAACTAAGCTACTGTCAAAAAATGGAATTTGAGGACCATACAACGATCTACAACAATGTGAGTTTGCACAAGATCCATCTATGATAGATCAACTCGGATTTCCAAGACCTATCTAATGCACTTTGAATCAAGACAAGAGCTCATCTACATCAAAAGTTATGATCATCCAAAGACAAGCTAGTTTTTCACATTCACATGAAAAACCTAAGTGAAATTCACTATGAGAGACAAAACCAGGCCTCTTCTCTCTCGGATAGAGAGAGAAAGACCACTAGCCCTAGATTGGAGAGAGAATGTGTTACAAAGAAACAAGTCCAAAATTGCATTAACTCTAAAAAAGACTGTATGTACAAGAAGAGCACACTCCCATATAGTAGTGGCTCGAGATCTAGCATGAGGAATGCTCAATTTTGATTGGACCTCATGGATTCCAGCTCCCATAATGGTTGGACCTCTAAATTCCCACCTCTCTCCATGATTGGACCAAGTAGCCTAAGCCTCACAATTTGACTGGCCAAGTGATTTACACCTTCAAACATGATTGGGCCAACCATTTTGCACCTCTTAATTTGATTGGCTTTGTGATCTACACCACTTACTTTGATTGGGCCATATTGGACATTGAGATGTGGATTTGGTTGCATACTAGCAAAAAAACCAATCCTTACATTTTGTGACACATGTCACCATCTCACTAGAACTCAAGTTGGAGCCCTTTTGACTTTTCAAAATCAACATTAAAAATATGTACAAGGTGATGTTGGACATATATACATGAAAGTGAAAAATGATCAAGCTAAATCTCACATAAAATCACAGTCCTCAAAAATTAGCTTGATGAGATACTAGATCAATCTAAAAACTTTAGAGGCTAATCCTAGCTTCTCAAGTGATCCCTTGGCATGAATGTGTTGTAAAAACCAGCCAATGGACTTGTGGTAGCAACCCATTCACCATAGCCATGAGAGGCTAGGTGGAAATATTTTGCCAATTTCCGTGATGAGCATTCCACCATCTTTGCACCTTTTCCTTTGATTCCTTCCATGCTGGAAGAAGATCTTTGACTTGAAAGCTCCTCCTTGAAAATAGCTGCACCATTATGAAAGAAATCTGAGACCTCCATGACTCATAATGACAATGGAAATCAAGATCACAAGTTAGGCATAAGTGTTGATTACCAAGATTTTGCACACTAGCTTGACTAGTCCACAAACTAGGAACATTTTGTAATCAATAGCAATCTTGAACTCATTGAGGCTTCTCCTTTGCTCAAGGATATAAGTGTCCTTTGTGGATCATTTTGTGTGTGTGTGTGTGTGTGCGCGCGCACGCGTGCGCACGCGCGCGCACGTGCACATGTGATCTCTAATGTTCTAGAGATATAAGGATTGAGGAAGAGAGAGAGAGAGAGAGAGAGAGAGAGAGAGAGAGAGAGAGAGAGAGAGAGAGAGAGAGAGAGAGAGAGAGAGAGAGAGAGTGTGTGTGTGTGTGCTAACCGAGAGATGTTGGAGAGTTTGCGGATCCCAAGGCAACCCTAACCCTAATTAATAAGTGAGAGGGATTTGGCACTCTACGTGTGTAAGTCCAACCCGATGATCACATAGTTATTTGATTAGTTACAAGTTACTAAAAGGGCTTTAGGCCTTTTTGTGGAACTCCTAATGTCGCAAGACCCAAAAGTCAAGTTAGTGAATAAAATAGGGGTTCCCACCAAAATTCAATTTCAAATTGGTTCCCTCCAATTATTGAATGGGTTCCCACTCTTTTCTAAATTTGAATAGTTAGGGAGGTAGGAATTGGCCTCCAATCCACTATATAAGTGGTAGTTTCGAATCATTGTACATGTTTTCTCTTCATTTCAATACAAGCAGGTTGGCCCTCTTATGGAATGGATCATGAATATCCTTGCTCTCTATCTTTCTTCCTCCCTCTCTCATGCTTTTTTTGTGTTTGCTAAATATTGGATTTGATGCTTATTGGAATTGAATGTTCTTATGCTTTTTATGAGAGAGAGAGAGAGAGAGAGAGAGAGAGAGAGAGAGAGAGAGAGAGAGAGAGAGAGAGAGAGAGAGAGAGAAGGGCGAGTTTCTATCATTGTGGACTAGGGTTTATGGATGTAGTGTTAATGGATCTTAGTGTAATTATGCTATCGCTCTCATGGGAACGAACCTCCGCATGACAACTAACCTCGTCTCCTTGATGCTTGTGTGCTCGGATCTAGGGTTGAGGCTAGGATAGGAAATAGCCCACTACAATTTTGGCACCGTTGCCAGGGAGCTACACCAATTTTTCAGTTTCAGCATGTTTGGATAGATGTTAGCTTGCATTTAGGAATCTTGTTTTGGCATAAGTAGGATTAAAATTGGATTGTAGGGTTAGATTGGGAGCTATTTTGCTTGATTTGAGTGGTTTTGCTTGTTTGAAATCCAATTTGATTGTTGAGCAAGGGAAGCCATACAGATCAAAATTCTTAAGATCCATTTGGATCTGAGAAATCAGAGAAAACAACAAAAATCATTCCTTTTTGCGAAATTTGGTGAAGAAGAAGACAATTTCATCATCAGACTTGATAACTTCTTGCTCTCTGAAAAATAACCTTCACCGAGTTGCAGACAGCACCGCCTTCATATAGAGTATCTTTAGTTTGGAGGGTGAAGATTAATTCCCAACAGATCTCCAGAAACATAACAAAAACAATCAGACTACCACCAAAACCTCTAAAAAATAGAAAAAGAACCTTCGTCCGATAGGTGTAATTCAGATCTATCTACTATGAGATCAACAAAGATTAATACCAAAAATAGAAGGCCAAAGTGACTGTTCTTACCCTTTTGTAAAAACTTAACACCTTTCTACAAAAATATCAATTCTCCGAAAAGAACCTTCGCCTGAGTCAGAGTCAGTCTAACATATTATTTTTGATAATCAGTGAGTAAGACGAACGTTAAGTCAAGGCCAGTTGTCATATTGACCTACTTTTGTCCAAAAATGTTTTTTTTTTTTTTGCAAAAATAATAGTATTACTCTTGAACCTTCGTTGAAATCTTTGCCTACTTTTCTGAGGATTCTAAATATAGTATCTCATCATTTTTGAGTTCAGCAAAGGTTAGATTTGTCAAGATCATCCAAAAAATTTATTTTAATCCTCGCCAAGCTGTAAAAACTTTATTATTCACCAAGAAGAACCTTCACCAGCTCTACCTGAATCTGTACCAACTAAGAGGTAATCCGATTTCAACAAAGCTATGTGCAACATGGGGCCTTGCAAAGATAAAACCTGCAATTTTTGCCATTAAGCTAGTTGTGATGAATGTTGGAAATTAAGCCCACAGTTTACGGACAAACAAAAATTACAACTCAGACAGCCAATTTATTTGAAGAACGTCTACACCGGCTAATCTTCAGCAAAGGGTAACCAATCCTATCATAATTTCAAGTTCAGATGCTAAGTTCAATAATTTGAAGTCATTGAAGACTTGGCCATCTTTAAGGACTTCCATGAAATTAGCATTTATAACAAGTCTGCAGAAATACATTACTTTCGCAACAATCTACAAAAATGCTCTAAGTGTCGTGACAGTCTGCAGAAATGAGCTATGTTTGTGACAGCTTCATCTTTTTCGCATTTCCCCAAAAATACGAAACTAGCATAGTTCAACAGTTTAAACTATTTTGCAACAGCTTTGCCTTTTTTGCATTTCCCCAAAATGCGACACTTAGGCACAGTTCTGCATTTCTACTGTGGATTATCAGTCTTGTTTCTATCAAGATGACTTTCAAGCAAACGTGCAGCCAACAGTATTCAGACAATCGTTGTTTCTACCAACGATCAAGTCCAACCAGAATGGATAGCCAAATGATATATCTTCTATATGAGATAGATAAAACCTTTGAGAAGAGATGTTAAAATGACATTTAAAGTGTTGAGTTTACATAACCATTTGTTGTCCACCAGACATCATCTTTATTCTAAATATTTTTGTGATAAAACAAAGAGTGTAGCGTTCTGTTTGTTAATCGTTGGACTGTAAGTGTATTCTGGAAAACAAATTTTGAAAATGAACCATTTCATAGCCATCTGTACACCATCGCTGGACTGGCGGCCAGACATACACCAAAAATTTAGATAAAAACAAGCTTTATTATCTTGTTGTCCATCGCTGGGACAACGACTATTCTTTCATTGATTTTGATACCAATAGAGCCACATCTACGAATCTATAAGACAATGTTGATATGATTCACATGCTCCTTAAGAGTTATACTATAAATGAGGATATCATCTAACAATACAACTACGAATTGATCTAGATTTGGACAAACATATTTTTCATCATCTGTTGAAATGCGACAAATGCATTCGTTAACCCAAAAGGAAGCATGAAAGACTCATAATGTCTAAACTTGGTTTGAAAACTATTCTTTTGCAGATCACTTGGATGAATCCTAATCTAATGATATCTGATTTTGAGATCTTTTTTTGTGCCAGTTAATTGATCTACCAGAGCATCCATTCTGGGTTAAATGGAAAGCACGGCTAGTTGCTAAAGGATTCACTCAAGTCTAAATAGTGGATTCTCAAAAAAAATTCAATTCTATCGTCAAGATGCAGTCAATCAGGACTTTGATTACATTTGCAGCCGTAGAAGACCTCGAAATGCACCAAATGGATGTCAAGATAGCATTTCTCAATGACAACGTCGAAGAGGAGCTGTATACCTTCGAAATACTACAAGAAGGGCCAAGCATGATGAAGATGGACTCTCAGAGTGCCATCTATCTGTCCCAGGATCCTGTCTTCCATTCAAAGACAAAGCACATACCTCTGAAGTACCATCACATTTGAGATTTAATCTCGAAAGGAGAGCTCCAAGTCCAGTATATAAAATCAGAAGACATGATTGTAGATCTGCTAACGAAACCGCTCGACAAGCCACTCTTTGCCAAGCACAGAAAGACAATTGGATTAAACATACAAAGCTGTAAGGTTCAAGAGGGAGTGTCAGAAATGGTGAACTCCTGCACTTTGTCGCAGCACGAACAAGAAACGAAGGTCGAATGAAAACAATTCACGACAGTCAACGTCCCTTGACTCGAAGCACGAACAATTCGCAAATCATTTGTGAATCGTAAACACAACTCCAGGACCGCAAACCGCAAAGGGATGCAAAACGAAAAACTACGAAGAAAACTAAAAGAACGAAAGAAAACAGGAGATTACGAAACAAACAAAGAGGAATCTTTCGCGCTGGCAGCTGGTAGCTCAATGAGCTTGGAGTCGTAGACTTCATGCCCAGGTGAAACGAGAGGCAACAACGGAGACTAACTGATTAGTTGATTAGCGTTAACTAGTCTTGTGATTTTTGCGTTTAGCCATCTTGTAAACTCCACATTGTGGAGGTATAAACTATCCTCTCTGGATCATAACAAGTAGTTTGAATAGAGCGATCTATAAGAGACAGAGAGAGACGTAGCGAGTGGAGCAGAAAGAAAAATACTAGAAACAATAGAGCTATGCATGAAAGTCTGCCAATGAGCAGAACACAGTGAAAGAGCAGAGTGTCACTCCGCCAACGAGCGAGACACTGACAATCTTGCTCTATAACTAAACTGATAATACAGTCGCTCTATTTTTGTGCATCTCCCTGTCTTGTTCTGTCTGTGTCTTAATTGCTAGGATAGAATGTGTTCTATGATGTGTAGTTGTGTGTCTAAGATCCTATAAAAGCTTCCACACAAAAAGAAAATTCAAAGACACAAAATTGTTCGCGAATACAAAAATGAAAACAAAAAAAAAAAAAAAAAGTTTCGCTTTTGCGACAACCATATCTTGACAATCTACACACATTCACATGAAATTGCTCAAACATGAGATAGAACAAGTAAAGTAGGTTTGAACAACACTTCCTTGCTGCTCCCTTGACCTTATTTGAGTCTTCAAACACCTACAAAAGAATATCCAAATTGTTTTGTCCACCCGGCTCCTCTTTGGTGCACTTGACTAGCTCCAAATTGCTACCTTTCCTTTTATGTCGATGAAGCTCATCAATATCAACCTCTTAATCTTCCACTTGAACATTAAAGATTTTTTACATGTGAATATCTTCAGACCTTAACATCTAAAAATACTCCCTCTCAAACATATGGTCTAGATCTCACAAGATCTCCTCAATGCTTGATCTCGGCCTTCCACTAAAGTTAGTGAAAACAATGCAATCATCATAAAGCAAAAGATAGATTCCAAAAATTCCATCCAACATGAAGTAGAGTAGGTGAAGATGACTATCAAGCCTAATCAACTAGCTCTCGCTCATTGGCGGCCTGACGCTCTACTCTTTTGTTGTGTTTTGCTCGTTGGCAAACTTTCATGCACATCTATTTTTTTTCTAGTCTTTTTCTTTTTTCCTCTACTCACGCACATTCTCTGTGTCTCATTGTATCTATTTTGATCCAGAAGAATTTTTTGTCTCCACTATGTGGAATTTACAAGATAGCTAAACAAAGAATTACAAAAGTAGTTAATGCTAATCAACTAATCAGTTACTCTCCGTTGTTGCTACCCATTTCAGTTGGGCATGAAGTTTAAGACTCCAAGCCCGTTGAGCTGCCAGCTGGCAGTGCGAAAGATTCCCTTTCATTCCTTTCATTTCCTTTCGTTTCTTTCATCTCTTTTCGTTTTGCGTTGCTTTGCGGTTTTTGCGGTCTTGGAGGCATGTTTGATTTTCACGAATGGTTTGCGAATAGTTCATCCTTCGTTTGTCCTGGAAGCACGTTGACTTTCGCGAATTGTTCGACCTTTGAGTCAAGGCTCGTTTGCAGGAGTTCACCATTTCTGACACTAAGAAAGCATATAAAGTTTATGTTCCCTCTACTGACAAGAATGTTGTAAGTAAAGATGTGATCTTCCATGAAGATCAAAAATTTAACTTGGATGAGGCAAAGATCAAGGAATCTCATGCAGGATCTACAATCATTAATCATGATGTTGTTCAAGATGTGGTGGGGCCAAAGCTTGAGGAGGAGCAGCTTCAAGCACCTACACCTAGAAGATCCACAAGAGAAAGATTCGAGCCAATAAGGCTCACATATGACAAAGAAGGAAGGCAAGTGGAAGGTGAGACTTCCTATCATGCATTCTTCATATCAGATGAAGAGCTTGAAGATGTCCAAGAAGCACTTCAATCCAAGGAATGGGTTGAAGCAATAACCCTCGAGTTTAAAGCCTTGATGTCAAACAATACATGTAAGCTTGTGGAGCCACCTAGCAACATGCATGTTATTGGACGCAAATGGGTAATCAGAACCAAGTACAACAATGATGGATCCATCAACAAATTCAAAGCAAGACTTTGTGCCAAATGATACTCTCAAATCAAAGGTCTTGACTATGAAGACACTTTTGCACCTGTTGCAAAAATGGTAACTATAAGAATTCTCATTTCTCTTGCATGTTATTACAATTAGAGGATGTTTCAACTCGATGTTTCTAATGCCTTCCTCAATGGTTACCTTGAGGAAGAGATCTACATGGAGCAACCACCTAGATTTGTAAAAGTTGGTGAAGAAACAAAAGTTTGTCTTTTGTTCAAAAGTCTCTATGGACTAAAACAAGCACCAAGGTCTTGGTATTCAAGGCTCAACTCCTTTCTCATATCACTCAGATTTCATCTTAGTGAATATGACCCTTTATTGTACATTAAGTTTGTAAATAACTTTGTAGTTATTCTTCTTATCTATGTGGATGATATCATTCTTAGTAGAAATAATGAGGAGCTAGTTGAAGAAACTAAATGTGCACTTGGTAGTGAATTTAAGATGCAAGATCTAGGAGCTCTTCACTACATTTTAGGCCTAGAAATTGACTTTTGGAAAGATCATGCTTTTATAAGTCAAAGTAGATATGCTCTTTCCATGCTTAAGAAATTTCATATGGAAAACTGTAAAGGCATAGATACACCAATGGAGCACATTGTAAAAGTTTCTATAAAAGAGGATGAACGCTCCTTCGAGGACGTCACTCTTTAAAGGAGTCTTATTGGCTCTCTTATATGGTTAATAGTGACTAGGCCTGATCTAAGTTTCAGTGTGCACAAATTAAGCCAATACATGCAGGATCCAAAGATATGTCATTGGAAATTGGCAAAGAAAATCTTGTAATATGTATCTTCTACCTTAGACTATGCATTGATCTATAAAGGAGAAGATCTAACTTTGGTTTCATTTTCAGACTCAGATTTTGCAAGAGACAAAGTGAATAGAAAATCCACAAGTGCTTACACGGTTTTTATTGGAGGAAATCTAGTTTCTTGGCTATCAAAGAAGCAAGCAACTATATCCTTGTCATCTTCTGAAGCTGAGTACAAAGCTCTTACAACCACCACAAAGGAAGTTTAATGGATCAAGAGGCTAATCATGGAGCTAAAGTGTTATGGAGATGAAGACCTTCCAATTATCAAGAATGATAACATCTCGGATCAGGCTCTTGCAAACAATCTTGTATTCCATGCAAGGAGCAAACACATCGAGGTAGCACGTCACTTTGTAAAAGAGAAAGTAATTGGGAAAGAGATCTTATTGGAGCATGTTGGATCTTCAAATTGTGTTGCAGATCTTTTCACCAAGTTATTGCTCAAGAATATATTTGACAAGATGAGATCAAATCTTGGCTTGATCTCAAAGTCTATGGTGAATAGGTAGTTGTATTTTAAGGAGGAGTGTGAAAAATGGTAAAACATATCTTCCTATGTTGACTTTGGGAGCTATGCTCATCTTATTTCTTTTGTATATTTGATTGTACATTAAGGTATGTGAATTGAGGACATAACCTTCTAGAATAGGTCAAGTTTGAGTTAGGTATATTCATTTATGATGTCATGCAAAAGTTTAGATGACATGCAATGTTAGTTAGAATGCATGCATGCAACATGCAATCAGTGCATGCAACATGCAAAATAGTTTATATGATCTACACATGCCTAGGTAGCTTAGGAAGCTGACATGCAATCCATGCAATAGCCATGCATGCAGTTATACATGTGGATCTATGATAGAGGAGTTAACTGAAAGATGTGGACATTCCATGCAGCTCCACTATAGGAACTCGAGCCTCATTGATGTAGGGAAACTTTGGCTTGTTTTGCCATATTGTGAATATTGAGATCTTGGTATTTTTGGCTCATACTCTCTCTACTCAAGTTTTTGGTGTCCATTTTCTCTCTCTACTCGAGAGCAGCCTGTTTTTCCCATTATAACACTTAGAATTATTTTTGATAGGTTAGTTTTTTGAGTCTGTGGTATGCCATTGTGCTCTTGCCATGGATTTTTCAAGTAAACTGTTCTTTGATCATTCTTGTGCAATCACAACACCTCATAAAGATCCTATAGGGTGTGTAGTGAAGTTCACACGTGCTAAAAACTTCACATCAATGGAGGAAACCAAGATTGTTCAAGCAAAATGTAAGTAACAATTCGATTCTCATATTAAAAAAATTGTGATAAAAGAATGAGACTATGCTTTCATGTACAATACTCGACACTTGAAGTTTCTTGGAAAATTACACACAAGATGGATGGGACCCTACAAAGTGATTGAGATATTCGATAATGGATCCATATGATTGGCAGATTTGGAGGAAAATTTACAACCCACAAGAGTCAACGGCTCCAAATTGAAGAAATACTACACTTAGTGTATTCTTATTTGTTTTCATTTTACTTATTCGACATCGAGTCGACATTTTTGTCAACAAAGTTGTCAATTTTTTGTTCGATTAATTATTCATTTTTGTGCATGTATTTTGTTTATTTTGTCTATTTTCAAAACCACAAAATTTTCTATTACTAATTATGAAGAAAAACCCTATTTAAGAGGTTAAATTTTTTCAATTTTTTTTTAATCAAATTTTCCCGAATTTTTTCTCAAATTTTTGTGAATTTTTCTTGAATTTTAAAATGTTCTTTCTTTATTTCGAGGTATTCATTTTCATCTTGTGACGTCTTTTCATTGTTTTGAATGTACCCTTACTTTTAGAGGATACCCTTTACTTAGAGGACTACCTTTAATTCATTTGAGCATATTTTTTTAAAAGTCTCTTTACAAGTCATTTAATATCATGTTCCATGTTTTGAGATCATTTAATAAATGGCGAAGAAAGAATTATACAAGGACACGTGTCATTACAACTAATAATGGATCCAAATGTGCCTATCCAAAACTTAATTGGCTTCTCATTTTGATTAACTTTCCTAAATGAATGAAAAAGCATAGCGCTATTTTACATCCTTGTCTCCAAATTGTGATTGCTATTTGCTATCAGATGATTTCCAATCTCGCAACCCTTATGATCAATATTACGAATATGGTGGATTTAGTAGTAGCTAAAATCAGTTGGAAAATTCGCTCATGGCCTCACTTCAAGCAGATTGCACCACTTGTGACTCAATGCAGATTAGAAATAATGTTGATGAACGTTGCTTGAGAAGAATTCATATTGGAAATTTTGTATATTGATAAATGCAAATATTACAGTAAATGTATGGAACAAGACAATATCCATTACTAAAGATGTTTATGCAGCGGCATTGGGATTGCCAACCACAAACATTGCATCGAACACTTTATAATCATCACACTATGTGGATGATACATTTCTATTTAGCAATAATATTGAGATGATAATGAATGCCAAGAGGATGTTATCTCAAGAATTCGAAATGACAGATCTAGGAGAAGCTCACTACTGTCTTGGTACACAAATTCACAAAGACAAAAACAAGAAGCTACGCTACATTATTCAGCAAAAATATATCTTCAACATGCTTTCAAAATTCGAATTTATGAATTACAAGCTTGTACATTCTCTCATGGATCCAGGTCCCAAATTGTCCAAAGAGCAATGCCCTCAAACCAAAGAGAAGGACTAAATAGATCGATATCCATTCAGTCGATTTACAGATCTCTCATGTATGCAATGATCTCCACTAGGCATGATCTTGCATATGCAGTCAACGCTTGGAGCCAAGTTATGGCCAATCCTAGAATGATCCATTAAAATGCTCTGTTAAGAGTCATTAGATATGTTCGAATCACAGTGGATCTCTACATATGCTATGAAAAGACTGATCCAAAAAATATCCATCCATTGCATGGATATATATATATGCAAATTGGCAGTAGAGTAATTATGAATCCAAAAAAGACCCTATAAGGAAAGCCATGTAGATTAACAAAGTTTATTGATATGAATTACCAGAATTGCATAGATAAAGGACCCTCTTAATCAAATTTCTCTTCTGCGCGCGGATTGAACACCCTCTTATCAAAAGGGTATTATATGGGTGCATAAAAGGGATATTAGGTTTTCTAAAAACTTGGATTAGCTATAACTTTTGAACGATAGCTCGAAAGTAGGTCATGCATGGTGTTATTGGAAAGCTCTCATCGAGCTTGTTGCAATGATATAAATTTTGTCTTAATTAAAGCTACAGTTAAAAAAGTTATAGTATTTTTTTTTTTTATGATAAATTACATGTTATACTATGAATAACATGTCATGCTTGAAGGCTACCCCCTGACGCCGAATTGTAGTGTTATCAAGAAAAAAAAAATTCAATTTTAATGAGCTACGTTACATAGATTTCAAATTCAAGTGTTCTGATTGGTTTGTGTAAAACGTTTTGAGAAAAATATAAAGAGAATCTTTGTTAGGGATGTTTTTTTGGATTTAGAACTCCTCTAATGGCAAGTGATGTCAACACAAAAAAAAAAAAAAAAAAAAAAAAAACACTTCTGGATTGGTCTTTTTGCTCAATTGTCAATTGTCCGATATTCTGGAACAGTCGAAAGCAAACCTCCCTTGCATTGTCCTCGATAGAATCTGAGTACATTGCAGCATCACAGGCTATCAAGGAGACAATTTGGTTGAGAAATTTCACATTGGCCTCCGACAATATGCTCCAATAGTTATTTAACGTGATAATCAAAGTGCTATAGCATTGTCAATGAATCCTAGAAGCTGATATATTTATAAAAAGATTAAATCAAGAGGCACACGGAAATTTTTCAAATTTCCTCCGTTTTTCATCCAATTTGACCCTGTAAATTGCCAGGTGCAATCTTGAATTTGGCAATCAAGGCATTCAAGGATCCAAATTAAGAGAGGGTGTTGAATTAATGTCCTCTCTCGCCCCCTAATCCTATGACTAATCTAGATCCATTCATTTATTGTATATAATTGCTTGTATAGTCACACAGTCTACAAAAATACACGGGTCATCTGACAGTCTACAAAAATACATGGAATTGTCTAAAAGACTGCATAAACACATAGGAATCCCCAATATGTGTCTATTCCCTGGGGTTAAACTGAAGTTCTATAGGACACTTATCGCATACGAGGTTCTAACACGGGCTCCATACCTTGCCCTCAAGGCATCACATAATATGAGATTCACACAAGGACAATTGAAGGTGTCCTCACATCATCTTTAAATTGGGATAGGTAGGTATAGTGAGAACCCCCACAAGGACAAGATATATTAGCTACACTCTATGGACAAGGTAGAAACATGGCACATATATCATTGTCCATTGTCCATTGTACTATGAGATTAGAGGCCAGTATTACTACCTATTCTAAGACCAACCTATTACCTTCATTTATAGAGTACGAGAATCATACATGCGTTGCTCTAATGCTTTGAGAGATGTTTCGCCTTAGAGATTATATATATCAAGTTTCCAATTCCTTAACAGAAATTGATCACTTCCTAGATTCAGACCATGACTTTATCATTCCATTCAAACAATGGGATTGACACCATAGAGCTCTACCCCAAAGCGTGTTATTCGTCAACAACTACCGCGCCACTCCAAACATGCATTTTGAGGCCTATATCACATATTAAGTCAAACTTTGGCTTTTTACAACATTTACTTCACTAGGTTTCCAATATTACGAGTTTCTTTTACTACAATACTTCCATATCCTAAAAGTACATTTTAAAGGTGAGCTCTTTACTCTAATTCATAATTTGGTACCTTAGCTTTAGTTTCACCTATTTACACTCGTCTTGGTCCATACACATTTAAAATCTCTCTCTCTCTCTCTCTCTCTCTCTCTCTCTCTCTCTCTCTCTCTCTCTCTCTCTCTCTCACACACACACACACACACACATATGAACATCATGAATGCTGTAGATGATTTATGTCAAAGCACATTACTAAATGCTTGTGGATTGTAGTGGGACTACAATAACAAGGGTTGGCCAATGATTTCATAATATGCTTGGTAGTGAAGATTATCTAGTTTCTAGGGGTAGGTGCAAGGCCAAAAGCTTAGCAAGATCTAGGCTTCTAGATGCACATAAGGACACAAATATGAGAGCAGCATCAAAAACAGGTAGTACAGTCACATAGGGTTTGTGGCCAACAGAGAGGAAGCAAACCTTGTCACTTCCAAGTACCTCTAAGAGGGAGATCTCAACACTTGCATCTTTATCAACAAAGAACAATAAGAACTCATCAAGGACAAAAATAATGATGTTGAGCTTTTCTTGCTAGCCTTGCTAACTTGTGCACATAGAGAGTAGAGCGATTTAAGGTTTTTGACATGCATGTACTGGACCTCTATGATATTACATTCTTTTTAATAAGCTGCTTCTAAGTTATTGCATAACGGAGTTCTTTTGATTTGTATTTTATGTGATGCTCTTGGATTCTAGTTCTAATCTGTAGATATTCAATCTCTAAATTTGTTCCAAAAATTTTTTTTGCAAGAATATTCCAAACGAGCACTGCCAAAATTTCAGAATCATTCTGGAACATGCATATATTTTCAGAAATGAAGAGCAGCTTTGTAACAATAGTGCTCATGGAGTCACGATGCTTTGTTTATGTAATACAAGATTTTAGGATGATGATTCAAAGTTGATAACATGAGAATGATGACATCAAAGAAAACTTACGAAGGCAATCTTGAGCAACACTAATGCCATGTGTGTCCCATCTGTGGCAAATATTTGCATGCATGTCACTCACAACATCTTAGAAAGATGCTATATGAGTGATGTTACCTTCCATGTAATCACCCTCTACATGATGGACTTGTCGGTTGAAGACCCCATGCTATGAAGGTAACATGCTTGAGGATGCACTGTACAACTGGAAAAAATTGGACTATATCTGGCTGCTGCTACGTTCATTCCCGGTTAATTATTCTACCAACTTTTATCTCTGCTCAAGTAATGATCGACAACAAGATTACATAACGCAAGGTCAGCATCTATTTTGAGATGGACGATTACAAAAAAAAACCAATGAAAGTTTGTGAGGGGATAGAGTCCTCTTGATTCTCATAAAATAGACCAAGGTACATGTCACCCTCCACATCTAATGGTTGAATAGTGGTGGAAGCTTCGTAGATTTGGTTGAGCCTCAAATGAATGACCAAAGTTTATGCAATGCCTTCCGTTACAAGACTTTATGTTTTTTGATACCTCTTGAGACGAGGTATAGATTCTAAATATTGATGCAAGCCTAACAACAGTGTCTATGGAAATGATGCCAAGACTTCCTAATTTCTAAATTGCATTGAACCAGTAACTAATGAACCTATGCATCTAGTAAAGAAGCAGAGGAGAGTGGCACGCAGCTTCAATAGCAAGGAGAAGAAAACCTGATAGCTACAAAAAAGAAAATTACTTTTAAGATACTAAAAGATTAATACCTCAACATGGATAAGGACTTTGATAGTTAAGAGTCACAACTTACAATAGGTTTAAGGTAACAATAGCAGATCAGAAGTTAATGTGCCCTCGGATTATGTATTATCTGATTTTACTGGAAAACAGCTTGGATCAAATTCTCATCTCAAGTGGTGAAGTCCAACCAGATTAATCACAAAGATTGAGAAGCACTGTAAGTGTTATAATGAGATAACTCCATGCATTTGTGTTTTCTGAAAGAAAGCCAGCACATCTAAGGCCTCAAGATTGATCCAGAGAGGGATAAAATCCATTCACGGTAAACCCACCATCAACGCTGATCACTTGACCCGTCAGGTATCCAGCAGTGGGTAAGCAAAGGAAGGCAACAAGAGAGGCAACTTCGTGAGCTTCACCAATACGACCTAGAGGGGTGCGACTCACAACTGCCGCTTTGAACTGTGGGTCACTCAAGAGCTGCATAAAAAAACAAGTTATCGTGCAAGAAGCTTGTCTTTTTATTTTGGACCAGAAGCTTGTTAATAAAAACAAATTGTGCTTACGGTCTATAGATGGCATAACTAAAAAAAGAGCATGATAAAGAATCACTTGTAGTTCTTGTTTTTACCAGATAGATCCCTAAAGTTTAAACAGCTCATAATTAGCCAAATTGATCCCTAAATATCTTGTTTTAAAAAGGCTGTTTTTAGCACGTTATTAGGGTTTAAAACAGGCTGGGAGGGTTTTTCTAAAGAAAATCAAAACAAACCATTACAAAAAGGTACGTACCTAACAAATTTTTGCCCAAAAAAAAATGTATGGAATGTCATTCTGAAGTGCCCATTCTATATGCTATGGAACTATGCTCTAGAATATGAAAGAAACTGTTTGTTAGTTCATGGAAATAACATCCTTTACAAAAAAGCAAGAACACAATTTATGATATTTATGTGGGAATATTAGCATTCGAACATTGTGAATGTATTTTAACTGGAAAACCTGGATAGAGTACATGGTGATAAGTGCTGCATAAGTTACCCTGAAGTTCGCAACTTCCTTAAAATTTCCACATTGATTTTTCCTGGGGTCCACCTAATTAACTAACAACTGGCTGAGATATTGAGTTACAGGGGCACCCACAAATCAATGATAGATACACTAGGAATCCAATTGCCTTTCAAATGCAGCCTACTGGTTGCAATAGCTACTCCTACTCTGAAGTGCATTTAAGGCTGACAGATTGTTGAAAGCTCTATTCTGGTGCCTTGTGAAGCTGATCTAAGGAGGGCGTATGCTGAATGCTGGGCCCTGCCAGTGTAAACAGCAACAGAATATACACATAACATGGAAGGAGGACAAATAGCTTCTTTTCCTTCTTTTGAACAGAGTTAACGCTGCAGGATTGATGTGCTGTGGCAAGCAAGCACAAATTTCTGAGAAAAGTTCAGTAGAAATGTCTTTCAAAGAAACCAACATGAGTTCCAGTCACCCTACTGTTGAGAGAAATTTCTTGCCCTTCTATGTCAGTTATGAGTGCATTCACAGCATTGCATCCAGAAAACATTGAACTAGTAGCAAATGTCATGACTCATGACTTGCTGATTTTTTAGGAAAGGAAAAGCATACAACAATCAACATTAGACTGTCTTGCAGGAACCAAAAAAACTTGCCACTGAGGCTCTAAAAAGAAGCATTCAAAGATTTCAATATCAAACTGACAACCAAATTCCTCAATAAGGTATTTATAGGTGTCATCCACAATAGGTGACAAAGCTAATTGTCAGGCATAAAAGGCATGGACAGAGGCCTTATGCTTTCAAGAGCCCCTACCTGAGGGTGGGAGCTTGAAGGCAGGAGCCCAAAAAAAGCATAAAGCCCTCTCCCCATGCCTTTACCCTGAGTAAATATTGTCTGGAATTTTTTTTCTTAGTCACTTACAGGTAGATGCAAAAGGAGACATGTCATGCTCTATGCAACAATGCCTGTTAAGCCCTTTATGCCAAAATGCCCATGAGCTATATACCACAGGGCCCTTTATGCCCAAAAGCCCATGGTTTTTTTGGCATAATGGCCTTTGCAGCCACAAGTTGAAGGGCAAATAAAAAGTACGGCAAAAATGTCAAATAAAACCCCCTAAAATGAACCAAAAATTTTGCAGTGAATATTTATGCTGCACTAGGGTCCTGATATGGTCACCAAATGGCAAAAATTGGACCTTTATCTACAATCACAAGGTGAAGGAGTCCAAACAGAAACTAACAAGAACAGACATTGAAACAATATGTGCTTGATTCTCCCATATCTAGAAATCCTTGTCCCCAGTGTTTGTGAAGAACTGGCGGTCTACTTTGTTCTGGTAAATAGCAATGGGAGGCAAAAAAAATTTGCAACACAATCAATAATGGCATTGAGGTTCACTATTTGATAACATGCATCCATTGGCATTACTCAGCTTCTCCATGTTGCAGTTTACCTGATGGTGGTTGCACACAATCGCGCATGCAATGATCATGGTTTTTACATTTAAAGTCACGATTGCTTAGCATGAATTTCAGCCATCATAGTCTCTCACACAAAACCATGCTTATAAGAAATATCTTTCCCATCAGGTGAAGGCGTCTTTGGCCTCTGATTCAAGATTATAGAGAGTTAATTGATTTTCATGTTTTAGATTTAGCACGTACGGACATAATTCTAGGGAATGGTTATTAATAAATCTCCTGCTATGGACTTTGAGAAGCATGTGCTCTCATTTCAAGAGGGTAATGAAGTAGTTACTCTGTTTGGAGACAGATATGTACATCCATCTGAGATGATTTCATTTGCTAATGTAATGGAAATTTTTTATTCACAGTATGAAGCTTATTCTTTGTTTGCCAAACCCATTTTGAATTTCTCTGAAATGCATCTAAGTAGTGAATTGTCAAAAATTCTTAGCTCAGTGGACTTAGATCAGGAGCAAATAGAGAAGAATAAGATCTTAGTTGAATTCAAAGATGTTTTTCCAGTTGAGTTACCTCATAGAATACCACCGTCTAGGTCGGTAGACCACAGGATTAAATTAATTCCAGGTAGTCACCCTATCTCCAGACAACCACATCGGTTTTCTCAAAAAGAAGATTTAGAGATTACTAATCAAATTGAAAATTACTTTAAGATGGGTCACATTCAGCCAAGTAAGTCACCATGGGGTGCTCATGTTCTTCTAAAAGCGAAGAAAGATGGAGGCTTCCAGATGTGTGTGAATTACAAGGGGTTCAATAAAGTAACTATTAAGAATAAATATTCATTGCCCCGAATGGATGATCTGGTGGATCGATTAGGTGGAGCTAAATACTTCACAACAATAGATCTCAGAACCGGATATCATCATATTAGAATTCATCCGAATGATATGCAAAAGACAGGTTTTCGGACGAGATTCGGCCATTATGAATCCTTGTGCTTCCTTTTGGGTTGACGAATGCACCCGCAACATTTCAACAGATGATGAACGATATTTTTCGTCCAAATTTGGGTCAATTTGTAGTTGTATTTTTAGATGATATTCTCATCTACAATAGAACTTTTAAGGAGCATTTGAGAATTCTCAGAAGAGAGAAATTATAGGCTAAAGAATCTAAATGTGAATTCTTTAAGCATGAGTTAGTGTGTCTCGGTCATAAGATCACCTCGAATGGGTTGAAGATAGACGAGAGTAAGGTCAAGACAGTGCTTAAGTGGCCGATACCGAAGACGGTTAGAGAAGTTAAATCTTTTCTCGGTTTTATTGTTTTCTTTTGTAAGTCAATTGAAGATTATGCATGGGTGGCAACGCCTCTAAATAATCTAACTAAAGGCAGAGTGAACAAGAAAACGAAGAGAGGTCAACCTAGTCCGCCTATTGAATGGAATGAAGAACTGAATCAATGTTTTGAGAAACTCAAACAAATGGTTGCTTCAGCTCCTGTTTTACACATCGCGAATCCAGATTTATCTTACATTGTACGAACTGACGCAAGCGATTCGGCGATAGAAATGGTTCTTTTGCAAAATGATAGGCCGATAGCGTTTGAAAGCAAGAAACTTACCGGACATCAGTTGCGTTCTATGTTGCAGCGGATCGCGATCCGCTGCAAAAACATTCCAGAACGTCAGCAATCCGCGACCCGGATCGCAAATTTTTTTTTTTTTTTTTTTTTTGTAGAAAAAGGAGTAATGGCCAAATTTTTTTTTTTTGAGTTCAATACTAACTAAACCATAATTGAATGGTGGACATGCTTTTCCAATAGATATCAGAAATCAGTTTTGAATGGTGTTCTGATGCCAATGGTTTGCAAATCTACTGATTCTGTTTTCTGTTAGAAAATGATAGAAAGAGTTAGAAGGAGCCTTCCTTAAACTGGTGGGAATTGTATACTTCTTTTGGAATAGCTGAAACAGGAGGTTCGGGGGGCGGTAGCCCCCCAACGGTAAGGCCTCTTCATGATTTAGCCTTCCAACTCCCTGAGTGAAAACACACTTTTTGGTGTTTCGCAAACTACACAGTCATAATGCTCTCAATCAGAGCTTTCATCTGATACCCATATTGCCTAAAAAAATTTCCAAAAAAAAAAAATGATTCTGTGCGATTCTAAGAAAATCCCAAACGCGATTCTGAATCGCGGTGCATCTATGGCTGAAACCATCTACTGATGTCCAAATTTCTGAAACCATATGAAAATGCAGCCAATTTTAAATCATCTACTGATGTCCAGATTTCTAATCAATACAACCTGCAGCCATCTGAAACCAAGTAACAAATCTGCATAACAATTGCTTTTTTGATATCCTTTCACATGATGCCCATATTGGCAACTATACAAAAAAAAAAAAAATTGCGTTCCAAAAAACCCTAATGGGAAATCCCGGATCGCATTCCGGAACGCGATCCTTGCGTTCCGGGAAACCCTAATGGGAAATCCCGGATCGTGTTCCGGAACGCGATCCGGACGTTCCAGGAAACCCTAATGGGAAATCCCGGATCGTGTTCCGGAACGCGATCCGGAACACATTCCGGATCACGTTCCGGAAGGCGGACTGCAACCTTGGTTGCGTTATACAACTCAGGAGAAGGAGTTATTTGTTGTAATACATGCACTTAAAACCTGGAGGCATTATCTTTATGGTAGTCAGTTTATAGTGTATACAGATCGCCAGCCTCTAAAGTACTTTTGCAATCAAAACGATCTGAGGGGTCGTAAAGCTCGATGGGCTGAGCTTATGCAGGAATTTGATCATGAGATCCAATATGTCAAGGGAAACTCTAACCAAGTTGCAAACGCTCTTAGTCGGATTGGTGAATTAAATGAACTTTCATTCACCCAGATTTCCACTTATCTATATCTTTCATTGAGAGGAAAGTGTGAATCAGATTCTCATTTTGGTCGCATTTGGAAAATGGTTGAGACTAGGAAAAATGAGAATGGAATAGAGATTAACTCACAAGGATCTCAGGTTCCTAAGAAAGATAAGAAGATAATGGAACAATTTTCTATCCGAGGTAATTTACTATTTCGGAATGGGAAAGTTTGTGTACCAGCGGATGATGAGATAAAGAAGAGAACTCTTTATGAATGTCATGACGTACCCTATGCAGGTCATCCAGGTATTCGAGGACACAGGTAGTTCAAGGGGGGAAGAATGTTACGTCCATGTCTAGTATGTGGGATTCGGAATAGTTCCTGACATGGATAGCCGGTACTCCAGTGTATAAGGTTGTTAGTTACACCATGTCATTTCGAGCTTGTCCGGTAATGTAATTAATCTTATGAGGGCCCAAGTACTCTAATTGGACCTATGGAACTTTTGCATGGTGATTGATGGCTTTTGTGCAAGAATAGGAGGTCAAATGCTTTTGATAGGATTGGAGGGATCCTAGAGAGAATATTCTCTAGCTTTTGGAGATTATATAACCTAGTGGAACTCGCCCATCTCCTCATTGTATTTTCTGGTTTTAGAAGCCAGGATCCCCTCCTCTCTTGCATTCAGTCACCTTGGCTTGGGGGTGAAGTGGTTAGGGTTTTGACTACCCATTTCCTGTTGGTTTGGCGGTTTTGCTCCACAGGTGTCCTTTTGGTTGCATGTAACAGGATTTGAGAAGATCTGCACTTGACGATCGTTATACAAGGCTTGCTAAGAAACCACCTTTGCATTATGATCACTTTTTGAGCTTTATGAAGCTTCCAAGGATGTCTTCTGTGTGTTTGTATGTGTGCATGTGTTGGTGAGAGAGAGAGAGAGAGAGAGAGAGAGAGAGAGAGAGAGAGAGAGAGAGAGAGACCTGTGAAGTAAGATCCGTGTAAAAGTACCATGGAGCCACTGAGTTAACTCGAATGTCGTCCTTGCCCCATTCACAAGCAAGATTCTTTGTAAGTTGGTTCATGGCCCCTTGAAACGAGAAAAAAAAAGTTATTTTCCTGAAACATCAGCAAAAAGCTGGCGTGACTATGCCTAAAGTGATTGCACATTAAACCCAGTATATGGTCTTTAAAATCTATAAAAAAATTTCAAACAAAAACTTTAGAATTACTCCAAAAGTGTCTTAGAAATTCCACTTCCTTGAAAGAAAATATACAGAAATTTTCCCAAATGCAATGTCAAAATATGGTTGCAGCTCTTTTTTGGCAAGATCCAATTGACACTATTGCTTTGAACACAGTTTTCCCACATAGCACAGCTGTGAGCCTTCTGATCCCAACCAAGAGCTTGAGATCTCATAGAGCAAACTGCATCAATAGCAGAAATAGAGAGCTCTATGTTTCTTGAAATTGAGTTCAATTCAATAAAAGGTGCAATAAATAATGCCACAAATGTGTAAAAGATGAGTTCTGAATATAGAAACCAAATTACTAAAATCTAGGATTACGACTCATAATATGGATAGTTTCAATCAACAATATACAGTAATAAGAGCAATGCTGAAAATGGAATTGACTCCAAATATCACCTATATAGTTAAAAACATTTTAGAGAGAGAGTGTTACACCTATGTCATGCCTTCTCTCTCTCTCTCTCTCTCTCTCTCTCTCTCTCTCTCTCTCTCTCTCTTGTGCCCTCCATCGCATGCGTGCACACCCATACATATATGCACACAAAAAATCAATGCATGCACATACACACTCATGCAGACACACACACAAACACACATACCCACACAACCAACGAGGCACACTTCGCTAGTTATATACAAGAAAACTTTTTGTTAAGAGCAAAACTTGTCTTCTTAACTTATAATTTCTTGGAGACTAGTATTTTACAAAAGGTGTAGAAGGACTAAGGCTCGACTAAGGCTCTTCAAAAAATTCTTCAATGCTAGCACCAAAACAATTAGGCCCGAGTCTTGGACCTAACGTACAGAACAATCGGTTTCCAAAGGGCAAGTCGACCATAAGTAGCAGTAATGGCAAATGCATGAAACCCAAGTAGGGTACGACATGTCACACGTAGCAACCCGGTGAGACCGTCTGACAAGTTGTTAGAGAGGCTGGATCAAGAATTAGCATCACAAGCCTAGCCATTAGGGTTGAAGTTAGTCGGGGCATGACGAGAGGCCACCAACAAGCTGTCAAGGTGACTAAGTGGGTTATTGTGCCATGTCGGGGGCATTATTAGGCCACACTAGTCTGAAAGGTCCGAGATCCGGATAATCCATATATGCATGATAAACCTCAACAGGACCAGGTGAGAAGATACCTTAATAGAAGGTAGGGCCTTGAAATGATGGCCTATGGTTGGAGGAACATTCAATCATTGGCTATTGAGAGAGAGATGGACTTGTAACAATCAATTTTGAAGCCACATATAGAGAGACACATTTTAGAGAGAGAATTTGTCGTTTAGATAGGGATTTTGAAAAACAGCATGTTTTGGTAGATTGAGCCCTTGGATAGTTTTATGAAGATCAATCTTGCATTGAAGTAGCACCGATGGGCTACAGCAAATGCCTAAATTTGAATTGCAACATCAAAAAGATTCCTGACATCAAGTTGCTAGTAGTTTGTTGCTACATATAAAATGCCCTTGGGCATTCCACCCTGGTTGATGGGGCCCTCGAGCACGCACCTCCCAGGCAGAAGGCCCTCGAACGAGGGCCTCCCCTTCCATGTGAAGTGGCACTAGATGTGTTGAGGCAAGCATTAGAGAGACGATGAAAAGGAGAATAGAGAGAGACGACACAGAGCAGAATAGTGAAGAGAGATAGAGAGAGAGAGAGAGAGAGAGAGCTTTATTAATGTCTTTTCCATGCCAAAAGGCATATAAGACTAGTAAAAGTACATGTCAAGTATGTAGTAACAATGGGAGCGTATGAAACGTCTCTAAAACAGTAAGAAAGAAACATCTACTATGAACTAGAATATATGCGGTAAGACCGGCAGCAACGTGAGCATGAATGGTGCATTGTCTCTGATCTCTGTGAACAGGAATGTCGTCCTCATCATCATCACAGACAATAGTACCTCCCCCTAATCTCATAATAGACAGGGCATCTAAAGATAAAATGCTCCTCAGTCTCCACCTCTCCCAAAGAGCATAACTAGCAAGTCCGCTCTTCTCTAGGAACACCATGGAACCTCCCAGTCTCAATAGCTAGTTGATGCGATGACACACAGAGTTGGCCCAATGTAAATCTGAGGCTGTGTGACAAACCTAAATCCAAAAAATGTGGCAAGACCGGGAACCCTACTATTTCTAGCTCAATGAAATGAGTCTGTTGGTAGAAGTAGGGCTTAACCCCTAGTTGTCGTCTCCAAGTACGATCAAGATATGCTCGATATAAAAAGCGTCTGATAAATTGGTGAGTACCTGAGGGAAGTTCTGTAATGGAGATACCAAATGACTCAAGGAGGAGGTGAGATGCCTAAGAAAACCATGACATTCTATAGCCTAATCATGAAGACAATGTGACCAAGCAAGTGCTATTTGCGTATATCTCCTATCTGCATCTGGAAGTGCCTAGATTCTTTGAGTATATGTAATAAGCTAGAAAGCTGCAGCTATCCTTATAGGTGGAACAACAAACTCAACGGAGAGGATCTCGTGCGGAACAAAAGCCTTCGCCCAAATCATATGAGCTAACATGGTGGTCTGTAATCTCGAGATACTGGCCCAGTGTGAGGAAGAAAGACTGGTACACCATGTCTCACATTATCGACATAAAGAAGAATGGCAATCAAAATATCGCCAAGTCTGCAACCAGAACCGCAACACTATGAGATAACTCTCTCTAGCTCATCAATGTATAATCCAAAAAGAACTGGTGAAAGAGAACAACCCTGCTTCACCCCAATGGTGCTCCAGATGTGCCAAAAATCATCTCCAATAACAATCCTCTAGAACCTAAGTCCAATCAACTAGCTGCTACGATGCCACTGTGTGAACTCCGGGCTGGCTGCCGTGTTACGAGCACGTGACCAGTGTCGAACCCTAGAGAACACATGAGGTCAGATACCACAGTCAGGGTCGTGTCCAGAGCGTACACGACCAACAGGGCAAGACAGTGTGAGTAGTGTGCCCCGGCACGGTCCATAGCCATGGCGGGCCTAACACAATCTAGGGACCCTGTCAGCAGGACAGGGCCCCCAGTTGGGTCCCGACGTGCAATCGGCCACGTCAGTGCCACGAGGCCGACACTTGGCAGTATGCATGCCAGTCCTCACATTGGGCTAGGAGGGGCTTACTCTATATCAGGGAGTAGGCAAGGTTGGGTGGATCAGTTAGTGTTTGCCCTATTGTGGTGTTAGGATCTATTACACTGGTATCAGAGCCATCTCCATCTAGGAGAATCGCTGTAGGAACAGCTTAAAAAATCCTTCAAGTTGCTAGAATTTTCAGTAGTTTGGAGGAGAATTTTCTGGTATAGCTTCAGCGCTGATAAATCAGCTTTCTTCCCTGATTTTTGAGTGTCTCTTACAGATTTCAGAGCGGAATTCGAGGGTAGATCTGAGTGCAGATCCAGCGCTACAAAAATCACCTTCTATCCTTGGTTTTAGAGCACTTCTTCCGGATTCTTGAGTAGATTTTTGGGACAGATTAGAGTGCAAATCCAGCGCTGGACAGTGGGGGAGAAATCCCAGGATTTATCCCTGTATTTTAGAGATTTTCAGAAGTTTAGGCCTCAAAATTGCTTGCCACAGATCAGCGACCAAGGAGCTGAGGTCAAATCAGAAATTTAAGCGGGTTTTTGAGTCTCAAATTTGACAAATCGGGCCAGATAGGTTGCTGTCCAATCAGCGAGGGCAGCGACTTCAAATTTCCGGATTTTTTCTTGCATTTTTCCGCTTTTTACTCGGTTTGTTGGAGCCCCACGTCTGAAACCAGATCAGCGAGCAACTCTACTCAAGAAACCGGAAATTTTGGTACCATTTTGGAGTCACAAACTGGGATTTTCTGGGATAGCAGGTCTGAAATTTTGGGTAAAAGAGCTGAGAGGGTTCCTCTTCGTATTTTCTTTGGAAGTACAGTCCTCAGAAACAGCTTAGTCTTCTTTCCCTCTTTGTACAGTTATAAATTAGTCTTTTTGACTTTTTTTGAAAGGAAACGTCAGGCAATCTTTTTATATCTCTGAAAATGACCACTTCTCCGGGATCTGATCAACCCCTGACAAGAGGCATTGATGAATTAGAAACGGAATCCCTGAGGTTCAGTAAAGGGAAAGAACCAATGGAAGTTGAAGAACAGGAACAATTCACCGAAGAACTCGACGAATTGGTTACCAAGGAGCAGTTTTTCCACTTAGTAACAGAAGTGGATGAACTGAAGTTGGCGTTAGCCAATTTCAAGTCCAGTGTGGACGACTCGTTCGCTGAACTCAAAGGTTTGATTTTGAGTTCCGCGAAAGGAAGCCTTCCCTCCACTTCTCAGTTGTCCCCTTCTCCACTTCCATCAGTTTCGGGTGAGCCTATGCGGTCTCACCCCAGTGTCTTTAAAGACTTAAAGCCTCCTACTTTTATTGGGGAAGAGAAGGATAGAAATGCAGACATTCTACAAACCTTCCTCAACAAATGGAAGAACATTCATGCTCTTAAATAGACCCTTGACCATTTGCAAGCAATAGAGGCCAGTCTTTCCTTAGGACCCATGGCCTATAAGTGGTGGTTAAATCTCCAGGAGACTAGGCCGATTCCCCGGTCATGGATGGCCTTTGAAGAAGCCTTCCTAAGAGAATTCCTACCTAAACACATAATTTATTAACGCTAATTTGTTGCAGAAGCTAAAGGTGGAAACAAGGCAAAGTGACCACCGATACACAATGAAGCTGGCAACTGGTGCGGAAAGCCAAGTATGGGACCGGATAGTCCCACGTCTACCAATAGAGAGGATAAATTAGACTTTCACATTATGAATCTAGATAGGGTAGATGTAATACTTGGTGGTTCTATGAGAGGAATGAGTCTATGAAGAAAAACTATGTAACTCACAGTTTGTCATTCTTGCATAACGGCTCACTCATAGAATTAAATGGAAGTGTTGATATTTCTACTCCGTATATGCTTTCTGCTTTGGAAACAGTTAAATGTATGGATGTTGTTGATTGCAATTCTTATTTATGTTGGTTAAAAGATTTTACTTACCATGAAGAACGTAGTTATGAACTTGATAGAGCCTAAGAAGCCTGGGAGAGAACAGTAATGGACAAGTCCCTAATCCAATATATCTCGCAGTATCAAGAAGTAAATTTAAAAATTAAAAATATGGATGATTATCAGAAAATCAGGAGATTTGTCCGCGGCCTCAAGGATGAATATAAAGTAGAGGTCCAGATAAACTCGCCTACTACCCTAGAGCAAGCTCTCAAATATGCTCAAATCTATGATGATTCAGTGGGTAGGAAGAGGGCGAGACAGCAGCCCCTTTCTGAGCAGCCTCCTCAGAAAGACTTTCAATTTAAAAAGAAATTTTTAAAAAGAAAGAAAGAAGATAAAATTAAAGCTGAAGCTCCTCAGAAACGCCCTTCACTCATACAGCCCTTAAAACCAGAAGATTTTGAAAAAGCCAAACAAGAACGTTTGTGCTTTGTGTGCATGGGCAAGGGACACACAGTCAGATAGTGTCCCAAGGGGCCTTTCACTAAGAAAGATAAAAAGGATAAAAAACAAGTTCATCTTGATTAGACTGTAAGTTTCCCCAGTGACTCGGCAGCTTCCGAGATCAAAGTGTATCATGAAGACCATGAACACTGTTGCCAGCTAACCTCTGCAATGCTAGCGAGACCCTTTAGCTTTGGGCCGCATGACCTAGTACGTATGCATGGGAAAGTTGGTAACCAGTCAGTTAGAGTTATGGTTGATGATGGGGCAACCCATAATTTCATCAACTACACCCTGGTTAAAAGACTTAAACTTCCAGAAGTACCTAGTCAGCATAGGTACATAGTTTCACTAGCTAAGGGTGAAGATAAGAAAATCTGGGAAACTATCGTAAGTAACTTAAATCTTGGTATTCATGGGTACCAAGATGAAATAAACTTTCAGATAATGCACCTGGATCGCATAGACATTGTTCTCGGGAGAGACTGGCTCTACAGTTTAGGACCTTCCCTCCACATAAATTATCAGAACACCCTCAGCTTTCAGCATAAAGGCCGAGAGATCCAGTTGCATGAGGAGCATGATGTTCCCAACAGTCCTATGGTCTGCAG
Organism: Diphasiastrum complanatum; assembly: GCA_029204225.1. NCBI lineage: Eukaryota > Viridiplantae > Streptophyta > Lycopodiopsida > Lycopodiales > Lycopodiaceae > Diphasiastrum > Diphasiastrum complanatum. Next base: position 41,045,581 of record CM055102.1, on the reverse strand, counting down.
TACAGAGCTCTGTCAGCTAATCGGAGACGACGACCATCAGGTATTCTTATGTGACTTTCAATTTATTCCTGAAGTTTCTATTTCCAGTTCTTTACAGCAGAAAATCAGTAAATTAGAAACTTTATTGTCTAAATTTAAAGATGTTTTTCTTGAAGATTTTCCACATGGTTTACCACCTAGCAGAGAGGTAGATCATGTAATAAACCTAGTACCCGGTACAGCACCTGTTTCTAAACCTTCGTATCGGGTCAGCCGAACAAAGGATGAAGAAATAACTAGGCAGTTAACAGACTATCTTGGAAAGGGCCAAATTCAGACCAGTAGTTCACCATGGGCCTCACCAGTCCTTTTGGTGAAAAAGACAGAGGGGTCTATGCGTCTTTGCGTAGATTACAGAGCCCTCAATAAATTCACAATTAAGAATAAATACCCTATGGCTCGGGCAGACGAGTTGTTTGATCAACTCGACGGGGCTAAATTTTTCAGTAAAATAGACCTCAGATCGGGATATCATCAAGTCCGTATAAAATCGGAAGATGTCCTGAAAGCAGCTTTTAGGACTCGTCATGGTCATTATGAGTTTAAGGTGATGCCATTTGGGCTCACAAATGCTCCAGCTACCTTTATGACCTTGATGAACAGTGTCCTCAAACCATATTTGGGTAAGTTTGTGGTCGTATTTTTAGATGACATCCTCGTCTACAGCAAAACGAGGAAGGAGCATCTAAAACACCTCAGAAAGGTGTTTCGGCTGCTTAGAAAGCATAAGCTTTATGCTAAAGAATCCAAGTGTGAATTCTTCGTTGAAGAAGTAGCTTATTTGGGTCACATTATCTCAGCAGATGGGATTAAGATGGACCCGAATAAGGTTAAAGCCATACTCAGTTGGCTGAGACCTCAAAACATTTTAGAACTTCAGATCTTTCTTGGTTTGGCGGGATATTACAGACGATTTGTCAAGGAATATGCTCAGATAGCAGTTCCCATGACAAATCTTCTTAAGGGGAAGGGAAAGGAGTTCATTTCGGAGTCCGCACAACAGGAGAGCTTTGATGCTCTCAAAACAGCCTTAGTTACAGCACCAGTTTTAAAGGTCGTCGACCCCAATCAGCCATTTGTGGTTGAAACAGATGCTAGCGACTTTGCAGTTGGTGCTGTACTAACTCAGGGTGGACGACCAGTTGCATTCGAGAGTAAAAAAACTCGAGCCAACTCAGACTACGTACAGTGCCTATGAAAAGGAACTCTTTTCTATAGTCCATGCCCTTAAGACTTGGAGGCATTATTTGTATGGTGCCAACTTTGAGGTCCTGACAGACCATGAAAGTCTCAGATACCTTTGCAATCAACCTGAGCTTAGAGGTCGAAAAGCTCGTTGGGTAGAGTTGATGCAAGAGTTTGATATGTCTATCAGATATAGACGGGGGAAATTCAATACAGTAGCAGATGCCCTTAGCAAAATGCCTGTGATAAACGAGTTGAGTTTTACTCAGATTCGTAATGAGTTACTCGAGTCCTTGAGAGGGAAGTGCCAGCATGATGCATTCTTCTCTACTATCTGGAACTCAGTCCAGAGCATACAATTACAGACTCTAGAACCAGTTCCCGGGGCTGGTGCCAGTTCATCCAAGAATACGACAGCTTCCGTTGAAGATGATGATGAGTCCGAGTATACGTCAGATGACGTTGAGGATTCTGAGCCTGTATTACCCAAGCAAACCCCAGTGGTTGAGGGTCAGTTTACTCAAGGATTCAAATGGAAATAGTATTCCATTCAGGATGTGTACTTGGCCTATAGAGATGGAGTATGTGTCCCCAATTCAGAGGATTATAGGCAGCATGTCCTATATGAGTGTCATGACAATCCTAGTGCGGGACACCCAGGCATACAGAAGACCTATGAGCTTCTTCGTAGGCAATTTTTCTGGCCCAGTATGAAAAAGGACATCCAACAATATGTAAGCAGTTGCCAAAAATGTCAAGTAAATAAAGCAGAGCGTTTAAAGGCAGGAGGGTTGTTGCAGCCCTTAGATATACCAGCTGGTAAATGGGAGAGTATCTCCATGGATTTTATAGTAGGCCTGCCTAAAACCCAAAAGGGTAATGACGCTATATGGATCACAGTTGACCGTCTGACCAAAATGGCTCATTTTATTCCGACCAAAACAATCGTTAAAGCTCCAAAGTTAGCGAGGTTGTTTGTAGACGGGCTATTTAAATTGTACGGTCTACCTTCCGGCATAGTCAGCGACCGGGACAATAAGTTTAATGGAAATTTTTGGAAGGCAGTATTCCATCATCTCTATACTAAACTTAATATGAGTACCACTAACCATCCACAGACGGACGGTCAAACAGAGAGGGTAAATCAGGTGCTGGAGGATATGCTTCGAGCATACGTCTGCAAGAAGCAAACTAATTGGGAGGAGTATCTCTCGATATTAGAGTTTGCTTATAACAGTACCAAACAGTCAGCTACGGGATACAGCTCGTTTATGTTGATGTACGGTTTTCAGCCACGCTCACCCACAGCTGTAGGGTTTAAACAAGAAAAAGTTGAAGCAGCCAGAAACTTTTTAGAAGACCTAAACCAGATGATAGAACATGCTAAGCGTAGCATTAGGCAGTCCCAGGATCGAGCCAGGCATTATGCAAATCCACACAGACGGAATGTACAATTCTCCGTTGGTGAGAAAGTCTACTTGAGAGTCCCAGTTGACTCTAAAACCCTCAAATCAGGAGTGTGTGCTAAGTTGTCTCCTAGGTATTGTGGTCCTTTTACCATCAGTAGGAGACTAGGCGAGGTCACCTATGAACTAGAACTCCCACACAGTAGTAAGGTTTTTCCAGTCTTTCATGTAAGTCAGTTACGAAAAGCCTTAGCCAAATGGACAGTGTTCTAGTTCTCCCATTGGATTCTCAACAACCTCCACATGAACCAGAGGAGATTCTTGACAGTAGAGAGACGCAGACTCGTCATACTCTATACAAAGAATACCTGGTCAAGTGGAATGATCAGCGTTTTGAGAATGCCACTTGGGAAAGAGGCAGCGTCCTTTGCAAGATTTTTCCAGATTTTGTCTTAGAGGACCAAGACGGTTCTTAAGGGAGAGGGAGTGTTACTACTACCTGCCCCTAATCTTGTGCCAAGAGAACAGCCCACCAATCTTTAGCCTAAATCTGTAGCCTAGACTCAATCATTGCTGCTCCTCCATATGTGCTTAGTAGGTGCTCTCACTCAAGTGCAAGAACTACCAGGCCCATGGTCTGCCCATCTGGCTTGGTCAAACCAAGCAAATGTGATCTAACCCTCATCGTCCTACTCTAAAGGGTACCACCTCAAAACAAGCAATGCCATTTTTGTGCACTTGAACCTGGAAAAACTACAGTGTCTCCCTCCAAGAGATCCACCTCCGCCCACACACCTTGTCTCGCCACATGCATGGGTATAAAAACCCTCAAGATGCTATAAAAAAGATCAAAAACTCAATGCAAAGTGGATAAGTGGGAAAAAGGAAGTTTTAACTCTCCTAAAACTGCCCAAGACCTAAATTATAATGCCAAATGGATGCCTAAGACCTACCCTTCATCACTAAAACCTAAACCCTACACCTAGAAAAAAATCTCTACAAAAGGACTTCATGCACATCAACCACATGAATACTCATGGTGATCACCTATGCAAAAAGAAGCTTGGAAACATACAATCACTTTCAACCCTACAGCCAATCCTACCAACAAGATCCACTCAAAATGATGCACTATAGCCTCCAAACAAAGCAAAGAAAAAAGGGTGAAAAAAAGTTCAAGAAGTTTTTGCTTGCAAATCTCTACATACACACTTTTGCCCTCTTATGTGTGCTACAATCACCTTCCACACATCATGGCCGTGCTCACACAACCTATTTGGCCTTGCTATTGCTCTCCCCACAAGCACCTCAATTTCCATAGAAAGTGCATTGGAAATGAGTATCGCGGTGACAGTTCTAAAAAAAATTATTGTATTTGTATCTTAGCAGCGTCCAAGGTTTCCAGAACTCTGCATTCTAGAACATTGGGCCCCGAAACACCGTTCCAATGCTACTTAGATTCATTGTGAAGTTGATCTAAAGTAAATAAATTATTATATGTCAATATTTTTTCTAATTATGTATTATTTAATCCAACTTTCAATAAGCTTCAAAGTTTGTGCAAATCTTGATTAAAAAAACATCACACACACACACACAGCAAACAAAATTGCTATGAAATAAACGCAAAGAACACAATCTAATTGATGTAGCACTTTCTATTAAATCAAATAAAGACCCTTTCCAATACCGATTATAGCTAAAAATGTTTATTTTATTTTTATGTATACACATTGTCTAATCTCAATGTCTATAAGGCATGATCGCCTCATCCTCTGATTTCGACTCTGGAGAAAAACGAGGTAATGGGAAGCAGAGAATCCTCCATATTGGAGTGTGTACTATGACATAAACTATTCGTGTGTGAAACATCTACTGCATCATCAAGGCTACACAACCGGCATGCTTATACAATATTGAAGAGAGAGAGAGAGAGAGAGAGAGAGAGAGAGAGAGAGAGAGAGAGAGAGAGAGAGAGAGAGAGATCACATAGTCCCCCTTGAACAAGTCAAGACCAAATCCTTTGAATCCTTTTGTCTTATAGCATAACAGGTTTAAACGAAGCTGAAAAAATTACAGTACAAGGCACCATAAAGTGAAGCAAGTTTTAGGATACTCAATTGTTACCTGGCACCATCCCACAAAACACAACCGCATGAGTTAGTTCAGTGAGGAAGACAGGTGTCATAGCTAATCATCAGTTGTCATCCATGTCCGAAACAAGATCCACTATCAGCTTAACTAGAAAGTATAATCATTAGTCCAATCTTCCCTACCAGATATTTTTCCACATCGTAGGTCTTGCCCTGATGTTACCGTATCAGGGCATCCGCCATACTGATCAGTATAAGGCAAGTATTCCTATAATTACACTACAATTACATAGCTTAAAATGACGAAGCCATAATCAATCACAACACATGGAAAAGGTGTAGTTTGGCCATAGGAGTCGGTCGCAGGGCATATCCATGCCATTCTGTACCTATCAATACCTGTGAATCATTTGGTACTCAATGGACTCTATGTATAAATGCTTGGGAAAATCCATGGCATTCAAGCTGATCTGGGCAAATCCATGCCATTCAGGCCTACCAAACTTTGAACCAATTCAACAATACAAGATGCGACATACTGTAATTTACTAACATGCTATAGTCCATTATTATGTTTTAGTGCAACAAGTAAAGTTTGTAAACTCTCGTAGGTGTCAGGGTACAATATATACACACTTTAACTCATAAGTGCGAGCCCTAGTTTACTTTCATTCACGTGGGTACGGTTGTTTAGAAAAGGTTTTTCTTTGGTCATATGTATTGATAGTACTCTTTAAACCATTAAGTATTAGTAATGTTTATAAGTCTTTCGTACGTACATGAATGCGTGTAGTAGATTGTTCTTTAGAGGTCAACATGATCGTTTCTTCCACGTGGTTACAACAATAGTCCTAAAAGCATTATAATTAACAAGCACCAAGTCTTAAGTTACCTTCATACATCCTTTTAGAAGTAACATGTTTCAAGGCTTGCCATCGATAGCTTCAGTATGTATTCGTGTTGTGGTATAGCAGGAAGCGGTCGCCCATACACTATATGCATCGTATGATAAACATTCATCAGCATTGCAAGAAAAACCAACGGTTTTGCAAGAAAAGTACTTTCATGGGCAGCGATCTACTGTTGGCCAGAGGTATCATTAATGTATGATTAGTTACTATCAGAGACGGCGACCAACAGCAGTAAGCAATCTACCAAAGTAGTGCACATTTCGCTGGCCAGGCAGCGATCAATAGTTGTGAACATTCTACTAAAGTGGTGCGCATTTCCGCTAGTCATGAAGCGATGTTGAATGCGATGAAAACAATCCAAAAACTGGTTATAATTCTGTCCACCAGCGAGCCATCGCTGTAGCATCAATGATGAAGTGTGGACAGAGAATCGCGATTTACCTACGTATTCATGTAAACTGAGTGCATATACATTGCAATAAGGCATAGTTTGCGGAGTAGTTCGTTGGCAAGCGACCAGATGCATACCTGGATAATTGCTCAAAAAAGAAAGAGCTCAAGCAATGAGATAGCAAGAGAGAGAAGGAAGAGCATAGAGGAGAGAAGCAGAATGAGGGTGGGTATAAAGTCCTAAATCAAGGATCCTATTCTAAGCATGCCAATAACAAGCAACACAAGGCAAACGGATGGTGGACAAACCAACCCAACCAATCTTTGATCAAACGGATCTAGCCCCCAAGCTATGGATTAATCTCAGAGAGGAGTGTGGCATCACACCAGCAGCATACGACTACCAGTCTCATAATCAAGGATACACTAGTGAGAGCCCAATAGGTATACTTATACCCTCCAAGGCCCATGCACCACTAGTAGTGCAGTGTGACACCTCACTGGACACCTGTGCAGCCTATCTGGGCCATGTCATCTAGTTCCTCAATGACTCACTGATAGACCCATACAAATCCACCATCATGAGTTTAGGCCTACAACCATTAATTATGACCTTATGCACATAAGGTTCCCAATTCCCTTATAGTCACAATTAACTTACGGGCTGTTGATCTACTGATCCCTAGCATGGACACGCTACCCGAGACCAGTCATGGGCATGACAATGGGAATCCATCATTGGTCCACCCTCCATTATATATTTTATTTACTTACTCTTAGAAGCACAAACAAATGTAAATGCCCACGGTAGGATTAAGAGCTCTAAGAATTGGTGCATCTCAACCATGGAATTTCGGAAGCTTGAGGTACAAGTTAAGGTCTTTCCCCCAAAAAATACATTTTTTGAATTTGGTTCATACCTTATACATGGGTTTTAGCTATATTCAAGGGTGAATCGTTTCGGTATACTTGACGGGACCAAAGGAGAGTTTTTTAGCAGGGATCAGCATAGTCAGATGGAGTCCATGAGAGAGAGAGAGTATGTGGCACAAGGTGGGGATGATTGACACAAAGTGGAGTTACAATTGTATCAGAGCAGGTTATGTTGCCTGTGGTGTGGTGAAAGCTTGGACCTGTTTTGATCATATTCCTGCCATTCCTGGAGAGCAGCTTATCTTTGAGGAGGGCGCACTTTCTGTAGGGGCATCTGATCTCTATGCTATCTGCATGGTTGGAGTACTGTTGGCAAGGGAAGCACTATGATCCAAAAACTTTCTAATTTCGGAGAAAAAAATTTGAGTCTTTTTGGACAGCCAGGGCTGTAGGAGGGCGCTTTCTACAGTGGGAACTTCAGTGAAAGTTCTTAGTGGATCTTGGACAAGGGCTAGGACAGCCATATAGTGGGATAGTTTCAAATCCAGAAGCTGAGGGTTATTGAGCAAGTGGCTGCATACCCTAGTTGGGTGAAAACCCCAGTTTACATTTTGTGTTTTATTTCTATCCAGCTATGTCTAGTCTTGCAAAGAGCATGCTAACTGAAGCCAGTCAGCTTGATGGCACTAACTTTAGCATTTGGAAATTCAAGATCAAGAACATTTTGGAAGACAAAGAATGTGGGAAGCTTGTGACAGGTGAGGAGCCAACATCAGAACTTGAGCTCAAGGACTACATCAAGAGAGGGGAAAAGGCACACAGGATCATCAACATGTCAGTGAGGGATAATGTGATTTCCTCTAATCAGGTCAGCCAAAGGGCCTATAGATGCTTAGCACATTCTTTGTGCATTGTATGAGATAGCAAGTACAACTAGACTTCTCTACTTGAAGAGCAAGTTGTATACTCTCAGGATGGAGACAGGGGAGATTATTGATCATCTTACTAAGGTTCAGAATCTTAGATATTAGCTTTCTGTGCTTGGAGATGCTATTGCTGACAAAGACTTGGTGCCAATAGTTCTGAATAGCTTGTCATATGCTTATCAGAACTTTGTGATGATGATATCTGTGAGGGAGAAAATCCCTACATATGAAAAGGTATATGGTCTCTTGTTACAGGAGGAGATGAGAAGAGTAATCTCTACAAGAGGGAAGATTTCCAAGAGGGAAGATTTCCAAGAGCATGCCTTTGCTTCTAAGAAGAAGCAAAATCCAACCAAGGACAAGAAGAAAGGAAAAGACAAGAACAAAGGAGCACCACAAACACTTGAGCCAGGAATGGAGAACTTGCAAATGTCAGAAGCACAACTCCTTGGATACCTCTTCCACACCTCGAAGGAAGGGGAATTGCAATTACTGTGGTAAATATGGACACTTTGCTTTTGAGTGCAGGAAGAAGCTTGCAAAGCAAAAGAAGGGCACAAAGAAGCAAGGAAGAAATGTTGTTGAGAGTGTTGCAAGAGAGGAGCAGAATGAAGTAAGGCAAGCTGAGTTATTTTCTGTTGCATTGGCCTCACAAGCTACAACAGGTGGTTGGTACATTGACTTAGGTGCTTCAAAGCACATGACCCCTCATAAGGATTGGTTTGATACCTTTGTGGGGATTTGTGATGGACAAGAGGCGTGCCTAGGTGAAAACTCAACACACAAGGTCAAGGGGGGCACAGTACCTGTAAAGCCCCACTTGGAAATCTCTCGGTAATCTTTTCTGATTTGCATAATGTCTGTCCCTATCCTGGGCACTCTGGACATTTTCATTGTGTAGGAAATCCGCTACTTTCTAAAACTTGATCGTCCGAGTTTCAACCGCGATGGGTGACCTAGGCTCAAAACCGTACATAAGCATGAACGGACACGCTACCTGAGACCAGTCATGGGCATGACAGGTAAGGCCTTAATTCCACCCCAAATTATCTTGGCCAAGTTTGTTGTGCCTCCCATACAAGAAGAGGCCATCTTCAGGCTAATCATCTAGTTGCAACATCAATTGGAGAGCTCTATGAGCAAGGATATCGCTCATCTCAGTATTCTCAATCGAAGACTCAGTTGGCAACTTCATATCCAACCTTGTAAAGAGTCTCACTCCTACATTTGATAGTTATTCATGAATCATGTCCAAAGAGTTTAGTTGGGGGTCCCTCATAACACATTTTCAGGATATAAATGTTGTTGGGTTTTGATGTTATCCCAATACAAATGCTTTTTATGTTGTTTAAAGCATAACTATAACTTTCTGTTAATCCACTCAAAACAGAGTTCGTGAGAGCAAACATTTGTAATAAGAAAACCAGATTCTTTGGGAATACAATGGATTGAACGTGTTCCACTAGAAACTTTTGAGTAAAGGTGTTTAAGGCCCCACTTTTGAGTATAGATGTTTAAGGCCCCATCATAGTTGGGCATTAAAAGAACAGATGGCTTGAAAAACATTCACAATCAATCATCTCTATAATAATGATGGAGACATTGCAGCCAGAAGCAGGAAAATCCCACAAAGGAAAAGTTACATTAATAAGGATGTGTATAAATGAGAAGCCTCAAATGCATTGGCTGTAGATACAAGCTAATCAAAACAACAACTTTCTAATATTAATATGATTTGATACCTTTGGTTGCAGCATACAAAGTTCCTGTTTGAATGGCAACTACTCCAGCAACAGATGATATAAACACAATGCTTGCACTACCAGAAGATTTTAGTAGAGGATGGCTGAGTTGTGATAGATGATAGGAAGACTCAAAATTTGTTGACATAATGAAACTGATATCTTCTGCTGTATACTCCACAGTTGCTTTCCTCAAATTTGTTCCAACATTGTTCACCTGAGGGGAACCATGCAGGGACGAGTGAGTCTAACTAAGGCTCACTTGTTCAAAATTGATTAAAAATAATTTTGTAATTCATTCTGACATAGAATTGATGTTCTAGATATTTCATGCAAATGTAGATAAGGCCATAGGATTCTCTGGAACCCCAGATTTTCGTTTTCTGCACCAATACTTTGGGCTGGGCCAGCCCTTGTAACACTACATTGACGCTATAGGCTCATGAAACTATGAAGATCTTTGCGTGAAAACAAGATAATGATATCTAATGTTCGTTATTAGATGGAAATTGATGCTATAGGCTCATGAGACTACGAAAATATTCCCATGAAAAGAAGACAATCAAAACTAAACTAAGCTCATAGATGGAAATTGATGATATAGGCTCATGAGACTACGGAGATCTTTGCATAAAAACAAGATAATGAAATCTAAACTAGACTCTCAGATGGAAATTGACGGACGCTATAGCTCATGAGACTATGAAGATCTATTAATACAAGACAACGAAATCTAAACTAAGCTCTTAAATTGAAATCTATGCTATAGGCTCATAATACTATGACGATCTTCGCATGGAAATAGGATAATAATGAATTGAACTAGGCTCTTAGATGAAAATTTTTCCTTGAGAAATTGAACGCAGGGCATGGTTACTTAGGAATCTTGGATGTTTGTGCGCCAGCAGACGAGTATATATTGCATAAAAAAACTTACCAAAATGTCGAGCTTGCCATTGAAAAATTGTGACACATTTGTCATGAGCGTCTCACGAGCTTCCCGAGTAGAAACATCACAAACCGATCCTTCAACAGCCAGGCCTGCTTCCTTCCAAATCTGTAACCTCTCATTTAAGTCTTTCTCAGAACGGGCACAAGTGTAAACTGATGCTCCCAGCCCTGCAAGCTCTTCCACAATAGCTCGACTGCAGGCTCCACATACAGACACAAAGGATCTCAATACAGCACAAAAACACAAACCGATGCATGCAGAGGTGGCCAAATTACGATGAACCATGAAGATTTGTGTGTATAATTGCATCATCAAACATGCAATAATAGCTCAAACAGTAAGAATCAAAATACAACTGATGGGATTTTTTATGTAGTATTTGATGATGCTATTTTTGTTACCCAATGCCGCGAGTTCCCCCAGTCACTAAAGCGGTACGCCCTTGAAGACTCCATCGCTCAGCCAGAGAGTTCGCCATTCTCTCTCTCTCGCTCTCTCTCTCTCTCTCTCTCTCTCTCCCAGCAAAAATATCAGAGAACGCCATGCAATTTTAAACAAGAAATATTGCCTAGTGCTTGTAAGCACTAGGCCACCTTTAGAACAAGCACTAGGCCGCCTTTAGAATCTTGCCAATATTTTAATTCTCTACCTTTTTCTTTTGGTTACACCTCCACAAAGCATATATGTATAGGCTCAACTTTGTTACATTCAAAAGCATTCATCACATCACATCATATTTGTGTGTGTGTGTGTGTGTGTGAGTGTGAGTGAGAGAGAGAGAGAGAGAGAGAGAGAAAACCTTCACGAATTGACGCAATAATAAAATGAATAATTTGTGTAATTCATCATTGTAGAGCAATTTGAATTAATCATTCATTTCATAATTGCATTAGCACATTTGAGATTCACACCACTGAATGCCATATTTCAAAGCACCCTTGTTTACATTGAGGTCTCTTACTATCAACAACATAATCAAAGTTCCATTTGTCTCCACAATGTTCCAACTTGCAATTAATTGTTTTTGGAATGGAAGGGGATAAGTGGAGAGGACTATTGGAGTTAATCTTCTTCACCCTCTAATCCATCTAAATTGCTGCAAGTTTTATTTCCTACCACTCTATTTTTCTGTCGACTGCATATGCAATTCTGTAGAAAAACACTTGATTCTACACAAGCGAAAAAGTCAAAAATTTGCGACACTACATATTTACTCACGATTCGGTGATACTTCGATGACAGTTCAGCTGCCTGTAGATTTACATGAAGGCAACAGGCAAAAAATGTGAAAAATGTGTACATGCAAATCTCGTCATTTTGGGCCTTCTTCAAAATCTCGAAAAATGCGAACTTCCCAGCACCTGCAGAAATACAATGTATTTCTTGTAGATATCAAAACGTGATAACTTATCCCTCTTGGGACCTAGACCCAGAATGAGAAGTCGGCCCTAAACTTTTAAGGTAGCATCTTGAACATTGACGGTGCACGCCCTAAACCATAAGGGTACTAACCTTACGTTCTGTGGTTAAAATCAGAAGATTTTTAAGAATGCGCCCTTACAAGTTAGGCTACACCCTAGGGGTCTAAAGGCATACTCCCAAAGGTTAAAGGTAGTGCCCTAGAGCTAAAGACAATGCCTTAACAATTGTTGGTGTCCTAAACCATACCATGCCTATTCCTTAGTTGTTAAGGACTATCTAGATGCCGAATTCAACAAGATCATAGCATGAATTAGCAACCAGAGATTTTTACAGAACCGTGACCCTAGAAAGCTAGTGAATCATTGCACCAAAAGTGCTGATACCCCCTCCTTACAATCATACTTCTGAGAGCCTGGAAAACTCTCATTGGCTTGGGAACATGGGGTAACAAAGGAAACCCCTAGGATTGAATGTGGCAAGACCTCCGTTACTCACGTAGGGCATAACCATCATCAGTAGTGGTGCCCCTTGACTTTTTTAGGACTTTTGGTGAACCAATCCCCTACCGAAAATTGCCCTAACACAAAACATCCTCTAATCTAGAAATGGCTTGCTTTGAAGATAATTCTGGCTTGGTATTCCATGCAAATAATATGTGAAGTTATTTTTTTTTTCTATTATACGCACCTTTGCATGTAATGTACAAATATTAACATTAGAAATTGGAATTGGTGATATCTTCTCGATCTCTTGATATTTTTGTACTCATTGTCATGTCCTTTGATGTCTTCATGCAATACAGACAAGGGTGCTTTGAATTAGCTTCGTGAGAGACGTTGAACATACACTTTAATGTCTTTAGATCTCCTACCAAATGCCACTCTATGTCGAAATCGCCAATGCTTGGAACAATAAGTGGAACTCCCTCCATGTGATTTCTGATGATGGCAAGATATGATGTTCTACTAAATATCCATGAGAGAATGCCATGGTCTTCTTTCAACACCTAGAAGAGAAATGAAATATTGTTGTATCATAAAATCAACATAAAAATGATTATCCAAATAGAAATTGCAATAGAGAAACTATACCTGAAATGCTGCCAACCACCAAATATCATTCTCTGATTGAACACTGAAGTTGAGTCCGTGTTAGAGTTTTGAATTTGAAAGTGCTCCGTTCATGACTATAAGACTAACTCTCTCCATTTTTATCCCTTTATAATTTCAGACTCATCTAATTTAAGGACAACTACTAGCTTGTTATTCACACTCTCATTTGTAATACCATAAAATCCTATTATGAATGTTAGCAACTAATTAATATCAATAAAAATATTGTTGAAATTGTCATAAGCTAGACATTCTCCTTTCGAGCAACACACTTCATTGATTTGGAGTACCCACTATTTTTGGCATGCCCTTGTTTAACATGTTTCTCTTTTTTTTAAGATCGGAAGTTTTTTTACAGTAACTTGTGCAAATGCTTCTTTTATCATCTTAAATATTGTTGCATATGTTTCTCTACTGATACTAGAAAAATCACATGCCCGATGAACTAATGTAATGTCCAATATTTTCCCAACCTCATTCATAATACTATCAGTAATTGAAGTCTTAATTTTTTTCATTTTATTGTTGCTTAACATTGACTTCAAAGACTTAGTAGCTAAAATAGAACCTAATGATTTTCCAATGAAAATCTCATCAGCCAAGTGCTCTTCAACAACCAATGTAGATCTGCATAGCAAATATCATGTTTTTGAATAGTTAGTAAAGATTTGGACACACAGTCTCAATCATTGCTAAAATTCAAGAAAGTGATAACAAATAACGAACTAATATCAAAAGGGTCAAACACTATCAATACAAATAAGATAGAACTTACTTGAATGCACAAATCCTTCTCTTCTGATAACCTCCTTTGGATGAAAGATCACAAATATCCTTTGTTACCAATCTCTTTCTCTTGTTACTTTTTGCCTTTTTATTTAGAAAATTCATGTCTTTTATCAGAGACAAATACGAGATATGCACGGATTGAAATGCCATTTTCATCTCTTCATTACTAGTAGTAAAATCACGTAAATAAGACTGAAACATTTGAATCTCCTTCTTGAGTATCTCATTTTCCTCCAAACAAGTTTCCAGCTTTATAGTTTTTTCTGACTTTCCCTTGATATTTTATAATATTCCTCATCAAAAAATATATTCTTTGCAATTAATTTGCATTACCATAGGCTCTAAAATTCTCACAATAACCCAGAAGACCATTTTTTGCCATGACACATATAAATTATTAATTGAGTTACTGAATTTAAATCAAGATGTTGCCTTGAATATGGATCAATAGGATACAATGTTCCTGATGACCATAGATCTAAATGCTTTAGTTTTTTCTCTCTATAATGGATCATATCATAAATTTAGATTCTTTTGAATTTCTTGCTCTAAGCAGAGCATACTTTGGTGAAAGATCGACATGAAGATGATAAAACTTAGATATCAGCTAAAATAGCAAAAATAAATAACACCGAAGAGCACAAAAACAATAATGAAGTTGGAGATGGCACTAAACACTTGTTGGACCCGGGAGATGGAGATGGTAGACTCCCATATTTATAAAATGCCGCAGTTCATGTATTTTTTGAACTTTTAAATGTCCCAAATATTGGGGGAAAATATTTTGATTTCTCAGAAATCACAATTACTGTGGCACGAGTGACGTTTGATGTGACACTCATAAGGTACTTGACATGTGCATCTAAAGACATGCGAGCATATGGTAAAGAAGCTCAAAAATTATATTTTGATTTTTTTGAGTTATTTTTCTCTCTCATACATGGCGTTTCTTATAGGGCCCTCTTCGGGCCCATATTTTCTCTAATGAAACAAACTTTTTTGCCCTACCAAGGATTTGGCAGGGCAAACAAAAAAAAAATTTCTTGCTCTGCCAACGGTCTGGCATGATTTGTATTTCATACAACTGTTCGAAGTCCAACTTACACCCAGACCCTAAACCCCAAACCAACTCGAACTCAAACCAGGTTCGAGTTCAAGGATTGTGCAACTAACACTTCAGCGAGGTTTGAGTTGTGCACTACTATGTCCAAATGTGCAAATTGATGTTCACCATTATAGAGTGACATAATGGATAGTGCTTTGAAGTCCAACTTACACCCAGACCCTAAACCCCAAACCAACTTGAACTCAAACCAGGTTCGAGTTCAAGGATTGTGCAACTAACACTTCAGCGAGGTTTGAGTTGTGCACTATGTCCAAATGTGCAAATTGATGTTCACCATTATAGAGTGACATAATGGATAGTGCTCCTTAACTCGAACAACATCCAAAACCGGTATGGGCTTCCACTTGTCATTTATTGTAACAAAATTTGAAGGAAAAATGAAAGGAGGTTGATTGCAGATGGCACCTAGCATATCAAACATGCTTTTTGGATTGGTTCAAGACTTCTCTGACAAGAATTAATCAACCATAGAAGCAAATTGGGACTCAACTTTTTTTCCACAAGTTCTCTCTCAGCCAAATAGCTTTCTTCTCTCCCTAGAGGAGCCATTTGTGTGAATGACTATTCTGCAAATACAAGTACATTAAATGATGGCTTAGGCAGGAATCCAATTGCTCAAGCTCTTCCATGAGGAAGCACTTCAAGAGGCTCAAGTAAACCAAACTATCAATTGGCCTGATATAAAGATTAGCTCCATTTTCAACCATAAGGTCGGATGAGAACTTGAGTGACTGTTTTTTATAAACTAGTTGGCAAAATTAGCCGATATATTAAAGTTTAAACCATGTATTCCAACTACAATCCATAAATCCTTAAATTAGTGCAGTATATAGAGATTTTTAGTTAAGAGTTCTACTAGTCAGAAATATATTTTAGAAATATATCTCACAGTTTATGTATAGTACTTTCAGTCGTCAATGTCGTATCCGTTGTGGAGTATTTTATGGAACCACCTAAAAAAGAGAGAGTTATTGTGCATGTTGAGTCCTTTTGATTGGTTAGAACGGAGTATTTTGTGCTTGTTGAGTTCATAAATCCTTAAATAACAATGCAAATTGTATTCACTAGTGAAGTATGTAGAGAATATTAGCTAAGAGTTCTACTAGTCAAGGATATACTTCAGAAATACATCTCAGAGTTTATGTATAGTACTTTCATCATCGATGTCATATCCTTCATGGAGTATTTTATGGAACCACCTAAAAAAGAGATAGTTATTGTGCCTGTTGAGTCCTTTCATTGCATCAAGTAAGCATTTGATTCATAAAGATTTGCGAAAGGCACCTTTATCACCAATGGAGATGAATTTGAAAATTCCAATGGAGAAATGATAGCTTTGTCTTGGATGATGCACTATCCATCACCAAGTATCTATGTCCATTCCTCACAGTTCATACTCATTGGTTGAATGTTGTATGTGTTTTGTTTTCTCTCACCAATTACTACTTATGACAAGAACTTTTTTTACTTTTTTCACACAACATACATAACAAGCCATCAAATGATTGAAATTTCAATCTTTCAATTGTATGTGGAACTAGACTTGATTCTTCGTTGTGTTATTGGAAGACTTAAATTCTTTCTCTCTCAATTGATGGCAATTTGCCCCCAAAAAACTTCAATTTTCAGCACTTTCCAGCACTTCACATGGGTAACTTTAGGTGCACGTATATCTAAACTTTCTAGCACCTTTCAATAATTTTCAATACTTTTCAGCACTTGACATGGGTGACTTTAAATCCACATATCTATCTCTAAATTAACGCCAAATTGAAAAAAAAAATTGAGAGACATGTTTCTATGGTCATATAATACTTTTTGAAGTAGACAGACCAAAAGAATATTGTTAAAATCATGGTATTAT
This sequence comes from Diphasiastrum complanatum, assembly GCA_029204225.1. Lineage (NCBI taxonomy): Eukaryota > Viridiplantae > Streptophyta > Lycopodiopsida > Lycopodiales > Lycopodiaceae > Diphasiastrum > Diphasiastrum complanatum. Next base: position 41,028,751 of record CM055102.1, on the reverse strand, counting down.
ACACTCACATATGATATTGTTAGTTTTAGTGATTTTTATCAGCACTTAAAAAGGGTAACTTTGAATGCACATATCTCCAAAATCGATTTTTTTTTATAGGCATGTTTCTATAGTCATATAGGATTTTTAAGAGTAAACAGGCTAGAAATTGAATGTAAAATTCACAATAATGTACTAGTTTCTTTAGGACCTTTCAATGTGGTATCCCTAGGATTGCTCATGAATTGGCTAAGTGAACTTTCTGCATAGGCCAAGTCAAGCTAGTACAAAGCATAATATACATGATAGGTTTAATCAAGGAATGGAAAGGGCATACTTCCATGTCTAATGCTTTTGCAATGTCTTTACTTAACTTATTTTTGGGGTCCATAGGAGACTCAATTGATTTCACATCAATCGTAGTGTATGTTTTGGTGATGTTTTGTAATACTATTCTTGAGAAAGATATAGTAGATTCTTTCACCTTCCCCAATAATCCAAACACCAAGAAGATAATGGACTAGGATCCAAGGCCAATCACATCAAATTCAAAAAATCGAGAGCTATTGGTATCTTAAGCAAGAAAGTAGAATTATTGAGCAGATTTTACATCATCAACATGAAATCCAATCAAAATAAAATCAAAATGAACTCTTATAGAATACAGATTGTTGTCAGCTGCATTAGGAGTAGATTGTTTTCTAAGTAAAACATGATTGATCTTTTCAAATTAGGCTCTTGGGACTTGTTGACGACCATTCAAGGGTATGCAATTTACAAAACTTGTGTGTTTTTTTACCTTGAATAACATATCCCTCTAACTAAGATAGATGCCTTGAAGAATACACATTGTTGTCAACTGCATTAGGAGTAGATTGTTTTGTAAGTAAAAAATGATTGATCTTTTCAAATTAGGCTCTTGGGACTTGTTGACGACCATTCAAGGCTATGCAATTTACAAAACTTTTTTTTTTTTTTACCTTGAATAACATATCCCTCTAACTAAGACATATAGATGCCTTGAAGAATAATGCCATTGAGGAAGGTTGTTTGTACGTTCATCTGATGCACATCATGACCTTCTACAATAGCAAGTGCTAGTAGAGTTTTGAATGGCTACACAATTGAAGGTCTTTGAGAATTAATGCTTGGTACTTGTGAATAGCCCTTGGTCACTAAATGAGCTCTCCACTTGGAGATAATACCATCAACAATGTTTTTTTCCTTAAAGATCCATTTATTGTCAATAATCTTTCTTCTTGATGGAGGAGCAACCAAGATCCATGTCTAATTTTTCATTAAGGATCGATAGTGTTGTTGCATGACCTAAAAGGACAATTTTCTATGTGAATTTCATAAAACTCCCACATTCATACCAAAAATGATCTCAATATGTGTTTGGAATATTTGAATGTGTCATTCTCTACTATATGAATGGATTTGTTGAATCAACCTTTTTGATTAAGAGTTTAAAATTTTTTGGGACCATGGCAATGACAATCATGTATATTTTGTTTTTGCATGCAAAGCAATTATTTTTGTTGCTATATACAACATCTACAATCTATGTACATAAATTCATTGATATATTGGCTTGACATAGCCAAGTTTCTCGTGCCCACACACTATTTGGATTCATTGAGCTATGGTCTTCAACATCATAGGGAACGCTCCTTTCTAACTTGGCTACTATGGGAGATAGTCATGTAGTTTAATGATTATGGACATTTAGTAAGTGAATTTTGTTGAGGAGACTTTTTAAAGGTGAAACAATTCTAGTTGAGTTCACAATTTATCACATAAACTTTTGTAGATACATTCTAGTCTTTTCAGTGACCTTTGCACTTCATAAAACATATGCAAAATTATCATGAGGTCATTAGGTTGACTAATGACGTCATGATTGTTGAATATGGTTGTTGAATATGGTGTAAGGATTAGTAAAATGACCTTTCTCAAGCATAAAGGATGGCAAGTGAGACCTCATTTTAATGGATGAAAGGACCACAATGTTTACTCACTTGTTACAAGTAATCTTCTTCTTAGAATTCTTTATGGCCTTTTTATGAGGCACAATAAGCTTCCATGAATTTCTTTAGGACTCTTGTATTCATGATATGCCAAGAGAAAAGATGAGATCACTTTTCAAACTCTTATTCTTCTTTAAGAACATGATCCATAAAAATCTAAGAAAAAGAGTTGGAGACTAAGAAGGATTCGGAAGAGATCAATCTATAGAAACTTTAAGAAAAAAAGATTGGAGGTCAAGGCACATTTGCACCTTGAGGACTCTTAAGATATCTCCAAAGGGATCCAAATGGTTTTGCACTATTTAATGACCATGTGCAATGAATTCTCCCGTGCTAATTCTTTACATAATTGAGAGAATGGGCTTTTTACTAATGGAAAACTGGTCATTTGAGAACAACTACATTACACCATAAAGTACTTTATAACACTCTTAAGTTGATGAAAAGGATGAGACAAAATAGTACTTACTCTTACCCACACAATTGTAAACATATATTCAGTTATAAAAAAGAAGAGCAAAAGTTGTACTTACTCTTACACATAATTGTAATATGTCTTGAATTATTGGGGCATCATCCTTCTCCTTCTGGAAAAAATAGAATATGGCTTCTCTCAAAAACTTACCCACACTCAAAAAAAGCCTTTAGTCTTCCTGGCCATGTAAACATATGATTATGGACTTCTATGGCTTGATGATTGGAACTAGAATTGATGAACAAAGAGGAATGGAATTCCATTTCACTTCAAAAATTTTGAGGGAGTACGGGTGGTCCTGCTCCGAGGGCCTTCCGCCCTGGAAGAGTGTGCGCTCGAGGGCGGGCCCTTCCCTTCCGTGAATTTCGTTTTTACATTTTTTTTCTTTTTTTTTTACGTAAATTTTTTTTTACAAGCACCTTCGCACGTAAAAAACGTAAATTTTTTAAAAAAATTGACCCACAGATTACGTTCTGTGAGGCATCACCATTTCACTTCAAAAATTTTGAGGGAGTACTTTAATGGGGGGGGGGGGGTCCTGCTCCGAGGGCCTTCCGCCCCGGAAGAGTGTGCGCCCGAGGGCGGGCCCTTCCCTTCCGTGAATTTCGTTTTTACATTTTTTTTTTTACGTAAATTTTTTTTTACAGGCACCTTCGCACGTAAAAAACGTAAATTTTTTAAAAAATTTGACCCACAAATTACGTTCTGTGAGGCATCACCATTTCACTTCAAAAATTTTGAGGGAGTACTTTAATGGGGGGGGCGGGGTCCTGCTCCGAGGGCCTTCCGCCCCGGAAGAGTGTGCGCCCGAGGGCGGGCCCTTCCCTTCCGTGAATTTCATTTTTACATTTTTTTTTCTTTTTTTTTTACGTAAGTTTTTTTTTACAGGCACCTTCGCACGTAAAAAATGTAAATTTTTGAAAAAATTTGACCCACAGATTACGTTCTGTGAGGCATCACCATTTCACTTCAAAAATTTTGAGGGAGTACTTTAATGGGGGGGGGGGTCCTGCTCCGAGGGCCTTCCGCCCCGGAAGAGTGTGCGCCCGAGGGCAGGCCCTTCCCTTCCGTGAATTTCGTTTTTACATTTTTTTTTTTTACGTAAATTTTTTTTTACAGGCACCTTCGCACGTAAAAAACGTAAATTTTTTAAAAAAATTGACCCACAGATTACGTTCTGTGAGGCATCACCATTTCACTTCAAAAAATTTGAGGGAGTACTTTAATGGGGTCTTGCTCCGAGGGCCTTCCGCCCCGGAACAGTGTGCGCCCGAGGGCGGGCCCTTCCCTTCCGTGAATTTCGTTTTTACATTTTTTTTCTTTTTTTTTTTTACGTAAATTTTTTTTTACACGCACCTTCGCACTTAAAAACGTAATTTTTTTAAAAATTTGACTCACAGATTAAGTTTTGTGAGGCAACACCATTTCCTTCAATTTACAAAAATGGCAATTCAACAGTTTAAGGAAAGTATGAATGGCTCTACTCTGTGGCGTCCCAGCTCAAATAAATTACAAGTAAAAAGTATTGAAGCAACAGTGAAACAAAAAAGTTGCACTGGGATGGCGATGCTACTCTAAACAACAATCTTTGTAAGAAAATCTTTCCTACTTTTCCAGTAGATCTGTCAGGCAAACAGCTTCCTTTGATTGTCTAAAGCATTAATTGTTTATTATACATCATGATTCATCTCTCTGAGTTTGATAGCTATGAGAGGTTGACCTCATTTCTGTGTCAGATGCTTCATGGCCAGCGTTCTTTGCAGAGCTGCGAGATTTATTTCTTTTCAGATAAGCACACCATGTGATAATCTCCAAGAAGATGCTCACCCCACCCAATACGGAGATGATGATGATATAGGCAGTTCGCCAACCACTGCCTGGCTGCAAAATATCCAGCCCCTTGAAAATGTTGACTGCTCCCAGAACAATGACACTGTAGCCAAGCGAATAGTGGTAGATGTTCCAGTAGACCCGGACCTCATCATCTTTGTCAGGTCTGAGTACGAGAGCCAGGATTTGAAGAGTAGCAAAGCTGAAGAGGATGATGCCGATCCGACGGTGCTGATGGTAAACGATGCCTGGAGAGTCATGTCCAAGTTGCAGCCCGATCGACCATCCGATCACCCCCAGCACGTAGCCTGTGAATTGGATAAAGATGTGGCTGTAAAACCAAGCTGGATCCCATCTGCGGAGGTAGCGAGCGGCCATAGCTCCCAGAGGCAGGATCACCCCCCACGAAAGTCCGTTCAGTATGCCATGAACGTTCTTCAGGTGCTGGTGGGGGGCGCTTCCGCCGCCTGAGATGGCTCCTGAGGACATATCTATGCTTTTGCGTCCCTGCAAGTCGCTGGGAGATAGGCTGTGAGGCTCTGGTGAGGTTCCTGTCACACCAGGGCCGCGGTTCCATATATGATTGAGCTGCGTTTGGTTTGGATTGAGCTGAAGCGTGGCGAACATGCGAAAGCTGGTGCCAGAGATCTCCACAGCTTGATTTAGCACCACCAGATCGTTGCTGCCAGGGACAAGGCTCGTCTGCTGGCCCTGCACAGCGCTGGTCAGCTTATAGCGCATCATCTGCGCTAGTCCTTGCGCGTCTCGGAAGGCGATTAAAGCGCTTGTGCCCACCATCTGGAGCGCGGTGGGATTGAGGCCCCAGCCTACCCAGCCTGATGAGGAGACTGCTACGCCTGAGAATGCAACCTGAAGGGTGTTGTTGGCAGGCAGGAGCGTCCATGCAACTGAGGCACCTTGAGATCCCAAGGATTGGCACTGCGAGAATGTCATCACTGTTGAATTGAACGTCTGGAGAGTTGAGCAAAGCATCGACTGCGCACTGCATGTGCTCAGCTGAATCAAACAAATAACCAGAATGCTGACAAAACTCAGAAACTCCATATCCTTATTGTGCTCAGCTTAGAGATCTTCGATCGAAAAGAAGATACTCCGTTTTGGAGCAGCCTGATAGATTCTGAAGAGGCTGCCAGGAAAGTTTAACTAGCAAATTTCCCAAGACGAACTAGAGGAGCTATTAAGTGGAAAAATGCAATAAGGTGAACCATCATCCTGAGAATTGGCTAAAAAATTGATTATTACATCAAAATTTATAGTATATTTGATATACTATAAATTACATAGTATATCTGATATACTATGTAGCATAGTTTTGCCTCATAGATCTTAAACTAGTTGGCAGCTTAGCATCCGCAATTTCTCTGGGAACTGAACCTGTTGATTGCCAAAAAAAACAAACTTGTTACATGCCCAAATAAAAGCATCCCCTCATGATGCAGGAAATGGGAAAAATGATCTTGGAGTTTACAGGATAAGGTCATTTCCCAGCCTCAAACATATTGTGCAGGTTGACCGTTGAGTTGCGTTTGCAAGAAGATCTTCTCGAACCGCACATGATCTCCAGGATAAACAGCACAGCTGGTCTAGCTCAAAAAAAGCCACTAATCTTCCACCGATCAATTCAATATTCAGATCTTAGGCTGATGGGAAATGCTACCAATTTCTTTTGTTGTTTAAAAGCTCACGACACTCTTTCAGTCCAATAGAATAATGCCTAAACAGACACCTTTGAGGCTTTGTTGAGAGAAGATGTGACACCCTTTTGTACAGTTGCAGTAAAGGTAGACAGAGAGCGAGCCAGAGAGAGAGAGAGAGAGAGAGAGAGAGAGAGAGAGAGAGAGAGAGAGAGAGATGATTTGACAAATGAGGAAAAAATGTGATGATGGGGAATCGAGGAAAATAAAAAGAAGTAGGTAGCAATGGAGACCCATATCACATCTGATCACAAATATATTACTACAATGTATTGTTAGCATCCATGTGTTCATTAAATATGGAAAACCTTTTTACATATGGAGACTCATATCTACATCCACACATGGAGAATCATATCTACAAAATGGAGAATGGCATAAGTAGCAAATCTAAACATGTTACCCACAATGGTTTAGCCTCTTCATTTGGAGATCATACCCTTCAATTTGTCACTTTTTAGCTTTGCCTCAAAGCAATAAAGCCATAGTAAGCTATTTTGAAGCCATTATGACAACATGCTCAAAGCTAGCATCTATGTACTTAAAGCTAGATAACTTGATATTTATGATTGTTGACTTCAGCTGAGTTTTTGCACAAGACAATAATTAAGAAAATTATGAGTCAAACCACTCTTTAATAGATTACTAACTTTTTGATCCTTAACTATGTCTTTTAAACTAAATAAAGGCAGTAAAGAAGTAGTACTAAAAGAACATTCACACTCACAATCACACAGGTTAATTTCCAAAGTTTTACCTTTGCCACCAAGGATTTCAATCATCTATGCTAAAGTTTTTTTTTTTCAAGAAAAAACTTCATCAGATGCTTAAGCTTGTTTCAAATTAAACAAAGATTTGTCTTTTTAGCCTTGATCCGGGACTGCTATGGTTCCAATGCCATTTGATCCAATTCGTGAAAGTAATTTGGAGCTCAGTCCGGACCTTGCTTCTTCCCCTTCTTGGTTTTCGAGGTGGATGGAATTTGTTGAAATTGCCTCCTGGACACTACCATTGTGGAATCATATGCTTTCGCCATCCGACAAGCATCCTCGAGGTTTTGAAGCACATTTCTCCTACATCCTTTATGATAATCGACATGCAACAATTTTAGATCCATGAATTCTTGGATACATGTATTTAAACTCTTATTTCTCATGTTGTACTTCACGAATTTTTGGTAATAGTTGATGTCATTAGCTATAACAAAATCTTTTCTCAAAACTTTTTCAAATGGATCCCAAGTAGTGGGTTTGACTGGCAGGTCACACCACGACGACAACGCTTTGCCATGCAAAAGCAAAACTATGCTCTCAATTTTCTTCTCATTAGGAACTCCATGGATATTGAAATAATTACTCCATTTGATGAACCAATCCTAGACCTCCACCACTTCTAGCATTTTCTCCTTCTTCTCCATCGACAAGGTCTTAGGTTGGAATTTGAGATTTAGAGAAGATAACAGATTCACTTGGTTCATCAAAACCTCCATCTGCTGGTCTCTTAAATTATTTTGATAGTTCATGTCAGAAAGTGTGATACTCAACTACTGGCAAATTTCCATGTACGAAGATAAAGTGGGATTTGTAGCTTTTTCAGTCATATCTTGAATTATACAAAAACAAGCTGCTCTCCTCGGGTAGAGAGAGAAAATCATCATGAGCTCTCGAGTAGGGAGAGAAGCTAGAAATCCAATAACACTCAAATTCCACTCAATATCCAAATCAACTAGATCCAAATGAGGAGTACAATGATACTAGTAGATCCACGAGCTACCACTATGCTAAACTATGATTGGACCACACTTTGCGACCTCTTAATCCTATTGGACCATTGATCCATGCACCTCTTAATTCTATTGGACCATTTTCAAGCAAACCTCAAATTCTATTGGACCTCTCATGGTTCCACCTCTAAATCCTATTGGACCTCTTAGAATTCATCAAACAAAAGCATTACACTTGTCTACACTCTAATTGGCACCACCATATCCATGATAGTGCTTCTTTTATGTTGACATCTTTGATGAACTTGAGAGCTTTGCACCATCCTAACATCTTCGAAATTGATTCCTTCCAAATTTCATGTAGATGCTTGACTTTGAGGCTTGCTCCTTCTTCATGTGCATGCTCCTCCTTGAGAAAATAAAGATTTCTTCTTGACTTATTAGGATCACAAAGATCTAACATCATGTTACCATGATCTAGAGAATTAGACTTATCCAAATTGGCAAGACTATGCATGCTATTATAACAAAGTGTTTGCATCATATCTTCATGCTTGTTTACCATGCTAATATTAGATCCAATGAGGCTAAATACTTCATTATGGAGATAAGTGTCTTTAGAAGATGATTCACTTACTCTCATAAAGAGTTTACAATTTGCCTCAATACAAATTTTCAAACTATGAGTGAACGAATCACTTTTGCTCTTACATGACTCAAGAGCATACATTTGATGAAATAACCATTTGCTTTCTGATTGATTTAAAATCGATTTCAACCTTTTAAGAACATCATCTATGTTCTCAAGAGAGACTTCATACTCAACTAGTATGGCTTTACTCCAATTTGGAGATGCAATGATCTCACTAAAGCAAATTGATTTATCAAATGACATAAGAGAAGTAAGTATGAGATGTATACCACATGAGATATGCTCCTCTTTCCCTTGAAATGTGAGCCACATGGACTCAACCATATTTCTTGAGTTTCTTTTTGGAATCACAATTTGAGAAGGTCTCTCCTCCTCAATCCTTAACACACTTGAACCTTGAGATGACTCCTTAAGATCCTCTTCATGATGGAAATCCGAGACCTCCATGTCTCATAATGATCACAACAAATATGACCATTCAATATGCACTTCCTATGATTATCAAGATTACTTATGCTAGAAACATAAGTCCAAAGATCACCACAACTTGGCATGATTTTTCCAATTTTGAAATCAAAAGGTATTTCCATCCCAATAAGGCTAACTACTTCCTTATGGATATAAGTGTCCACTTTGGATGCTTCACTTATTCTCATAAGAAGTTTACAACTTGCCTTTAAGATTGAAAACTTACAATTTTCATCTTTATGAATGAACACATCATTCATGATCTTATTGAAACCAAAAGATCCTACATTATGAAGATATTTCCATTTTCTTGACTTCATAACTAATGTAAGCTTACAAGGAAAACATATTTTGCTATCTTTTAAGGCATCACACTCAACTAGTATTGCCTTAATCCACCTTTGAGATACAAAAATCTCTTCAAAGCAAAATGGTTCTTCATAAGTTGACATGATAGCATAAATGAAACTATTTTCATTTTGTGATTGCTGCTCCTTATTCTTGATTGATTTCTCTTGGATCATAATAATAAGTTTGAACTTATCTAAAGCTCCAAGCAAGATACTTTCCAAGGACATAAAATAAATCCAAGTTACTTTCATGAAAGTGACATCTATCTTTGCATCTTGAACCAAACAATGCATTTCCAAATGAAAATCTTCAAAAGATTTGACATGTGTTGTGATGGACTCTTGAAGACAAATCTTGCAAGTCCTTGTGAGACTCCAAGCCTCATTCACCTTTCCACAAAGGAAACACCTTTCCTTGGACTTGTCCTTCTTGTATTTGCATTTTGAACTTGAAGCTCCATCCTTCACCTCGGCCCCCTTGCTTTGGTTCTCCTTGGATGGATTGGTCTTCTTTTTATAGCATCTTGAGAAGAAATATCCTCCCTTGCCACAAAGGTTGCACTCAGGATCCTTTCTTTCCTTCACTAGGATGCCACCTATTGATGCCATGTGAATAAAAACCTGTGATATGATTCTACAAATGTAATTTGTGACTTTTAAAGAGACTAGATTTGAACATCTTCAACAATCTAGAAGGATCTACAAAAGATCTAGCTCACAAACCTAAGAATCAATCTTCATAGTAAAGAATAGTCACTTGGAAACTTTGCTTTGATCACTAAGACAAAAGCACACAATCTTTGAATCAAATGACTAAAGAAATCAGATCCAATATCCTATTGGACTCATCAAATACCAATGACTCTTTCTTTTGAAAGTTGAAATGGATATGAAAAAGATTTGACACTTAGATTTTCCTTTTCACTTGACTAGTTCTCTCAACACTTGAGATTCTTGAACAAAAGGTGGATTTGTTTCAAACACATGAAAATCAAACTTAATCACTTCTTTTGGACTCACTCTTGACCCAAATAATCTCACTCTTGAGACTTAGAATGAATTTGATTTGATGAAAACAAACTATACCACCAATTTTTCACAAAGCTTAAAAACTAGACAACTAGAGATTCACAAAGATCTCAACCATACATGAATACTCACATATGGACTCCTCCTCATTCTAGACATCAAATGGGATCACAAATTGACCCTCACACTCTCACAAAGAAAGTTGAATAGAACTAATTTGAGTTTCATACAGACTATGTCAATTTTTGCTCAACAAATTGAATTCAATCACTCCTATTGGATTCCACCAATTACTCTACCTTTTAAGACTTGGAATGAAATTCAAAATCAAAAGTTGTGATTTTTCTCACTAAGATATTGTGCTTCAAAGAGCTAATGTCACTTAGAAAGATTTGATCACCTAGGAGAATACAAATTCTCCACCAATAACAACACAAAATGAGCTTCTAGATCTTGCCTTCTACAAAGGAAGGAACTCTTAGAAAATTGGATCTCTCTCTACACATTTGCCATAGACACCTTAATGACTCTTTTCAAACCTCACAAACACTCAAACAAATTGAGTAGGACTGAATAATGTGACTTGGATCTCAATCTCTTTTCTAGAACTCTCAATTTAAACCAATCTATGTCAAATTCTACAAGGATGTTTTCTAGCAAATTTATGCTTCTAAACTTGACCCTATCACTCTTGAACAAATCTAGAGTGATGGTACAATGGATTTCATCCTCTCACCTTGCATATCACTCCTTAATCTATGATTTTTAGCAAAATCTCTCTAAACTTCAACATACACTCAAAAAATCAGAGAAGATCAATTAATGCACCTATTTCAAGCTTCAATTTTAATTTTTTGGCTGATCTAATCCGAGAACTAATCAAGAGATTAGATTCACTATAGAAAATGCTTGATTTTGCACCAAAAATCACTCAAATTGGGTATGTGAGTCAAATTCTACAAATTTTTGAAATTTCTCAATAAAAAACGGAGCTGTACGGCCTCACACGTGTGAAAAGGGTTCCTACAGCCCACAACAAGTTCTGGTCCAAAAATTTTGAGAATATCTATCAAATCCAACTTGCTACCCAAAATTTGACTAGTTTCCAAAAAAACTGCTAATTTTGGCTTTGATTTGGATTAACCCTATCAATTCCAACAAAACCTCTTGTACTAGGCTCTGATACCATGTGCAAAAAGTACAAAAAGAACCAAGAGTGGATCCTAATCTGATCCTCAAGAGGGATTGGTTGTCAGATTACTTGATCTATCAATCTACTTCAGATTAAGATCAATCTAGATCAATTCTAGACACAAAATCCTAACAAGAACAATCATTAATTGAAGGTAAGTGTACTTTATGGTTTCACACGTGTGAAACACTGTCTGAGTATGGACTTCAACCTGAAAATCAAGTACACATTGATAGAACCTCAAAACAATCAAAACAAATGTAGACAAATGGAGAGAATCACTCAAAATTGCTTCCAAAACCTAGATTGGTGTCACACATTGATTATGGCCAAATGTGGCTCTATATATACAATAAGTGGGAGCTCGTGGTACTGATTATCCCTCTGATCCCACATGTGTGAAGGTGCTTTGTCATATGATGATTCATCATGCAAAACTGACACTTGGACAAAACCTTCTATTTTGACCACTTTTGGTCCATTTTCCTTCTATATGGAGATCTACTTGAAAATCTTCTAGAAGTCAAAATTCGTCTACTTCAGCTTATTCCACACATGTGAGCTGTCCTCTACACATGGGATGTGACACCTAACCAAAGGATGTGGCTCATGCAATCAATAGATTGATGCCATGTGTCATATGTCTAGAAAACTAGTTTTTGGCTTTTTTAGCCACTAGAACTTGAATTAAATCATATGTACAACCTATATGATTATGGTACATGACAAGTACACTATTTTCACACGTGGGAACAGGATCCACGCATGTGTAATCATCCTATATACAAGATTTTTGCCCTCTACCAAGCTTATTTTTGCATTTTTCACAAGATTGAGGAGGTCTCTGAAGAAGGGATGGATGAAGAATGAGAGCCGAGAAATGCTAGTGACAGTTCGAAATTATGTGAGTCTCATGGTGAATCCCAAGTGATGGAATGACCATGTAGGAACTAGTATTTCTAGAAATTTGAAATAAATGCAAGTAGACCCCTCTTAAAAAAAGTAGAGTGAGCCACATTTTGATGGTGACCTCTAGTGGAGAAGCTAATTCCACTTGCAGTTTGTGAAATTGTGGAATTGCCACTTGGGCTCCACCTAAGCAACTCTCTTGCTTATTTAAGAGATCTCCTATTCTATGAGGGAGATTTACATGTATTGTCTCTACTCCTTTTTATGAATTTGAAGATCCTCCATGAGTTTTTGCAATCATCTAGCTCCTTGATCATGATGGTTTTCTTAAGTAATGCTTTTATGATCATGCCCTTTCATTCCTTTGTGTGTGGTTGTGGATTTATTTCTTGCTTTCTTTCCTTATTCATTGTGGATTAGTGGTGTTCTTGTTTGTGGATTAAAGTAAGCATTCAAGTAAACTATGTAGGCTGGAATTGTGGTTTAGATTTGCAAATCCATATACATTCTAGTTCTTGATGTTCTTGGGAAGCCCAAGAATCAAAAAATGTGTGTTTCTTGATTCTTGCACTTTGAAATGCTTTCTATTTAGTTTTCTTGTTTCTTGTTTCTTGATTCTGTTTGATGCATATTAGATTAGTTTCATTTACAAGGATTTGTTCAACTCATTTTTGCAACAATTAGAAGTAGGAATCTGCTAGGTGCTCATCCGACTAATAGGTTGATCCATCAATGAGCATCATGACTTGCATATTTTTTGTTAATGTGAGTATAGTTCAAGAGTGAACTAGCCCGAGTGTCCTCTGACAGACAAGACATTACTACAACCCGTTAAAATCTTTCTGTTTGATTGGGCAATGAATCAAGAAGATTAATTCATAAGACGGCCCATGAAGCCTGGTAGCAAACAGAATTAAAACCTGAAACAAACGTGCCAAACTGTAACAGACTTGAAGAAGAAGAATTAGTTGACAAATAGAAAATCAGTAAACATTTGGCACCATTGCCACTTGAACCCATACACATAACAATTGAAAATGTATTGTTTGTATGATGCAATCAATACTCAGATCCCTGCATAAAGTTTACAAACCTGTTTGCCGCTCTAGCGTGTTCCACAACAGTTCTGATCTTGATCTACAGTGTTCGATCCAATGTCGCCCATACCCTTTCTTGCATTTTCACGCTTTGGGCACTAGCCGACTTCGAACTTGCTCACTTGATTGAGTCTCTGAACTTGATCAATTGACCGAGTCCCTAAACTTGCTCACCTGACCGAGTCCCTGAACTTGGTCACCTAACTGAGTCCCTGAACTTGCTCACCTAACCAAGTCCCTAAACTTGATCACCTGACTAAGTCCCTGACTTGATCATCTGAACAAACCAAACCGACTGATACAAAGCACTTGATCATTGGAACGAGTCCCTAAACTTCACCATCCACCGAGTCCTTGCATTGATCACCAGACCGAGTCTTGCACTCGTACATTCGCCAAGTCCTTGTCTTATCCACGGACTGAAACCTGCACTTGAATATTTGCCGAGTCTTCTAGCTTATCCAACAGTCGAGTCCCTAAACTTGATCACCTAACCGAGTCTTTGACCTGATCTCTAACCGAGCCGAGTCTCCGACCTCTAACCGAGTCCTCCGACTTGACCGAGTCTTTGACTTGATCTCTGACCAAGCCGAGTCTTCAACCTGACCAAGTCCTTGACTTGATCTTTTACTAAGACAAGTCTCCGACCTGACTGAGTCTTTGACTTGATCTCTAATCAAGTCGAGTCTCCGACCTAACGGAATCCTTGACTTGATCTCCGACCGAGCCGAATCTCCAACATGACCAAGTCTTTGACTAGACAATTAGCTGAGCTGTTTATCACAACCAAGCTTTTGTAATACCCATCTACTGAATATTGTGACATTTAGTTGACGCTAGACTCCAAACTCTGAGAACTATCCATTTATTCTAAATTTGAATTCGGAGTTTATTCTAAAAACCAAAAGAAAAAGAAAAACGACAACACAAAACAGTACAGGCCTTACCAGATGGACCACCATTACGATCCCAACATGACAAAAGAATACCCACCCGAAATGGTATCACCCACATCTATACAAATCAGACATAATAGGTTCTCCCGAATGAAGTCCCAAATATAATGACCTTCCACAAACCCATTTGAGAGATGGGAACCAAATGGAACAGAGTCTTCACATGCTCGAGCCCATTTTCATGGGGCTGAATCATCGTTTGATAGTAGTTTGAATTGATCATGCTGGAATCGCAATCTTACAGTACCTTCACCTTCAATAATGTGAGTACTATTCTCACCAAGATGAACAAATTTCTTCGTGCTGTAAGACGTGTAGGAGTTGAAGATCTCACGTTGATTGGTCATGTGTTGAGTTGCTCCAAAATCAAGAGACCATGAACCATCCAAAAATGCGCTTTGGTCTTTGACCATAAATGCACCTTCTTCCACTTCGACCTGTGGAGATGATGAAACTGTGTTTGCTTGTTGATCATGTTGCTTGGCTGCATTCTTCGCTTGGAGAATTCGGCAATTCTTGATCTCATGGTTATTGCACTTGCAATACGTGCAAAACATCTTCTGTTTCGACTGTGGATTTGATGATGTCATTGAATTTAAGTCGGCTTCTGATTCATTATAGCCTTCTTGGAGATTTTTTGCTTCTGTCGCTTAGAGCCTTTGTTGACATATAGAGCCTAAGAGGGGGAAGTAGTCAAAGTGTCTTGACTTCTTCTATTGTCTTCTTGCAGCAACATAGTGATAACTCTAGTAAGATTTAAATCTAAGTGTGTTGATATGATCATCACCCAGTTCTCATATGTAGAGGGCAAGCTTGAAAGCAATGCCATAATTGCGTCTTGATCATCTATGACTGATCCGACAGTGGCCATCTGTTGCAAGAGATTCTTAAACTAGTTAATGTGACTTTGAAGAGAATCACCATTAGACATCTTGAATGTGAAGAATTTCCTTCATAGATGTAACTTAGTAGTTATGTCCCTCACATAATATAGTGAGTTTAGGATGTCTCAAACTTCTTTTGAAGTTTTAGCATCAGATATTGGTCCAATCTATGTATCTGATATATTTAGGATAATAAGCATGAAAGCTTTACTATTCTTCGATTTTCACTTTTAGTCTTATGTGTCGTCTTCAGGTTTTACTTCTATACCTGTAACAACATCCCATAACACGGTTGGCGATTAGCAAGGTCTTCATCTTAAATTTCCACAAAAGATAATTGGATCCATTCAGCTTGTCTGCGATAAGACCAGCTTTATTTTGAAAATCCATCTGGAACTTGTCAGAAAGAGGTATGTGAAAGATAGGTCAAACTCGAAAAGAAACGAACTCAAATGAAAAGTATTCGAATGACAAGAAAGAAAACTTATCGTGCGCAGCGGAATAAACTATCTTTCTCTTTCTCTACGCATGACTACGCCTATCATTTTTGAACAAAACAATAGTGATAGAAATCATGTTCGATCTTATAGTAACTAACTTTGAAATCATTAGTACTATAGTGGTTACGTAGCCAAACATTAAGCTTCAAATTATTAGACAAATAATTTGTTGCGAATCACTAGACAAATAATTAGTCGCGAAGAACTACAGAAACGCATACATTCTAAGACGAAGCTGAACACAATAAGAGATAGTATTCATTGAGTATGAAAAATCAAACAGAAGTAAATGAGTACAATAAGTTGCAGATCGAAGCCGCTTACTCTAAGCAATTTTTGAGCGGCTAAAATGAAAGTCTGAATTAAGCGCAATGCTGATAAGCAATAAGCGCAATAGCAATCTCTAAACAACTCTAAGAAGTGAGCTAGAATGCTCAGGAGTGTTCAAGCTCGTAGGCTTGAGAGAGAGAGAGAGAGAGAGAGAGAGAGAGAGAGAGAGAGAGAGAGAGAGAGAGAGAGAGAGAGAGAGAGAGAGAGAGAGAGAGAGAGAGAGAGAGAGAGAGAGAGAGAGAGAGAGAGAGAGAGAGAGAGAGAGCCAACTATTCAAATGCTTGCTGAACTTCTTGACTTTGAACTTGTTCACTTGAACTTGAAACTGTATGAATATGGATAGCTATTTATACTAAGAAATTAGGTCATCAATTACGATTGCCAGTTGGCTGGTATCCGCTGGCATCCATCCGGTTCCTTGTCATTGATTGCTGATAAGTGGTGAAAATTGGTCGTAAATCGTCTGTCTGCATAAATGAACCAAACTATTACTTCTGCAGAAATAAACTAAAATAGCCACAGGCGACAGTGTCGCCTTTACACGAAAAATTTGACAGTGTCTTAAAAACTGATTTAGGGTTGTCCCACATATTGCTAGAGTCATTTCCTTAACATTTGAGGCACTTTTAAAAAGGCAAAAAATGCAACTCTGCATATTTGCTTGCAAATCCTGACAAACAAAAAATGCGAAAAAAGCAACACTGCATTTTTCCATGAGATTTTTGACAGGCAAAAAATGCGACACTAGTAACACTCCGTGTAATTCTGCTGACTATGTAAAAACACTTGTAAAATTACAAACTGTGTAAAGACATAGAAAAATCCGCAAAACTGGATAAACAACGGATGAAGATTAAAATCGATTAGTCGATTAGTAAAAAGGAGACTAATCCAACACTCTCCCTTAATCTGAATCCTTGAATGCCTTGACCTTCAAACTTAGTTCTACACAGAATCTTCTGTGCATCCAAACTTAATGCTTTAGTAAAAATATCTGCTGTCATATCTTGCATTCTACAGTACTGCAATCTGATCTCTTCATTGAGAACTTTGCTTCTGACGAAATAATACTTCAGTTCAATGTGCTTACTCCTAGAATGAAATCTAGGGCTGGTCGATAAAGCGATGGCACTTTGATTATCACAAAATAATGTCATCGAAACATATTGATTTAGACCAATATCTGAGAGTAAATTCCTCAACCAAATTGCTTCCTTTGTAGCTTGAGAGGCTGCGATATACTCTGATTCAGTGGAAGATAGAGCTATCGAAGATTGCTTGCGACTGTTCCAGAAAATTGGACCATTGCTGAGGAAGAATGTAAATCTGAAAGTAGATTTACGAGTGTCTACATCTCCTGCCCAACTTGCGAGTGTAAGGATGTAAAAAATTGCTTCCTTTGTAGCTTGAGAGGCTGCGATATACTCTGATTCAGTCAAAGATAGAGCTATCGTTGGACCATTGTTGAGGAAGAATGTAAATTCGAAAGTAGATTCACGAGTGTCTACATCACCTGTCTACATCTCCTGCCCAACTTGCATCTGTATAACCATTGAGTAGATTGAGTTTGTCGTTGCCGACTACTCCATAACAAATGCAAAAGTCCATAGTATCTCAAATATATATCATGACTCTAATAAGAGCCTTCCAATGTGTTACACCAAGATTATTCATAAACTGACTGAGAGAGCTGACTGCAAAAGCTATGTCTGGCCTGGTATAGATCATGGCGTACATAAGAGATCCTATAATAGAATGGTAAGGATACTCACGCATCTGCTGCTTCTCAAGAATTGTTTGGGGACACTGGTCCTTTGACAATTTGAGTCCTGGTTCCAATGGTGAGAGAGCTAACTTGCAATTGATCAGATTATATTTGACTAAAATGTTGTAGATGTACCTTTGTTGTGTAATATAGATCAACTTCTATTTTCTGTCTCTGTGGATTTGTATATCGGGGTAGAAATGAGCTTCGCCCAGGTCGGTCATGTCGAATTCGGAAGATATCATTGTCTTGGCCTCTTTTATCAGATTGGTACCGTTGCTGAAAAGCAATGTATCATCCACGTATTAAGTGATAATGATAAAAGACTGTTGCACTGCTTTGAAGTAAACGTTTGAATCTAAAGAGCTAGGTGTGTAGCCATGATCAATAAGAAAAGTATTGATCCTTTAAAACCATTCTTGAGCATATTGCTTTAAGCCATAAAGTGCCTTATGGAGTTTACACACATGATTTTGTTTACCCTCGATAATATAACCTTCGGGTTGCACCATGTAAATGTCTTATTCGATAACTCTATCCATTTGATGTATTTTCAAATTTGCTGCAACGGCAAATGATAGCAAAAGTCGAATAGAATAATGTCTGACTACTGGACTGAAAATTTTAGTGTAATCGACTTTGTATACCTGAGAAAATCCTCTTGCAACAAGTCGTGTCTTTCTTCTGTTGATGCTTCCATATGCGTTGTACTTGACTTTGAAAATCCATTTGCAGTCAACTACGTTTCTGCTAGCAGGTAATTCGACAATCATCCATGTCTGGTTCTTGATAAGAGATGAATACTCTTTATCCATGGCTTCTTGTCAGAGATCGAAATCAGGCTGACTGAGTGCCTCTTGGACAGACGTCGGTTCTTAAACAAGGTAGGTTGTAGACTCGTCGATATGCGGGTTAGGTGGTTTGCTAGTTCTTGAAGTCTTCTTGATAATAGAGAAAGTTGATTGTTTCGATCATACTATAGTTGCTGAACTACAACATCATCATCTTATGATTCGCTGTTGATTTGTTGTTCATTGGATGTAGAAGAGCTTGGACCTTCAATGGAAATAGTTGCCTATGGAACTGGAAAGTTTAATGCATTAGGAGAATCTGATAGGTCAGCTACATGGGGACTGCCCTTTCCTTTGAGGTTTTGAAACTGATCTTCGATGAAGATGACATCCTGGCTAGTAAATATCTTTGACTCGATGGGATCGAACAACTTGTAGGCTTGATCTGAGGTAGTGTAGCTGATGAAAACACATTAGATACTCTGGAAGTCGAGTTTCTTCCTGAGATCACGAGGTATCTGTGCAAAAGCAGTACATCCAAAAACTCGTAAGTTTGATAAAGAAGGTTTGGCAAACTTCGAATGGTGTTTTGTCTGAGAGGCCTTTAGTAGGACATCTGTTCTGAATATAGGTTGTTGTTGAAACAGCTTCAGCCCAGAAGGACTTTGGAAGTGTCACATATGATAACATGCACTTTGCTGATTCAACTAAGGTTCTGTTCTTTCTCTCAACAAGACCATTTAACTGAGGCCAATAGGAGGTAATGTATTGTTGCTCAATGTCGTTGTTAAGGTAGTATTCCTTGAATTCATTGGAGATATATTCTCCCCCGTTATCTGAATTCAGTGCTTTGATTCGTTTGCCAGTTTGATTCTCAGCATGCTCTTTGAATTGTCTGAATTTGATGAAAGCATCTGATTTCTGTTTAATGAAATAAACAACTATTCTTTTGGAGAATTTGTCAATAAAGGTAATGAAATACTTTGCATCTAACAATGAAGGAGTTGGATAGGTCCACATATAAATGTATGAACAACGTCTAACAGACCTTTTGCTGCATGCATATGGTTTGATCTAAAGGGAATCCTAGCCTGCTTTGTAGCTATGATAGATAGGGAGATCGACCTTACCAGAAGGATAGTCGAGATCAAGAACAATGGATTGTCTGGACATGTTCAAAATAGATGCATGATTCAAGTGTCCTAAGCGATGATGTCATAATAATGCTTTATTGACTAGAACAGAGGTTTTTGAAGACTTGACTAGACTCAGAATAACAGTGTGTCAATCTATATAAGTAACCCTACCTCTTGTCGAGTACAAGGATCTTATCACTCCTATCGATAGTTTTGCTTTGATCAGATTCGAATTCTACTTGTGACCTAAGTCTGTAATTCTACTTACTGATAACATATTTGTAGAGATTTTAGAAACATATAAGACCTTTGATAGTAATTTGAATTGATCATGCTAGAATCACAATCTTACAATACCTTCATTGTCACCAAGATGAACAAATTTCTTCGTGATGTAAGGCGTGTAGGAGTTGAAGATCTCACATTGATTGGTCATATGTTGAGTTGCTCTAGAATTAAAAAATCATAAATCATCCAAAAATATGCTTTGATCTTTGACCATGAATGCGCCTTCGTCCACTTCGACCTGGGAAGATGATGAAACTGTGTTTGCTTGTTGATCAGGTTGCAAGGCTGCATTCTTCGCTTGCAAAATTTGGCAATCTTGAATCTCATGGTTATTGCGCTTGCAATACCTACAAAACATCTTCTTCTTCGATTGTGGATTCGATGATTGTTCTTGACTTTGAGTCGGCTTCTAATTTGTTGCAGCCTTTTTGAAACTTTTTTGCTTCTGCCACTTAGAGCCTTTGTTGACATATAGAGCCTGAGAGGAGGAAGTAGACGAAGTGTCTTGACTTCTTCTATTGTCTTCTTGCAACAACATAGTGATAACTCTTGTAAGAGTTAAATCTGAGTGTGTCGATATGATCATCACCCAGTTCTCATATATAGAGGACAAGCTTGAAAGCAATGTCATAATTGCATCTTGATCATCTATGATGGATCCGACAGCAGCCATCTGTTGCAAGAGATTCTTAAACTGGTTAATGCAACTCTGAAGAGAATCACCAATAGACATCTTGAATGTGAAGAATTTCCTTTGTAGATGTAACTTAGTAGTTACATCCCTCACATCATATAGTGAGTTCAGGATGTCCCAAACGTCTCTTGACGTTTTAGCTTCATCTATGTGTCCAAACTGTGTATCTGATATATTGGGGATAATAAGCGCGAAAGTTTTACCATCCTTCAATTTTCACTTCTAGTTGTCATCTTCAGGTTTTACTTCTGTACATGTAACAATATCCCATAATTTGCTGGCAATTAGCAAGGTCTTCATCTTAGATTTTCACAAATGATAAGTGGATCCATTCAACTTGTCTGCGATAAGACCGGCTTTACTTTGAGAATCCAGCTGGAACTTAGTCTGTCGATTGTATTGATGACGGTAAGATGTAGTAATGCCAACAACAGGAAATCAATTTTCTGATACTGAAAGGTTGAAGGAACTAAAGAATATGATATCAATTTGATATCACAAAAGATATCAAGTATTAGAGATCATGCTCTGATACCATGTCAAAAAGAGGTATGTGAAAGATAGGTCAAACTCGAAAAGAAATGAACTCGAATGAAAAACATTTGAACGACAAGAAAGAATACTTATCATGCACAACGAAATTAACTATCTTTCTCTTTCTCTATGCATGACTATGCCTATCAATTTCAAACAAAACAATGGTGATGAAATCACGTTCGGATCTTATAGTAACTAACTTTGAAATCATTAGTACTACAGTGATTACGTAGCCAAATATTAAACATCGAATTATCAGACAAATAATTTGTCGCGAATCACAATTAGTTGTGAATCACTAGACAAATAATTAGTCGCGAAGAACTACAGAAACGCTTACATTCTGAGACGAAGCTGAACGCAATAAGAGATAGTATTGATTCAGTATAAAAAACGAAACAGAAGTAAATGAGTACATTAAGTTGCAGATCGAAGCCGTGTACTCTAAGC
Source organism: Diphasiastrum complanatum (assembly GCA_029204225.1). NCBI lineage: Eukaryota > Viridiplantae > Streptophyta > Lycopodiopsida > Lycopodiales > Lycopodiaceae > Diphasiastrum > Diphasiastrum complanatum. The sequence goes on along the minus strand of CM055102.1, from coordinate 41,006,971 downwards.
AATTTTTGAGTGGCTAAAATGAAAGTCTGAATTAAGTACAATGCTAATAAGCAATAAGCACAATAGCAATATCTAAACAACTCTAAGAAGTGAGCTAGAATGCTCAGGAGTGTTCAAGCTCGCAGGCTTGAGAGAGAGAGAGCTAACTATTCAAATGCTTGCTGAACTTCTTGACTTTGAACTTGTTCACTTGAACTTGAAAATTGTATGAATATGAACAACTATCTATACTAAGAAATTAGGTCATCAATTGCAATTGCCAATTGGCAAATTGGCCATAAAGCGTCTGTTTGCATAAATGAACCAAACTATTACTTCTGCAGAAATGAACTAAAACAGCCACAAGCGACACTGTCGCAAAAATGCGACAATGTCGGCTTTTTGCGAAAAACCCGACAATGCCTAAAAAACTGATTTAGGGTTGTCCCACACATTGCTAGAGTCATTTCCTTAACATTTGAGACACTTTTGAAAAGGCAAAAAATGTGACTCTGCATATTTGCTTGCAAATCCTGACAGGCAAAAAATGCGAAAAAGCGACACTGCATTTTTCCACGAAATTCTTGACAGACAAAAAATGCGACACTATGGTAACACTCTGTGTAATTCTGCAGAATATGTAAAAACACTTGTAAAACTGCAGACTGTGTAAAGACATGGAAAACTCCATAGAACTGGATAAACAACGGATGAAGATTAAAACTGATTAGTCAATTAGTAAGAAGGAGACTAATCCAACAAACTTAGTTTGTCGATTGTATCGATGACGCTAAGATGTAGATACGCCAACAATAGGAAATCGATTATCTGATACTAAAAGGTTGAAAGGAACTGAAGAGTTTGATATCAATTTGATATCGTGAAAGATATCAAGTATTAGAGCTTTCGCTCTAATATCGAATAGTATTAGGCCCTGATAGAAGAATCAAAGCTCTGATACCATGCAAAAAATAGGTAGATAATGGAATGCGAAAATTTTCTACTTCCAATGCATGACTACGCCTATCAAAAATTGAACAAAATAGTAGTGATGGAAATTACGTTCAATCTTTAGCAACTAACTTTTGTTAGATACTAAGTGTTTACGTAGCCAAACATTAATTATTGAATTCTCAAACAATTTCTATCAATTACAAAAGCAATACAGAGATGCATGCACTCTGACATATACCGAACGCAATAAGAAATAGTATTGACTCAGAAAAATAAAATCAGATGCTAATGAGTGCAAGACAACTTGCGTATAGAAACCGTGCACTCTAAGCTATCTTTGAGTAGTTGAGAATAAGTCTGATAATAAGCAACTCTGCTGATAAGAAATAGCGCAATAGCAACTCTAAAATAAATCTCTAAAAGACTGAACTAGAATGCTCAAGAGAGTTCAAGCTTGAAAGCTTGATAGAGAGCTAACAACAATACTTTCTGATTGTGAACGATTTGCTTGATGAGAGTGCAGGAAGCATCGTGTAATAACACTCAACTCCTTCACAATTCACAATAACATTTTCAGATAATTTGTTATTTGATGAGATGTATGAACAACTAATTTATACTAAGTAATTAGGTCATGACCGTAATCTTGGCAATTGGTTCCACTTTAGATGAATACTATGGAAAGGCTTTGAGTGGAAGTGCCTCCATGTAGTTGAGGATCTGAATATCAGAAATATCCAAATATTTTGGGCACTTATAAATTCGTAAGACATTGTTTTCATCTACGAATAAATTTTTTGATTCATCAGTAGGTAGCCATGCAACATTTAACAACTCATCATTGTGTGAAAGAATATCAATAAAATTGATATTAATGATAGGTGTGTCTAGATCAAAAAATTGTTCGTTATCGGCTAGAGGAGTATAGATACAATCATCCTGATGTTGAGCACAATAATCGGCATTCACACAATCAATGGTAGCCAAACTGTGACTCCAGTTTATGATATCGGTAAATTCAACATAATGACCTTTTTCTTGGGTGGATTGGTATGGCTCAAACACCGAATTAGTAGTAGAGGATCCCTTGTCATGAAAATGTGCAGTTTTGAGTTTGCCAGATGAATCAATGGTAACAGAGCTGTCTCTATTACCAAAGGTGACGTGTCCTTTGCTCCAGTTGTGAATGACTCTTGCATTGATTAGCCATGGGCGACCAAGTAGTAATTCATAGGAATAGACATTACTAGGGATATTGAGTATGACTAGGTCTATAGAAAATTTTAGGCCTCCCTACTTTGATCAGAACTTGTGGGAGAAAGCCAGTAGGTCGAACCACACTTTGATCAGCCATCCTGGGCTGACAAGTGGGTTTGTGAGTTTGTCTCTCAGATTCCATTCTAACATGAGAGACGTGGAAATGATGTTGACACCTGAGCCACCATCTAGTACAACTAAGACTTCGTGAGAATGGCGATGAGTAGATGGAATCTTGATATTGCCCCTTTCACTGAGCGGATTTGTGAGGTGTAATGGCATTTCGAGCAGCTCGTCAGGGGTGGTGGTTTCAGTGGATTGGATTTGTTGTTTCCACTTACCCGCATGTTTTCAAAGAATGTGGAAAGGGAGAGTCACATTAGCTTGTAATAGATCCCCCCAGACTTCAGTGCGTTCAAGGATTTTGTTCTCAAAAGATGTGTGAGGCACTTTATGGGAGGTGGAAGAGTGTTGGTCTGCATTTTGAATTTGTTGTTGATATTGGTGATGCAACCTAATTTCTTCGGGTGAGTATAGACAATGGATGTCGAACCTCCACTTGGAGGTACATTATGTTGCTGGGTTTTGCTCGGTGCAACGGTAGGGGCTTGGCATTGGGTTTGTGCACGAGTCAAGACACATGCTGGATGATTTTTGACTGGCAATGTCTTGACTTGCATGGAACAGACAAGAGCTGTTGGTTTAGATTGGGAAGGACAATCCTTCACATGGTGTTCAATGCTGCAATTTTCACAAGCTGGTGATAAGCGAAGTTTATTTGGGCAGCGAATACTAGGATGTTTACCCATGCAGATAAAACATTCTCGTATTTCTAGAAGGTGATGCGTGGCAAACACAACTTGGTTAGGATTATAAGTTTGGGCATTGGGGTCAACCACTTGAGCATTAGGGTTATACGCATAAGAAACAATTGTCTCAATGGTGTACCCGAGTTGAGTAGTGTCTTCCACATAATAAGTTGTCGGATCGATGGTATTGAGATCAAGATAGTGGACAGCTTGTTGTGGAGCAGGTTGATTAACGACGAACTGTTGACGTGCTGGATACTGATTGGGTGTAGTTGGTCGTGATTGATAAACGCCTTGTCGCAGCATAGACTGTTGTGGATTGTAAGCATGGTATTGTCTATAAATGGGTCTGGGGTCCACTAGATAATGGTGTTTCAGTCGGGAACATTCATTGGCAGTGTGGTTTTGTGAACAGATAGAACACCATATATTTTCTCTTGCTGGAAAAGATTTATCAGCAATATTTTTCATGGCGGTTTGGAAATCAGCAGTGAGTTTATCCATGTGGGTTTGTTGAGCTTTCTGCCAAGTTTCCATTTGTTGTAGAAGTTGGGAGGATTGGGCGGTATTTTTGAACTTCAAGATGGTATGGATTTTCTGATTTCTTTTCTCTGTGATCAAAATTCTCATCGGACCCCTCGTCTTCTTCTCGGATGGCATCAGTTATTACGTCCTTAAGTTGATTATAAAGGTCAACAGGTTTTAGTTCTCAGCAGATATTTTTAGGAAGTCCAACCAAGAACAGTTTGATGGCCATTCTTTTGGTGATATTTTCGTCAATACACTCTACCTTGAGGCATTTAAAACACTCAATGTAGCTCCTAACAAACTCTTCATGATGCATCTTAATATGTGTGATTTAGATGAATGGGCTCTGAGTCAATTTAGAGGTTTGAAACACTTGATGAGAGCGTGCTTGAGGGTAGTCCAAGAAGCAAGATCAGGAGTTTCAAAGTTGAGATACCACTCTTTGGCAGTTCCATAGAGCACCATAGGGAATAGTCTGAACTTTTCAGTTTCAGAGGTGTCTCCATGGAAATGACATGCATTGTCAAAGTCTTGAAAAAATCTAACTGGGTTAGATTCTCCATCATACTTTGGCACATCGATTCATGGGATTCTGCGTTCTAGTCGAGGAGCAAGATCGGAAAATTCAGCACAATCTCGAGACATGATGCAGTATGAAGGGTAGAAAAACAGTACAGGTGATCAGTACAGTACTGTACTTGGTCAAAAAAAAGGTCAAAATGTTTTTTTTTTTTTGTAGAATAGTAGATTTTGACAAGAAATTGGAGTTTTTTGTAGTAATAGAATTTGTAAACAAAGATAGAAATTGTGGATAGGTTGAAAAATAAATTTACAATATCCGCGAATTTTGACAGGGTCTTTACACTGTAAAATACTATTTTTGTTGGATTTTTGAAAAAAAAAATTCAAGGGATGGAATCATGGATTTATTTTCTCTACTCTTCTGAATCCTATATTAATTTGTCTCCATTCATACTGCTATATTTTACTTGTGTTTTTCCACAGTCTGCATATTTACATGTAAAATAAGACAGGCGAAAAAGGTGACAGTTACAACAGTCTGTATTTTTACTCACTATTTATGATAGACAAGAAACGCGAAAAATGCGACACTAAATTTTTACATGCATTTTATGACAGACGACACTTGCCTAAAATGCGACACTGCATTTTTACATGCATTTTATGATAGGCGAAAAATGAAAAAAAATGTGACACTGCATTTTTACACAATTTATGATAGGCGACACTTGTCTCTAAAAATGTGACACTTGCCTTTAAAAGGACGACGGTTGCCTTTAGGTAAAGACAAGGCCAAAGGCAATGGGTGTCACGATTTTCACATTTTCACCAACGTTATTTTGGCAAAGCCTGACGTCGCAGCCTCTCTACACCCGTTCTATGCACTGTGCGATCAGATTTGACAACAACAACAGCAACCCATGATCTCCTACAGACGACATAACCACTTTTGTACCTTCTTCATCTGCAAACCTATAAAATTTATGTATACAGTAAATATCATCTCAGTATTCAAGATAGCAAAGCATGAGCGCAATAAGCGATACCAGTAAGCTTGTTTTTCATAATTGAGAGACAAACATTGTAGATGCCTTCACGCATTGATTCTTTCTTTCAGACAGATTGTCAGTAATAGGTTCATAACCTTTACAGTTTGTGATTAGCTTTGTGAAGCACGCAGTTACGTCCGCTATTGTTTTGTGCTCGCCTGCATTATTGGCTTGTATATTTTGTTATACTTAATCTGATTACAGCTCTGTCTGGTTTTGCATTCAGATTCGTGTCAATACTGCAATGTTTTTTTACATTCTGTCTGGCTGTCTATTTGATTTGTCTGGTTTTCTACTCTTCGCTTCCGGTACGACAGCGCATTAAAATTTTAAAATTATTATATTCTTGTGTTCGCCTACTAAGTCACCAGAAGTGCACGCACCGAGAAGAGAAATCGATTTATCAATTTTTCTTTCGACATGGTATTAGAGCTATAGGTTACAATTCTCTGATTATTTCAGAGCTTTAACATCAGAAACAATTTGATTACTCAAGCGGTTTTATGTACTTCATCTGATAACACTTACAAGTTGTACGACCCCAATACCGAGTAGATATTGTTCAACTGGGACATAGTCTTTATCGAGGATCAGTTCATTGACATCAAAGGCAAAGACATTGTTCCAGGAGAACCTTCAATGTCTGCCATTGACACGCCAATTCGAGGTTCAGGCTCAAGCATGTCCATCGTCGATCCACTATACGACAGCGAGTCAGATGAAGATGTTGCTACTACCCAGCAACAAGTCCCAAGAATGGTTCACCAGTCAATTCCTCCAAGAAAATCAAGTCGAGTGCGCACGCAGCCCACAAGGTATAATCTTGAGTCTGTCTGTCTTTTGATATATGAACCGACGACAGTCGAAGAGGCACTACTGGAGAGAAGCCATGGACAAAGAGTATTTCTCTCTGATTAAGAACCAAAAGTGGTCATTAGTCGAAGCTCATGTTGGCTACAATATCATCGATTGCAAATGGATCTTTAAGATCAAGTACAATGCCAATGGAGCAAATGATTGAAGGAAGGCAAGACTGGTAGCACAAGGATTCACTCAGATTTCTAACATTGACTACAGTGAGACTTTCAGTCCCGTAGTCAAGCATTCATCGATCTGAGCCCTCCTATCGTATGCTGCAACAGTCGACCTTCAAGTGCATCATCTTGATGTACAAACAAGTTATCTGACCGGAGTTATAGAAGAAGAAATCTACATGAACCAATCCGAATGATATATTCTGGAAGGTATGAAGAATCATGTCTGTAAACTCCATAAGGCACTTTACGGCTTGAAACAATCTGCCAAAGCTTGGTTTTAGAGGATCAACACATTCCTCATCCAACAAGGTTTCCAACCAAGCAGTGCTGATTGCAATGTCTATTTCAAGTTGGTGCAGCAATCCTTCATTATCATCACGTTATATATGGATGATATGTTGTTTTTCAGCAATAATATCATTTTGGTTAAGGATGTTAAACAGATGCTGTTTTCTGAGTTTGACATGACTGAACTGGGTGAATCTCACTTCTGTCTGGGCATTCAAATCCACCGAGACAGAGCGAGAAGACTGATTTATATCACTCAACACAGGTATCTTCACTATGTCCTTAAGAGATAATCTGATGAACTGTAAGTTAGCTCACTCACCGATGGATCCAGGCCTGTATCTGTCAAGGGACCAATGTCCTCTGACCAAGCAAGAAGAGGAGTAGATGAGAGAGTATCATTATCGATCGATACTTGGATCTCTCATGTACGCAATGGTCTATACAAGACCTAACATCTTTTTTGCGGTAAGCTCACTCGGCCAATTTATGGCTAATCTAGGCATTACCCATTGGAAGGCTCTCATAAGAGTCATGAGGTATATTTGAGCTACCATAGACCAGTGCATCTACTATGGAGAAGTCAACAATGACAGTCTTCATCAGCTCAGTGGATATTCTGATGCAAGCTGGGGAGGAGATGTAGACAATCGTAAGTCCACATCTGGATTTACATTCTTCTTCAACGGTGGTCCTATCTCATGGAACAGTCGTAAGCAAACTTCTATCGCCCTTTCATCTACAAAAGAAGAATACATTGCTGTTTTTCAATCTATTAAAGAAATATTTTAATTGAGAAATTTATTGTCAGACATTAGTTTGGATCAGTACAACCCTACAATTATATTCTGTGATAATCAGAGTGCTATTCCCTTATCGGCCAATCCTAGATTTCACTCTAGGAGTAAGCACATTGTGATCCGATATCACTATATCAGGAGCAAGGTTCTCAACAAGGAGATAAGCTTAACGTATTGTAGAACGCAGGACATGGTTGCAGATATATTTACAAAGGCATTAAGTGTTAATGCACACAACAAGTTTTGTGCATTGTTTGATTTGAAGATCAAAGCATTCATGGATCCAGATTAAGGGGGATGTTGGATTTATTTTCTCTACTCTCCTAAATCCTATGTTAATCTGCCTCCATTCATGCTACTGTATTTTACTTGTGTTGTCCCACAGTCTGCATATTTACACGTAAAATAAGACAGTCGAAAAAGACGACAATTGCAACAATCTGCATTTTTACTCACTATTTATGACAGGCGAAAAATGTGACAGTTGCACAGCCTGCATATTCACAAGTAAACTTGAATAGGCAAAAAATGCAACACTGTATTTTTACATGCATTTTATGACAGGTGACACTTGCCTAAAATGCGACACTGCAATTTTACACGCATTTTATGACAAACAAAAAATGCAAAAAATGCGACACTGCATTTTTACAACAACAACAACAACCCACGATCTCCTACAAACGACACAACCACTTTTGTACCTTCTTCATCTGCACACCTGCAAAATTTATGTATATAGTGAATACCATCTCGGTATTCAAGATAGCAGAGCATAAGCTCAATAAGCGATATCAGTAAGCTTGTTTTTCATAATTGAGAGACAAACATTGTAGATGCCTTCGCACATTGATTCTTTCTTTCAAACATATTGTTAGTAGTAGGTTCATAACCTTTACAGTTTGTGATTAGCTTTGTGAAGCACGCAGTTACGTCTGCTATTGTTTTGTGCTCACCTGCATTATTGGCTTATATATTTCGTTATACTTAATCTGATTACAACTGAAAAAAAAAGATGTTCTGACAAAAACTAGTAAAATCTTTGAGATAAAATTCGCGGGGCTGCTGGAGGACTGATCTTTGATAGATCTAGCCTCAGTGAAGCCGACGATTTTTAAAACCAAGATTTAGTTGAGAACCAAAGGATTTTGATAGTATATCAGGGTATTTTCAAAAAATCTGACCAAGGTCAAAATTTGTGGAGGTCATAGGATGAAAGATCAGTGTTTTTTATGGCTGCAAACAATTCGGCAAATTCTGATATACCTGTTTGGTTGAAAAAATATCACTCACTTCTTTCAGAGAAAATGCCCAAGTTGACACTTTTGTTGCTTCCCTCCGGCTTGATGGGTTGCTCAGCAACTCATTTAGGACCTGAAGAGAAGTCTTGTGCTGGAGTGTTAAAAAAAATCAGTTAAGCACACACACAAGCACGATAAAAATGCGAAAAAAAAACAAGAAATCTAAATAGAAAAATCTTAAAAAGCCGCAAGGGTGCCAATGTTGGAAGTAAATCTACTCCGCGATGGTGGTTAGGTCTAACGAGGGTTCGTGCATAGTATAGTGGTAGACCAGTCGTCCACTTTCTAAGATCTACAAAGCTTAAAACTGTGAAATGAAAACATAAATGAAAAGGAGCACCAAGGCTTACCAACTGGTGCTCGGAATGGAAATAACTAAACTTGACTAAGGCTTCCCAACTAGCCAAGAATAACAAAATAACATGATCTTGCTAAGGCAGTACCCAACTAGCACGATCTTTACACTAATTCTAATCTAACCCCCAAAGGGAATTGGAAATATAAATTGCGGCTAAATAAAATAAAGCAATAAAATGCATGCCACAAAAGAAACCTTTGAAAAGGAGGCAAGAGGAGGCCCGAGCACCTTCCCTCAAGCTATGCACCTCTCCAAAGGGAACACAGGTGAAATAGCAAGATATCTCCAAATAGACAAAAGTGTTGTATACATGAGAAATACCTCTCCTCTTATAGCATGGAGGGCCTTCCATAAGCATCCACTAGCTTATGGGATTAGTTCTAATCTAGCCATTCTAAGGCCTCTAAAAAACTTCTAACTTAGAACTTAGAACTTTAGAAGTTTCTAACTCAGGACTTAAGATAACTTAGAATCTTTCTAAGCTTAAGTTTCTTAAGTCTAAGTTCTAATCCTAAGTTTAAGTTATTTTATTATATTAAGCTTCTACCCATGGACTTACAAAACATATGCCATAGTAGGAGTTCATTGGCAAAATGAAAAAATAAAAACTGGGCATTATATTCACAAAAAAATCATGACAAAGTCTTAAATTACAAATACAAAATTTAGATTATCAATTATACTATAGACTTTCAAAAGATTATTGTATGTATCTCATTGAAACAAAGAAACAAAAAACGTGTAAAATGATTATGCTTATAAGTTTCAATACAACTATTACAAGAACATTCAATGTATTGTGGCTCAACTGAATAGAGCGTTCAAATGGATAGTCTCAATTTCTCGGTGGTGCGATACGTTGGCTTATACCAAAACTTGGCCTACGCCCTATTCAAGCAAATGTACAATTGTATATACTGATTGACTAACAAAATCTATGCAACGGAGAACAAAAAATAGAACAAATGAACAAATGAACAAATGCAATCTTATGTAATCATAATAGATTTTAATAGAAAGTGACAATTTTTTAAGAACTATCATATAGTTATCAAGTGATACAACTCTATTAGCATACAATCCCATGAAAAACATTTGGATTTTAGATTTCTTTTTGTAGTAATGTCTCTCAGATCAAGTCTCAATCATTTATTATTAGGCCAATGAATGAATTTTTTTTTTTTTAAACTTAAAATGTGTCAATGTGTATTGTTCACCCATTGTGGTTTTACAACTAGTTCCAAAAACGTAAACTATCAAATATTAGATGCAAATGTGGTAGTGTTTTCATTGCAAGGCATTTCTTTTAGATGTCCAAACTATTCGTTGTCACACATAAGGAAATACCTACTGAATATTTGATTGGGACCAAATAGAAATTGATTATTGATGCATTTATGTATCAAAACAAATGTCGATACATTTTTCTATTCATCATCACAAAGGACATATTACTGAATATTCAATTACAACCTGATAAAAAATGAATATTGATGAATTTATGTAGCAAAACAACTATCGATACTTTTTTTTTAGATGTCCAAACTATTCATCATCACACATAAGGACATACATACTAAATATCCAATTACAACTTGATAAAAAATGAATATTGGTGAATTTATGTAGCAAAACAACTTTCAAGATACTCTACAATCAATTAACACCAAAACATATATCTTTTGAAGGAACTAAATTTGATGCAGATGCTTGCGTGCTTCCAAACAAATAACTAGACAATGTACGAATCAAATTTTCACTCTCCTCAAAGCACTCCCTCATTTCATTTTGTAAATGTGACGGAGTTATGCGCTGAACTACACAAAGGATTTCACTGACACTGAATAATCTAGTTTGTCCTTTGTTTTCAATTATGAAGACCACAACATTTGAATCATCCTCATCATACTACAAATCTTTGACTTCTTAAAGGTGTCATCACCTCTCAATTTAGACATAGTTAGATTTTGCCTATCAGTTGATGGCAGGAAAATGTAAGGAAAGTTTGTAAATGAATAACTTGATACTCCTATTGTAGGATCCGTATTTGAATCTTTACGGCCTTCATTCTAGGTTCTTTTTTATAGTGCTTTCCTCTTTGTTGAGTTTTGGCATAGACATGCACTTTGTAAGCTTCTTGTCGAAAATAACATTTGAATCCATTATGCATTATACAAGAGAAATTAAAAACAACTATGTTGCTATAAAAAAAACAAATGTATTTTTTCAATGTGAATATGACATTTGGAAACTAAAATAGAAATTTTGTCAATAATCAAATATGCAACATCAAGCATTCACCATAAGCAATCACCAAGTGAGGAGGCGGAAGAAGAACACGCAATATCACTCTCTCACACTAACTTCATACTAAATGTAAAATGTACATATAAACTCTGAACCCTGAGAGAGAGAGAGAGAGAGAGAGAGAGAGAGAGAGAGAGAGAGAGAGAGAGAGAGAGAGAGAGAGAGAGAGAGAGAGAGAGAGAGAGAGAGAACTTAGGAGTAGACTACTAGACTAGACTACGGCTAGTTATAGCTGGTAATAGTTGTCAATAATAAAGTACATTGTGAACAGTAACTAAGAAGTGTAACTTCGAAGCGAGTGATCATTCAGACAAACAGAGATCAGTAATGTGAAAAGTATGAAGCCTCAAAACTCTGAATGGCAGTACTAGACACTGTCTAGTGTGATTTGTTGTACTCCAAACAAACAGATGAGAGATTTCTTGACACAACTCTTCGACAGATGGCACTTTTCACAAAGACTAAAAAAAATATTGTAAAACTTTTCCACTCAACAGATTTTCAATCTGTCTGATGCAGCCCTGGCCTTTCCGATGTCTTCAAGACTGTGTCTTTGTTCCCCACTAATAACTGTGAGCTCAAAAACCTGCAAAATACACCAAGAAGGATTTCTTCCAACCGTTTTTGTCTCTCCAAGCTTTCACCTCCTGTGAAGGACTTTCTCACTTCATTGCGGAGCCTGTGACAAGTTGTATTCACTTATTAGGCACGCAGGACTATCGTAGCTCTGATACCATGTCAAGAATCAGATATGCAACATCAAGCATTCACCATAAGCAATCACCAAGCAAGGAGGTGGAAGAAGAACATGCAATATCACTCTCTCACTAACTTCATACTGAATGTAAAATGTACATATAAACCTTGAACCCTGAGATAGTTTGGCCAATAAATATTGAGCGATAGGATGAGTGCCATGATACTTTGAAGTTGATCTCTCACTTGCTTCTAAAAGAAAAAATCCAAATAGAATATTTAGATGAAGTTAATCTCTCACTTGCTTCTAAAAGAAAAAATCCAAATAGAATGATTAGATGAAGTTAATCTCTCACTTGCTTCTAAAAGAAAAAATCCAAATAGAATGATTAGATGTAGTTAATCTTGATTTCCATATTCAGTCACCCATAATAGACTCATTCACGTCCGAGAGAGAGAGAGAGAGAGAGAGAGAGAGAGAGAGAGAGAGAGAGAGAGAGAGAGAGAGAGAGAGAGAGAGAGAGAGAGAGAGAGAGAGAGAGAGAGAGAGAGAGAGAGAGAGAGAGAGATCATGAAAGAGTTAAAGGTAACCAACACTCCCAGTTTTAGGAAGGTGTGTAGCCCTTGTTTTCTTCCGTTAAAGACGTGGTTCAAATGTTTTTTGTTGGAAGATGAGTTCCACAAAAAAGTCCAAACGCTGTAGGGAGGGAGCATGTGGTGACATTCTGGAGTAGGATATAATCGTGTGGTTCGGGAGTTTTGATTAGTAGTCTATAATGTTCTCTCTATTTTTCTCTTCATGTGTGTTTAGGGTGGGTGTGTGTGTGCGTGCATGTCTTTGTGTGTGTGTTTCATGCTACTGGTTTACGGTTTGTGTTATATATTAATTTATGTTTCATGCTTGAGAGAGAGAGAGAGAGAGAGAGAGAGAGAGAGAGAGAGAGAGAGAGAGAGAGAGAGAGAGAGAGAGAGAGAGAGAGAGAGAGAGAGAGAGAGAGAGAGAGAACTGATACATCTAACATTTTCAACTTTTGCAGAAGAAGAACCATAAGTTGGTTTCAAGAAAAAGAGTTGCAAGAGAGATCAAGAATATTATTGATAGGATAAATCACATGAATATCGATTTTGGATTATCATTGGTCCTAGATGATGCTCTTGTTGATGATGACCCCTTGCATGATATAATTAGTTCATCAATGCCTTGTGATTCAATCCATGTCTCCAAATCTCTAGAACGTTCTTACCACCCAACCACACCTATCCTAGATGTTGCACATGAGTCCTCCACGATACTCCATGTGGATTCCACAAACTTGACCACCCCTTTAGGAAAGAAAACACGTCTTGGACGTATTATGACTAGTTTGAAAGATAATTGCAAATTACTACGCACTGTTGATGTGTCAAAAGACATTCTAGGTTCTTTGTATGACCTTCCTCTTCCACCTAGCTTGCAACCATTAGTAAAAACTTTTATTAGAAGTAGATATTCGTGTTGGCCACTCCAATTAGCATTACCATTAAATGGAACACCATTTACGTATTGGGGTTGAATGTACATGATCATGCCTAGTGAACACTTTCACGAGGCTAATTTGGGCCTTTTTGCATTGAGTAGTATTGAGGTCCCTTTAAACAGTGTTGTGACATTGATGCCATATGCAGGACCTCAATACAAGTAGGGTGATTGGCATGCTTTGTGTCGTCACCAATGGAGGATGCAAGTATATGGCTTGAATTCAAATGCTTGTTCTTTAGAGGAGCAACGCATGCAAGGAGGCAACATCTCAAGGGTAAATCATACATACATTGATGGATGTCCAGATGTGCATGGAAACATTGCTGCATATATAAATAGTTCCATTGGCCACCCTCTATTGACGAATTGTGATTTCGAAGAACGCACCAATGGAAAAGAAGAATATTTTACTAGGAATGTAAAGGGCACTTATGTAATGGTCTGTGCCACTAGATCTATCGGGTTTGGGGAGGAATTGTTCATCAAGTATAGTTTCAACCGTCCTCTACCCAAATGTTTGCAAAAGACAATAAGTCAAATGTGAAGATTTAAATTTTGTTGATAAGTAGAGATGTATAATCCATGCATCTTGATTGTATTTGGTTTGTGTCATTAAATATGTTAAATGTTAGGAGCATTATTCGTCATTTGCCTAGATTAGATGTTAGGAGCATTATTCGTCTTTGAGTTCATTGAATGTTTACAACTTGAAACGACAAATCTGTCTAATAGATACATTGGTATGTTCATATGCAACATTTAGATCTATCAAGTATTGGGAGAAAATGTTTATCAAGCATTGTTTCAACATACTTCTTGTTATTTTGATATACCGGATTCTTCATATTCATTTAGTGTTGGAGACAATGATCCTCGTAATGGTCGACGTAGACGACGAATGCAATACAATGGTCCACATATAAAGCAATTACCTCGTCGTCTATCCATGTGAAGCATTTTTATGCTCACATTTTATGCAGAATTTTTGGTACTGTTGACGAACTCTTTTATGATATTACATTTGGCTGGACTTATCTACCAAGTGTTAAATGTGAATGGTGTTTTCCTGATGATGTATTTTGTCAGTTTGATATAGATAACAATCATCATTGTCAATGTTACGCTTTTAACCGTTTCAAGAACTTTATTTCTGAAAATTTGGCCATGTCATCTGTACAGATTGTAAGATTATTAATAGTTCTCTCTTATGAAAATCGATAGAAAAAGGCCTAAATTATATTACTCTTAGACAAGCCAATGTGAATGAAGTCGCTCTGGAGCTGTATTATGGATGGTTTATACTTATGGAATACGTACCTTCTTACGATGTTGTAGACAATAAAACTAAAAAGGAACATGTTACATTTTGCAAAAGTATTGCTTTAAGTCATATTAGAAAGGGAAAATGGCTTCACGGAAACATTGAATCTATTTCCAAAAATGAAATTGCAAGGGATGAACTACTTTGGCTTACAAACTCTCTATATGTTAATGGAATTGATAAAGCACAACATAATCTATGTTTCATGTGTAGATTCTTTGTGCAAAATTTGGCCATAAAATGACTTAACAGTCTGGATTTTACTCCTTTCCCTAACGATCAATCTAATCTTGTGGAGGATCCCTTATCATATATAATGAGCATTTCTACAACATTTTACCTGAATTTTTTCTAAGAAACAATTCTCTATCTTACCTCCTTTGCACTTCTAAAGCCCACAAAGACTCTTTCAGATGGATTACCAATGCTCACGATTGCTGTTTTACCATACTTGCCAAATTTCTCACAGGAGCTCTTGGTATGTTGTCACCCTTCCTCATGGAAGGAGCAGGCCTTAAGGCAAATACATACAAGAGTATCCTTTGAGCTAATACGATTTTACACTGGCAATGTGAGTCATGAATGGATTTCTATCTGAACTTACCATCTCTGATTACCAATATGTGGGTCGCATATATCTCAAAATGCTATGAGAACATTCCCCTAGATGGCCCAGAGGGTTTAAAAATGTCATGATAAAGGCAATAAAATATGCCTTTAAATATTCCAGATATGAGCTTTTATACTTTAAATGGATCATTCACGCGAAGTTTTCAATTGGTCTTGGAAGGCAAAACAATCACAAGACTGGCTTTCTTTGGATATAAATTTACTCTATCAATGGAACGACTTCTTGATTGATAATTGTATTGTCAGGCTTGGAAACGGAACCTGGAGATAGACACGAGGTATCCCTATAGGTTTTTCTTGCTCACCTACGTGGTGGTGTAATTGGCATCTTTCCTTTTTGAAGCACAATTTATTAAGAGACTTGCTAGACTGGGTGTAACCTCGTTTATGAATGACTTTTGACATTTTTTTAGATATATAGATGACATTTGCTTTATCAATAACCCTAATATCGAACTTTTTATGGACAAAACACAGATAGGGACTTAGAATTTGCTTTGCACAAGAACACAGATCATGCTACACAGTAACACAGATAGAAAACACTCTCCACTACAAGCTCACATAGCAACTGTATTTCTCAAAATGAAATTACACTGTACATATAGTTGTTCACTCAGGCAACCCATGCATGACCCATGTTGCCGTTGGCAGAACGCGTGTCCCGTCGACTTGCCTCGTGGCGAGGCCAACTGATCCTTATCCACTGATAGGACCCACATTATAGTAGCATAGTGATTTCACTTTAATTCTAACTCTCTCCCTTAATGTAGAGTCTACTTTTTATACAGTCATATACATAGCTTTAAAGTCAATAAACTTTAAGTACAGAAATCTTTGATCTAAACTTATCAAACTTTTCTCCAACAAGTGGCTTAGTGAAAATATCAACTAATTGTTCTTCTGTGCTACAATGAACAACATGAATTTCACGACTCAGTAGCCTCTCACGTATAAAGTGGTACTGAATCTCAATGTGTTTAGTTCTCGCATGGAACACTGGATTCTTTGCTAGCTGAATGCCACTCTGACTGTCGCTATGTAATGTCGTGAGATTTTTCTGCTTCATGCCAACTTCTTCCAAGATTTGTCTCAACCATATAGCTTCATGTGCTGCACTACACATTGCCTTATACTCTGCTTCTGTGGTGGATAGAGCAATTGTACTTTGCTTTTTACTAGACCAAAAAAAGCAACTACCACAAACCTGGAATACATAGCCTGTGGTGGATCTACGATCATCATAGTCAGCTCCCCAATCCGCATCCACATAGCCACACAACTCAGGTAAACCATCATGCTTCCTATAAATCAAGCCATAATCTGAAGTGCCTTTCACATAACGCAAAATGCATTTAGCTGCCTTCCAATGCATTTCCGTAGGTCTTGCCATAAACTGACTTACAATGCCAACAACATTGCATATATTTGGTCTAGTTGTGGTAAGGTAAATCAAGCTCCCTACTAACTGTCTATACAACGTACAATCAAATGACTGTGACTCATCAAGATTAGAAAGCGTTTTACCTGGTTCAATAGGAGTATTTACTGGTTTGCAATCCTGCAACCTAAACCTGTGCAGCAACTCTTTGACATACTTCACCTGTGTTAAACCCACTTCGTGTCCTTTTTGCCACACCTCTACTCCAAGGCAATAATGCATTAGGCTGAGATCTGTCATCTCAAATTGTTCCATGAGGTCTTTCTTGATCATGTCTATCATCTCTTGATTATTTCCCATAATAATCAAGTCATCAACATAAAGAGCAATCAAAGCAACCATACCATCAAAGCATAAGACATATAGATTTAGATCAGAATGTGTTCTCACCATCCCCTTTGAACGAAAGTAGACATCAATCCTGCTATACCACGCATGTGGTGCATTACCATAAAGCGCTTTCTTCAAGCGACATACTTTATTTTTCTGTCCCTTCGCTGATCCTGGAAAGCCATCCATGTCACGGCTCTCCAACAATCTCTCAAACCACTTAGGGAGCTTTCTGTCAGGTGATCGGCTTCCTGGTGAAAATGTATCCCATGGTACATCCTTCTCCTTGCGTGTGTCACCTGCAACTTCAATCCTTCTTGCACCAAAAGGTTTGTCCCTACCTCTCCAACCTATCTCCTGAGGTTGAGTAGAGATGTATCCTCTTTTTCATCACTTGGAAGGTCAATGAATGGATCATCATTAGGTGGTATCTCACTATACCATCTTTCCTACTGGATGTCTCTATCTTCTCAGCATCCTCGTCTTCATACATCTTGGATTCATCAAAGATAACATCACGACTTATATGGACTTTGTTTTCCACTGGATCAAAACATCTATAGCCCTTCACACGATCATCATATCCTAGGAATATACACTTGATAGCTTTTACATCAAGTTTACATCTCTCTTCCTTAGGTTTGGTTCACATCCTTCACAAAGCAACGATCATGGGCGAATTCTACTTTCAACTTTTGATCAGTAATGACTCCAACCGAAAGTAGATTTCTCTTCAAACCTGGTGCGCAAAGTACCTCCCTCATCATTCTACTTTTGCCATCAGGTAGTTGGATTGAAACGGTGCCTATCCCCTTGATCTTGCACACCTCGCCATTTGCTTGTGAAACGGACGTTTCATTATCCAACACTTTCATGCTAACTTGTCATGTGTCTTGTGGCTCCCGAGTCAATATACCACGCTTGATCATCTTGATTAGATGACAATGCAGATATGAAGATGTTAGAGTCTTCAATCTCACCCTCATCGACAAGGTTACCTGCTTGTTTTGGTTTCCCCTTGCCTTGTTCCGCCAGGAATTTGCGATTCACTCTTCCGATGGCCCTTTTTACCACAATGGAAGCATTTGTCTTTGTTCTTGGTCTTACTAGAAAATCCCTCATCCTCCTGAGACTTGACAAATTGCTGCTTAGACTTCTTCTTGCTCTTGCTCTTGCCTTGTTTTTGGCGTGTCGCAACTGCCTGATCATCAATATTTTGACGTCTAGCTTTCACCATTTCTCGCCGTTGCTCTTCCTACATCAAGATTTTTGTGAGCTCGTCAAAGGTTGGCAATCTTTCTCTTGATGCTATTCTGCTCACAAACATTTGATAGGGTTCTGCAATTCCACACAATGCATTGTGCACCAGCTCCACATCATGTATGCGCTCACCAATAGAATGTAGTTCATCCCTCATTGTCTTGATTCTGGTCATGTACGTCTGAATGTGCTCTCCTTGTTCCATTCGGACACTGTTCAGCTTTGACTTCAGAAACATGATTCTTGACGGATTTGACATCTCGAACTGCTCCTTAAGCACATCCCATGCCTATCTGGGTGTAACAGCATCACAAATGTGGGTAATGATGTGATCCTTCACTGACAAGTTAATGAAGGTCAAAACTTTCCTCATCTTTTTGTCAAACACTTTGATATCCGCTTCATTTGGCGGCCTTCTCTCATCACCTGTGACGACTTCCCGCACGTCTTTCTCCATCAGTATGTTTTTCATTTTGGATTTTCACACTGCATAGTTGGAAATTCCGTCCAATTTGCTACTTTCACTCGAAATGGACTTTGCAAAACTACTTGAAACTTCTGCCATAGGCTAAAAACAATATGTCGAGGCCAACAGTGATGTCAGAAGTTGAAAATAATGACCTGCACTTTTTCCCTTACCAGGCCACTCACCGCTTTTCCACCAATTTGAAAGGCTCTGAGCACTTTCTTCGCTGCAATCACTCTGTTTTGCGGTAGCGTACTTGCAGGTACAGTCTGGGTTAGCAACATCAACTTGCAATACTACCCAGTCTAGATGAATATCCAAAATAGCTCGTAAAGCATGAACGACTGTCTCACAACCGCCGGGAGTAGCACACCCAAATTTAAAATGTTATGTGCCAAATCCCAAACTAATAGCAATTACAATGGAAGTAAAGCTAGAAGCAAGAAGAGAACAAGACATTCATGATAGCATATCAATAGAAAGTTAGAAACAATGAGATTACAATGGAATTGCATTAGCAATGAAAGAAGGAGTACAATCAATGGAACTGGAGCATTGATTATGTGGATAGGGCACATGAGACCTAGCAATGGAGATCCCTATGGCTCACGTTTACAAAAAAGCTAGAAGCTTTCACTTGCAAATGAGCCAAAAGATTCACAAAATGATGTCTCTTGCCTAGTTATAGACAATGCTCTTACTTAATTTAACTTAACTATCTTGAGGGATAGTCAGCCCTTGTTAAGTATTATTCAAATTTAGAAGAATAAAAAAATTGAAAAAAAGTTAATTTAATTTTCAAAGTCATCTAGGAGTGACATCTCATCTTTTATCCTCGCAATATCAGCTTACCACCACAACGGCATAGCAGATAGAATATCATCAAAATAGCGCAGTATATTATTTTCTCGCAAACAAAAAAAACCTTTTGTTTTTGGTCTCCAAGTAAAAACTTTAGGCTTAAACAGACTAAACCCGTCACACGACCTTCATTCCAGGGCAGACCTGCCCTTCAGCCGTCACTCTTAAACCCTTCTCGGACGTGGATTGCTGGCGGAGTTGAACGGTCACGATGAGTAAGGGCGAGAAAATCGACGGCTATTAGGTCTCCGAAGACTATTCTTATTAGGGCTTTTGATTTTCTCGAAAGCTTTCGAAGCTATGACGATACGATCCATCCGATAAATTCTGTCCTCTTTTTGGCATTTCGTTTTCGTCCGATCCAGCTTTTACATGGAATTTGCTAGCCTTCGATTCTGTGCTCAGCATTTGTTGATGAAATTTTGGAAGGATTGATGTGTTTGGTGGATTAGATCTGGTTGTTTATAGGGATTTGGCGTGATTATTGTGTTTTTTGATATTTGGTGTTATGGCGTTCATGTCGAGATTAGGCAGTGCCTTGCGGCAGGCAGGCAGAAGGTCCGATCCGCTTCGGTTGCGTGGAGCAGATGCGGTAGGCGCATTGTCGATGCCGGCTGTGTACGTTGTGAGCCGTGGCATGGCTAGTTCCAAGTTGTTCGTCGGAGGTTTGTATGAACTTTTTTCCCCTCGATATTTTGTAGCAATTTTGTTTTGCAATCTGCAAAGTATGTCGATAAAGGGAAGAATATGTAATCGAAGATGGAGCATATTGTGTTGTTCCTGCTTTCGTTGCACTGAATGCTTCGATAGATATTTCTACTCATAATTGTAAACCCTCGCTAATTGTCGTTAGAAATATCACGCCACATGAATTAGTCATTTATAGTTGTACTTGTACATAATACATCACTCCAGCAAATCTTTTATCATTTATACATTTGCTTCATTCTACTTGCACATAGATCCGGGTACATAGAATCAAAAACTTTTTGATAAAGTTGTTCATGGTATTTTTTTTTCCAGTTCATAACCTAGAATTCTTTTACGGTTACCATATGTATTACATAGCTTAGATTTCAGATCGTATATTCAAGTATCGCAATAGAGGACCAGAGCTAGTAGGTTTGAGACATTTTTTCCCCTACATCACGTGAACTAGATTTTGAAGTTGATATAACTCGAATATGGTATGGTTTCTCTGTTTCATGGATATTGAAATAGCTATCAAACTTTTGCAAATGCTAATTTTTCAAGAGTCAAAATTCTATTTAGTTTTTGGCTAAATGTTAAATCATGAGGGGCATTGAGCATGAACATAAGGAAATTATGTTCATGTACCAGCCTGTTTATTCATGTAGTCATAATAAGTTTGTTTGATTTGTTATCACAGCGACGTTATATAACAAGGATAATTTGGAAGGATTCTCATTTAAATTTCAAGCCTAATTTGGAATGTTTCAGGTCTGTCCTGGGGTGCTGATGAAAATACTCTGAGGGAGGCATTTTCGTCTTATGGTGAAGTAATTGATGGTGAGCATTCATTTCTTGTTGCAAATACGAGTGAAGATTCAATCTACATTCATCGTATTGAGTTACTTGATGTACTTTCGTAGATTAATTGTGATGTCAAGGCCCATGATAAATGATTATATCAATCATTTAAGGAGCCCAAGTACTTGTTTTCTTGGACCATCTGTTCCAGTGCGATGCAATGCTGGGGCATTGTTTTGATCAACCTTACATTTGGGAAGTTTTGTCCAACTGGGTGAACCTCTCAGTGGAAGAGGACTCCAATTTACCGAATGGTGCAAATCTCAGAGAGTTCATGTAGCAACCTTGGACTCGGTTTCAGTCTGTGGCCCTTATGCTGTTTGAAGCCAATAATTGTCTTGGTCTGTTGGCTGATTGGCAGGAGGGCCTTAGATTGGGCCCTCTTCCCTCTTAAGCATTAGTTGAGATCAAGCATCTATGCATTGCTGCTGTTCTCTACCTTTCTCTCTACACCAAGTGGCACATTTCTTTACATGAGTATGTTTTTGTTTGCTCTTTCATCTGGTGGTGTGTCTGCCCTGATGCCATGAGTTAAGTGGAGAACTTCACTTTAGTAAATCCTTGTGTACGCATTGTAAAAAATCAATACTTTTTATAATTTATCATAATTCGAATGCAATAATTAGCTATCCTCAAGATGAAAAGTGTTTCGTGGTGCAGTCAGGATAATAACAGACCGTGACACTGGGAGATCCAGAGGTTTTGGCTTTGTAAGTTTTACAAATAATGAAGATGCCGAGTCTGCGTTGCAAGCAATGGATGGACGGGTATAAAATTTCTGTACCTACCAGTATAATCTGTGGATATTGTGAAAATGGAATCTTTTTTTTTCTACTTAGTGTCATGTTCATCTCAAGTCTGTATTGCTACATGCATAATGTGATTCCTGCACAGTGCACTTTTTTTCTGAACCAACTTTTTGTTAACCTTTTTTCTTTCATTCCATTTAGAGCCTGCTTGGGCATGCCATAGAAACTTTTATGTTGAGAGATTGGTCAGTATTTGTAGATATATTGAGTATGGTACTCACTTAGTATTTTACTGTTGCCATCTTGTAATTCGAATAACCATTAGGTACTTATTTCTCATAATTGGGCTGATTTTAATTAGTGATTTGCCCATTATGCTTTTACATATGCATGTCCACAAGCAGAAACTTTAGTAAGGCTAAGGAGTAAGGTTTGCAAGCGGTATTGCACAAAAGTTTCTGTGAGTACAACCAGTTCTTGCTTAAGTTGTAGATGATAAGTGATTAATGTGTTGAACCGGCCAGCATTTTTTGCCCTTAAACTTGAGTGTCTACCATTTTAGCAGCGGGATCTTCTTAATGCTTTCAATGAAGAAATGTAGTTGGTTACCAAAGAATATAAGAGGGCATTTGGTTAAAGGAAAAAAGGAAATCTTATAGTCTCTGGTGTAACATTTCTACCCCCGACATTCAAGTAAGTGCTCGTGTCATTCATCAGTGGACACCATCCTCAACTGAATGAAGCCTCAATTGCAAATGCAGAATGTGGCAGGGAGAACTATTCGTGTTGATTATGCCGTCCAAAAACCTGGATTTGGTCGTGGATTGGGAGGCGGACCAGGTGGCGGACTGGGAGGTGGATTTGGAGGTGGATTTGGAGGTGGACTGGGAGGGTTGGGAGGTGGAAATGTGAAGCGGGATGAGTTCGGTTTTGTTATAAAGGAAAACAATGAAAGTACCTTGAATGCTGATGGTAATATTACGGAATCTTTTGGAAGCAATGATGGTGAAACGGACACTTTTGGTAGCACCACTGGGAGCTGGAAAAATCTATGACTGAAGTCTTTTTTTGATCCTTTGATAGGCAAGTATCACTGCTCAGTGGATGGAAAGGATCAAGATTGTGCTTTAATTTCTGAGATCTTTGCTCAGTGCAAACCTCCACTTCTCAGAGATTTATTGTTTGCTCTAGGCTAGGTTGATGCTAATGTCGGTGGTTTGTGCTTGTCAAAGAAGCTTTTGCTGCAGCCTTGTAAGTCACTGTCAAGTTTCAAGCAATTGGTGGTCTGCTCATGCTATATTGCATCATAATTGCATTGACCATTTTGGCATTCATCTAGAGGGTCAATATGTTATGGCTGATCTATTATGCTAGATTTCTTTGCTATGATCGCGATATCTTGTTCGCTGTTACAAATACTGATGATAACTCCAAAGCTCATGACATTGAAGTTACAAATATGTTTGCATCGTATGGGAAGCGATTGAGCAGCTAATGTACTTGGCAGCTGCAAATCTGTATCCAAAGTTTCCAAAGTTTGAATGACTGTTGATGATATTGGTGACTGCAATCTGGTATGTATTAAAAAAAATATTTTGAAATTCATGGGTTTTCTGTCAATGTCTTAGGCTTAGTTGACATAATAATGCTTGTAGCTACCGTACATTTCGGTGATATCTGTCCTTTATATTCCATTAACTCCCCTTTTCCCCACTATGCAATAGTTCTGAAAATGGCACTTCCCCAGGGTTTCTCTCATCAAGGCTAATTACCACTTTGAAGATGGACTTATTTCATAAGTTTGCTATTTGTAATTGCATACAAATGGAACTGAGATGTATCATTATTGCTCTGTTATTCTTCACTTGCTCATGAGTGTTGAGGATTATAGTCCACATCATGCATGCTGAAATTACGTTTCCCTGAATTTTGTGTGTGGACTCTGTGAAGGACCAAGGTTGTAATCTCTGTTGTTTACACGTACATACATGTGTGCATATACATGGCATGTATACAGACTTATGTAGGCTAGTGTTACTGGTGCGCAGGCTACATATTCTAAACCTTTGTGATGCAATTCTTTAGAGTCAAAATATGAGGTAATTTATCATTCAGCCTGACAGTCAATAACTTCATTCAAGAACAAAGAAATTCTTTTGTGCATTTTGACTTTGTTATCAGAAAACTTAAGTTCACATTGTACTGTTAGGGTTTCAAAACATTGTTTTTTTCCTGGAGATTGGAGCACGTACTCTATTAACCTTTCTATAAATCTAGTTGTTGCAAAATACTTTTTCAAAGAAACTTTCATCAATTTGAGAATTGTTGCAAGTTAGTGACAATTTGATAATAAGATATAGAGATGTCACTGATCACTAGTAGGCCTGCACTTTTCGAGATTTTAGTTGTTCTTGAATCAAAGATAACCTCGGTCCTATTGTAAGCTATTATCAAGCTTTTTGTGTTGAAGCTGTTGCAAGGGGATGCAACCAAACAGCTGTAAGACTATCTCATTGCTGATTTTACTATATGTCCCAAGTCTTTAATGATTTGAGACTCCATTGCAAAACAACATCTCGCCATTTTACATATTAAGCTTTTTAATGCACTTGCCTCATTTAAGGTTTCATTTCAAACAATCTCTATTTTTCTCCATACAAATTTGTTGATAATCATCAAATGGCTGTAGAGAGCACATATACCTCGGTACCTTTTGGTAGGAACTTTATGGCACTACTGAGCACAAAATGCTATTGTTTGAACTTATTCAACTTGAAAAAATTCGGTTATAACAAATTGTTTGCCCTTTTTTGACATGTTCCAAATGTGTTAAAAATGGTGTTCGTGTGAATCTGTTTTGGTACCGTACTGAACAATGGGAGAGAAAGGTAAAGCACTAAACCAATGTAAGGGAGTTGCAATAATGAATAGATATTCAGTTGTGTATTATTGCAAATATTTTTTTATCAAGTTTGTGATGATATGCAGCTTTTTGTGATTATAGACATTTAATGTGACAATTCAAATATTACATGGCTGGATAGTGGAGATTGCGTATGGGGAATCCTCATCTACCTTTGTAGCTACATCCCTGGCAGTCTCTAATCCTAATGTTCTCAAAACTTTTAAGTATTTGTTTTTTCTCAATGGTGTCTCTCATTGGTCGTAATCTTGATGCTCTCTATTATAGCCTCAATCTATGGATAATATATTGATGAAGCATAAGCGAGTATAATGGACACAATCAATCAATCTCCCACAAAGGATGACCAAGAGCATCTTACATAATCAATGGCCCAAGGGATAATGCTTTTTGATATTATCAACTCGTGGGATCACCACCAACTCCTTCGATCATGACACACCATTCATCATGGTTTGGAAGATGCCCAAGGTCTAATGAAATGCTAGGGAGATGGACACTATGTCAAAATCAAGACACCACCGAAGTTGATTGCCTGTAGTGGTAATATATTTTCATTGAAAACTGTGAAGAGAATATCGATTAGATTTTAATGTACTTCTAGCAAACTTCCTAAGCCAACTTCAAAAATTGCATTTTATTAAGATTGTATATACATTACTTGCAGGTATCTATATATCTTGTAGGCTTTGATTTTAAATTGCGGTACTTGAGTGTGAAGGTAGTTTTGAAACAAATGGGTGAATGGTTTTATTGGAGATTGATCAATGTGATTTTTGATAATGGTTTACCTCATTAGAATTTTGTAAATTTAGAAGATGGGCATAATCCTCAAGTAATCATAATCAATTGGTGAAACTAGCATCTGTGAGGATTGTCATGGCAGTCACTTAATAAATTTTGGTTTCAAATAAAGTTAAAATTTGTGCATTACGAGTTAGATTTGGTTGACATAATACATAGAAATAATTTGATGTGGCAAAGAGTTGTGACTTTTCTACACTCACATAATCATTTGTAGATTTGTTAGAGGGCCTAAATCTGCCATCTATTGTATTTGCGGAGGTGATTAACGTCAATTTTTTTTAGTACATTTTGTTGAATGGCAAAGTTAAATTCTATATGTTGATGCATGCCATGAGGACTTTTTACACTCTTGTCGATTTGCTCATTGAGAATGGACTACAAGAAACATCTGTAGAACTATAGATTAATAGTATCATATGTTTTTGGAGTTGTTATTGTATGATCTCACTCCTTGATTGTGGTCTTTATTAGATTGAGCTACCTCCTATTAAGGCCTATGTATTCAAGTATTCATGAGCCAAAGTGAAGAGAATGAACTTCAATATGATCTAGAGTTGGTCATGCAACCTAGAAAATTCTCATGGTTGAACTTTTGATTGTAATTGACAAAAGTTATGAGGGTTTATGTCTTAGTATTGATTTAGATAGACAAATTTAATATTAAAAAAAGCATGGGTTACCTTGAAATGATTTGATGGATCCATTGAGTTAAACTATTTGAAGTCATTTAAGAAGATTGATCTCACAAATATGCACACCATGATATAAGTCCAAATGAGGAAGATCTTTTCAAAAGTAGGTTCAAACTAGATATGACCACTATAAATTTTTGGTACTTGCAACTTGAAAAGTGTTGGTAAATTTTAAAGGTGAATTCCTAACTAGATATGGGAGAATACATTCTCTTACCATGTCTAACAATCCAAAATCAAACTTGGTTGTTGGGATTGAGATTTGGCATATTTTAGATTTATACACAATAGAAAAGCCTATGTTTATCCACGTGCGTTCAACAACTTAGTTGATTTTTTCCATTTTTGTTTCGCACAAGACTCCTTGCATATCACAAAGTGTTAGAAAATCCACAACAGACTATGGACCTAGGAAAGCTTGAGAAATTCTAAAATTATATATGCCCAGAACTCCCATGCATTAATCTTTCACATGCATCTAAAACTTGAAGATTTGTGTGCACTTTTAGAGGGAGATGTTAAGAACGACCCTTTGTAGAGATGCTTTTATTTCTTATTTTTGAATTTGTCCAACATGTGGCCCAATCAAAATACATATATTTGAAATCTACGTAACATAGATAATTTAAATTAAGAAATAGAAATAATTTTTTAGAATTTTCTATATTGTCGTTGGGCGGCATGGAAGCATTCCATTGGTTGGCTTTGTCTGCTAAACGTGCTAATATGCTCAACAATAATAACTCAAGTTAAAATACTTAACTATAATGCAAAACTAATAACTACACTGGTTCAGGTCACAGTTCGATAGTAAGCATAGTAACCATATGATATTACTATGATCTTATCACCTGGTTACATTTGATAAGACTGATGGAACTTTGAATTTGGCTAACCCTTGGAATCGATTCCTAGGATCGATCCCAGGGTTCATCCATGAGTCTTCCTATGTTCTAAACCCACAGGCTATGTCAAGAATTAGATATGCAACATCAAGCATTCACCATAAGCAATCACCACAAGAAGGCGGAAGAAGAACACGCACTGTCACTCTATCACACTAACTCATACAGAACGTAAAATGTACAAATAAACCCTGAACCCCTGATAGAAAGAGAAAACCTACGAGTAGACTAATAGACTAGCCTACGGCTAATGACAACTGGTCATAACTGTCAACATTAATGTACCTCGTAAACAATAACAATGAAGTTTATCATTGATTTCTAACACTCTCCCATGATAAAATTACATTCTTCTATTCCTAATAGAGTACGAAACTTCTCAAATTTACATCTACCTAATGACTTAGTAAAAATATTTGCCCTTTGATCTTCAGATTTACCAAAAACAAGATCAATGGCTCCATAAAAAAAATTTTCTCGAAAAAAATGGTAGTGTATTTCGATGTGCTTGGTTCGAGCATGTAGAACTGGATTTTTGACAAGGTGAATGCAACTTTCATTATCGCAAGATATAGTAGTCGCATCCACCTGTGGTTGACCTAAATCCACAAGCAATCTTCGTAACCATACCGCTTCTTGTGTAGCATTGTTGAGTGCTTGATATTCAGCTTCTGTCGATGATAAGGCTACTGTAGGTTGCTTTTTGCTGTTCCATGAAATTGCAGCTATACCATAACTGAATGTATGACCACTAGTAGATCTTCTGTCATCAATATTACCTGCCCAATCGGCATCTGTATAACCTACCAACATTGGCGTTTTAGGCTGATCATACTTCAAACCAAAATTCACTGTCCCTCGAATGTATCTGAGAATACGTTTAACAGACTTCCAATGTGCTTGACTAGAATCTTGCATAAATTGACTAACAACACCAACAACATAAGAAATATCAGGTCGTGTGTGTGTCAAATAAATCAAACTACCCACCAACTGTCTATACAAATAAGTATCCACTTTCTCAGATTCATCATATGCAGTAAGCTTCATGCTGACATCCATAGGTGTACTCAAAGGCTTACAATCCTGCATATTGAACTTATAAAGCAAATCTCGTGCATATTTGCTTTGTGTAAGAAAGACCATGTCTTCATTTTGCCATACTTCAATGCCAAGACAATAGTGCATCAATCCTAGATCACTCATGTCGAAAGCATTGGAAAGATCTGATAACATGACTTCGACGCATCCCAGGTGGCATATGCATGAGGGGCAAGGCCCATGTTAATGTCAGAATAGAAAAGAATTACTTCCTGTAATAATCAAATCATCCACGTACAACACAATGAACACTATATCTGAGTCTTCCCTTAGAATGTAAAGATTAGGATCAACATCACTCTACACCATTCCCCTTCGCTTGAAGTGTTCATCAATGCAAGAGTACCACGCTAGTGGTGCTTGCTTCAATCCATAAATGGCTTTGTTGAGCTTACAAACGAGATGCTCTCTCCCTGGCTCAACAAATCCTTGAGGTTGTACTAAGTACACCTCTTCATCCAGCACTCCATTAAGAAAAGTAGATTTAACGTCCATTTGCTGGATCTTCCAACCATAGAAAACACAAATAGCAATGATAGAACATATAGTTACCATCTTAGCTATGGGTGCGAAGGTTTCCTCAAAATCAATACCTTCCTGCTGCTCAAATCCTCTCGCAACCAACCGTGCTTTGTACTTGTTGAGTTGCCCATCAGCTCCATATTTGACCTTGTATATCCATTTGCAAGTGATAGGCGTCTTACCATCAAGTAGCTCAACCAAGTTCCACATCCTGTTTTTCGTTATAGCTTCCATTTCTGTTTTCATAGCTTCACGCCACTCCTTGTGCTCCTTTGCTTTATCAAAAGTTTTTGGTTCTTGAGCCTTGAGCACAAAACCCATTAGGGCTAGATTCATCTCTAATCTTGCAGGAGGTTTTCGATTTCTACTTGATCTTCTAAGCTCTCCCTGCTCACTTGATTCGGGAGTATCTCCCTTATTAGTATCACTTGCTACTGACAAGTACTACTTAGGCACTCTCCTAGGAATCTCATTATTGACCCTGTCTTTTTCCA
The DNA here is from genome assembly GCA_029204225.1 of Diphasiastrum complanatum. Taxonomy (NCBI): domain Eukaryota; kingdom Viridiplantae; phylum Streptophyta; class Lycopodiopsida; order Lycopodiales; family Lycopodiaceae; genus Diphasiastrum; species Diphasiastrum complanatum. The sequence continues at coordinate 40,977,514 of CM055102.1, read as the reverse complement.
TTAGCTCTTCCATATCGACACCAACTTCTTCCTTCACTTGCACTTTAGCTTTATCATCAAAGGGATCAATTGTCAATTTTATTTGGTCATTTTGACCCATCTCATCAAAAGTAGCATTTTTGGAAATCACGATCTTTTGTGCATCTGTGTCATACATCCTGTATGTCGTGGCTCTTTCATCATATCCAAGGAAAATACACTTAATAGCTTTTGCATCCAGCTTCTTTCATTTTTCATCAGGTACATGAGCGTAAGCATCACAATCAAATACTCGTAAATGAGAAACATTAGGTTTCTTTCCAGTAAAAGCTTCGTAAGGTGTCTTACCCTCCACGGACTTCGTAGAACACCGATTCAAGATATGAGTAGCTGTGTTGCATGCTTCTGCCCAAAAAGTATTTGGAAAACCCTTGCTCTTAAGCATTGCCCTAGCCATATCCACAATGGATCTATTTTTTCGTTCTGCAACTCCGTTTTGTTGTGGTGAATAGGGTCTAGTGGTTTGTCTCTTGATCCCCTAATCCTTGCAAAAGATTATAAACTCTGTTAAAAAAATACTCACCGCCACCATCTGATCTGAGGGTCTTAATATAACAACCTGTTCGTTTTTCAACTAGAGCCTTGAACTCTCTAAACTTGGCAAAAGCATCAAATTTCTTGCTTATGAAATAAATCTAGATATGTCTACTATAGTCATCAATGAATGTGAGGAAATAGTAACAACCGCTAATGGACCTAGTTTGTATTGGTCCACACAGATCACTATGAACAAGATCAAGAATGCCATTGGCTCTTCTTGCTACATCTTTGGGAAATCTCTCTCTACGTTGTTTTCCCAAAATGCAACCCTCACAAATTTTTCCTTCAAAAGAGATATCAGGCAATCCAACAACTAGATTACCTCTTTTAAAAATTTGCAATATTTGAGCACTGATATGACCAAACCTTTGATGCCAAAGATCACTTTGACTATCAACAGTGCTTACCATAGCTTGAGTAAAAGATCTTGCATTCAATTTGTAGAGTCGATTCCCGTTGACTCTAGCTCCTGTACCAATCACTTTGTAGTGATTCTTGATGTCTTTGACAAGACATTTGTCACTGTCAAACTCAACCTTGAGTTGTTGATCAGCCATCGTCCCAATAGATAGTAGATTATTAGCTAAGCCAGGTACATATTGCACATTGCTTATCTGCTTTATCTTCCTGGTAGCTAACTTCACTGGTACCATGCCAACTCCTTTAACAGATAGCAATTTGCATCAGCTTGTCCAACTTCATCACCATTGTCAGTTTCTTTGAGTTCTAAAAGCCACTCTTTCCTTGAAGTCATGTGACTTGGATGCACCACTATCAATGTACCATGTATCCTTGGCTTCATCACTTGTCATTAATGCTGTAATGAACAATTTTGAACTCTCACCAGTATCATCTTCATATTGATCATCATCGTATTGATGTTGATCATTATAATTGTCTTCATAATAATAGTCATCAAATTGATGTTGATCAGCATAATTTTTCGCTTGCCATTTGTCTTTTCTTTGTTCCATCTCCTTCTATTTCCTGAAACATTCACGCTCCCAGTGGCCAGGTTTGTTGCAGTACCTAACTCTCTCCTTCTAGGTTACTACCCTTTTGGGCACTATAAGTACATGCTCCTATCAACCATTCTTGCTTTACAACACCGATGAAGAACTTTGCTCCTCTGATACTCGCTGAAAGTGCGCCCTACCTACATACGGATCAGCGATCTGACAGCTTACGGTATGTATTTGCTTCTTTCTTAAATTACGTTTACATTTACGCTACTCTCCGGAGAAGGTTGCTGTAATAATGAAAGGATTTGATATGCCATTCATCTTTCTAAACCTTGTTAAGGATATGATAGGGCAAAAACACATTGAGGTCCAGCGATGGACAACAATGACATGTTTGGTTGCTTGAAACTGTCCACCCTGCCTCAAAGGGCAGCGATGGACAGTTTTAAAATATGTGATAATTCTCTAAAATCACAGGTGATAGCAATGATGTAACCATGTTTTTTACTTACTCCTTATGACTCAGTGAGTAGCGATGGAGGGCTGCCGCACTCCTACACATATTTCACACTCTTATGTGAGTAGGAATGAGTGTTGTCCAGCGATGGACAGATCGCTGTCCAGCAATGGACAGATCGATGTCCAGCCATGGACAATTCGCTGATAATTGCTCATATGAACACAATATATCAATATCGTTGTTGTGTCGTCGATGTAGCATAGGGGTCCGTCGCTGGGAGCAGCAACCTCGCCCTCAACTGCATAGCAAGAAGAGAGATGGAGAGGAGAGAGAGCAGAAAGAGAGTGGAGAGAGGGAGAGAGAGAATGTCGGGGTTGAGAAAGGCTTTGGGGGCTCGAGCGCCTACCCAAAGCTATTCTATCCCAATGTAGGGAGAGAGAGAGAGAGAGAGAGAGAGAGAGAGAGAGAGAGAGAGAGAGAGAGAGAGAGAGAGAGAGAGAGAGAGAGAGAGAGAGAGAGAGAGAGAGAGAGAGAGAGAGAGAGAGAGAGAGAGAGAGAGAGAAACCAAGAGAGTTTTCTTAGAATGAGAGTGGAAGATGATACAATACAAAGGAAATGACTCCCTCTTATAGATTTTAGAGGTGAGCCTCCTTAACTCTCATTGGCCACTTCATTAAGGCAATGATTCTAATCCAAGTCTTTCAAAGAAACACAACTTAAATCTAATGGTGCTAAGAAAGCACAAGGGCACTCACATGATTCATGTGAGTTTTAGCTTTTTTATTTGCAACTTGACTTAGGGCCTCTAATGTCATTTTAGAGTTTTAAGCCTCTAGTCTCTTACTCCTAGGAATTACAACTTGCTACTTGTGCTCATTGGTGACTGGGCTTATACACACAGGATGCCAGTGCCTTGCACTTATTATTCTGCTGTAATGTGACGGGGGCCACTAAGCAAGGCTTGGACAACAATATTTTAAGTGGTGGGACCCACTTATTTATTTCTATACATGAAATACCGACAACAGGGTCCACGGCCCAAAATAGCGTCGGTCCCTCGGCACTAGGCTGCAACTATCGTGAAGGGGCGCTATTGTCGGTTTGTTTATTGTTGGGACATGGATGCTTCAGGAAAAGCGTGGATAGAATTCGCTTACATAAAACCTGAGGCTTTATTGATTGTTGATCAGCAAGAACCTAGACTTGCCATATTTTCAATAATACACGTAAGGGTTTGGTGGACATATCGAATAACCTTGTTCATTGACAATTGGGTAGTCGAGGCATTCCGTCGGAGGATCCCAAGATAAATCTTGTTGATATAATGGATCTTAATAGATCGGTGCAACTGGTCCCAATGTCATAGACTCCCCCAAATCATAATGTGGATATGACGTGTTTGCTTGATGCTCTTGTCTGTCCAGGTATTCGAAGTATGCATCAGCCTGACGACTTTCCTCAATAGTCAATATCATAGATTTATGACAAGGCTTTATCATTGTAGGTTCTGGTTCTTGCTGTACAATTGGCCATTTTGGGTTTGGATTCCCTGGATTTGGCCTTTGAAGAATGGATATACCCCGAATTGGCGTTGATTTGGGGGTCTGTTGAATTGTGGAACAATTAGACTTTGGTTGAATCTTGCTTGTTTAGGGGCAATCATCAACTTTAGTCTTCTGCGTGATGGCACTTTTTCTTGGCTCTTGTGCTGAATTGCCTTCAAGTTGCCCTGTTGACGCTAGTCCCCTTTGTAATTCATCACTAAGAATTCTACGCATTGAGTGCAAAAAAAGCCATGACAGAATCTGTTGGAGTTCCTCGGTTGCCCGTGTCTTGATTTCCTCAACAGTCATTGGCTTGATGAATTCTACCATCTTTGTCTTCTGTGATGGTTCTACTTGTTTGCCCGAGGGTATCTTTGCGTACCTTGGGACTTTTGTCAGATTTTCTTCTTCGTCACTCGCTTCATAACTCGGTGGCACTAAGATTTTTCTTTTGTAGTACATTCAAGGTGGAAGGGTTACCACAGATGCATGTCAGTCTACATAGGCCAAATGCCTCATGGCTATTTGTGAATTTCTCATCGGGCAATCTTGGCATGGGTGATTAACTCCGCATTGTGAACACGAGGGATCAAATGTTGACGGATCCCCTCGGTGTGGACATTCAGCATGTTGGTGTTTTTCTTCACATCCATAGCACCTAACTAAGTGCAGTATGCCATCACCTCTAAGTTGATAGGCATACATCGGTAACAGATTCCCCTTAGGATCTTCCACAAAATAGATTGGCAGGCTGTTATGGTCCTCCATTGAATTCGGTGACATGCAAGAGGATATAGCCAAAACTTCTACCTTGCCACTGTTTGTTGAAGAAACTCGTGATTTAGATGGATCAATCTGACATCCACCCTTCTGGTGAGCCCCTTGTTAGCTTGATTCTGCTTCTGACTGTTGAACCGCTAGATCTTGTTGTCAACAAGTCTGTTGCTCTATATTTTGTCCTTTTAACAAGTGCGGATTCTTGATTGGACACCTGGTACTTGGATGATCTCCAAAGCAGAAGGTACATTTGTCCTTTTCAAAAAACTTAATAGAGCGAGCATAAGCTTGCTGACAACTTAAAGTGCAAGGTTATGGGTCTTCCACTGCATTTTGTTGCCTTGCATGGGGTTCCATTCTTGTTGGATCATTGCTCGTTGTCGACCTTTGTTCCTCTGATTCTCCATCTAGATAGGGAAAATCCTTCTTCCTGAGTGAGATTTCCATCTTGGCAGCATCCTTATAGAGTTGTACAGGTGACGCATAGGATGCTAATTCTGCCATACAAGATCTGATCCTTTTGGGTAGTCTAGCATAGTATTTTGCTATGATGATCTGTTCAAGAATCGGTGGATTACAATCCTTCATGATAGATCCGATAGGTGTAGTCTCGGATTGTTTCAACAGGGAACTTTTTAAATTTCGATAATCCTACAAGGGCGGTCTCCATAGTTCAGCACTAGAATGTCGCAAAGTAGCTGGTTGGTGAATTGCTTCAAGATTTGCTCAATGACTCTGGTGTTCCAACTTTTTTTTTTTTTCGAAGTGGAAGAAGAAAAAGAAGAGGAGAAAGGAATCAAGAAAAGAGGGATCCGTATGGATGTGAACAGAAACAAAAATGGATTTAACAGATAACCGCAATGAAAGTTATATTGTCAAGAGAATATGGAGATGGACATAAGAGTGATGGATGGTTGGTATGGATGGTGGTGGAAACTAATTTTTTTTGGTACTGATCAACTTGATCTGCGGTTCATTGACTTGGTTCAGTCCAGGGATGTTGGATCTTGATGGATATTGTGACTACAACCTAGATTTGACAAGATCAGAATGGTTTCAATTGGCCAATAGTGTGATTTTAGCCCCTTTTCTTGGTTCTTTGTGTTTTTCTTTTTCTTTTTTTGTTTTTTTTTGGTTGAGATTTCTTCAAAATTGAGTGAATTTAGCCTTAAAACTTCCTACAATAGCTGTATCTACACCATTTCTAGACAAGGTGAGTTCTGCAAGAGTTTTTGATGGGCAGATTCGTCAAGATCTTGAATAAACTCAGTTTTTTGGCACTTTTTGGCACTTTTCTTAGATATTTCTAAATCTAACCATTGGACCTTCACAAAAATTTCATAGTAGCCAGATCCTAATTAGATATATCTAAAAAACTCTTTGAGAAGGTTACTTCCCAGCAAATCTCAAAAAATCAAGGAAAAAGTGCATTGTTTTGGGGTCTTTTTGCAAAATTTTAAGACATTCTGGGAGAAAACTTGCACAGACTAATATTTACTTGTATCTCAGTCAGATTCAGCTGCTCACCATGCTGCAAGAGTTACTTCCCAAGGAAACTCAAAAAATCTTGAAAAAAGTGCATTTTTTGGGGGTTTTTTTGCGAAATTTTAAGCTCTTCTGGGAACAAACAATCTCAGACTAGTATGCGCTTGTGTCTCAGTTATATTCGCCTGATCACCAAGCTGCAAGAGTTACTTCCCAAGGAAACTCAAAAAATCTTGAAAAAAGTGCATTTTTTTGGGTTTTTTTTGCAAAATTTTAAGATTTTCTGGGAAAAAAACCTTGAAGACTGGTATGTACCCGTATCTCAGTCAGATTCACCTGATGACCATTCTAAGAGAGCTACTTTTCAAGGAAACTCAAAAAATCTTGAAAAAATGCATTTTTTTGAGGTTTTTCTTGCAAAATTTTAAGATTTTCTGGAAAAAACCCCTTGAAGACTGCTATAAACTTGTATCTTAGTTAGATACACCTGCTCACCAAGCTTCAAGAGCTACTTTGCAAGAAAACTCAAAAAATCTTGAAAAAAAGTGCATTCGTCTGGGTTTTTTTTGCAAAATTTTAAGATTTTCTGGGAAAAAACCCTTGAAGACTGGCATGTACTTGTATCTCAGTCAGATTCACCTGCTCACCAAGCTTCAAGAGTTACTTTTCAAGGAAACTCAAAAAATCTTTAAAAAAATGCATTTTTTGAGGTTTTTTTTGCAAAATTTTAAGATTTTCTAGGAAAAAACCCTTGCAGACTGATATAAACTTGTATCTCAGTTAGATACACCTGCTCACCAAGCTTCAAGAGTTACTTTGCAAGGAAACTCAAAAAATCTCGAAAAAAGTGCATTTGTTTGGGGTTTTTTTGCAAAATTTTAAGATTTTCTGGAAAAAAACCCTCGCAGACTGGTATGAACTTGTATCTCAGTCAAATTCACCTGCTCACTAAACTGAAAGAGTTACTTTCCAAGGAAACTCAAAAAATCTAAATTTTAAGATTTTTTGGGAACAAACCCTTGCAAACTGGTATGCACTTGTATCTCAGTTAGATTCACCTTCTCACACAGCTGCAAGAGTTACTTCCCTAGGAAACTCAAAAAATATTTAGAAAACTTCATTTTTTTGTGGTTTTTTGGCCAAATTTTGATATTTTCTGGGAACTAATCTTCGCAGACTGGTATGTGCTTGTATCTGAGTCAGATCCACTTGCTTACCAGGCTACAAGAGTTACTTCCTAGAGAAACTCAAAAATTTGCTGTCTGAGAAGGTTCTAGGCCACTTTTTGCTCTTGGGATCCTTCACAGGGGCACTTTTTTTGGGATCTAACTCTCGCAGGCTTCTATGTGTCCTTGTCTCAGTGAGATGGAACTTCAGAGAGCTCTGCGAAGGTTACTTCCCAAGGAAACTCAAAAATTTGTTGTTTGAGAAGGCTCTAGGCCATTTTTTGCTCTTGGGAACCTTCACAGGGGCACTTTTTTTGGGATCTAACTCTCGTAGACTTCTCTGTGTCCTTGTCTGAATGAGATGGAACTTCAAAGAGCTCTGCAAAGGTTAGTTTTGAGTTTTGAATTTTTTTTTGATTTTTACAAGGGATTTTTGAATTTTTGTGGGTTTTTCTCTGTTTTTTCAAAATCTATTGGGAAGTAACCTTCACAGGCTTCTATGCAGGTCTGGGACACTACCCTGAAGCTGTTGCCAGTCATGCGAAGGTTAGTTCTTCTTGGTTTTTGAGAAATCAAAATCTGATGGGATTTTGGCTCTCTTTTTCCCTCCAAAAATAGATTTTGAGCTTTTTTTCAGATTTTTATGGATTTTATGGATTAATGAAAGGATTTGGGTGCTTAGATATGATCCTCCCACCCCACAATCTCTCCTTAGAGTGCAAACAAACAAAAAAATCACGAAAAAAACGGCAAAAACTAACACTATTCACACTATTATACCCTTAAAATTCGATTTTTTTTTATGAAAAAGAATGATGAGAGAGAAGAAAGAGAGAGATAGAGGAAAAGAGGAAGAGAGTGAGAAAGCTATGTGGCGAAACGAGTGTGTGGCGCTCCCCGACAACGGCGCCACTGTTGTGTCGTCAATGTAGCATAGGGGTCCGTCGTTGGGAGCGGCAACCTCGCCTTCACCTGCGTAGCAAGAAGAGAGACGGAGAGCAGAGAGAGCAGAAAGAGAGTGGAGAGAGAGAGAGAGAGAATGTCGGGGTTGAGAAAGGCTTTGGGGGCTCGAGCGCCTACCCAAAGCTATTCTATCCCAATGTAGGGAGAGAGAGAGAGAGAGAGAGAGAGAGAGAGAGAGAGATGGAGAAACCAAGAGAGTTTTCTTAGAATGAGAGTGGAAGATGATACAATACAAAGGAAATGACTCTCTCTTATAGATTTTAGAGGTGAGCCTCCAACACAACTTAAATCTAATGGTGCTAAGAAAGCACAAGGGCACTGACATGATTCATGTGAGTTTTAAGTTGGGCGAATGCTATTCAAAGTTGTTAAGTAGTATAACTTCTTTTGGACATGAATAACAACTGTCATTCAGCTATGACATATGTCTTCCTCACTAAACTAACTTGAGCGGTTTTGTTTTGTGGGATGGTGGCAAGTATCAGCTGGACGTCTTGAAAGTGGTTATGTTTTATGGTGCTTTCTAGTACTGTATTTACATTTCAGCTGTACTTTACCTTGTTGGATTATGAATAAAGGTTTTAAAGAGCTTCAGTCTTGCTTTGTCAAAAGGAGCTAAGTGGTGTCTTGTAACTCTCTCTCTCTCTTGTTTCTTGGTGGTGTAAATGCGACTATTCCTTGGTTAAAATAGTACTGAAGCTCTTACCTTTTATCCTATTCATAAGTTAACAATGGTACTTTTTGTATGTTTTAGTCCACGGGGTGGTTTCAAGAAGCTGCAGCTATGGGTTATGGGGAACCCTTACCTCCTCCTAACCTTTTTGTTCAGACTATTATTTGTTGTAGGCCGTTGAGTTACATAATTTTATTATTAATATTAATAGGGCTACTTGTGCTTCTGCTGGACTTGAGGATAAGATTCTTTGTCTGATTGATTTATTAGAGACCATCGACTGGGTAAAGATTTATCTGGAGTTTGTTAAGAAAAAACAATCGTTGAACTTTGTGGAAAATCGTTATAGTCGTTTTGCTGAAAAGTTTGAAGAGGAAGAAACGTTCTGCAATTCACATATCAGAAAAGTGTTTTTGTGCGTAGAAAATGAAAATGGGATTTCCCCTACTGTCACTACACCTATTGCTTCTGATGCTCCTTCCTCTCCTCACCCGCTTGTTTATACTGACGACCTTTATGAAGACAATGCCTCTCAGCTCGAGATATTTTCTCGAGACATTTGCGATATTGGTGACCTTTCCTCTTGATTTTGTCAATCCAAAAATTGCCAAGTCCCCTTTGTGCCTGCTAGAATCATTGAGTTTAAATCTACTCTCACTTCTTACAAGCTGTAGAGTCTCCCTTCTGTCAATTTTCTCGCACCTATACCTATTGACCTATGGATTCTAATGACTCATATGACAGAAAAAGAAATACAAGTCCCGCTCTGCACAAAAATCCCTCTCTTGAAACCCCTGTTTCTTTTGATACCATTATCCGCATGAATAAATTTGAACCTTGTCGTTGCCCCTCTAAGCAAGTCTGGGCCAGGACCAGAGGACACTTTGAGATTGGCTTCAATAGAATGAACCTTCACCAAGCCAGAATCTGGAACTGGAAAAGACCCTTTTTCAAATGTAGATGTGGTGATAAATGGAAAAACAGTTCTTCCATCATTTGGTTTGATCATGCTATCTGGTTCATTATGAATAGTCTGGCCAAGTTTTTTTCTGGTGCTTCCCTCCAGAATCAGATAAATGCTTTTTTCACGTGGCTAAATAAACCTGCTAGGGATGTGGTAAAATCTCATATCACTTTTCTCTTTATCCGCCAACACATGATTGATGCCTCTATTGAATTGGCTAAAGATTCCTCTGCCAAATTACTTGCACCTTTAGGAGATGCCGAGAATATCCGAGAAATAGAACGCCTCCTAAAACGTCCCAGTTTTTCTACCCTCCAAGACAAATACTTCTAAAACTCAAACAAAAGGTCGGGCTCTTTTAATTTGAATAATCCGAGTCATCTCCGGTTCGAGAACAAGGAAGAAGAAGCGTGTCTCAGATTACAAAGCAAAGGAAGGACAAAGCAGTGAAAACAAAGAAGACTTACTAATCAAAAAGTTGAATTTTTACAGATCATAATCGATGTGCAGGATGAAGAAGACAATGATAGAAGACAAATCAGCGTTTCAGCAACCGGATGTCTCCAATTTTTCACTAGTAGCCACTCAGAGAGACTTTTTTTACATTTATGTTACCGAAATAGAGTATTTGAGTTTATCCATGTGAAGCATTTCTACGCTCACGTTTTACACAGGATTTTTGGTACTGTTGATGAACTCTTTTATGATATTACATTCGGCTGGACTTATCTACCAAGTGTTAAATGTGAATGGTAAATTCCTGATGACGTATTTTGCCAGTTTGATATAGATAACATTCATCATTGTCAATGTTACGCTTTTAACCATTTCAAGAACTCTATTTCTGAAAAATTTGGCCACGTCGTCTGTACAAATTGTAAGATTATTAATAGTTCTCTCTTATGAAAATCGCTAGAAAAAGGCCTAAATCATATTACTTTTAGACAAGCCAATGTGAATGAAGTTGCTTTGGAGCTGTATTATGGATGGTTTAAACTTATGAAATTCCTACCTTCTTACGATGTTGTAGATAGTAAAATTAAAAAGGAACATGCTACATTTTGCAAAAGTATTGCTGTAAGTCATATTAGAAAGGGAAAATGGCTTCACGGAAACACTGAATCTTTTTCCAAAAATAAAATTGCAAAGGATGAACTACTTTGGCTTACAAACTCTCTATATGTTAATGGAATTGATAAAGCACAAAATAATCCATGTTTCATGTGTGAATTCTTTGTACAAAATTTGGCCATAAAACGACTTAACAGTCCGGATTTTTGTCCTCTCCCTAACGATCAATCTAATCTTGTGGAGTATTCTTTGGCATATATAATGAACATTTCTACAAACATTTTACTTGAATTTTTCCTGGGAAACAATTCTCTACCTTACCTCCTCTGCAAAGCCCACAAAGACTTTGTCAGATGGATTACCAATGCTCACGATTGCTGTTCTGCCATACTCGCCAAATTTCTCACAAGAGCTCTTGGTATGTTGTCACCCTTCCTCATGGAAGGAGCATTGAGCCTTAAGGCAAATACATACAAGAGTATCCTTATAGCTGATACGATTTTACACTGGCAATGTGAGTCATCAATGGATTTCTATCTGAACCTACCTTTTCTGATTACCAATATGTGGGTTGCAGATATCTCAAAATGCTAAGAGAACATTCCTCTAGATGGCCCAGAGGGTTTAAAAATTGTCATGAAAAAGGCAATAAAATACGTCTTTAAATATTCCAGATATGAGCTTTTATACTTTAAATGGAATCATTCACGCAAAGTTTTCAATTGGTCTTGGAAGGCAAAACAATCACAAGATTGGTATTCTTTGGATATAAATTTACTCTATCAATGGAACAACTTCTTGACTGATAATTGTATTGTCAGGCTTGGAAACAAAACCTGGAGACAGACACGAGGGATCCCTATGGGTTTTTCTTGCTCACCTACATGGTGCAATTGGTATCTTTCCTTTTTTGAAGCACAATTTATTAAGAGACTTGCTAGACTAGGTCTAATCTCGTTTATGAATGACTTTCGGCATTCTTTTAGATACATAGATGACATTTGCTTTATCAATAACCCTAATATCGAATTTTTTATGGACAAAACACAATAACCCTGATAATAAGTTCTGAATTTATTCCCTGAACTTTCTAGAAACAGAAAGAAAAATGATCGAAGGTAATAAAAACAACTTTCTAAATATTTCTATTACCTTCGATAATTTATCCGGCTTGACTTGTCTTTCTAAATACGACAAAAGAAGAGAATTACCCTTTCCTTACTTACAATATATAAATATGGCTTCAAGCAGACCGATCTATAATTCTTATAAGGTTATTATTTCACAAGTTATTGCCGCAATGTACTGTTGTAACTTGCAAGAAACTTTTATTTACGAGGCTGGAATACTTGTCGATGCTTTTCAAAAAAATGGATTTATGAGAGATAAGTTGTGTCAGATCATCAATAAGATACTTTCTTCGAAAACCTTTTCCGGTTTGTCATACAGTTTACCTCATGATATTGATGTTCTTTTGATGGGCAGTTAGCTCCCCGAAAGAGATAGCTAACTGCCCCCGAAGGTATTCACTAACTGCAGGTCAGTTGATGGGTTCTCTCTCTCTCTCTCTCTCTCTCTCTCTCTCTCTCTCTCTCTCTCTCTCTCTCTCTCTCTCTCTCTCTCTCTCTCTCTCTCTCTCTCTCTCTCTCTCTCTCTCTCTCTCTCTCTCTCTCTCTCTCTCTCTCTCTCTCTCTCTCTCTCTCTCTCTCTCTCTCTCACATGATCCTTTGTTCAGTCTAAGCCCTACTATATTAAAACAGAATACGTGGATAGACACTGATGTACTGCTACCTCATATTTACAAGGTTTTTTTTTACTATACCCTTGCACATGATGGAACTTTTTCTACTTAGAAGGTTTTCTCACAAATATTTAAATTGGTTTGGTCCATTTAAAATAATTTGGAGGGAAATAGAGTTTCCCACTCCCACTCTCTCCTTCTAGGTTACTACCCTTTTGGGCACTATAAGTACATGCTCCTCTCAACCATTCTTGCTTTACAACACCAGTGAAGAACTTTCACCCTCTGATACTCGCTAGAAGTGCGCCCTACCTACATACGGATCAGCGATCTGATAGCTTACGGTATGTATTTGCTTCTTTCTTACACTACGTTTACATTTACTCTACTCTCCGGAGAAGGTTGCTGTAATAATGATCGGATTTGATATGTCGTTCATCTTTCTAAACCTTGTTAAGGATATGATAGAGCAAAAACACATTGAGGTCCAACAATGGACAACAATGACATGTTTGGTTGCTTGAAACCGTCCACCCTGTCTCAAAGGGCAACGATGGACAGTTTCAAAGTATGTGATAATTCTCTGAAATCGCAGGTGATAGCAATGATGTACCCACAACTTTTTTATGCTTTTTACTTACTCCTTATGACTTAGTGAGCAACGATGGAGGGCTGCCTCACTCCACACATATTTCACACTCTTCTACGAGTAGGAATGAGCGTTGTTCAGTGATGGATAGATTGATGTCTAGCGATGGACATTTCGTTGATAATTGCTCATATAAACACAATATATCAATATCCCTTTGTGCCTTCCAGCGATGGATCGCAAATGCTTGGGAAGCTCACTTTTAAACACCAAATCTATACTTACAGACCTGCTGTTCTAGTGATGGATAGGAGGAGGGTCACCTCTATATTGATAATACTACTTATTCGTGCATGGCTAACTGTCCAACGATGGACAATGAACTTGTACTATCTGTTCATAGAATCTTGTACTTCTGTAGCCTCCTCCAACCAACGATGGAAGGATGGACACATGCATGCATAACTCTTACTTATGTGCTCTTCTTGAGATATTCATAGATTATGTGGCTCATAGTATGAAGCTAATGATATCCCAGGCTATAGCTTTCTCATACTGCTCCAACTTCGTCAGAATATTGCGTGGTTCTTTCCTGAACCAAATACTCTTTACTGAAAGGTATGCAACCAACTGGACCTCTGCTTTGTAAATTAACAAAGATGTTGTTGCATAAATTTTCAAGGCAATACGCTCATCCACGGTTTCTTGGGCTTCTTATGTTCTAAAATAGTAAAAACTCATTCAGACTATAAAAATCTACTATGGCTGCCTCTCAAGAAGCTACGTCTACAACTATTCAGGATCACCAAAATTCTGAGTTTGCTCCTCATTAGTGAGTTTGCATGCTTGCTCGTAGTCAAATGGTTTTGAGTGAGATCACAACAAATAAATTCGCAACTATTCCAAATCCGCAGGCAAATCTGTTGATAGGTTTGTAGATCAGTAGATTGCATGTGATGTGATTTGTGGGTAATTATTGTAATTTCTATCTCTACGACAGGAGCGTATATTCTAGTATGATCCACCAAGTTGTGTCAATGCCTCACAAGTCATCCAAATTTAAGAGAATTTGTGTGTTCTATGGAAACAATAGTAGCAAGAAGACCAATTATATTAGAAATGTGGCGCTCCATCTTGGTCAAGAACTGGTCAACATTTGTACTTTTTGACAACATTATAATATTTTTTTGTTGGTAGGGTCTTTAGATAATTAGACAAGAGTTTCAATAAGTTATCTATCATAATGATATTGGATAATTCAAGCCTTAAGCCTTCAATTATTAGGATGGAGCCAAGTCTCAAATTCAATACAAGAAAATTGGCCATATATCATACTCTTACCAAGAACAAAATCTTCATGTTTGAGCTCTTGCAATCTTGAAGAAAAATATATACACCGCGTGGAAGAATTGTCCTCATCTAGTGAGGTTGATGTCCTTCACCACCTTGAGGGTTGGCAAAAAGCACAACAAGTTCAGATGGAGAAGCTAACCTCAGAATTCCAGAAGGTATTAAAGGATGTCGCTGAAAAAACTTTTCCAATCTGTGAGAATGGTTGGTGTCCTATTTGTTCTCAAACCACACCACCAATGAGTGCCCGCACATAAGAACATAATTCCCACACGTGACACGATCTATGTATCGCCCTTATAGACCATCTGGACCTCAGCAGTATGCACCAAATTATAATCCAAATCCATCCGCGTCGAGGCCCCCGGGACAATACCAACCTAGGCCAACAGGCGCAGTTCATTATCAACCAAGACAACCATTTGTAGTCAATCAGCCTGTGCCACATGTACAATCTCACGTGGTTGATACTGCCTATGTCGATCCTGCTACCTATTATGTCGAGGATCCCAATGCCAATGTTTATCAAGCAGAGACGAGTTATTCTTATGAAATGGCACAGCCTGGATACGACCCCAATCAACCTCAATATCATACACAACCTATAGCATATGCTACGTAATTGATGCTAGTTTTATGTGGCTGTTTTGTGTGTGCGGGACGACATCCTAGCATTCATTGCCCTGATAAATTACAATATCCACCTCTTTGTGAAAATTGTGGCATAGAGCACCATATCAAAGACTGTCCAAAGCGACCCAGTCCTGTAGCTCTTGTTAGCTCTATCCAAGTAGAGACAATCCCAATCAGAGTCATGAGTCGAGCCCAACACCGGCAGGCTAGCGAAGCTGCAACAATATGAACCAATAAGCTCCCGCCTGCTCCGTCCTGACAGAACCACACCGATCATCTATCCTAATCCCAACGAGGAGATCCAGTTGAGAGATAAATATCAAAAGCTCATGCATGACGCTGATAATAAAGAGGAGGCTATAGTCACACCTAGAGATCAAACCCCAGATAACCCAACCATAGAAGGAGCCGAGATATGGGGAGATTTGCTTCAAGCAAACGTTACCCTTCCATTTGGAGTACTCTGGAAGTACATCAAAAAATGGCGAAAAGAGTTATGCTCAATTGAAGTTAACATTCCATCACCAGACCTCCCGGAGGTGCCCTTGCATCTGACTAATCCTGCAAGCGACAAGGGAAATATACACATTCCTACAACTTACGGACATTCCCGCGTTGTCTTGGCAGTATTAGATGGCGGATCGGACGTATACATAATATCAACATCCCTGATGAAGGAGTGGGGTCTTCAAGCTTCCATGAAATGACCGAACTGTCAACTTCGAATGGCAGATCAAAGTGTGCTAAAACCATTAGGCCTAATACCAGACATAAGGTTGAAACTAGGAGGTTTGAGCTTCACGCTAGATTTGGTAGTGCTTGATATTCCTAGCAATGCCTAATCCTATAAATTGCTCCTAGGAAGGCCATGGCTCTCTAATGCACGCGTAGTGCACGATTGGAATAGAGAGCGCGTCACATTTGGCAATCGAGAAACATCAGTCACAATTGACTCTGCTGGCAAGATTAAACCCGCACGAATCACCGAATATGGATCCTCTACCACAGAGTCCATTCTTAAAAATTACCGTGACATCGAAGAGAAGGGACATATACCAAGGCTACGGATATCATCAACTAGAGCCACAGCTTGGCAACAAGTGATTGTGTCAATGCGAAACATTGCGAACTCAATACACATCACACTGATAGCGATGAATCTACTGTTGAACCAACTGATTCTAATTTTCAACATCAGTTACGTTAACATGCAGCCCCACAACGAGGACTTGCTTCACGTCGCCTGGCTACCTTATGATAACCTTGTATATCGATGATGAGAGCGTTTTACGCTCTCAAGAGTTTGATACTTGATACTACCTCCGACATGGCCGATATAACAGATGTATCTATTCTGCACTTCATGGACGCCATTCCCCCACAACTACTCCCTGAGAAGGTCCGAGAGATAGAGCCTAAGGCTAGCATTACTGAAGCCAAACTCAACCCAAATAAACTATATCGTGTCAAACGACTAGTATACGAATGGGATATACATGATACTGAATCTATCTACACGATAGATGACACAATCTTAACCGAAGTCCATCAAGCGTCCAAGCCACACAAAAACACTGTTCACAAGGTGCATGCGAAACCAACTAGGAAGGAAGCTATCCGCAAGAAAATGAAAAAGATTATAGAGGTGGAGCCCCCTCGCGATCTCACGATAGCCCGAGAAACCTCGGGTGAAGCACAATCATCTAGGTCCACAAGTCACACAGCTAGAACCCCTAAGGATCCACCTAAAGCCAGGACTAAGAAGCCCTATGCCCCTGATAAAATTGATGTGCCCAACCATTTCAAGGACTTCACCATTGAAGATGTAACTATCCACCTGCCTCAAGCTCAACGGGAGCCAAAAAGGAATGAGCCATATGATGGTGCCGCTCAAACCATAAAGTTAAATCTTCAAGAGCCTGATGAGACAGAGGAAAAGTTTGTCCATATTGGAGCACACCTCAACACCGAACAACGTCTGGCCTCAGAGAAACTCCTTAGAAAATATCGTCATAACTTCGCATGGAACTACAAGGACATGAAGGGGGTAGATCCCTCGGTTGTCATGCATAGAATCCCATTACAGACATATGCTAAACCCCATGCCAGTAGACCTTATCGTTGTAATCTGATCTACAGAGCACGCATCAAAGAAGAACTCCAAAAGCTCTTGGAGGCAGGTTTCATCTACGAGGTGGAACATACAAATTGGGTATCACCTATCGTTGTGGTCCCAAAGAAGAATGGGAAGCTTCGTATCTGTGTCAACTATCGCAAATTAAACGCTTCCACAGAAAGAGACCATTTTCCAATCATATATGGCGAATCCATATTGGAAAACCTAGCTGGGGATGAAGTTTACTCCTTCCTGGATGGCTTCTGTGAAAAAAGTACAAAAAGGACCAAGAGTGGATCCTAATCTGATTTTCAAGAGGGATTGGTTGTCAAATTACTTGATCTATCAATCTACTTCAGATTAAGATCAATCTAGATCAATTCTAGACACAAAATCCTAACAAGAACAATCATTAATTGAAGGTAAGTGTACTTTCTGGTTTCACATGTGTGAAACACTATCTGAGTACGGACTCCAACCTGAAAATCAAGTACACATTGATAGAACCTCAAAACAAACAAAACAAATGTAGAAAAATGGAGAGAATCACCCAAAATTGCTTCCAAAACCAAGATTGGTGTCTCACATTGATTATGGCCAAATGTGGCTCTATATATACAATAAGTGGGAGCTCGTGGTACTGATCATCCCTTTTATCCCACATGTGTGAAGGTGCTTTGTCATATGATGATTCATCATGCAAAACTGACACTTGGACAAAACCTTCTATTTTGAGCACTTTTGGTCCATTTTCCTTCTATATGGAGAAGTACTTGAAAATCTTCTAGAAGTCAAAATTCATCTACTTCAGCTTATTCCACACATGTGAGTTGTCCTCTACACATGGGATGTGACACCTAACCAAAGTATGTGGCTCATGCAATCAATAGATTGACGCCATGTGTCATATGCCTAGAAAACTAGTTTTTGGCTTTTTTAGCCACTAGAACTTGAATTAAATCATATGTACAGCCTATATGATTATGGTACATGACAAGTACACTATTTTAACATGTGGTAAAAGGCTCCACACATGTATAATCATCCTATATACAAGATTTTTGGCCTCTACCAAGCTTATTTTTGCATTTTTCACACTCCTCCTCAAAAATCTAGCTTGATGGAAAACATGATGATCTTGAACTTGACTCCATAGGTTGAATTGATCTTTGTTGGTTCAAAAGGTGTGAAGATCAGCCAACGAGCTTGATGTTGATCTGAAATCACCATATCCATGATAGTGCTTCTTTGATGTTGACATCTTTGATGAGCTTGAGAGCTTTGCACCATCCTAGCACCTCCAAAATTGATCCTTTCCAAATTTCATGTAGATGCTTACCTTGAGGCTTGCTCCTTCTTCATGTGCATGCTCCTCCATGAGAAAATGAAGATTTCTTTTTTATTTATTAGGATCACAAAGATCTAACATCATGTTACCATGATCTAGAGAATTAGACTCATCCAAATTGGCAAGACTATGCATGCTATAATAATAAAGTGTTTGCATCATATCTTCATACTTGTTTACCATGCTAATCTCAGATCCAATGAGGCTAAATACTTCATTATGGAGATAAGTGTCTTTAGAAGATGATTCACTTACTCTCATAAAGAGTTTACAATTTGCCTCAATACAAATTTTCAAACTATGAGTGAACAAATCACTTTTGCTCTTACATGACTCAAGAGCATACATTTGATGAAATAACATTTGCTTTATAATTGATTTAAAATCAATTTCAA
This sequence comes from Diphasiastrum complanatum, assembly GCA_029204225.1. NCBI lineage: Eukaryota > Viridiplantae > Streptophyta > Lycopodiopsida > Lycopodiales > Lycopodiaceae > Diphasiastrum > Diphasiastrum complanatum. The sequence goes on along the minus strand of CM055102.1, from coordinate 40,958,698 downwards.
CCTCATCATCTATGTTCTCAAGAGAGACTTCATACCAACTAGTATGGCTTTACTTCAATTTTGAGATGCAATGATCTAACTAAAGCAATTTGAATTATCAAATGACATAGGAGAAGTAAGTATGAGATGTATACCACATGAGGTATGCTCCTCTTTCCCTTGAAATGTGAACCACATGGACTCAACCATGTTTCTTGAGATTCTTTTTGGAATCACAACTTGAGAAGGTCTCTCCTCCTCAATCCTTGACATACTTGAACCTTGAGAAGGACTCTCCTCCTCAATCCTTGGCACACTTGAACCTTGAGAAGACTCCTGAAGATCCTCTTCATGGTGCTCATTTTTTATGGAAATCCGAGACTTCCATGTCTCATAATGATCACAACAAGTATGATCATTCAATATGCACTTCCTATGATTATCAAGATTACTTATGCTAGAACCATAAGTCCAAAAATCACCACAACTTGGCATGATTTTTCCAATATTGAAATCAAAAGGTATTTCCATCTCAATAAGGCTAACTACTTGCTTATGGATATAAGTGTACACTTTGGATGCTTCACTTACTCTCATAAGAAGTTTACAACTTGCCTTTAAGATTGAAAACTTACAATTTTCATCTTTATGAATGAACACGTCATTCATGATCTTATTGAAACCAAAAAATCCTACATTATGAAGATATTTCCATTTTCTTGACTTCATAACTAATGTAAGCTTACAAGGAAAATATATTTTGCTATCTTTTAAGGCATCACACTCAACTAGTATTGCCTTAATCCACCTTTGAGATACAAAAATCACTTCAAAGCAAAATGGTTCTTCATAGTTGACATGATAGCATAAATGAAACTATTTTCATTTTGTGATTGATGCTCCTTATTCTTGATTGATTTCTCTTGGATCATAACAATAAGTTTGAGCTTATCTAAAGTTCCAAGCAAAATACTTTCCAAGGACATAAAATAAATCCAGGTTACTTTCATGAAAGTGAACATCTATCCTTTCATCTTGAACCAAACAATGTACTTCCAAATGAAAAATTTCAAAAGATTTGACATGTGTTGTGATGGACTCTTGAAGACAAATCTTGCAAGTCCTTGTGAGACTCCAAGCCTCATTCACCTTTCCACAAAGGAAACACCTTTCCTTGGACTTGTCCTTTTGGTATTTGCATTTTGAACTTGAAGCTCCATCCTTCTCCTCGGCCCCCTTGCTTTGGTTCTTCTTGGATGGATTGGTCTTATTTTTGTAGCATTTTTAGAAAAAATAACCTCCCTTGCCACAAAGGTTGCACTTAGGATCCTTTCTTTCCTTCAATAGGTTGTCACCTATTGATGCCATGTGAATAAAAACGTGTGATATGATTCTACAAATGTAATTTGTGACTTTCAAGAGACTAGATTTGAACATCTTCAATAATCTAGAATGATATACAAAAGATCTAGCTTACAAACCTAAGAATCAATCTTCACACTAATGACTAGTCACTTGGAAACTTTGCTTTGATCACTAAGACAAAAGCACACAATATTTGAATCAAATCACTAAAGAAATCAGATCCAATATCCTATTGGACATATCAAATACCAATGACTCTTTCTTTTGAAAGTTGAAATGGATATGAAAAAGATTTGACACCTAGATTTTCCTTTTCACTTGACTAGTTCTCTCAACACTTGAGATTCTTGAACAAAAGATGGGTTTTGTTTCAAATACATGAAAATCAAACTTAATCCTTCTTTTGGACTCACTATTGACCCAAATAATCTCACACTTGAGATTTAGAATGAATTTGATTTGATTTGACAACAAACTATACCCCCAATTTTTCACAAAGCTTAAAAATTAGACAACTAGAGATTCACAAAGATCCCAACCATGCATGAATACTCAAATATGGACTCCTCCTCATTCTAGACATCCAATGGGATCACAAATTGACCCTCACACTCTCACAAAGAAAGTTGAATAGAACTAATTTGAGCTTCATACATTCTATGTCAATTTTTGCTATACAAATTGAATTTAATCACTCCTATTGGATTACACCAATTACTCTACTTTTTAAGACTTGGAATGAAATTCAAAATCAAAAGTTGTGATTTTTCTCACTAAGATATTTTGCTTCAAAGAGCTAATACCACTTAGAAAGATTTGATCACCTAGGAGAAGACAAATTCTTCACCTATAACAACATGTAATGAGCTTCTAGATCTTGCCCTCTACAAAGGAAGGAACTCTTAGAAAATTGGATCTCTATCTACAGATTTGCCATAGACACCTTAATGACTCTTTTCAAACCTTACAATCACTCAAACAAATTGAGTAGGGTTGAACAATGTGACTTGGATCTCAATCTCTTTTCTAGAACTCTCTATTTAAGCCAATCTATGTCAAATTCTACAAAAGATTTGTATAGATGCTCTATATGCACTAGAAACTCTCAAAGGTTTCACTTGGAGGACAGATCCAAAGATGTTTTCTAGCAAATTGATGCTTCTAAACTTGACCCTATCACTCTTGAACAAATCTAGAGTGATGGTACAATGGATTTCAACCTCTCACATTGCATATCACTCCTTAATCTATGATTTTTAGCAAAATCTCTCTCAACTTCAACATGCACTCAAAAAAGTACAAAAAGGACCAAGAGTGGATCCTAATCTGATCCTCAAGAGGGATTGGTTGTCAGATTACTTGATCTATCAATCTACTTCAGATTAAGGTCAATCTAGATCAATTCTAGACACAAAATCCTAATAAGAACAATCATTAATTGAAGGTAAGTGTACTTTCTGGTTTCAAACGTGTGAAACACTGTCTGAGTACGGACTCCAACCTGAAAATCAAGTACACATTGATAGAACCTCAAAACAAATGTAGACAAATGGAGAGAATCACCCAAAATTGCTTCCAAAATCAAGATTGGTGTCTCACATTGATTATGGCCAAATGTGGCTCTATATATACAATAAGTGGGAGCTCGTGGTACTGATCATCCCTTTGATCCCACATGTGTGAAGGTGCTTTGTCATATGATGATTCATCATGCAAAACTGACACTTGGACAAAACCTTCTATTTTGAGCACTTTTGGTCCATGGAAATCTACTTGAAAATCTTCTAGAAGTCAAAATTCGTCTACTTCAGCTTATTCCACACATGTGAGTTGTCCTCTACACATGGGATGTGACACCTAACCAAAGTATGTGGCTCATGAAATCAATAGATTGATGCCATGTGTCATATGTCTAGAAAACTAGTTTTTGGCTTTTTTAGCCACTAGAACTTGAATTAAATCATATGTACAGTCTATATGATTATGGTACATGACAAGTACACTATTTTCACACGTGGTAAAAGGCTCCACACATGTGTAATCATCCTATATACAAGATTTTTGGCCTCTATCAAGCTTATTTTTGCATTTTTCACAGCTTCAGTGGATACAACTTAGTTGTTATCTTTGAAAAAGACCAACCCAAAACGGCTTTTGCTACGGAATGGGGTATCTTCTACTGGCACGTTATGCCCTTTGGATTGTGTAATGCGCCATGTACCTTCCAACGTGTCATGCAAGCAGCATTTTATGATCTCATCGGTGACAACCTTGAGATCTATCTTGATGACCTTGGGGTGCACTCGAGAGAATCCACACACCTGGCCGTACTCGAACGTATTTTCATACAATGCCAGAGGTATGGTATTTTTCTTAATCCTGAAAAATGTCAGATATGGGTCACCCACGGCGTCGTACTTGGTCATATTGTATCACGCAATGGGATTGCCATTGACCCAGAGAAGATCAGAGTCGTCGTTGAGAGGCCAGAACCTAAGATGGTCTGAGACGCTTATTGTTTTATGGGTCATGCTAATCACTATCGTTGCCATATTCGTGATTTTTCTAGTAAAGCACGATGGATATACAAAGTGACCGTAAATCTTAAGTGGACAGATGAAAAGAGAAAGGCCTTCCAAGAACTCAAACACGCCTTGACAACTGCTCCTATCTTGCGAGCTCCAGATTACACGAAGGAGTTTCACGTGCACACTGATGCATCGAAGTTTGCCATCGGTGCAGTGCTAAGTCAACCCGGATAGTACAAGAAGGACTATCCAATTCGTTTCCTTAGTAGGCAATTAACATCTACGGAGATGAACTACACCACAATTGAGAGGGAAGCATTAGCGATGATTTATGCCATCCAAAAGTTTCGACATTATCTTCTAGGTAAACCCTTTGTATTTTTCACAGATCATCAAGCGTTACTTTACCTAGTGAAACAAACTTGCACAATAGGTAGAATCACACGTTGGTTGCTATTACTACAAGAATTTGAATTTCGTATTGTTGTGCGCAAAGGATTGCAACATTTTGTCGCTGATCATCTATTCAGAATACCGAGTGATGAGAAACCAACGGAGGACATCAATGATGACCTACCCGATGCAATACTTTTTCAAGTTGACTGTACCCCCATGTGGGCCAAAGACATCACAGAGTTTTTAACGACGGGGGTGCTAGATCCGACGTTGTCAAAACCTGCCCAATGCGCACTTATCTACAAGGTGGCACCCTGTACACTTATAGCAGGGCAACTTTATAGAAAGGGTGCAGACGGTGTGATTAGACAATGTTTGACTGAGGGCGAGATTATTTACATCATATCCTTGCTATACGAAGGAGTTGGTGGTGGACACTTTGCCTCAGAAAACACAGCTAGGATGATCTTTCTAGTTGGGTATTGGTGGCCTTCGCTATTTAAGGACACTCATAACTTTGTAAAGGCTTGTGATGTGTGCCAAAGAGCCAAAAGGCCACAATTTTTAGATTATATGCCTTTAACCCCCATCTTATCTGAACAAGCATTTTTCAAAAGGGGTATTGATTATGTAGGACCAATCAGTCCTGCCGCGCGATTCACACAGGCAAGATATATTATCATGGCAATAGATTATTGCACGAAGTGGGCACAGGCTCGGGCGGTAAAGAACGTCGATGCCAAAACCACTGCTCGGTTCTTTTTGGAGCAGATCATTGTACGATTTGGTTGCCCACTCGAAATCGTCAGCGACAGGGGTATGCCTTTTTGAACACAATAATTGAACACTTGTTGTCGACCTTCCTAGTTGTTCATCGCAAAAGTGCCCCATATTACCCAAGATGTAATGGGCAGGCTGAGTCCATGAATAAGGTTCTGTGCAAAATTCTCCTGAAGATGGTGGAAGCCAGTCGGTCGGATTGGGAGTTCAAGTTACATGCCGCTTTATGGGCGTATCGAACAACACCCGAAAAGGCCACTGGCACAATACCATTCCAACTCACGTATGGACAAGAGGCCGTGATGCATGTAGAATTCTATGTCCCATCCTTACGGGTAGCCTATGATTTGAAACTAGACACTAGCATCACTTATTCTTGCAATCGATTGCAAGGAACTTATCTTTCTCTCTTAAAAAAAAAAAAAAGAGACCACTCGCCTAAGCTATCAAGTAGCATATTATCTATATTGTGGAGTCCTAGAACTAAGCAAAGTGCTTGATCAAATATGAAACCTAGCAGGTACACTCGAGAATTTCACTTGGTCTCATTTACTAATTTTTCTCAAAAGCTAGTAGTGGCTCGTCCTTTCTTGGAGCGGCTAAACTTCGACACGCGACTTATCTCCGGTGTGCAACATGAATGCCTGGTGCGTGCGACTTATTCTATATTTGATGACGAGCTTCAGACATTCAATATTCCTAGACGCAACAAAGAGGATCCAATTTCTATCTCACCACATATCCTAAGCCACTTGGGGTTCTAGAATGAAGGAGAGCCTATGCACGACATAGTGCAATCTTTTGATAGGAATTACTTGACGCATCTTTGTACGGAGGACGGTGACACCTCCATCTATAAAAATGACGGTTACGTTGTCAAACTCATCTCGGATCCAAGACTTAGGGCAACGACGGACCTTCTTGTATTACTCACTGAGGTACAATGGTCAAGAATTGACAAGATTCCGAGCAGCACTTTATTCGACCTATCATTTGGCTTGGAGGAACCTGTTACACGCCACTTCATGGGAAAAAAAGATAAGTATTAAATTATGTACAACGCTCAAAGCAAGAAAACCTCTCACAAAGTGCGGATATGTCCTGCATATGCTCGTAAACAAACATTACTTGGGTGACTTCCCTAGCTTTCTCGCTCAAGTGCAAGAGAAATATCCAAATGTGCCACATACCACCTCGACACGAGCTCAGCACCCCAAGAGGATAAAAGGGGGAGAGGCAAAGGCAACAAGCAAGCCAACACCCAAATGGTGCCACATCACTAGCAGAAACACACCAGTGTCACTCACACGCGGCACAAAAGCAGAGTTAGAGTCACAACGGTTAAAAGAGCATGCCCATAGCCAACACACAAAAGAACATTCAGAGGGCCACACACCAGGTAAAGACTCATCCAGTAGCAGCAAACAACACTTGTGCAAATCCACCAGCCAAGGGCATGGAAATATCAACGAAATGGGAGACACAACACATCACCTTATCCAATGCCTAAAGACGCTTCAACAGTGAAAATCATGGAAGCCATTGAGGAAGCATTGATAACAACATCAAATCCTTCGACGCGACATTTTGAGGCAAAGGAGACGGAGGCGGAACCTGGTGTCCCGCCTATGTCGTTCGTGGTAAGTGCCCCACCAACCACCATCTCATCAACTCCCATCACGTCAACCATCACTGTCACACTACCCATCACACTCACCCTCACCATTACACCCCCTATTGTCTCCACAAACACACTCCCACTCTCCAAACATCACACCCTCCATCTGCTCAATCCGTCCATCATGAATAGTACACCACATTGTACCAAAACGTACAACAAAATCTCCCACCATCCTACGCACCTACCTCTTAGCAGTATCCTCCTATTGGGGAGTGGCAGTACCTTTCGAAAAATGTGTGACGGGCCATCAACGCTCAAAGTGATGCCATGCATTACCTCTACTCTTCAATAAATGAGTATCAAAATTGGTGCACCTTCTCACAAGGGGAAAACATGCAGCTGACAAATAAGGTACAATAATGACAAATGTATTCCACGGAATTAGAACAAGAGGTTGCTCAATTAAAAAAAAAAAAAAAACTCATGGCTGATCTCAAAGAGTTGCACCGAAATAACAAGGACGTTCAAGCACGCTTACAACATAGGGATGATCTCATCAAGATCCTAGAAACATAGTTAGAAGGTGAACGACGAAGCCACAGAAACTTACAGACCGCTATGATGGGCAATATTCAACGGATTGATTTCAACCAGTTCCAAGCACCACCAATCTCGGAAGGCACTGTAATACCTCTCGCTTCCTATCAGAAGTTAACTCATGTACTAATGGAATCAGGCACAAGCACAACAATTGCAATAGAGCAAATCAAACTGCACTCAACACACGGATTGAGGAGCTAGAAGGATAGCTAAAAACATTATGCCAGTAGCTACCAACATTATACACAAAGCATGAAAAAACACACGCCAAGCACCATAGACAACATGATGCAGGAACTGATGATCCTGGACCTTCGCGCTACATAGGACAACAACGGGATAATCCAGGGTATCACTCAGCAATGGTGGAACCTCACAACACACAAGGGGGTACTACCATGAACCACTAACGAGGCATCTCAACTGAAGAGCCTAACCCCACTGCCACTCAACCTGACACCACCTATCAAGCCTCATCACCCTCACTCAATGACACACCCCTCTCCCCACCACATGAACAATCAACTCACCACCTCGACACTCAACCTCATTCACCATCCACTACTTATCTACTCCGCAAATACCCAACCCTCCCCCGTGAACTTTTCACAACCATACCAAACCCTCCACCACCCACACTTACCACAACTACAGAGGTACGACACAGAATCACGCCGAAGAATCCTAGCCGACAAATGTTAATGGCAGAGGAGTTTAATAAAGCATATCCAAGCTAGGAGGACCGAGGTGGGTACACTCTTCCCGATTTCACGATATGTAAATCTCACAAGCAGAAAGTGTTAGCATTGGAGCTGCAACCTCAGTGGCGACATGCTATGATGTCGAAAAATGCACAGCTTGAGCACTATATCGCGGCACCAACTTACATTCGTGTCAATCCAACATATTATCCCACAAGATGAAGAGAAGTATTCGCACCATAAAAGGTTCCTAATAAAATATATTGGCCAATTCTACCTAAAGAAGTTCAAACCGATGATCCAGCGGCTGATTTTGTAGCCAATTGTAACTATTTCTACCAGAGACATCATACAAATCCGGACCGCTGTGTTAGGTACTTTGTAGATCATTGTGGCCTAATATCATTCCTTTATACCTTAAATTGTTTTTGGGATAAAGATTTTCCACCAATAGTTTTGGATCTAAATAAGCCCTTAAGCATACCCGTGGATCACATCAATGTGGCAAGGCTTTACTATTGGGCGGCGATCACCAACGAACTTCACGTTGACATGGTTGAATCTTGGTACGTATACGGATTTCTACAAAACATGCTTGATTACTATCGGCCGCAACCATATTTGGGAAAAATTCGATTCGAGAGAATGGAACAGATTGGCAGAGAGGTTCATAAAATTCGGGTCGCCATCAATGCAGAGCTGTAGGAAGACCAGACAAGACAACAGGCAGCGACAATTGGCGTGGGACCGCCAATCTTTTGGAGTGGATAATGTAGGCTGATATTCTATGAATATTTGAGCCATCTTGAAAAAGATACAGACTCAAGCCTAGAACTAGATCAATCAAGTTTAGGCCTTTATGCCATGTTGTAACGACTTAAAGTTGTTTAGTTCTAGGCCTAAGTCTAGAAGATTGGAACTCTGAATAAGTTCAGCTTAAGTTAGTTCAATTGTTTATGGTCCATTGGGGGTTTGTCCCATGGTACCAAGTTAAGCCTATGTGGTCTACTTGTCCCATAGTGCCTTTTTGTAAGTGACCACCACTCCAAGTATATATAGGAGTGGAAGAGTCCATTTTGAAGAAGAACCTCATGTGCAATATATGCCTATCTTTCTCTCTGAGTGTTCTCCCTTGTGTGGTTTCCTGTACTGTGTTAGTTCACATTGTATTGTATATTATTCATCTGGCAACTGGTTAAGTTAATCTAGGCCATCCATTCTCTAGTAGGGTAAGCCTTAGAGGATGAGATTCAGTCTAGGGTTTTATCTTTGAGGTTAAGACGTCATTTGAGTCAGTTCCTAAGTAGAAAAATGAGAGAAGAGTGGATCTTGCCCGAAATACTCACTCACTCACTGTAGACCTTCTCATCCTTCAACCTCTCGGTTAGTTGGAAGCCATAGCCATTGGTTGGGAAAGACACAATGCTAGTCGGAGCCATAACGTGTTCTAGTTGGGACTCCGCCATAGCCCTCGTTAGTTGGAGTCATAGCCAAAGTTGAGGGATGCGGACAGCCAACACTTACACTCTTGCAATGGTGCTAATAAATTTGTTTCTTTAGCAAATGATCAAGAATGTAAGATAAATGGTATTGGTACCATCTCATTAATTCTAGGATCTAGCAAAAGGATGGATCTAGACAATGTCCCTTTTGTACCATCAATTACAAAGGGCTTGCTTAGTGTTGGACAACTAATGGATGATGGTTTAGATGTTCACTTCAAACATGGAGTTTGTTCCATCATGAAGAATGATAATCTCATAGCAAATGGTGTTAAACAAGGTAGTTTGTTTAAGTTGGATGCTAAAATTGCTATGGCAAAAGAGGAAATCATTCATTCAAATGTAGACTCTTTTTCTCATGTACCAAGTAGTGATGATAATATGCATGAAACATTCTTAGATGTTTATACAAGAGATGCTTGGATCCATCTAGTATCTTGTGTGAATGAAAGTGAGATCAACAACCTTGGTGTCAATGATCTTGCAAGGATTGAGGAGGGGCAACAAAGTGATGGAGATCTTGAGGATCCACCTCAAAAATCAAGTGCTCCAAGAAGCTCCACAAAGGCAAGGGCCAAGCCTTCAAGGCTCACTTATCTTGGCAAAGGTAATCAAGGAAAAGATTCTCAACCATTCAATTTCAGCACTTTTCTTACTTCAATACTTGATGAACCATTTTGCTATGAGATGTACATGAGGAAAACCGAAGTATGCTATGAGAACTACATGAGGAAACTTGAGGGCTTCATCAAGAAGAAAGTTGAAGATAAGATGTATAATGACTCATTTGAGAACAAGTTTTTATGTATTAGTGATCTAAAAATTGTTATGAACCAATTAAGAGTAAATTGGTTGTTTGATCAAATGAGTGCTCTCGGATTTTGGAAGGGCAAGAATGAGTTAATCACGCATTGTTTAAAAAATGTGTTTTTTCTTTTGGAGAGGCAAATTGTAAGCTTCTTATGAGAATAAGTGAGAGATCCTTGAAGGACACTTATATCCATAAGCAAGTATGTAGCCTCATGAAGGTCAAGATCACTTGTAATTACAAGATTAGGAAAATCATGCTTACTTCTGATGGTTTGTGGACTAGTCATTTTAGCACGATAAATCTTGGTTTGTAGCAAGTACATGTTTTGTGATCTTGATCAATGTGATTTTCACAAGACATGGAGACATCGGATTTCCTTCAAAGAGAAGCATAAAGATCAAGGAGGATCAAGTTTCAAGTTCATGCATCTTCACTCAACATGGAAGAAATCAAGTGCAGAGGTGCAAGGAAGAATCAAGACTCTTCAATTCATCTTGGAGAAGATCAAAATCAAAGAAGCTCTATCTTGGATATGGTGATAGATCATGTCATCATCTTTAGGGGCTCATTAGTCATCTTCTAAACCTGAATATGATTCATTTCTGATGTTAAGATCATGTCTTAGAATTGTATATAGATACATTATTGTTTCCAAGGCTAGATTTGAGGAGGAGTGTGAAAAATAGCCTATTCTAGCAAATCTAGCCATATAGAACTTTGTAAATATTGTGTATAATTGGGTTCCACACATGGAAGGCCAAGATGCCACATGGCAACCCACTCCTAATGTATGTTAGGTCAAGTCAAGAGAGTTGGTCATGTCTATTTGGTGGTCATCCCTACATTATAGGACCTACACCTAAGTTTAAGGTGAAAATTTGACCAACTAGCTACCTACCAAACATAACTCTAGGATCTAGGCTAGGGTTTCATTTTAGGGCAAGAAGAGTGAGTTAACTTCCTTATTACATGCTAGAAATCCACCTAACTTCAAGAAGGAAGTCGAATCTGCTATGTATTCCAAGCTCCCATAGTGAGAAGATAGAATATTGTTGGAGATCATTGGCTTGTTTCTAAGGTTGAAGGCCGTACTACAGCCTGTAGTACACATGTGTGGGGTCGGATTTCAATGTTGATCAATTCTTTTGATTGTTGTTGCTTGTCAAATTGCCAATCTAGATCAACTTTTTTGTGTCTAGTATTTTGATAGATTGTTAAGCAAGCATCCAATCACTCTTGTGGATCTTTTGTAGATCCATTTATGGTCCTAAAGTACAATACTTTCACAATGAAGAGCTTTCTCTTCCCTCCTATCATATCTCAATTGATCTTGAGGTGCTTGAGGTCTCTCCTCCACACCTACAACAATATCCATCAAATCATTCGTCTCAAGTAAAGACTCCTTTCTCACCTTCCAAGTTGAATAATTGCTTGAGGTAGGCCTATCATTGTTCTCCAACATCAAGCCTCCATTTGTTGCCATGTTGCAATGATTGATGAATATTCTTCAACTTGTTCCAATGCACTTAGCACTCTTTTGAATCTCAACAAATGAAATAAAGAAGAAATCATAAAGACTTGGAACTAAACAAGTGTCTTTCTCTCTCACACCTAGTCAAACTAGCACATAGGTTTGATGAAACTTGATTAACTCTTGATCATACCACAATAAAATGAATCTTTGAATAAAAAATAACTTGAAACACACTCTTGAAAAGATAAAAAACATTTGCCACAAGAGATCTTATTCAATCTTTGAGAATTCACAAAAACACATACTATTGAATAAATTAAAATCTATATGCAAAACAAGAAGACTTTGTTGGATTTACTCCTCTACTCTCCTAAATCCCATATTAATCGAGTTCCATTCACATTACTGCAATTTTACATGCATTATCGCATAGTCTACAAAATACTCTATTATCGAAGACATGGATCAGAGTGGTAGTCAAACTACCAAGAAAGGCCAACTCTATCAACTATCATCAACAAATTGTTGAGACCTAGCATCTAACATGCATCTCCATGAAAAATATTGCATAAATCACTATGAAATCGGAGATCCAAGTAGATTCTGGTCATATCAATACTACAACATTCCATATAGTGTACTTCATATTGGATTATTCTCCTTCTTACTAATCGACTAATTGGTTTTAATCCTCATCCATTGTTTATCCAGTTCTGTAGATTTTTCCATGTTTTTATACACTGTAGAATTACAAGTGTTTTTACACAATCTGCAGAAATACACGGAGTTTGACAATAGTGTCGCATTTTATCTCTCTACAATCCAGACAATGTCGCTTGTTAAGAATTACGAGTAAAATTATAGTGTCGTATTTTTTGCATTTTAGCGACACTATCGCCTGTAAGGAATTACGTGTAAAAATGCAGTGTCGTTTTTTTCACATTTTTCGCCTGTCAGGATTTGCGAGTAAAACTACAGAGTCGCATTTTTCACATTTTTCAAAGTGCCTCAAATGTTAAGGAAATGACTCTGGCAAATTGTAGAGCTACCTCAAATATGAAGGAAATGAGATTTTAGGACATTGTCATTTTTTTCCCAAAAAGCCGACACTATTGTCTTTTTGCGACACTGTCGCCTGTGGCAATTTTAGTTCATTTTTGCAAAGTAACGGTTTAGTTCATTTATGCAGACAGACTGTCTACGACAAATTTTCACCGCTTATCAGAAATCAATTTTTAAGAAGGAACTGGATGAATGCAAGCGGACACCAACCAACTGGCATTTGACAACCTGAATTACTTAGTATAAATATGTTGGGGGTATACCCAACAAGGTGTAAATAAATAAAATCATCAAATAAAATGTGTTGCGAGGGCATGGCATCCTACGTGTATAAGCCCATGGCCCAATGAGCACGCAAATATAGTTGTAAATAAAATAAACATGATTTGGGCCTTGGAATTAAAATAAAACTAGAGGCCCAATGTCATTTTTAAACTTAGAGATTACATTTTAGAGTTGGGTCCAAATTGGAACTCACATAAATCTTGTGATTTCTATCCTTCGTGCTATTGATCATCCCGATCTCAAATTCATCCGATGGTGGGTTCCAAAGTGATTGGATCTTGCTTATACAATAGGATGTAGTCTGGATCTTCAAGGATCTGATCGATCTGATCGGCTGGCAGTGAATTTTAGGCCTTTTACGGTGGTTTTTCCTTGATAACTTTTTACTCCTTGCATTGATTGACCTGAGATTTTGACAGTAGCTGGATCTGATGCAGATCTTTCCACTGGTCTGGTCTGTTAGGATTATCTTGTGCGAGGGTTGGCTGTGCGAGGGTTCTTTAGCTGTTTTTGCAGGTAAAAAACTTGATATCTTTCAGATCTCTGGGAAGTAACTCTCGCAAGATTCACAGTAGCTGGATCTGGGATAGATCTCACTATAGAATTCTCTGCGAGAGTTAACTCAGTAGACGTTGATATTCGCAATTATGAGACGAATGTCACAGCAGTCCCAAAGAAAGACAACAAGGATGAACCCACCAAAATGACAAAAAAGGGCAAAAAGAAGGTGTTGGATTCCTTAAAGTCAATCTAGTTGGACTCAGATATAGTGTCATCTTCTACACATGTGACAGAAAATCAAAAGATGACTAGTCGGGCCAAGATCAATATGCTGAAAGAGGAATCTCGATGAGCTCTCGTTCACGAGATGCCTGATACTTTCAAGAATTATACTTTGGATGACGTGGTAATCATGATGCCGCAAGCCCATCAAGAACCTGATTAAAGTCAGACACCAGCGGAACAAGTTTTTGAGAGACCTGCACGAACACAGTCAATGAATCTTGCGGAGCCAGGAAAAGAAGAAAAGATAGTGCATGTGGGAGAGCAGTTAACACCCACGCAGTTCAAGAGACTATGATCCTTGTTGGTGGAATATAAAGACTGTTTTGCCTGGAGCTATAGTGATCTAAAGGGCATTCCGCCAACAGTAGTCCAACATACAATACCTTTGGTGGATGGAGCAGTCCCCAAGGTGAGCCGTTACTACCGTTGCATCCCAAATTATACAAAACTGATCAAGCAGGAGTTGCAAAAGCTGATGGACGTAGATTTCATTAGATCGAGCACACAGAATGGGTATCGCCGATAGTTATAGTACCCAAGAAGAATGGCAAAATGCGGATCGAATCGCCAGCTTGAATTCAAGTAGAAAAGCTCGAATCAAAATCGAACTCGAAACTTGCAGAATCAAACTCAAAATCACATGTGAGAAGATCTGACAGACAACGTAAACCACCAGAAAGGTATGGTCAGAATCTTTATAATACAACCATCGAATTTTGTGGTTTCTCTGACAAATCTCAAACATTCGAAGAAGCTGTTGATGGACCAAATAAAGATTGCTGAATTCAAGCAATGGAGGACAAAATGTCATCCAAGTATAAGAACAATGTATGGACACTTGCACCTATTCCTAATGGAAGAAAACTAGTCAAATGCAAGTGGATCTACAAGATCAAAACAGGTCCTGATGGAGAAAACATCAGATACAAAGCAAGGTTAGTTGCTAAGGGATTTTCACAAAAGTATGGGATCGACTACACTGATACTTTCTCACCAGTAGTCAAACATACATCAATTCGCTTGTTATTCGCTTATGCAGTGGCTCATGATCTGAAAATTTATATTGTGGATGAAAAGACTGTTGTCTTGCACACAGCATTGGAAGAAGACTTATTCATGGATCAACGTCACATGAATAAAAGCATTTATGGTCCACAACAAGCAGCTAGACAATGGTATAGAAAGAAGGACGAAGCATTACATTCCTTAGGTTTCAAACCTCTATTTGTTGAGTCAAATGTCTATATCAAACATGTCCAAATTGAAATAACCATTCTAGCTGTCTATGTTGATGACACACTTATCTTCTCAAAAAGAGATAAGTTAACTTCAGATGTCAAAAGAGACATTTCTGAAATATTTGAGATCGCTGACCTAGGAGAAGCTAGAATCTATCTAGGCTTGTAGATCGTGAGAGACTTTGAAGGTGGTAAGTTGTATCTTCACCAACAAAAGTACACTCAAAAGATCATTGAAGACTTCAACATGCTCGAATGCAAAGGTGTGCATACTCCCATGATACCTGGAACAATACTGAGCAAGGCAGATTGTCCGTAGACTCTCGAGGAAGAGGAACGAATGGCCAAAACACTCTATCGTAGGCTGATTGGATTATTGTTATATCTAGCAGACAACACTAGACCTGATATAGCGTTTGCAGTATACGGGCTGAGCCAATATGATCAGAACTCAGGATCATTGCATTGGAAGTTAGAGAGTACTAGAATATCTCCAAGAAATAAAAGACTATGGACTGTGTTATTCTAAGAAAGATGGATTTCACATCGAATCTTACAATGACGTAAGCTGGGCATCCATGAATGATGATAGCAAAAGTATTTCAGGAGGTTGTACTCTAGCATCTGGCGCAGCCATACTCTGGATAAGCAAGAAGCAAACAATAGTAGCTCAATATTCCTGTGAAGCGAAATATGTAGCAACAGCCAAGATGGCAAACGAGCTGATCTGGATCAAACAGATATTAGAAGGATTTGATGAATTTAGTTTTGAACCTTATGTCTTGTTAATAGATAACACTTTAGAAATCTATCTTACGAAAGATCTTGTATTTCACTCAAAAACAAAGCACATAGCTATCAAATATCATGTGATTTGGGACTTAGTCGAGAAGAAGATACTGAAGATAGTCTTCATACCCACAGAGGAAATGACAACCGATATCTTTACGAAGCCACTCAGTAAGGATTTATTCGAGAAGCAACGAAGAAAATTGGTGTTAATCCAACTGCCCACTTTGAGAGGGAGCTATAGAACAACTGATCAGACAAATCTTGATTCTACTAATAAAACGCGTAGTTTACTTGACAAAGGATAAGAAACGAACGCGAACTCAAAACATTTTATTCGTGATCAACCTCAAAAGATTGAAATGTTACAATACTGAATTGAACATGTTGAAATCGCAATGTTACAATACCTTCACCTTCAATAGTGTGAGTACTATTGTCACCAAGATGAACAAATTTCTTTGTGTTGTAAGGCATGTAGGAGTTGAAGATCTCACGTTGATTGGTCATGTGTTGAGTTGTTCCAGAATCCATAAACCATGAATCATCCAAAAATGTGCTTTGATCTTTGACCATGAATGTGCCTTCATCCACTTTGACTTGGGGAGATGATGAAACTGTGTTTCCTTATTGATCAGTTTGCTTGGCTGCATTCTTCGCTTAGAGAATTTGGAAATCCTTGATCTCATGGTTATTGCGCTTGCAATACCTGAAAAACATCGTCTTTTTCGATTGTGGATCTGATGATTGTGCTTGACTTTGAGTCTGTTTCTCTGCAGCCTCCTTGGAGCTTTTCTACTTCTATCGCTTAGAGCCTTTGTTGACATATAGAGCCTGAGAGGAGAAAGTAGACAAAGTGTCTTGACTTCTTCTATTGTCTTCTTGCAGCAACATAGTGATAGAGGGCAAGCTTGAAAGCCATGTCATAATTGCATCTTGATCGTCTATGACTGATCCGACATCGACATCTGTTGCAAGAGATTCTTAAACTGGTTAATGTGACTCTAAATATAATCACCAATAGTCATCTTGAATGTGAAGAATTTCCTTCGTAGATGTAACTTAGTAGTTACGTCCCTCACGTCATATAGTGAGTTCAGGATGTCCCAAACATCTTTTGACATTTTAGCTTCAGTTATGTGTCCAATCTGTGTATCTGATATATTGAGGATAATAAGCGTGAAAGCTTTACCGTCCTTCGATTTCCACTTTGCGTCATCGTCTTCAAGTTTTACGTCTGTACCTATAACAACATTCCATAATTCGCTGGTGATTAGCAAGGTCTTCATCTTAAATTTCCACAAATGATAATTGGATCCATTCAGCTTGTCTGCAATAAGACCAACTTTACTTTGAGAATCCATTTGGAATTTAGTCTATCGATTGTATCGATGACGCTAAGATGTAGAAATGCCAACAATAGGAAATCAATTCTCTGATACTGAAAGGTTAAAAGGAACTGAAGAGTTTGATATCAATTTGATATTGCAAAAGATATCAAGTATTAGAGCTTTTGCTCTGATATCGAAATAATATTAGGCCCTGATAGAGATCACAGATCTGATACCGTGGCAGTTCAGATAAAGGAAATAGTGATCTAGCACTGATATTATGATAGAAGCTCGGATATCAGAATGGAATGCTCTGATACCATGTCAAAAAGAGGTGTGCTGAAGATGAATTCGAAAAGAAATGAACTCGAAGGAAACGAATAAAAATAATTTGAGTGTCTAGAAAGAAAACTTTTCGTGAGTGGTGGAATAAACTATCTTCCTCTTTCACCATGCATGACTACGCCTATCAATTTCGAACAAAACAATAGTGATGGAAATCACATTTGATCGTATAGTAACTAACTTTGAAGTCATCAATACTACAGTGATTACGTAGCCAAACATAAAACATTGAATTATCAGACAAATAATTTGTCACGAATCATTCGCGAATCACAAGACAAATAATTAGTCATGAAGAACTACAGAAACACATACATTATGAGACAAAGCTGAACGCAATAAAAGATAGTATTGATTCTGAAGGGTACCCAAAATATGGGATTAACATACAAAGCTGAAAACGAAGAAAAAGGATTCGAGTTGCACCACTACAGTGATGCAAGCTGGGCGAGCTACAAAGATGACAACAAGTCCATAACTGGAGGATGCACAATAGCGCGCGGAGCTGTAATCAGCTGGATATGCAAAAAGCAAACCTTGGTGGCTCAATCCTCTTGCGAAGCTGAATATGTTGCAGCTTCAAAGGTCACGAATGAGGTAGTGTGGCTGCAGATGATGTTGGAGGCAATCGGGATACCATAAGAAGGGCCAAGCACGATGATGATGGACTCTCAGAGTGCCATCTATCTGTCCCATGATCCTGTCTTCCATTCAAAGACAAAGCACATGCCTCTGAAGTACCATCACATTCGAGATTTGATCTCGAAAGGAGAGCTCCAGGTCCAGTATATAAAATCAGAAAATATGATTGCAGATCTGCTCACGAAACCGCTAGACAAGCCACTATTTGCCAAGCAAAGAAAGACAATTGGATTAAACGTACAAAGCTGCAAGGTTCAAGAGGGAATGTGAGAAATGGTGAACTCCTGCAACTTTGTCACAACACGAACAAGAAACGAAGGTCGAACGAGAACAATTCGCGACAGTCAACGTCCCTTGACTCGAAGCACGAACGATTCGCGAATCATTTGTGAATCGTAAACACACCGCCAGGACCGCAAACCGCAAAGAGACGCAAAACGCAAAACTACGAAAGAAACGAAAGCAAACGGGAGATTACGAAACAAACGAAGAGGAATCTTTCGCGCTGTCAGCTGGCAGCTCAACGAGCTTGGAGTCATAGAATTCACGCCCAGCTAAAACGAGTGGCAACGACGGAGGTTAACTGATTAGTTGATTAACGTTAACTAGCCTTGTGATTCTGCATTTAGCTATATTGTAAGCTCCACACTATGGAAGTATAAACTATCCTTTCTGGATCATAACAAGTAATCTGAATAGACAAAATTATCTGTAAGAGACAGAGAGAGAGGTAGCGAGTAGAGCAGAAAGAAAAACACTAGAAACAATAGAGCTGTGCATGAAAGTCTGCCAACGAGTAGAACACAGCGAAAGAGCAGAGTGTCATTCCGCCAACGAGCGAGACATTGACGATCTCGTTTTAAAAACTAAACTGATAATACAGTCGCTCTATTTTCATGCATCTCCATGTCTCGTGTCATTTGTCTTGATTGCTAGAATAGAATGTGTTCTGTGATGTGCAGTCGCGTGTCTAGGTTCATGTAAAAGCTTCCGTGCAAAAGAAAATTTAAAGACACAAAATCGTTCGCGAATACGAAGACAAAAACGAAAAAATAAACAGTTTTGCTTCCGCGACAATGAGTAGGTTTTACTTTGAAGCACTTAATAAAATATTGCTGAGCAAGAAGCTCGCAGTAGATCCTAGGGCTAAGTCTCTCGAGTTTTTCAAGAGTTGGTTCTTGAAAGTGGTGGACAGACTCAGACTCCACCCAATGTAACTATACACATTATCACATAGTTAATATACAGATTCTGCCGCTTACTTGCAAAAAAAAAAAAAATCACCAATGGGACATTTAAGGGCTTGAAGAATGTGTACTCCAAAATGAATAAGAACTAACAACTTCAATCGATAAAGGAAAGGGTGTAACCATAGTTGTAACATGAGCATAAGAAACAATATGACTGCTAATAAAAGAATGTGTGCTCCCACGCATTCCACCATTTTGGACGTGCCCTTAGCTCATGCTCATTGCTCAGGTCCAATAGGGTGGAACTTAATCCTTACTTCCCTATCGCTCAACTCCGTAGCAGTCGTGAGCAGTGATAGCAGACATGTGGCATTTCTTCATCGGTTGAGAACACACACATTATGAGCCATAACACAGGTTACAAATAAATTTAGATCTTGATCGTCTATCTCTCTCCTGCTACGTCAAGTATCGTTTATCGAATGGTGAGCTACAACCTTGCAACTAGATTCGTCACCCTGCGACTCATCTTGCTACAGGCCATAGCCCACCTCCTCATGAATGATACCTAATCCATAATGCAACCTGGTGATTGGAACCTGGCATATATGTGACTAAAGTACGTTTTGCCACCTTGAACGTGGCCACCCGCTAACCGAAGACACCCACAAAGCGGTCGCGTGACCCCATACCCCTTCCCTTCCTTTTCCTGTTCTATTGCTCCCTTTTTATCTCTTCCTTCCTTTCTTTCTTTTTGTCTCTCGTTCTCTCTTTGTTTTGTGGTAGGGTTTGTGCGATCGAGGCGCGCGATGGGACTCTCATTCACGAAGCTCTTCCAGCGCCTCTTCTCCAAGAGGGAGATGCGCATTCTCATGGTCGGTCTCGACGCTGCCGGAAAGACAACCATACTGTATAAGCTCAAACTGGGAGAAATCGTCACCACCATCCCCACCATTGGTACTCTTTTCAGGATTGCTTCGTGCTGCAATAATGATGAACAAATTATTATGCTTCATTCTCAATAAATCTAGAAACCTTCCATTCCATGGCCAGTTTGTCCCTAGATCTGTTTCTGGTTACAGATCTGGCGCTTTTCATTCTTTTTGTTACGTAGTTTCTCGCTCTCGAATTTTTATCTGTAGTAGCAGCGTCTGATATAGAATCGTTCAAAGGTGCGGTGTATTATCGTACGGGGTTGTGAACTTGGCAATGTCGTATAATTGGGCGTTCTTACCGGTTGACTTGGAAGTTTCTAGAAGCTTCAAACAAAACGACGATATACCTGGAGTTTCTAAGTTATCAACGATCGTGAAATGAATCGCAGTTAGATAACCTTAACAATTCAATTACAGTCCGGATCTAAATTATATTATTATGCATATATCTCCACTTTCGATCCAGCATTAAACTGGAGAAGATTTGATGTGAGCATTGCCTTTTATCAATATGAAGTGGATGTTCAAGATCCGTTGCATTTTTTTAATGATGTTTTGTCTGCAATTTTAAAGAAATAGTTGCAGTGTGTTTCAATTCTACTCGTATCTTTAACTGCTGATGGAGTCGCTTTCCGTGTACAGGTTTTAATGTGGAGACGGTTGAATACAAGAATATAAGCTTCACGGTTTGGGACGTTGGAGGCCAGGACAAGGTGTTCCTTATCACGTGTTCATCCTCTTTTTCTTGATCAACTTGTTATTTACCATTCAAAAATGTCAAGTGCTTGTTTTTCCTGTGCTTGCCAAAGGCTAAAACCTTTTAGCAATGAGTGATTGACACCTAGCACTAAACCTTTTGCTAGGATTTTCATGTTGACAGCCAATGAATGACTGCTACATTGCGTCTGGATCTTCTAACCAATTGCTATGTGGCAGTGTGTCATTAGCTGTTTACTTGAAAATTCTGACAATTTTCAATTTTCTAGAAATTTCTGTGAGAAAAACTAGCAATGAGAACCAAAGGCCTTGAGCCTTTCCCCCACGCTCTGGGCCTTGCCCTCAGTCTAGCAAAGGTGCTCCCACAAGGGAAGGCCCTAGATACGTGTTGCTAGCCGCGGTCATTGCTGGGTAGCTTTATCTAGCAATCATTTGGTGGTTCTAAAGTGGAACAGAAGATGGTTAAACATTCATATGGAGCTGTCATTGTTTTCTCGGTTGTACTTGGTTTGTGCAAAATTTATATGATTGTATTTATTTGTGACTTCTATTTTAATAGGCTTCATGACTATCGAGTCCAGTTTTTTTTTTTGGGGGGGGGGGGGGGGGGGCGAATTGATAGACAGGAGGTTGTCAATCATATGCCTAGTATTAGAGAGTTAATCTACATGTTTGTGCGTGTCCCTTCCACCTACTCTTGATTGCTGATATCAAAGGAAAGAAAGCAGGCGTGTCGTCATACATTGTACATATATCTAGATACATTTCTCTTGAACCTACTTTTGGATGTTGATAATGTCACTAGGTAGATCATCACATATGATTGGACTTAGGTTTTGAGGCACTCATTTCCGTTTGAAGACGACATTTGCTTTTGTTCTTGATGTTTTTATACTATACACACTGAAAATTGTCTATTTGACTTAGGAATCAGAAGATGATATGACTTGAAATAATTCTCAAAGAAATCTAGGAGCTCCTTAGGAATCAAATTTTGAAATTTTGCTCTATTTTGAAGATGAATATGTTCGGGTCCCAACATGAATTTTTCTTGTTGGATGGTGGAATGAAGCCCCTCAAGCATTCAACTTTTGGTGGAAGAGCAATATTTCTAGAGAATAAAGACAAAGGCAAACATAAAAAAAAATCGACGATTTTTGGTCCTAGTAAGCCTTCTTTTAGTTGGTCTCGTAAGGTTCTAGTTTTTGGTTAAGAATGTTGGAGATGGGATTTTTAGATTGATCCAAAGAACCTTAGAATCAAACAAGAAATTGTATATGAAA
The DNA here is from genome assembly GCA_029204225.1 of Diphasiastrum complanatum. Lineage (NCBI taxonomy): Eukaryota > Viridiplantae > Streptophyta > Lycopodiopsida > Lycopodiales > Lycopodiaceae > Diphasiastrum > Diphasiastrum complanatum. The sequence goes on along the minus strand of CM055102.1, from coordinate 40,936,338 downwards.
AAAGACATATAGGGAAAAGAAGCAGCCCGTTTATCAAGCTTCCATGCATAAATTTAGCTTTGATTGCAAGATCACTCTGTTGAAAGCAACCATGAATCAAATCTATCAAGGAAGGAACAATAAGATCTTCTAGCACATTGGGACATTGGAGAAAGAAGGTTCTTATCAACATGCATTATGACAATATTCACACTTCATTGAAGAGAATTGAGAAGTGGCAATTAAGATGATCTAAAAGAAGCGAGTGTTTGTTTGACTAAATCTTAATCTATTCATTTTGAATAATTATATTCATTTTAATGCATAGGTTCTATTTTGCATCTATTTATGAAGTAGAAGAATTGAGCTCAATCATGTGTTTGATTTATTATGTTATGAAAATGTTAATTTGAGATGACAATGAACTTATTAAGTGAAAGATGTTGATTGTAACTGTGTGAATCTATCAATGATTGAGAACCTATGAATATGGAATATGAACTTCTATAATTGAGCAGCTCGAGATATGTCAGAATGTCATTGTGGAATTTTCATTGCCTCTAGAAACAAATTTTAACTACTATGAGGGTAAAATTCACATGCACGGTTGTAGCTATGGATTTTGCTTCATCAATTCTCAAGGGGAGCTCACCACTCTAAGGCTAGCCAATGATGAGAATGAAGCTCCTCTTTACCTTGGACCAAGATTTATCTCTATGTGCCAGTACTCACATGGTTTTATGCCTCAATATGACATAATGGTAAACTTGACCACCTCGAGAACTGGTTGGCTTTGCTTGTTGGTCACTCATAGCTAACTTTGACACTAATGACTAGGTCAATGTTGGCCATCCTCAACCAACAATTTTGATAGGTTGCTAGGAGGGTTCATTGGGTCGTAGCTTACAACACACATGACCTAGCTTTGGCTAGATTTGTAGCTGAGGTTATTGGCCATTACCATATCTTACGTGTGTCTAGCCTTTGGTTATCAATTCATCCTAGGTCATGTTTGATCCATGTCTAGCTCTTAGTAGGTATGATCTTGAGTCATAAGTATGTGCCTTAATGTATGTTTCATTTTCTTTGATTATTCCCTAGTGCTATGTGTTGTTTTGCAAATGTTCTTAGTACATGTTCATTTGAGTATCTTCTTAGTCTAATGTTACCTTTTTCCTTCAATTTTTTTGTCTTAGATTCCAATCCAATTGTTGGATTTGATTTAAAGTTCGTGAGACAATTTTTGGAGTTAAAAGAAAACATTGAGGTTAATGTTCTCTTAAGAGGGAAAGTTTTAACATACCTTGTAAATAACTTTTTTTTTTCAATGTATGATAAACATAGTCATTTTCAATCAACTTTGGAGACTATCTTAGATTAAGTTGTACTGAAACAACATTTGCCTTCTAGCTTGTTGAGACATTCTTTAAAAATGACGTGGAAATTTGTTGTCTTAGACTTTAATGTCTTTGATGGAAATTTTAGGAGCTTTAGATAAAGCATTGGAGGTTACAAAATTCCCTCATATTAAAAACCTATGGTTGTAGATGAGGCAAAGTTGTCAACTTTGAGTAATTTGATGTCCCATAATTCTCATAGTTTCAAAGTTATGGCCACCTATTTGTTACCAACTGTTGGTTGTTCATATTTGTAATTTCTCCTGTCCCTGTGAATATAGAAGGCTCAAGATTATGTAAAACCCTATAGAGATTATTAGTGATAAGAGAGATAAAAAGTTCCTATAGCTACTTCTTCAAGCTTTAAAGACTTTTCAAGAGGCTATAGAGAGGATGATTGAGTTGTGATGGACCAAATCATGTTTTTGGCATAGATTCTTTTCTATTTGTGAACTCTTCCTTGTCACATTTAGTAGATTTGTCAGTTCGTATATTATAGCCAAAGACATCACCGTTTGGTAATATTGAATAGGATTACTTAATTTACGTAAAATGTTGAGATGTTGCTTCGTATGTAGGAGGGTGGCTAGGTTGTAGACATGTGCTTTGAAGGCAAAGGGAGCTTTTAAAACTTGTTGAGTTATGTCCAATAAAGAGATTGTTGATATGTTTAATTTAAGAAAGATCAGCTATAAATGGTTTTGTTTGGACATGATTTTGATGTATGTTGGTAGTTTGTTACACAACAATAATGCATTGCTTTCAATTAAGATAGAATTGTAAAGATGCATTGTACTAGGACACAAGAATTCAAATCTTAGGGGTGCCAATAGGTACAACATGTGCTTCACAATGCTAGACATGTTACATGATTATTTTGGAGTTAAGAAATCAACTTTTGGCCTATACTAGTCTTTTATGGAAATTGTGGCATGCCTTCTTCCCATTTTCATAATTTTGATGTAGAATCATATAGTGAATTGAAAAGTAAAGCTCTGATGTTTAGATGTACATTTCGTCATGTTGCTATGCAGATTCGACCATTGTGGAGGCACTATTTTCAAAACACTCAAGGCTTGATATTTGTTGTGGATAGTAATGACAGAGATCGTGTTGTGGAGGCTAGAGATGAATTGCATAGGATGTTGAATGAGGCAAGTTATTGTCTTTCTTAAGAGTAGCAATTTGTGTGTCATTGGCTGAAGTCATATCATTGTACATGCTCATAATTTTTCCTAGAATCAGTAAATGAATTGTTGAACCCATATATGTTAAGGGATGAGCGTTTATCAAGTAATTCATTTTGAATGTAGACATTTTTGTAAACATAGGAGTCTCTTCCTATCACTAATACATTTGAATAAGAAAAGGCAGATGTATTCATCTTTTAAGCTTCAATTCTCCTTTATTTAGATCTAAGTACGGATTTTAGTTATATCTACTATGATAGCATGTTATTGTATCAATGTAGCAAAGGTTGAGTTTTGTCAACAAGCTTTATAAGGAGGGTGAAATAAACGCATGATAGCTTACTATTTGATAAATAATTATCAAACATTAGCTTATAGTTGTTATGAACACAATCCCATATATTGATATCAATGAAGCCCCCCCTTTAGAGATTTCGCTAATAAAGGTTAAGCCTTTAGCTAACATGAATAAAAAAAGGCCCTTGGGCCTATACGTGAATAAAAGGGCCTATGGCCAACATAATGAATAAAATGGCAGGCTGTGAGGCATAATAATGTTGCAAGGCACCAATAATAGTGCTAGATGGACCAGACATTCATCACAATCATGGTCTAATATGGTATGTTCTTTTAGAATAGCATCCTTACCTTTTGCTTACCTAAATGTTGAAGAGGAAAAAGTGTGGTATGCTTACATGTTCATGTTGCTTTATCTTCATTTTCATAATTTACGACTTAAAATAGCTCTATGTTTTCATACATTTACAAAGTGTAAAGTGCTTAACATGAGGGTTCAAACAAACAGGGTAGAATTGTGATGTGTTTTGATATGTAGGTATAGTTTAGGCAAAATATTAGGGCAATAGATAGTTATAGATATGTACTTTTGAGCGATAATTTTGTACTTGGATGCATGGGTGTCTTTTACTTATCAAATGCCATTTGAATTCCTTGCTACATCACATAACATTCTCTAAGTAGTTGACAAGCCTTAAAAAAAGGTTTTAGAAATGTGGGCTATGTTGAATCATATGCTTAAAACAATATCAAGATGATTTCAGTGAAACATGGCAGGAACTAAGATAATCTCTTGGACCTCCCCTTGCTTTCCTATAGGTTCATCCTGAACTTATTATTTTCACTTGAAGGTCGTAAACCTTATGGCCCTTCTAACTGGAGTAGAATGTAATAATAACATTTTTACCCATAAACTCTTGACAACTTGATAACTTAAAACGTTGAATCAACGGTTACAACAACAATTACAGTGCTGACATTGCCTTGACACATGTATATAACATAACATACATTCATAAGATTCGAAGAGCTCTTCTTGTTTAAGGGTCCATCTATGAACAATATGATTTTTGGCATAGAAGAGTTATTGAGGCTCTTTTTATGCACATCACTATGATGTTCTACAAAATTTGCTAAGGTAAAGGTATTTCTATGAGTACGTTGACTTCCTTAGTGGATAGTTTGGAAATTGATTTGCCATTGTGCAATGGAGCCGATGGAAAATTTGTCAAATATTAGGATCAACAATGGTTGCATAGAAATGATATTAGGTTCTTTTTGTGCACATGACCATGACGTTTTTCTTCTAGGATAATCTGGAAATTGGTTTGCCAATGTGTAAATGGAGCTCATGGAAGAATTTTGAAATATTACAGTCAGCAATGGTTGGATAGAAGTGAACTGATATGTTTTTTATGCTTCGATAAGTTGTTGGTGTGAGATTGGGTGGATTATATGAAGCAAAAATTTGTATGTCTTGGTTGTACTTGAGATTTGTTTAACGAAATGTACATTGACATTAATGAATCATGATTATGTTTTTGTCAGCACATGTAAATTTCTGTATAGATATTGGTAGGCACCCAATCGTTTATCCTTCTTTGCATTGGACATTTTAGGTGATATTATTACGACTATTCTGTCGGCTTTTTGTCAGATATGAGCATCATTATCTCAATAGTCCTTTTGAGCCAGTTGCAATGAGTAAAGTCAAAACTTTTCAGCTGCTACCGTCTTTATATGGTTTGTGATTTTTGAAATTTTACATATGAAGTTTAAGCCAAAAAATAAACCTCTTTGGTCATCAGAAAGAACCCAAAGTGCAGAGCTTAATAAAGGATGCTAATTATTTTTGGCATTGCCTTGCAAAAGGAATACTATGTGTTCAAGTTGATCAATGGAGTTTTTGCAAAAGTCAACATTAAAGTCAATGCCTTAAATCATAGGACTAACGTGCGCACAAAAAGCTTTGCCACATTGATGAGGACTTTACTGGAACAACTTGGTCCTTTAGGTACATGTCTATATGCAAGTGATAAATAGCAAAAATACATGTCCCTCTCTTTTTCTTGCATGCCAATGCCCACACTTTAGATGCACCTCTGTGCAAGCGAATGTATAGTAAAACATTAATGGTCCTCTACTTTTCTTGCATGCATGCCCACTCTCTCAACTTACATGATGCACCAACATTGTCACCAACAACTATCATTATCTATTTGCTTTCACAAAATCATTTTATATATGTTTTGAACTTTGTCCCGATGGTGGTGTGCTATAAGTTGAGGAGTCACTCCAAGATGAGTTTGAGCATTAAAATAATACTTTTTTTATTTTTTAATTCTTGTAATATGCAATTTTGGCTTCTCATTTTTAAACAATTTGATTGCCATGTGTAATGCAAAGCTTCACCTTGTTTATTGTTGTCATATCTTTACCCATGCACACACTTAAAGTCATAGTTCAATCCTTGAGATAAGAAAAGAAAATGCTAACTATTATACCATGGTTCCATTCTATTTGAACCTGTTTCGCTTTACAGTCGGAACGTTTTTTTTTTAGAATTTGGGCAGGACAGTCAGCTTTACTACTATCTGCTTGAAGGTAAAGATTGCAGATTAACCGTTTATTGCATGCATTTTTACAGGCTCTGTTACAACTTTGTTTTAAAATCACTTAAAGCCATAGGCAACCCGTTGATCTTTGCAAGTTGAACTCACTTCAGCTCACGTTCTTTGTAGTAGTAAAGTCTTGCATGATGTCCCATATTATATTGGGAAACTTTTATCAGAGACGGATTTCTATGTTTTCCACTTGGCTATTATTATGTTGGTCTGAGCATTGACAGTTTTAACATCACTGGCAAGGAGACTTCAAATGTTACATTCAGGTAGAAAAATTCATTGTTGTCAGCTACGCGTTTCAATCCATTGGTTTTTTGTGCTGGTAGATGTGACGTCTATGTGATAAATCCATCTTATGTATGATGCTTTGTTTTATGAAGAAAGGTGTTTCCGCTTTTGCATTGAAAAACTTTGTTGAACTCTGTAACTTGTCTGTCCCAGGATGAACTGCGTGATGCAGTTTTGCTGGTATTTGCAAACAAGCAGGATCTGCCAAATGCTATGAATGCGGCTGAAATCACTGACAAACTTGGCCTTCATTCTCTTCGTCAGCGCCACTGGTGAGGTTTTATTCTACCATGATTGTGATCCATAACACTACCTTCCTTTTCCCTTCCCTGCTGTTGATGCTTTTCTGCCTTTTCCAATTTCAGAGGTTTCATGTTATGAAAGATTCATGCTAAGCCTCAAATGTTACAGTGCAGGAGCAGTTTTATTACTTGTGAGAGTTTATTTTACTATGATTGTGATCCATGACATAGCTAGCTTCCTCTTTCCTGGAAACATTTGGGGTTGATGTTTTTCTACCTTGTACAATCTCAGGGGCAAAGGCCTTATGAAAGACCTAATTTTAAGTCTCAAATGGTGCAGTGTGGGACGAGTTTTTTAAAAGTTCCATCTTATGCTACATACTCAAGATCCAAACTGAATAAATGCAAAGTGTACCATGCATTGTTATATGGGATGATGTTCCATGCAATGGTATGTTACACTGCCCTCTTTTGAGGGATGTTTTGAATGAAATTTTTTGGATAGTTAGTCATATTCATAGTGGTCGAGCGTTTCTAGAAACGCGTCCAGAAATGCGTTTTTGATTTAGGGCAGCGTTTCTCAGAAATGTTCTTTTGGTTTTGTTCTGTTTTTTTTAGTAAAAATTTTAATTTTTTAATTTTTGAGTTTTGTGGGCAATATGGGTATCAAATTAAAGCATTAATTAAGGGCAGTACATTTATGTAGGTTGTCGAATGTTTCGGGTACAGTGTGGTCCAGTTTAGGTGTATCAATCCCTGGATTTTATCAAGGATGAAAATTTAGAATGGCTTGTCGTGTTACAGCAGGATTCAAAGGAATATCATGAAATGTGTGCCTGTGTGTGAGAGAGAGAGAGAGAGAGAGAGAGAGAGAGAGAGAGAGAGAGAGAGAGAGCTCCCATAATACTATGAACATCACCTTAATCATCTTATTTTTTTAAAAACTTGATTTTGTGATTTTATCAACTAAAGTTTCTTGCTTTCAAACATTTACTTTTGATATCTGTTCTGTTAGTCCATTTAGAGCTACTATTGGGTCCAATGAGGCCTATGATGCCAACTGGGTTAAACTTCCCGAGTACTTTTATTCCTGCTAGTTACCATTCTCAGGTTCAGCTACAACGCAACTGACCTCGTTCAGGATCATCATCGAATGCTTGATGTGGCCATTTAATCACAAGCTGTCATGAATCAATCAAATGTTGACAACAATGATTATGTTAAATAGGAAAGAGTTAAGGATGTCTAGAAGGGTTTATTGGCTTCTTCGATTGTTTTGGCAGTTAGGGCCTTGTTGAGCTGCATGTGGACCCTTAAAATTATGTTAATCGTTCAAATTCCAGCTGAACCATTGTCACAACATATAGGATCCAACCACATTTTTGCAAAGGAGACTTTAAGTTGCGGGTGCCCCAACCGTCATGGAAGGCTGGAAACTGTAGTTGAAAACTATGAATACCATTGATGGGTCCTCATTTGGTAGCTTTTACTGGAGAATGCGTTTGAGGGAGAACTAAGAAAGGCACATCTTAGTATAACCTGCAAAGCAATGTAGTTTCATGAATATCTTTTTTTTAAAAAAAATTTTAAATTTATTTCCAAGTGATTCTGGATTTTTTTTTTCCTAGAAACGCTTTTTTGGGCAACTATGGTCCTATTTTTTGTCTTTATAGACATGCTGCATTTATCTTTATAATTCACAAGTAAACTTGTATATGCATGATTCATGTTTAAGTTTTAGGTTTCATACAACGATCAAATAGATATATGAATCAATAGCTATGAAAACCAACCTTAACTCTAGTTGATTATGTGTAAACCCATCTCACTTATATGGTATAACACCCACATATTACACCCTAGATGTAATTTTAAAGTTGAAGTTCTAGACATGAGGGTCCAGGCCGGATGCGGGCATTCTGCATCCGCGTCCGGTGTCCGAACCTGGGACGCGGGGTCGTCGCATCCATTTTTCTTTTATTAAACCTAATTAACACTAATTTTTTTTAAAAAAAAAACAAAAAGGGTGATTCGCTTCCTTAGTTTTAATTTACATAGATGCAGCGCGATTCTGAATCGCGATCCCGAATCGCGATTCGGGATTTTCCCAGAATCGTGTGGAATCGATTTTTTTTTTTGAAATTTTCTAGGCAATATGGGTATCAGATGAAAGCTTTGATCGAGGGGATTATGATTGTGTAGTTTGCCGACTGTTTCAGGTGCAGGATGGTCCCTTTTAGGTGTATTAACTCCTAGGTTTACAACTTTACGCTATAGCTGCATCCCATATAAAAAAAAAGAGAACACATTGGGGCATTCCCAATGAACATAGCAGGAATCTCCCTTTCTCTAATTCTCCCCCCCCTCTCTCTCTCTCTCTCTCTCTCTCTCTCTCTCTCTCTCTCTCTCTCTCTCTCTCTCTGATCACAACAAACAGAATTAAAACCATGCTGAACAAAAACCCAACTGAATCATTCTGAACTTTAGCCTTAAATGACACAATTTTTGACAAAACAACCATACTCTCTCTCTCTCTCTCTCTACAACCATAAATCATAAACCATAAAACCGAAGCTACTGAACTAAAACCACAAAGAACAATACTGAATCACGACAATGCTGTGAATAGGATCATCATAAGATATAATATCGGGCCACATGGCACCAAAAAGGGGTACAATGATGTTCCATGAACGTAATGAAAACTATACAACTAAGGCTCGTCAGAGTCATGGTAGGATAAATCATTCGAATCTGTGCTGACCGCAGGTCTCATGGATGAATCGGAACTGGAGGGAACCATATGCCGTGGTGTGGCCCTGGCTCTGCTGCGTGCTCTGGCTCTCTGTTGCGTGCTCTGGCTCTGGACCACCCCCCTCCCCCTGCCTCTACCTCTACCTCTGCCTCTCTCCCCTCCTCTGGCCCCCATCTGGCTGCCCCCAGCCCTGTGTCTATTCCGTCGTGCCTGTGTGTCAGATGGCTGTGACCCTACGCCCTGGGATGGCCCTACCCACTGTGATGATGCCTGGCCGACGGCTGCTTGTGATGCTCCACTCCTGTCTACAAAAAGAGTACTCATCCCCCCCCTCCCAGAACCTCTAGGTCTTCCCCTAGGCCTACGTGCAGGAATGGCTGGCTCCTCCTCGGTCTCCGCATCAGGGTCCACCAGTAGGTCAGCCAGGTCATCCCCTTGTGCCTCCGCCCACATCTCCTCGTCCTCCTCCGTATCCCCCTCAACCCACTCCTCCTCCACATAGTCTGCCCCGAGCATCTCTCCACCCTCCGAGCCCTCATCATCTCCCTCCTCAGCCCTGTCCCTCTGCCTCTCTGTCCTCCTCTGCCGCCGTAAAGCCCGTGCGTCAGCCTGCGCCTGTCTGTAGAACTCTCTATGGATCTCATCATCCATCTCCTCCTGCGTGGGTGGTGCCCGAGGAGCAGCAACTATCGAATCCACCAAGCAAGTGCCAGGGTCTACCTGCAACCAAAAACAATACATTGTTGTCAGACAGGTATTGTGCAACGCACTGCATATTTTGAAAGCAAATCAATTCATCAAAGCATAGCAAGAAAAAAGGGGTGATGATGTGACTCACCTTGAGCATCTAACCCTCCTCGTGTGCGCCTCAACATATGGCCGTTGGTGTTCACAAACACCAACAGCCTGCACTGCTCGATGGATAACCTGTTCCTCTTTTGCGTGTGATACAAGGCCCAGGTGCTCCAATTCCGCTCGCAAGCTCCTGCTGAACAGTCCTGTGCAAGGACTCTCTCAGCCAATCGCCTCAGGTCACCTGTGCTGCGCCCGTGGATGCACCACCATGTAACGGGCCTCAGCTGATCCTCCCTCCGCCGACTCTGCTCTCCATCGAAAGGAAACTGGAAGCGCTCAAATGCGAGTAGCTGGCTTGCAATGTTGGCCAGAATCGGTCCTGTTGGCAAATAAAAAAATATGGCACATGTAAGACCCCTCGAATTCACACACTACCAATGAGTACAATACTGCAGTAACATTGCTACCAACCGATTTCTCACACGTACCTGGTCCGGGCCATACGCGCTCCGTGTACTCCACCCATCCCCGGTGCAGCTCCGGATCGTCCCTCTCTCGGGTAGAGCGCCACAAGGGGTGCAACATGTGGGCTACGGCGTGGATGGGTCGGTGGAAGTAGTCCCATCTGGCCTCCCAGATACGTGAGATCTCGCGCCTCCTGCAGTAGACAAATTACAACAATCACTAAACCATAGCATAAAAGAAACGCATTAGACTTGAGTGAGAAACAACAAACTAGACACTGAAGAGTCATACTTGTGCTCGTCCAAGGCTGACAACAGAATCCCCTTGCCGATGCGGTCCATGAACTCGTAAATGAGACCGAGGGTGCACCCCTCACGGTCTACCAGGCGCAACACCCTGAAAATGGGTAGAAGGATCCAAGTAATCTCCTCAGCAGCTCTCCAGAACTCGTCACCGTACACAGTGGACTAGAAAAATGCCGAATGTGGGAGGTTTGTAAAGTCCCCGAACCCGAAGGCCATGCTGGAAACCATCCGCCGCAATTCACCACCACCAATCGCTCTAGCACCAAGAAGTAAAACGCAAAGCGTGTGGGTGCAGGCTTCTTCAGGTTTAGGGTGGAGAAGGTGCGAAACAGGGCCAACACACGCCTCTTCTTGGTGACAAAAGTGACCAGGTGCATGGCCGTAGAAGTGATCTGCAACACAAACATCCAGTAAAAAAGTTTAGACAGTAGTTGAGATGTGGTTAGCAGCATCGAAGGAAGAAAGCACAGCAAATAGAACAAACTATACCTCTTTGATCCATGGAAGCGCACACAGGTCATGGATGAGCAAGTCTATGCAATGTGCAGCACATGGTGTCCACACAATGCTGGGGTGCTCCCTCATCATAATCTCGCCCATCTGCTTGCAGTTCGAGGCGTTGTCGGTGACAACCTGAACCACGTGCTCAACCCCGATGTCAGCAATAACATCTCTAATGACCTCCCATATGAAATTGGCTGTGATGGCGTCACCACCTCGAGTGGCATCCACGCCACGTAGGAATACTATGCCAAGCGGGCAAGAAACCAAGACATTGATGACGGATCGCCGACGAATGTCGGTCCATCCATCACTCAATATCGTGCATCCATACCTGCCGCAAAACACCCATTAGCTACATGCAAAAATTGCGCCACCAGTAAATCCTAAACACATGCAAAGAGATAATAAAGACAAGATACTTACTGCTGCCAAGCTGAGCAAATGGAACTCAACTCCCACGTGATGCTCTCCTCCTCCTCACGAAGCAACCTGCCTCGCAGTGCCCCTCGCCTGGGAGGTGTCCATGTAGCACCCACGACCGCCATCTGTGCACATAACTCCCTGAACACCCAAGTGTCAGCAACAGCAAAGGGAATGCCGCACTCGTAAAAGAACTGGCCACACAGTCGAGTACAACGGGCGTGCTGCTCTCTCTGCCAGCCGCATCAATCAAGGGTTTGTTGCCTGGGCCTAACCCCTCTCTGCTGTATATATGGTGCTCGTGGTCTAGCATGCTTAACGGATGGCTGATCCGTGGGTGTGTCACTCTCTGTGGCAACATCTGCCGAAGCATGTGGTGCATCTGCTGCCGAGGAGGAGAAACGAGAAGCACTCGCTGCCGCTGAACCAACATGCTCATTTGATGGTCGTGCTGCTGCTGCGGATGGAACTGAAGGTGCTGTACTAGGCCCTGCACCTGAACCATGCTCTGCCCGTGATCCTCATCAGAAATCCTGGGGCAATCAGATATGCCCAATGTCCTCCCATCTGGCCCTCTGACCCGCAGCAAGTGAGCCTTAACCCTGGTGAGTGATCCCGTGAAGTGACCACCGCAATGCAAGCATCTCCATCTGCGGGTGTCTGAGCCATGGTGTGTGCCCACATCCCCGTCGGTAAGCTCAACCTCGGCCCAAAGGCCTCGGTCCCGCACTGGCATCGTATCAACACGACCCTAAACCTCAACAAATAATCAAGCAAACGTTCAGTAGAAAAAAAATACATTGCATTGAACAACATTACCGAGCTCAAATAGAGCTCAAAATACCAGAGCATACATCAGAACGATTCCAATTGCACATCATATCAAGTGCCAAAAAAGAACATGAGATTAGGGCGTGGGATAGAATAATTTCAGTATGAGGGATAACAGGCGATTGAGGTTAGCGTGGGAGTCCGTGCAGGCATAAAGGAGTGCATTGTGGGCCTAAACCGCACCCCTAGCAGATGTTTGCACGATGGTCCACGCCTAAACCCTAAAAAGTATGGAATCAGGGCATGAAAATTGAAATTTGTGATACGGACGTAGACGGGCGGAACGGAGGTCATAGGAGTCTGTGCAAGCATGTGGAAATGCATTCTAGGCTCAGACATCACCTCACTCGGTTTCCAACAAGTCATTTTGTGAAAATGGCAAAAAATACACAAGCATTTGGAATGCGGTCTTCAAATCTCGCTAGACATGCCGTAACGGCTGAAACTGACGTCGTAGGAATCACCGTGAGCATGAAGAAAGGTGGTCTAGAGCCAAACTACGCTCGATTTGGTTGCCTACAGCTCAATGTCAACAATTGCAAAAAATCAAGCCTACACTTACCAAATATCGAAAATTGGTCGTTTTGCTCTCCATGAAGCTCAAACCCACCCGGCACCGTGCACACCACCTCGGTATCGCCGAGAAGATGCCTGCCGACTATTCACTTGCGAAGATCGGACGCCCACAGTTTATTAATTAAATAGAGGAACCGTACCACGGTTCATGCGGTTCATCCCACGGTTCCTAGGACCCACACTTCTAAGAACCTTGGGTTCTATGTATGCACCAGATATAACCAAAGGTCCAAAGTTTTAACTTCATTCTTAAGCTAGTAAAGGTCATTTATAAAAAGGCACCTCGCAAATGTTTTTAATGTCTGGTGCTAGACACTGGAATATATAATGCATGGGTTGCCGAGGTTAGAAAGAAGGCTGAAGAAGTTGCTATCATATTTTGCTTGATGATTGTCAAGGCAAGCCAGAGCTGTATCTTGTACAAGATTCTGATGTCAAACTTGGCTCTTGTTGTGTTGGAATGGTTGCAAGTACTCATATCAGGGGAATATTGTTAGACATGATAGTTTGATAGTTACTACCTTGTTGTCTGGGTGATGGTGGCGCTTTTGCCTACGGCTATTTTGTTGCTACTTCATGTTCTGTCTTGAGTGGATACACATATTTGTTTCTGTGCAATTAAGAAGTAATCATGACCATGGTACTTGTTTTGAAATTTATGTTTGGGAAGGTGAACTCTGTTCTAATTGTGGGTCCTTTATGGCTGCCTTGCAAGAATTTTTCGGTAAGTCTAAGATTCCAATCATCCTTATTCAAGGCTCAAGTAGGAGGCTTCTGTCTAAGTTTTTGACTGTGACAATTATCTCATTGGCAGGTATATACAAAGCACATGTGCAACTTCGGGGGAGGGTCTGTATGAGGGCCTTGATTGGCTTTCAAGCAATATCGCAAATAAGGTAAGCTGCATATGTTAGACTATGAACTTTTTATTGCTATGTGCAAGCATGGTCAAGTTAATAGTTCTAGCTAATTTACCATGTCTTGAAAGGCTTCCAGGTACTTCCAAGGACATTCAGAAGTACAGATTATTGTTGGTTTTGTAGTGCAGTAGTTAGCTTTGAGCATGATGTAACTTGTACACTGTTGGCTGATTATCTGGGACAGTGATAGGAAACCATGCCCAAGTGATGGGAGACCAGGCCCAATGGATCGCAACCGTTGACCTAGAGATTGGGTCTACAAATTTGCTTTCTATTCTTGCTTCGTTTTGCATATGCTAAGTGTTACTAGCAGTATTGATTACTATTGAGCTGTAGTCAGTTGGAGCTGGAGAACAGGAAGACTTATTAATGAAAGATTGAAATCTTAATACTAACTTTGGAATATACAAGAGGTGAAATTGTAGGAATCTCTCATTTTTTAAAGGATTTGCAGTTATCTGTATTGTGCTTGTTTTGGCTTCAGTTAAAGTTTTTACCATCAGTGAAGCTGGTAGTATTGTTCTTATACACATTGTCATTCCTCATATCTTCCACAATCGATTTCCTTCTCTTCACTTGTGATTGTTTTTCCAGTTTGTTATAGCGGTTAGAGAGTTATTTTATTGTACAAGATGGATTGAGTTTTACACAAAGCATTAAATGACTCCTTTAAGGAAATTTAACTTTAGAGTGATTTTGCTGTGTCAGCCTCAAATTGACTACCTCAAATTTGACTTCTAGACCTTTCTTTGGACTTCTAGTCATAGTTATTACACTCCCTCACAAAGATAAAATGAAGATTAGATGAGATTCTATCAAAGACTTATCAAATCCTATCAATTTTCACCATTTTTGGACAAAAACATGACTAAATCTGTTGTATCTTTGGTATCCACACTGCTATGGCTCCATCTAGTATGGCTATGGCGGCTCCCAGCTAGTCTATACTAAGGCTATTTCCATCTAGCAAGGCATGGATGCGAGAAAGATACGCAATGAGCCTGGTCGTGAGTATTCTGATGGTAAGATCCACTCTCTTTCTCTTCTATTTTCTAACTACAACACAAGATCTAACCTAAGAGATAGAACCCTAATCCCAACCCTTAATCTAAGGCTTTACCTTCTAGACTAAGGTGGCCGTCCTATCCTCAATCTAATTAACTTGGCAGTGATCCGTTCATATGATACATACGAGGTGAGGAAGAAAGCACACTCATAACGGGAGAACAAAGAGGCAAAATGGGAAGATCCAACTTTTAGGAACAAGATTGCATACAAATGAACTCTCCCCTTCTTTGGAGGCTCTCACTCATACTTATAGGCAAGAGTGAGGGCCCGTCAAAGATGGGCTTTTTGGGACAAACCCCCAAAATGCCGAATATTCTAGTTTAAGCTTTAAAACTAGAAATATTTGCAATATTCTTAAGTCTAGAACTAACCGAACTTAAACCCTTACAATTATGTCGTAAAGGCCCAAGTTTAAAGGTTAAATCCTAGAGTTATTTGTCTCTTTCTCGCATTTATACAACATGCTGAGACAAGAGGACTACCCTCTCGTGTGCTTACAATACACATGCCACGGAAGGAGCTACATATGCCGATATTATATTTCATGAACTAAATGGCCATATTAAGAACTAATTCTCATGGGACTTTTATTACAAAACTGATACTTTTCAAGATGGCTAGAATATTCTTTGGAATATCATCCTACATTATCCCCTCCGTTCTTCGTTGTGCTCACAAATGAACCTTTCTGAATAGAATTTGCATGCATGCCTGGGACTCACACAAGTCCATATCTTGCCAAAAAACAGGCTATGCGAGTACTAGATAGTTCTATTTTAGGAGAGAACAGAGATTTTGCACTTGAAAGTATTTCTACAAGTTTATCTGAGTTTTCTTACCTTATTTGGGAGTTCTTTTTTTTTTTAAACCTTCTCTAGTGCTCTTGTAGCTGACAAGAGTATGTGCGAATGACCTGAAAATGACTCACACAGGTTGAAAGGTTCCCAAAAGAACTAGAAAATGACTCGCACAGGGGAACAAAATGACCCACACAAACCCAGAAATGACTAGCACGGGTTTGAAAGGTTCCCAAAAAGAAGTAGAAAATGACTCGCACAAGGGAGAAAAAATGACTCACACAAACCTGGATATGACTCGCACAGATTTGAAAGGTTCCCAAGAGAACTAGAAATGACTTGCGCAAGGGAACATACTATTGGCATAAGCGTGTATACTGCGAAAAATGACTCAGATAAGAAGGTCGGTACCCTCATAAGCAAAAATGGCTCGCATAAGAAGCTCAGTACCTGCATAGGCTAAAATGACTTGCATAAAAAGGTCGGTACCCGCACAGGCAAAAATGACTCGCATAAGAAGCTCAGTACCCACACATGTTAAAATGACTCGCATAAGAAGGTCGATACCCCCCACAGGCAAAAATGACTCGTATAAGACGTTCAGTACTCGCACAGGCTAAAATGACTCGCATAAGAAGCTCAGTACCCGCACATGCTAGAATGACTCGTATAAGAAGGTCGGTACCCGCACAGGCAAAAATGACTCGTAAGAAGCTCAGTACCCTCACAGGCTAAAATGACTCGTAAGAAGCTCAGTAATGCAAAAAACAGCGTGAAATGACTCGTACACAATGGTAGAGATAATGACTTAGAATTGACAAAAATGACTCGCACACCTCAAGAATGACTCGTACAATAGTCAATGGTAGAATGACTCGTACAACAGAGAATGGTAGAGGTAATGACTCACGAATTTAATAAAAATGACTCGTACAACACAAAAATGACTCGCACAACACAAAAAATGACTTGTACAACACAAAAATGACTCGTACAAACCTGGCTCACAAATCGAAAAAAGGCAAAAAAGACCTTAGTGAAAAAATGTCTCAAACCCATTCACACAGGCAAATTTCGAAAAATTTAAAGTCATTATAGGGCTCTAGTAACTTGTGCAAATGGTCAAAATGGTGCATTTAGCTCTGGGAAGCAAATTTTTGCATTTTTGTGCGACAGGTGTTAGTGCAGTATTCGCACAATGACTAAAGTTTTTTTTTTTTGTTTTGTTTTTTGTGCAGAGGCTCAATTATGGCCATTTATCAAGTGTGCGAATACTTACCATGTGGCTGAGTAGCCATTTTTTCTCAACCACTTATCTGAGGTTGTTTCTAGTGATTCGCATATCTGTCAAAAGCATAGACCAAGCTCAAATGTTAGTGATTTTATATTGTGCGAATCATATTTGTGCTAAAAAACACACTGTGAAGCTCAAACCTACAACCTTGGTTGGAGACTGTTCCTGAAGTGCAAAATGAGTATTCGCACAGTCCTAATCCATGGATCTTAGGGTGTGTGGGAACCGATGTGGCCATGTGCGAATAGTTTCTAGGCAAGAAATGAGCAAAAAAGAGCTTCTGAGTGCTTCTGTTTTCATGTACAAAGTCCTCCTTTTGAGCATTCATGGCAGCTGAAAAACGGTGGACCACCTGAAAAACAACTGAAATACCTCTAAAAAACACTTCTCTGAAAAACATGGGAAGACCTCTCTGAAAAACGGTTGATGGCAGCTGAAAAACGGCTGAGAAAGAGCTCTAACAGACCTTGAACACCTAAAAAAATTGAATATGAGCACAAGAAAGATACTCAAGGAAATGATGTAGCTGCAAAACAAGGATATTCAGGGAAAGGATTAGCTACAAAACTGATGGCCTCAAAAATCAGATGCTCCTCCTCCCACTCCTCCTTCCAAATCAGTCAAATGCTACAAACGAGCAGCTGGAGCATAGAGCTAGAACTCCTGGTAGATTAGCTGGACAAATGAATTCTGATGCTGTAGAAATCCAATCTCGAAAATAGAACCCCATGGCAACACAACTGATGAAAAGCAGTGGCCGATGCCCTGATCGATCTAGGAAAGTTGTTGCTACTGGATGAACAAAATCTTGGTTAATCCGACTGTAACTGTAGCACCCAGACTGCCTATTTTGTTGTTGTTGTTGAAGGGCGCTCTTTCCAAGATGGATGGAAGGTAGATGCTAGCTAGAAGAACTGAGCCCTATAGCTGCAAGAAGAGCTCTTTACAAGTAAATCAGACCAGCATGCTCCTCTTTTGAAGTTTTTCACTACCTGATTTCTAACGGGCTAGTGGCCACGCGGTTTTGTTTTCATCACCACAAAGAAGAATGAGGGTACTAAGAAGTAAGCAGGAGGTGCGATGGGGGCCATTGTTGTACCAAACGCATGAACATTAATGGGAAGTTGTTTGGTGGAGCTTTTGTGGCCCCATTCTAGATTGTTGCTCAAAAACCCGATATGAGCCCCCTTTTTTGACAAGTTTTTCTTGAGGATGGCTCCCCTTCCTCAAATGCGGAGCGGGCCGACTGATCCTTATCTTGCTAGCATTTGAAAACAGCAAAAAGAACATACAAACAAACCAAAAAATAGGATCATTACATAAACTAAGCAAGTATGCAACCAAACAATGCACAAACCAGCAAAAAACTAGAAGCAAGAAGTTACAAAACAAGAAGGATAGTGAGAAGAGAGCGGCAACGGTGCCAATGTTGTATCTTTGGCATCCACACCGCTATGGCTCCATCTAGTATGGCTATGGCGGCTCCCAAATAGTCTATACTAAGGCTATTTCCATCTAGCAAGGCATGGATGCGAGAAAGATACGCAATGAGCCTGGTCGTGAGTATTCTGATGGTAAGATCCACTCTCTTTCTCTTCTATTTTCTAACTACAACACAAGATCTAACCTAAGAGATAGAACCCTAATCCCAACCCTTAATCTAAGGCTTTACCTTCTAGACTAAGGTGGCCGTCCTATCCTCAATCTAATTAACTTGGCAGTGATCCGTTCATATGATACATACGATGTGAGGAAGAAAGCACACTCACAATGGGAGAACAAAGACGCAAAATGGGAAGATCCAACTTTTAGGAACAAAATTGCACACAAATGAACTCTCCCCTTCTTTGGAGGCCCTCACTCATACTTATAGGCAAGAGTGAGGGCCCGTCAAAGATGGGCTTTTTGGGACAAACTCCCAAAATGCCGAATATTCTAGTTTAAGCTTTAAAACTAGAAATATTTGCAATATTCTTAAGTCTAAAACTAACCGAACTTAAACCCTTACAATTATGTCGTAAAGGCCCAAGTTTAAAGGTTAAATCTTAGAGTAAGTATTGGAGTTGAACTTTACATCACAACCATTATCAAGCAACTTTCTCACACTAATCAAGTTCTTTGTAAGTTCTCTTAAGTCCTTTGTAAGGTACAATTGAGTCAAATGACTCCTTAGAACAACACATATGTGAAGAAGCTCCACTATCTATGTACCAAGCTCCATCTTTCTTGAAAGGTGATGAAGAAAATCTGGACATCATAAGTGATCCTTCTCCATCACTTGCAACAGAATCTTCTTCAATCTCTTTGGAGAGATTAGCTTGCTTGAGTTGGTTTTTCTTCTTAAAGCAATTAGAGGCATAGTGCCCCTTCTTGCCACAGAAGAAACACTTCACTTTCTTCTTCTTGGTCTTTGAATCAGAGGGATGAGATGAATTGTCTCGATCTTTGGCTTTGTCTTTGTTGGATGCTTGAGAGAACTGGTTCTTACTCCTTCCTTTATGCTTGTATTTGACAAAGAGGGCTTTGTCACTTCCACCATGCTCGAGTTTGTTCATTCTGGAAAGGTTATAGCTTTGTCTAGATTCTTCAGAAATAATAATTCCTTGGAGAGTTTATAGATTAGGCAACTCCTCCTTAATGGCAAAAGACTGAACAAGATTATCATAGTCATCTTTCAAGTCATTTAAAATGACTTGAACTAGCTCATCTTGGTTAATAGTAACACCAACATAGGAAAGCTCTCTATGTAAATCTTTAACTCTTAGAATATAGTTTGATGCACTTTCTTCACTTCTTTGAAAACTTTGGAAAATCTGATTTCTAAGAGTGAGTATTCTAGTTCTTTGCTTCATAGATGGACTTAAGTGCATCCCAAGCTTCTTTGGCTGTAGTGCAAGATCCTATCTCTCTCAAAATTTCATTAGATACATTCATCTTAATGAAATGTAGAGCCATTCTAGCTCTCTTCCTATACTTAGGAATTTCAGCCTGTGCTTGAGGCTCCTCCTCAACACCAAGCACAATATCCATAACATCCTGGAGTATCAAAATAGACTCCATTCTGAACTTCCAAATTGAGTAATTAGAAGTATTTAGTCTTTCATTTGCTTCTAGAAGATATCCTCCCAGAGGTGCCATTTAGATGAAGACTTTTTAGTTATTGGACTGCAATATGTTTGAGCTTGTTTTAATCAGACTTAAAGTTGCTGCTCTCTTTCACTATAGGTACTTCCAAGGATGTTCTATCTTCCTATGTGAAACACTTCCAACTGTATTTGAGATGGATCTCAAATATTCCACAAGACAAGATTATCTAGATCAGACACACAAAGTGGATTGAGACACTTTGGCTAGTTTGAATCGTACTTTTGGCACGTGTGAAATGCTTCAAAAGAAAATACTATTGACACTCAGAAGGCTCAAAGGGTGTTCAATTACTTCAAACTTAGTCTTGATCTTCAGTTTCTTGTGTAGGATGCTCAAAACAATGGATTCAAAACAAAGCAAGGTTGAATCACATCAAAATGTTATCACTCGGATTTTGGACCTATCCCTATCCTCTTTAAGAGCTTATAACTCTTGATAGACACATCAGATTGATTTGGTTTCAATTTCTATGGAAAATACAAATCATAAGCTTTCCATCAAGCTATAATACCACTATCTTTGGATCTACAAGCAAGGAGATAGAAGGGACTGAAAATCTCTGGTTTTCACACATGCGGAATTCCAGAATTCCGTACTGCCACTTTTCAGATCTGAAAATTCAGTTCCAATCCGATTTGATCCAAATACATTTCAGAGAAAGGTGAGAAAAAATGCAAAACTATTTTTTTTGCTTGATTTAGCTCTCAATTTCTTGTACAATAAAAAATGTTAGCATGCAAAGCTCAATTTGACTCTGATACCATGACAAAAATTTCAAAATTCACATGTGTGGGGAAGATCCACAAGTATGATAGATCTAATTAAGCTTTATGATTAGCACAATAACCTGATTCTAGATTGATTAACAAGATCTAGTACAAAAGTTATGGCTTAACCACAATCTAGCATGGTAAGCATCAGAATATGATAGCAATGAATCATTAATGAGCAAAAGTACAAGACATCAGTGTATTAGCATTAACCTCAGCATGAGTTAGAGAGATAAAGATAGAGAGATAACAAGCAAAATTTGTGTGGATCCAAAATGGCAAGAGATAGCTACAAAGCTTTGGTTCTTCATAAAAAAATATGAGAGCTACATATATTTATGGAGTTTGAGGTAGCTCGAGGTAGAACCACATCCATCCATCATTTAATGACATCTAAAGTGAAAACTAGAGTCTATGTGACATTTGTCACTTCTCATGCATGAATTTCTACCAACTTTTTCCAAGTGTCCTAGTTCTAACTAGAAATGTACAAATCATCATGCATGTGTCCATTACACTTTGTGCATGCCTTGCATGTCACTATGGATCACTTACAATTAATGCATGTGAATTGCCATGAGTTTCTACTGGCATAATTTTGCTAGTTCTATGTCTACAATCTATATGCAAGTTGTACTCATCATTCTAGATATGACATATCCATGTAGCTCGAGTTCTATCTAGGCCAAACTTGGCATTTTGCATTTATGAACAACATACTTGCATGGTACAATATTTGTAGCAAGCCTAAAGTCAAGATGGATTAGTTTTCTATTTCAACATGAAGTACATCCAGACAATGAAAACTCTCAACATCTACTATGGAGGTAGCCAAACTGCCAATATCCTTGAAGCCTACAAAGATGTGGATTGGGCACGAGATATCGATAACAAAAAATCAACTTCTGGATTTGTATTTTTATACAACCAAGGCCCAATCTCATGGAACAACCGGAAGCAAGAGCCCTCAGGTATTATCGACATGGTATCAGAGCGGTGAGGTTATCACAATTGATATTTGAACAGTGATTTTCTAGGCAACACAATATGGCTACAATGATCCAGACAATAATAGCAATCAGTCTTGATGGCAGAAACTACAGGATATGGAAATTCAAAATCAACACTTCTGAAGGGCGAAGGCATCTGGTCGGTGACCGAATTCACAGAGGTGCAGCCTCTAGAGGGAGACCCGAGGAGAGCTGAATGGATTAGAAAGGATGAGCGTGCAATGACGATCATCGTTTCATCCATCAATGAAGATCTACTCATGCAGATTGAAAACTACGAAAGCAGCCATGCAGCATGGGAAAGACTATACAAGACTTTCGACAGTAGTTGAATTGATCATGCTGGAATCTCAATCTTACAGTACCTTCACCTTCGATAGTGTGAGTACTATCGTCACCAACATGAACATACTTCTTTGTGTTGTAAGGCGTATATGATTGGAAAATCTCACGATGATTGGTCATATGAGGATTAGTTCCAGAATTCAAAAATCACGAATCATCCAAATTCACATATTTGTCTTTGACCATAAAAGCGCCTTCGTCCATTTTGACTTTAGGAGATGCTGTACGAAGTGAGGACTGCAGCTTCAGTGATGCATCTTCACAATCAACTGCAATCTATACGATGAGATGACAACCAGTTAGATCAGCACGTTGAGAAGATCAGAACGATCTTCGCTCAACTCGCTACATCAGGTTAGGAACACCAGGTCCCAGCACCACAACAATTGATGTACTTCATGAAATCTCTACCTACGTCCTATCAGCCGTTGAGAATGCTCATACTGAGTCTACCATATATGACATTCGACAAAGTAATCAGTCTTGTCGCTGATGAGAGACTGATGAGGGACGAAGGAGAAGTGTTGACTATTCGCATTCCTCAACTCTGGCTGTTACAATCTTACTTACTGCAAACCTCTAGGTGTCGGTTAACCACAAGAGACCGAAGGATTCACGTTCCACCCCGCCATAGGACCTAATCCGGGTCCACCCACCGTGCCCTGGCCTGTGAAGGTATCAAACTGGATCCGACCTCCATTCCAGATGGCGTCCCATACCATTGCCTAGGCTCTCAGCCATCTCCTGCCTTACGCTAGCAATACATCCTGGCCGTGCACACGCTCTCCATCCACCACCTCCTAGGTAGATAGAATGGATGGCAAATGAGTCCTCCTCCACTTGTATACCTCCAAGGGGAGAGACTCCAAGCCATGTGCACTCCTAAATCATGACATGTGGCAACCATGCAGGTTCACGAGTCACCGGTCAAGTCTACAGGCCCAGTCATCGTCCAGTCTCAAGTCTAGGTTTGGGACCCAAGGGAGTTGGGTCCCTAACATTCCCTCTTCTTTAAAAAATTTCTTATCTAAGGTAGGAATCCAAGGAATCTCAGTTTAAGGTCAAGTTCCTTCTCCCAAGTATCATCGCCCTCGGAACTTCCTTTCCAACGAACCAAGTACTTAGTTACCTGTCGGTTTTTGAGTCCACGTTGACGTACATCAACAATGGCCTGTGGTTCAGTATGTACAAATGATGATAGGTCCTCCAGCTGAACTTAATCCTCCTGAAGCATCAAGTTATCCTTTCCACCAAGTCGTTCTTTTAAACGACTAATGTGAAAAACTGGATGTACCTTAACACCTTGAGGAAGTTCCAGCTGGTATGCATTCCGATGGAGTTTCTTTACTATACGGAATGGTCTTGCATAACGAGGTGATAACTTAGGACATTTTTCAGTCCTTAGTACCTTAGAATCTATTGGGATTCTAAGATATACCCAAGCCCTCTCCTCATAGACCCTAGGTTGTCGCTTTTGATTGGTGTAAAACTGGGCTCTATACTGAGCCATTTTTACGTTTTCGCGAGCAACAAGCAACATCTCTTGCATATCATGCAGGAAATCTACTGCTGCTTTAACCTTGAGGCCTTTGAGGCCCATTGAAATGGGAGCCCTAAGCTGGAAATCATACATTAGAGAAAATGGACTAAAACCCGTCGCTGAGTGCTTTGCACTATTATACACAAACTCAATCATTGGAAGGTACCTTTCCCAATCCGACTGTCTTCTGAAAACATATGCTCGAAGCATATCTTTCATAGACTGGTTTGTCCTCTCTGTCTGACCATCCGATTCAGGATGATTTGAAGACCCCAAACTTAGGGTGGTCTCTAATTTCTCAAAGACCGCTTGCCAAAATTTGCCAGTGAACTTTGGATCTTGATCACTGACATAGCCAGCATCAAAGCATCAGAGTCTAAGATAGAGGTAGATACTGTAGCCTCATGAACAGGGGACATAGGCTGTGTGGTAGGAGTAGGCTCCATTTTTACAAAGAGAAGAGAGGTGAATTAAGAAGAGAAGACAGAAGAGAATCAAAAGCTACTCAAGGAAGGTAGATACAAGGCTAATCTTGCTGTCTCTTCACAAACCAAATGGTATTGTCCATGGCTGCCACGAGGAATAAGAAAAGGCAAAGAGAAGGATGCACCACCACCTCCAGCTCTTTTCCAACAAAACAGAAGCATAGAAGAGGCATACCTCCCTTTTCATGCCAACCTACCAACTGCCAAGTGGCTTTGCCTTGCCATCTAGCTTCCACCTCAGCATACTGGTCACTTCTAGCAACCTGCCAGGTGGCCTACAGCCCCTTCTCTCTCCTTCTATAAGTTATTTTTCTTCCATCTGTCCATAGTTGATAGATAGGGACATGAAGAAGAAAATTTACTTAATTTTCCAAGGAGGGCCTCGATTCCATCAACCAAGATTTTGGAAGACATTGCTTCAGGAGGGCGCTACCAACTGCCACCTCACCTAGTCTGGAAAATGCCAGGTGGCAGTATTGCCAACTACTTTTTGGCAACCCCCACTGGTCAAACAGAGATGTAAATATTTCCAGGTTGTTATTCGTTGAGGAGGGCCCATCACGACCCAAAAATCTACAATTCTGGAGTGGAAACTCAATAGGAGGGACCGCCACCTGTCCCACCTTGGACAGTACCATGTGGCAGGTGCTCCTTAGGGCCCCTACCACTTTTTTTTGAAACTTTTTTACTTGAATTTAAAAAAAAAAAGAACGGAAGGAAGAATAGAAAAAGACGTATAAAAATGCGTTTTAAACCCGATTTGAAATTCGTCAAAAGCGCCAAGACTTACAAGAAAAACTCCACGGATCAACGCACCTGCTTTCAGCATGCAGTGGCTCTGATACCATATGTTATAATCTTACTTACTGCAAACCTCCAGGTGCCGGTTAACCACAAGAGACCGAACGATTCACGTTCCACCCCGCCATAGGACCTAATCCGGGTCCACCCACCGTTCCCTGGTCTGTGACCGTATCAAGCTGGATCCGACCTCCACGACGTCCCATACCACCGCCTAGGCTCTCAGCCATCTCTTGCCTCACGCCAGCAATACATCCTGGCCGTGCACACGCTCTCCATCCACCTCCTCCTAGGTAGATAGAATGGATGGCAAATGAGTCCTCCTCCCCTTGTATACCTCCAAGGAGAGAGACTCCAAGCCATGTGCACTCCTGGATCATGACACGTGGCGACCATGCAGGTTCACGAGTCACCGTCAAGTCTATAGGCCTAGTCATCGTCCAGTCTCAAGTCTAGGTTTGAGACCCAAGGGAGTTGGGTCTCTAACACTAGCTATGGCTCCAACTAACGAGTGCTATGGCGGACTCCCAACTAGAACACATTATGGCTCCGACTAGGCATTGTGGCTTTCCCAACCAATGGCTATGGCTTCCAACTAACCGAGAGGTTGAAGGATGAGAAGGTCTACAATGAGTGGGTGAGTATTTTAACTGCAAAAGCAAGCTCATTTGCTTCATCATTGTCGCTTCATTCATCTGACTAATTACTAGGACCATCTTCATCTTCAGAAGTGTCTTCACTTTCATGCACCTTTTTTCTGTTGTCGATCTTGATGCTTTTCTGTGAACAATCTATTTGTGCATCCACATCTTCATTTCTTCAAACCCCCTGGATTGTTCTTTTTTTTTTTTTTCGACTTCCAACTTTAGCCTTAGTTGTCATTGCTCGTACTCTAATGCATATTTTATCGTTTCCTTAAATTGAAGACCAAGCTATAGAGAAGCACTTTGCAGGTAACTTTCTACAACGCTCCGATATTGTGGCCGTAAACCATATATATAGAATCGTAAAAGATATACTAAATACTGAAACCATCTATTGAAATTATTGATTGTACTCGACAACTATAGCTATTTGGTTCAAAGAATACCATTGGATGAAGTCAGATCAATTGAAAACCTGTCTATAAACTGCTTTGAAATTAAACCAATTCACAAAAAGAAAGTCTTGAACGATGTTCCACCATGACTGAACACATCCTTTGAAACTTGATGAAGCAAAAAAAACCATATCACTTTCACCAATACCTCCAATATAGTAGTAGTTCTTTTTTTTTTAGTTGAAACTTCGAAATGAACGTTTTGAAAAAAAAAATTGCAAACAGCCAAAGCTTCAAAAATGAAGTTTGAATGCTTCTCTTACAAATGGCAATGAAAATGGTCAAATCTGATCACAAAATTGATGATAACTTTTTCAATACTTATCCAATTGAGATGAAATTAGTACCTCTAGAAAGCTAACTTCAAGCTCTTTTTGTGCATAACTTAACAGTCAGAAAACTCTACTAAAAGCATAGCCAAAATAGAAAAAAAGAAAATAGACATTAAAAATTGTAGCTAACTAAAATTGGAAGAGTTTCACTAGATTGATGTTGTAGGTATTAGTTGTACATAAATAAATGGTCCTGACATAAATAAAAAATAAAGAAAATGTGCGAGAATTGGGATCCCACGAGCGTAAGTCCATAACCCAATGAGCACTTGTAAACTATTGAATCATGGAATAAAATAGACTTGGGCCATGTAAATAAAATATTTAAGGCCCAAAGTTTAAGTTGCTAAGTTTCATGTTGTAGTCAAAGTCAAGTTGGTAGTAGATAGAATGTGCTTCTTTGTGCACCATAGATCAAGTTGTGTTTTCTTTGAAGAGCTAGGATTTCAATCCTTGCCTCAATGAGGTAGCCAATAGAAGCACAGGGGCAAGGGCCTCCCTAAGAATAAAAAGGCATCTCTTGTACTCCATTTTTATGCCGATTCAACAAATTAAGATGCCAAAAATTGTTAACTTAATGACTTGCTATAGTCCATCATTGTGTCATAGTGCAACAAGTAAAGTGTGTGCAGATCCATGCTTTTCAGTGCCACTATACAAACAATTTAACTCGTGAATACGTACGAGCCCTAGCTTATTATCATTTACGTGGGTATGGTTGTTTATATATGGTTTACTTTGGTCATATGTATTGATAGTACTTCTTAAACGATTACATATTTGTACTGTTTATTCGTACTTTGTTTATTATGTCATGCTTTTAAGAAATGTCGTGAAGAAAGCTACTTAGAATTTAGCATAGTCTTAAACTATCATGGAGCATAAAGAGTTTTACCGTTGATTCCATCATTCAAAATTCCGTCTAAGATTTTGGATTTTCATGAAATCATATCTGAATGTGTGTAGTAGACTTTTTGAGAGATCGACATGATTGTTTCTTCCACTTGGTTATGACACAAGTCCTAATAGCACTATGATTAATGAGCAACGAGTCTCAAGTTACTTTCATACATCCTTCTAGAAGTAAAGTGTCTCAAGACAAGCCATCGATTTGAAGAGCGAAGTGTCTATTTGCCAAGATCTACTTATTTTGGTATCCAAAAACCGTGTTTATTGATTGTATTAAGTAGAAACCCAATGTTCTTTATTTATCCTACATCTTACTCGAAGACGAAGAGCATACAATGAATGTAGAGTTTGATTAGAGATCATACCCCCCGAGAGAGAGAGAGATAGATAGATAGATAGAGAGAGAGAGAGAGAGAGAGAGAGAGAGAGAGAGAGAGAGAGAGAGAGAGAGAGAGAGCTCCTACTGGGTCATCCTCATATAAATTGCATGTAGTTGTCATGGAGAGCATGCATGACTTGGGACTTGTAGAAACTTGACCAACTAGCGAAAGATTCTTTGAAGGACCCTATAATTGTTATGACTAACTTTGGGGCAAGACCTCTCAATAAGTTAAGTTAGGATGCTCTTGATAGACCATACATGTTTTAACCCTGTAGTTATCCCTACTAGTGTTGGCTCTTTGGGTCTCTATGGACCCACATCGTTTTATTTTCTTGCCTTCCTTGTCCCTCATGTTTCCCTCATCTCTCATGCATTTGGTGGTTGTCACTTCATTTGTGATACTAGTGATGCTAGTTTCTTTCTTTATTCCTTGGGAGAGGTGGATATGCTGGAACTTTTCTTTAGTAGCCTTAGGAGTTAAGTGTATGTTTCCACTATATAACATGCATTTGCTCCTAGAAATTCAAAACATATGATTTCGAATGAATAAGAATCATTTTTGGAATGGCCCTAGCTATGACAAAAAGATCAGTATCCTTATCTCTAGGAAGTAAGAGATTTGGACAACACCAAGCAAGCTCAACAATGAGCCTCATATTTTCCACATCTTCTTTCCTAATCACTGAATTAAGTATGTAGTTCACAGAGCTTTTAATCTTATACTCCAAACAACCTTGTGAAAATGAGGAGGTTTTGTAAACTGTGTGATATATATACAATGTCTACACCCAGCACAAAAATAATAATTGTGATACAAACTCGATTTTGGCATATTTTGCAAGTGAATTTTGAACAACTCAGCAAAGGTGCCATACACACAAATTCCTAGGAAATGTGGCTGCAAAGAGCTCTCAAAAAAGCAATCTAGAATATCAGAAGGGAAACAAGCTAGCTTCTAGCAAGGCCAAAAGTAATGAGCAAACATTAACTCAAGCTGTGAGAACTTTTACTCGAGTCACAATGGAAGAGCACTATCAAGCATAACAAAAACAAAATTGCTGGGGCGAACAACCCATATTCAGCTAAAATTACGTCTTACAGTAAGTTACAAAACTATCATGTAACCAGCATAGCCTTTTGGCTTTAAGCAGATGACATCAACTGTGCCTTGGTCAAAAAAACTGCCAGGAAATATGCAGTAATGTGTTCGCTAGTCAAGTGAACAAACTCATTCTTGAAATGTTCCCTTGGTTTATTTCAGCAGGCTTGAATTGAACACAAGCACTATAAACTTTAGAAAAGTATTATGCTGAAAGACCCTGTTCATAATCTAAAATTTAGGCACAAACTTGCCTCAAAAGTCCGATAAATGTATCCAGACAAGCTCTTCAAAGGAACAAGACAACTTTATATACATAAAATTTACCAGAGTCATCTTCAGATGAACTATTTCAATAAAAAACCTTGATACGTACAATGCAACGACTGTTTAAAACGTGACAAATTTGGTACCAGCAATGAGTGCAATTATAGCCTGCAGCAACAACAATCAACATAAAAAAGAAACAATCAGGCTTTCTCTACTGCTGGCCAAAAAAATGACATGAGTGAAATAGATGCAAGTGAAATAGTCCATACCTTAGTTGCCCGGAACGCGTTCTGGATTGCGTTCCGGAACGAGACTCTCAAAAAAAAAAAAAAATACATTTTTATACAAAGGAAAAAAACACCATATCCTGAGCTCTCAACCTTAGAATTCAGAATGATCTAATGTTCTAAACCATATGAAGAATCTAGCTCATTCTCTACCTGAGTAAATCTAGCTTTGAGTCGGATTAATTTAGTTCTAGTTTAACTATCTACCAATGGAATAATTATCTCTATTTCTACAAAGAAATCAATATTCAATTCTACAAGCCAATGCACGATGGTCAATGGCACCGCAACACTTGTTTAAATGTCTTTTACATGTGTCTGATCAGTAGCTCATGATCCGCCATAGATTGGAATGATCCCGAAGAACTTTCATATTGCATGCATCCCATTTCTGAAATTTATATTGCATGCGTCCCATTTCTGGGTGGAAGAGCTACGTCAGCCATCAGCAGAAGTCGTGGGCTGCTACAAATTTGTTTAATCTAAAAACTAAGGTTTAGTTGCCCGTTCCGTCATTGTTTCATCTTACATATTCAGTGGTCTGATTTTCAGTATGCGGCAAGCAGCCTCAGATCGACTTGGGAAGGGTCATGCTTCCCTCGTCCAACTTGAGAGACTTTGTTTCAGGAGTTATATTCATGATGCTCCCAGTTGTCGTCTCTTTGACACTAAGGTCACTCCTACAGCTTTATATGCAGCACAGGTTTGGTGTGCAGGTCTGACCTCCTCGGATTGGTCTCGTATATCTTGACTCCAGACCTCCATGCTCTCTTAGATGATGAGGGCTACTCTCTCTCTCTCTCTCTCTCTCTCTCTCTCTCTCTCTCTCTCTCTCTCTGTGAAATGCTAAAAAAAGAAATTTGTGAGACCACAGTGCCAGCTCCCGGCCTCAGCAAAACGATTTCAAAATTATTTGTTCAGGCTGCGAGCAGGCAGCATTCCGGAACGATCCACTGCAACCATGGTCCTTAATATGAATGCAAAACACAGACGCATAGAGAACTTATCAATAATCAATCTTGTATGTTAAGTGGATAAAGTGGTAAAACATGTATGATTTTCAATCTCTGAATTCCATTCACAGAGCCTCAGATTCATCAAGTCCCTTTTCAATCTCTGAATTCCATTCACAGAGTCTCAGATTCATCAAGTCCCTCACACAGCAAGGACAAAGAACTGTTTCAAAAGGTCATAGTCATGCGTATGAAAGCAAATAAAGAGGACTTAACCATAGATCCCCGACAAACAATGACCAAGTCAATAGATATATGATATTCAACCTCAGGAGCTATCCATAAAATCTCAGATTGTCAAGTCCCTGAATTGAAAAACAAGGCCCAAAAGCTGGTGCGAGTCATACATACGAAGATATAACCATTTCTATTTCGCAATTATGCATATACACATGTATTGTGTTTCAATCACAACTCGAAGGACAAAAGAAAAACTTGGGAATGATAAATCCTGCACCAGGCGAAACCAATCATAAAACATTCTAATGTCCTTACTCAAATGGATGAAATGTATGGGAAATCAAGAGCTCTATAAGCTATGCAGTGCTTGTTCTTACCTACAGATATGGACTATACTTCGAAAAGAATACCCTAGACTAGAGTTGGAAGCAGGCATCAGAACATACCTATTTTGGCTACAGAAGTTCTGGAATTTGTGTCTGTATGTCTACATTTCAGAGGTTCAGATTGGCTAAAATGGAAAATGATGTTAGAAGGCCAACTGGAGACATCCACGTTATGTGTGGGATAATACCCAAATAACAAAGAAGACATGCAATCTTCAACCCTATGGAATCCAACCTCAAAGTCTTAGACCAGCATCTTCATCACGCAGTGTGGACCAAATGCTATGATGTCATCAACGCCCTAGAGTAGGTGCAGGGCACATGCACGAACATATGTCCACATTAGGTTTCATACATTTGTGCGATGACCAGCATACTGAGTTTCTATCATTTCTCCAGAGGTGGGTGAAGGGCAGACTCAGCCATCATGAAGGTTAGGACTGAAATGCAAAGCCAATAAAATGAAGTCCCCACTTCCCCATGAAGATTTTGCATTTCATCACTCAGCTGTTTCACAACCTAACTGGAAAGCATAGCTGGTGGGCAAAATGTTAAGAGAATAGCATGATCCATGTGGATTGAATCTATTAGTTGCCACATAATCGCATCTCACGTATTAGTTTCTGCTCAGAAGATAAGTACTCTTATTAGTGATTATACAGTTGAGTTTTGAAGTCAAAAAACAGCACTGTCAAACTGATAGATCAAAATTTTACTAACCGCAATAGTGCATGCTGCAAGGCCTACACGCTCTCTTGGGTCATGTTTCAAGCAAAAGAAGATGAACGCACCAATCCACCATGAAAGGGAGATGCAAACAAATCCCAGGATAAACCTTCCACATCCACAGCCAACCAACATCAGTCAAAAAAAAATTTCACTAATCGATATCAGTCATAAAAAGACAGTTCCAATTATTGCAACAAATGCAAGCTGTTAATTTGAAGTTTTCCAGAACATAAAACCATACATCCAAATTCTTCCTCCATTAGTGCATAGTTTCAAAGAATTGAGATTCTTTACTTGAATAAAAAAATTCAAAAAATTCAAATTATCCAGATTTGTCAATTAAAAACAATTGAATGTATTCACACTGATAATTTGATCAAATTCATATTGACTTGTAACTATGCATTAGTGAAAGCTAATCTTCCTCAAATAAGATGCCAAACCCTAAAAAAACAAATAACGTTCTATACTAATTAGGGTACCAAACAAATTTTTTTCTCTTTCAGTTGAATTTACTAGATGCATTGGTTGAGGATAAAGAGTTACTAAAGTTAGGGGGGTAAATATTATCCTATGCAATTGGGATTGACTCCGAATAGCCCTTGGTCCGTGCAGGACTTCATAAGGAAGTTTTTGAACTTCTAGCTACTATGCTCTCTCTCTCTCTCTCTCTCTCTCTCTCTCTCTCTCTCTCTCATGGATGATTCTTTGGTTACTGCAACACACGACGATCGGAACTTCGGAAATAAGGTCCTATACCCATACCACATTAGACCTCTCTTGTTTTTAAGGGCTTTTTCACCATTGATACCTACTTCTACTACAAGTTACGCGTGTTACGAAGTTTTTTAAGCTTAGCCACAACTTATGGACAAGAGTAGTAGCTTCTCCCTCAAGCTACATTGTTGCTTTCCAAGAAGCTTCATGACCTACTACTACATATATGAGACAGCTTAGTCTACATTTTCTACATCAAACTGTGGAGATTGTTCACTACAAGGCTCCTCTTGTGACAACGCCATACCAACCTCTTTTCTATCGCAATATTCATATGGTAAGAAACTCATAACTACATTGCTTTTGTTATGTATCTTCTACATAGATTCAACGATGAACTACAAGCGTTCTCTGTGCTTCGTTTATGTATCATTTCTGATCGTTTTGTCTACTAATGAAGTGCTGAATCATAGCTTGAATTAAAGTTTGAATGTATTAAATAAAACAGCCTTCTTGGCTTACTGTCCAGCTCTGAAAATTTGTAGCTTTTATGCTTGAAAACCAGCGATAAAGTACATGCTTGTTCTGGCTCATAAAATGGAAATGATTGCTTGCTGTCCAGCGATGGACTATAGGGAACTAAATGCCATATTTGCTGATTGAATTATGGTGTTTTCATCATGAAATTTGGCTCAAAGAATGCAATTTAGCACTTGCTGTCCAGCGATGGACTGTAGGTAGCACAAAGCCATTTGTTGTTGATTAAAATATGACTTTTTCATTATGTTTTTGGCCACTCTCTTGCTGTCTAGACAGCTACCAATTCCTTACATAATGTGATGCTATCTCTTCCATAGAATTGAAGTATCTCTTCCAAGTAAAACTTTTTCTTTCGGTAAAGTAGCAATACACTTGCCTTCAGTGTTCATCTCTTTATTGATTATGTAGCATTCTTGTGTGAGGATCTACCCATTTTCAAATTCTTACCCACGGCAAAGTACTTCAATCAGTTTGATTCAATTTCAAACGATATATTGAAAAGAGTCAATACAGATATGTTACTTGACTCTCTCTCTCTCTCTCTCTCTCTCTCTCTCTCTCTCTCTCTCAGAGCAGGAAATGAGGCAACAATGAACCATGCACTCTAGACAATGCAAAATGGGGGCCAAAAAGCAGGAAACAAAATCCCCAAGAACTCAATGAGTGCACCTTCTTGCAAGTGAATGGCCACCCCAAATCCCCCTCACATCTTGAGTTCAGAGGGCCCTCCTTATCAATGGGGGAGTGCATACCACCTAAGTACCAAACAAAAGATCTAGGGTACCTAGCCTAAAGGCCTCCTTACAAGGGCCACCAATTCTTGTACCTAGCCAAAAGGCCTCCTTACAAATGTACTAAGCAAAGGACTCAGGGCCCTTGACAGCCCTTCAAGCCCTTCAAACACCCTTCAGCCATATAAGTATACAAGGCTTGCCATTCATAGAAGAAACCATACCATGCAAGATGAAGCTTTTCAAAAGGAAAAAACCGTTTTCTATTTTGAAAATGCCATGCTTGAGATCATCACATGCAAGAAAGAGTTAGCAATTCTTTCCATTATTGAGAGTGCCATGAGCTCACAAAAGAAAAAGACACAGAGTTTTTCTTCCTTTGGGAAACCATCACATGAGAGATGTTGGGCAAAAGTGAGGTGTGAAGAATCTGCATGAGAAAAGATGGTATATGGAAAAGAATTGGATAATTATGGAAGAGCGAATGAGGAAGGATCGTGAGAAAATAGAAAGACTGCGGATAACTCTCGAACTCCCATGATGCTGCCAAAGGTGCTAATACAGTTATGAATTTGAGAAAAGGTTGCAAAATGATGATGTTGTTGTTGTTGTCTATCCATCTCTCTCTCGGGACCACAAGTTGATCAGCTCGTTGGCATGAAAAGCATTGCATAGATTCCTTCCTGGAAAAATCAAAAGAAAGTTCCTTATTGATTTGGTAGGTTGGCAACAATGTATGCTGGAGCTTCCCTGTGAGCTGAATATTGTCCTTTGGGAGATCATTTTCTTGTTGCAAAAGATTAGGACAAGACTTGCAACCTTCGATACAGCCTGAGCAGCACCTGCTTTCACGAAGAACTGAGGAGAGTGATGAACTTACACAGTACCCGTAATAATGATGTTCGCAAGCAGCTCAAGAACCAGACAACAGCTCTCTACAAAAATTGCAATGCACTAACACTTGTTCCAACAGTGTTGTGCCCTTCTCGTGAAGGTTGATACTCGTATTTGACTCTCCAAATCCAACCATGTAACCTCTGTCACAACTTTAAAGTTCTGCCCTTCTTGAACAGCTTCTTCTCTAGGCTCTGCTGTATTGGCATTAAAAACAGGATTTTCTCACATTAACTTTTTGCATACTTCAATGTTAGGTGGTCAGCTTTATTGTGTGATGCTTCGTTCAATATAATGTTGAGTTATTGATGGTTATGCTAACCTGGCTTTTTAAGGATGGAGTATGGTATTTTTTTTTATCATCATCAGCTGATCATATTGCACTCTCATCAAGACTGCAAATTAATAAATACACTGACCCCTTGAAAGATAGGTTAACATCTGAACGATCCCTATCAGGATAAAAAATCATCCAAGTCCAATTTTTATATAGATTGCCTTATTCGGGTCCCCCGTTGAAAGATATGTGCACCATCCGGTTCACGGGCACCTTGGAAACTGGGGTACTGACAAATCGTTTCATTTTATAATGGTATGATGAGTTTATAATGAGCATTTCAACTTCTAGAGGGGGGAGGGTGGGTTTTAAGCTAGGCCAAGTTAAAATTGCATACAATTCTGCGACCTAAAATCATGTGACATGTAAAGACATATCCCAGGAACCATGCTCGCCTTACTTTAATCTACAATCTTAGGGGACATGGCAATTCGAGGATAACTTCATACCTTGGCTAGTAATGTAATCCCTTTGATCTCCCCATTATGCCAAATCTAAGCAAGGTTCCCACATGGTCATAATAATCGGACCTTTTGGATACTGGATTAAGTCACCTTGGGAGCCTACCCCCATTAGACCATAGTCTTTAGATGTTTGTGAGCCATCAATTAAAACTACCCTAACATCTGTAAGGAAACCCCTTACAAACACGAAACCACTTTAAAACACCATGGATGAGCAAAGAGGATCTTTTTTGAATATATGAATCCCAAAGAAAGCCAATTATTAAACTTCCACTGGCCTAATGAAAGGTAGAGAATTTGAGCCCATGAGAATCCCCCAACCCATCATACCGTGAACCTCGATGACGGCACTATCTTAATACAACCAACAATTGGTAGCCCTATGAAGCTTATAGTTGAACAAGGGGCCCAGATTTTGAAGGTACAGAAGCCTTTAGCATAAGAATCTTTGATGTAGTAAGGATTTTAGAATGCCATATCGTGGGAGCTACGAAGAAGTAGAACCTTGAGCATCTTAAAAGCCCTAACAAACCTAGGGATGTGCTACTTGAGACCGACCTTTAATGACAACCTCCAACTCCAAACTCTAAACAAGTTAGGGATACCGCACTGATAAACCTCTATAATCTCATCATAAGACTACTTGATCAAGCATGAAGCTCGGGATGATAACTAAGTAATTTATCGCTTGCACAACCGGGGTGAAGGGGTCAAAATTAAGCCATAGGGTCATAACCTTCAATCAATTAGAAAATAGGTAGACCTTCCGGGTTCTCCTATATCGAGCAACTCATGATCACACAATTTATGGAAACCAAAATTTTTAAAAACTCTCACTATAACCCCCACTCCACAAATACTATTCAACTTTGGTTTACTACGATGCTTAGGCAACCAATGGACATACATCAAATCGAAGAATACCAACACCCCACGAATGAAAACTTCCCCCTAGGTCATATTTCTCGAAGCATAACAAGTTAACCTAGATCGTAGACCTGATAATAGTAGCCAAAAACAGCAAGGATTGAATCCTCTCCGTACAAGTTGTACCTCTAAGTCTCTGGAAAACTCTTGTCCACTAGGGAGTACCTAGTAGCAAGGAAGACCGTAGGATTGGATGAGACATAGGATTGATTTACCCATGTTACTCATGTAGGGCAAAACCGCCACCAGTCGGTGCCCCTTGAAGCGTTCAAGATTTTCTAATGGGACAAATCCTCTGTTAGAGGAATACTAACATTGAATTTATGAAGCTAGCATTGTTGAAAGAACAACACATCCAATGCATGAGCTTCATTAGAAATCCGGGTAGGATGTCTAGGCCATTGCCAATATTAACTTGGTTCCTCTCATTCTTTTGCTAATCTGTTCCCAAACTTCTAGTTTTTTTTGCATGGCAAGTAGCCAACTCTCGTGAAACAAGACACAATCTAGAAGCGCTTCTACTCTATTTGATCAACTATTGATAAAACCTGATGTACCACTAGCTATATGCAATAAAGGGTTCACTATCTAAATATCTACTTATCAAATTTTGTTAGCAATCTGACAAAGAACCTAATTCATAGTGCACAAGAGAACTTGATAGCAACTCGACAAAACATTGATAGCACTAAACATCAAGTAGAGACTGTTTCTCCTTTTCCCTCTTCTAATTAAGTTAGCTCAACTTGATGACTTGGGCGTTGAGGTCACCCACTCCAAAGCATTCACCTTTAAATTGTCTTCTAGGTCCGCAATATCATAGGATCTTTCTAAGGTTATGACCCACTCGCCTATGAGATTACCCTATACATGTTATACTCTATGCAAGTGAGTAGGCAAACACTCCAACAATGAGGATTTAAGCAGGCCAATCAAGGATAATTCTCAAGGTTCTAACTTGTAATTGATTTATATCTTTTCTAGCCATTTGATTTTCAGGGAGTCTAATTTTCCCCCCCACAATACTAGCATGCATTAGAGTGGTTTCAGGTTGAATACCTGGCAACAACAATTGCCATGTATTTCCCTCTAAAAAAAGGCAGACCTTCTAGGGAGTAATGACATCCACTGAATTTGAGAATGGTTCTTTCAATTGGTCCACTGGCAACTGAACTTGCCGGGCTATGGGGACCCGGTACAAAAACTAACTTGAGTGGCCCCTAAGTGGCACCTCGTGTGTCACATAATTGAGCAGCTCCAGTGCGGTTTAAGAAAGAAGGGAAGACCCTTTTTTCACCTGTGGAGCAATAGCAGCCCTCCATTCTGAATAAAGGTCTTGCCCGGCTCAACCACCCTTAGGAAATATAAATGCACACAAAATGAGCATGTTCTATCTGAAATCCTAGACGACAGAAACCCCAAAAGGCTATGTGTTAAGGATGGGCATGAAGCAGTGGGTTTCTCAAAATTGGATGAACAAACATGTGATCGCAACTAAGCAAAGAACATTTCCTCTAAAAAGGTCCTACCTGGAAAAAAATTAACAAAAGAAATGCTCCTTGATCTGATGAGCTACAAATTGAAAAGCGACGATTAAGAAGTATTACAAGAACCAGCCCACGCCTAGCCCACAAAATGGAAGCCTGTCCCAATGCTGGAATGGCCTCTGAGCAGGTCTCCCTTCTGCAGCCCCTAGATAAAGCAACAACATACAATATGAGTTTAAAAACATGTAAAATAAGCAAATTGGATACTGTACGTCATAATCTGATTTGAAATTTTTTTCTAAATTGACCATGAAACGAAGTTTCGGCGCATGCTAAAAAGAAAAAAATCGGATTTCAAATATGCTATTAAGAGAAAGAAACTACACATGTGCATAAAACGCAAAAACAAGAGCAGCAAAGATGCTGGAAAGGATAGAAAATGGAAAACCTGGCGGATATTGATAAGGTGTAGATGGGGGAATGGATGCCTGATAACCAGGTGCCTGGCCAGCAGATGGAGGGACTGGCTGCGGAAAATTGGGATTGCCTGAAAAAGTTCCATAGTATGGCAGGGGATGTTGATCAGGGCCAAGCTGCTGCTGCTGCTGCTGCTGTTGGTAGTAGTAGTATTGCTCCCCAGTGATGGTGTCTCCGCCTCCTTGCGTCATCGCGATGATCGCTGTCCCCCACCAGTCCCCTCACAATATTGTAATACAAAAATCTCTTTCTGGAAGATCGATCTCTGCCTCTCTCGCATAAGAAAACATGAAACAATTAGTAGTAAAGCAAGATAACCCAAAAAACAATGGAAGCACATATGATGGATGTGGCATGAGTGTGTCCACCATCCGCCCACGTGCACTTTAAGCATGGGCTAGCTGGGCATTGTACCAGATGTGTCTCTATTTTGACCTTAGTTATCCTCCACTTCCATGTGTCTCTCTTTCAACCTTAGTTATCCACTAGTTTGTTGTCAAGAGTTCTAGATATGTTAGGTGTTTGGTGCATTTTAGAGCAACCTTAAACAAAGAGCTCATCCAATCAATTTTCAAGGTGCATCCCAGATGGGCTCCCCCCTTAAATCTGCATGAGTTAGGCCATCATATCTCTCTCTCTCTCTCTCTCTCTCCCATGTCCAACATGGGCAATTTTGCCTCCCATTCAAACAACTTTGGCTTATTGGTCATAAAACATCAAGGGCTTTTCTTGCACATACCTCCATGTCTTCCTCGTGGGAGGCATTACTTTTAGAAGACCAGGGTGGTGCATATGTTTTTGATATCTACAATTTGTAGACATGTCACTTAACATAAGATGAGCATATCATTGATATACGTCACAACAACGCATTCAACTATGAATTTCAAATTGCAACAAAGCAAACCAAAAGTTATTGGAATACAAGTTGCTTAGAAGCCTTGTCCATATTTACTTTAGTTCTGAATACAATTCTTACAACTACAAGAGATGTGGCACTTGACCATTCATCTTATGGTGCCATGTGGCATACAAAAAACTAGATAGATTTTAACATCTTCACATGCTTAGAGTTTCAATCAACTTTATTGAAACAACATACTCCTTACTTTCAAATATTTGAATCTGTCATTTCTTATGTCAATTGATATACTCCAATCAAAATTAATTGACTAGAAGTGTTGACACAATGTTCTGTTCTATACAGTTTGATAGAATTCTTTCCCACTATTGAGGTTCAAATAATTTATAGAGTATAATGCACAACTATCAAGTTTGAATATTTGACTACTTTTCTTATTCTATCGAATAACTGTTATGACAAAATAATTTCTAAGCAATGTTCAATCTTTCAAAAATGAAACGTATTCCTCAAGTAAGTACTAGATCTTCACTAGACTAGATTCAAACAATCGAACAATACTTAGTTCTTTGAGAACCAAAATCTCATACTACAGTATGAACTAAAGTACGCCCTCATAGTATGATGCACAACAAACCAAATCACTCCAGTGCATAAACAATGATAGACCCATAACTCTTAATATGATATAGTCAGTTTTCATTCATTAACTTCAACATTTATTTTTGCTTACATTTTACTGAAATTCATCAATCACCATACACCTTGAATTGATCGATCCTAAAACTAGATTTTTTATTATTGATGAGGAGAACTTTCATTACTCAGACTTCAAGTATCCAAGCCTGAGTCTTTTGCTTCCATAAACTACGCTTACAATCTTTGCGTTCATCTATGTATTCAACTTTGATAGACATAGTACATGCATTGAGGAAAATCACTACAGTCATTCCGACTCGTGTTCCTCACTTTTTTCGAACATGACAGTAGAGTAATTTGATATAAAAAGTGCATATATTTCCATCATGGTATCAGAGTGGGTTCTTGATGGATTTGCTCTTTATTTAGAATTATGTGCACGATGTCTGGAATGTGTGGTAATGATTAATACATTGTCTAATACTAGTGTCTAATTTTGCATATTAGGAGACATGAGGAAAGGACCAAAATTGCAATTCACTTATAAATTCTACTACATTAAAAATTTAGTGGGACTGAGATGCTTTTATATATCATCTACGATAACAGTCTTCTTAAGTCTTTCGTAAATTTATTTGGATTATGCATGTACTTGACTAAAAACATTTTTTTAAAGTAAAGTTTCGAAATGTGTTGTTATGCTACATCTATATATTTTCTATGATGCATGTAGGATTGAATTGGTTTAGGGTTTATAGTTATGGTAATATAAGCATGTATGCTACATTACTATTTTTGAAATATTTTTTTTACAAACTCATTACTAAAAATAAGAATTCTCCAAAATAAATAAGTCGCCCCATACAACAAGTCAATGCAAGAATGAATGTACCTTCTCCTTGTACTTAATTCGATGGACCCATTTGAGACTAGAACTATTTGTTCCAAGGCACAAGCTTCAAATGTAGGCCTAGTGGATTCAAGGACCAACATTGACCCTTTTGGTTAGTGCCCATGCAAGCGTTGCCCATCGGTGCTTTGGGGCTTTGTTATGGCATCAGATTAGGTATGCTTTAAGTTTCCTTTATTGGTTTGGCAAGTTTAGACACGATTTCAATGGGTTGGCCATGGCTATGCAATGAACGACTTTCTTGAATGGTGTGTTATTGCTTTCATGGATTCCTTAGCTGATGTGGTGCTAGATTATGGGCTTCTTTGCTGTGATGAATGTCCAATCCCTTGAGATGGGCCATCCGTTGAAGCCTATTCATGTTAATATGTTCACTCTTGTGTTCAATTGCTCATGTAGCTAGGTGAGTGTGTGTACTTCCCTTAAGGTGTTGTTGCAATACCGTTTCAACTTTTAGTCGTCATCTATTGCGCCATCAGCACACAAATTGCACATGTATTAGTTTAAGGTTTTACCACAATGCATGTCTTATCTTTGATTTCTATACATGCCCAATGTTGACATAAGAGCATGGTTTTTTGATGGAACAAAAGAAACTGAAAATTTTATATATGTGGCTGTAGTTTAGTGGTGAGAATTCCACGTTGTGGCCGTGGAGATCTGGGCTCCAATCCCAGCAGCCACAAGTATTGCCAATTTTGCTCTTGCTCAAACTTGAACTCATCTGTCCTGCTGCCATTGGATCAGCATATAAGCGGACTTTAGTCTGTGAATAACAAGTGGAAAAAACCATGAGTTGATCCAGTCATACATGTTTGGTTGCTGGCAAAGCACGTTATATGAGAAGCTATAGTAAGGAAGAATGCTTTTTCAATTGCTGTGGGTGTGGTTTTATGCTATGCCATTGAAGGATTGTGTGTGAAATTAAACTGGCGTCAGTCATGAGAATATAAAAAAAACCCAACAAATCTATCCAGCAAATTTCAGTGGCACAGAAGTACTATACCAGATTTAAAGTCATCTAATCTTAATTCTTCCAGATGGGTTATCTTCGTAGACCACTATAGCAATCGGATAAGGAGACACGGAAGCCGCATGTAATTGAACATTCCATCCATCCCACATACACCTCTCAATGCAATCGTCAAGATTGTCAGTGATTCATAGAACACCATTCAAGATCACGCCTGATTTCAAACAGCCTCTATGACTGGCCTTAATTATGTATTGTCACAGCTGTAAAGTATTCAACTTGATATTGGAGTTGTTCGCGTCATGGCGATGTGCCACATCATCAAAATCTTTGATTAGTCATAACTTTCTTATTTGAACTCGGATGGAGATGAGGTAAAAAGCAAAAATGATTTCACATAGAATCCATTGAAATGCTTACATCTTGCATATGATTCTATAAAAATATCAAAAATGTCTAGAAAAGCCATTGTTGTTCTACTCATCCGTAGTTTAGTGGCTGATGTTGTTGTAGATGATGTTTTCCAGCTTCTTGCAGGTTGGCCCTCTTTAAAACATGTAAGTTTGTTTAACTATGGTTTGCTTGAAATACATTACTACTAACCATAAAATTTAAGAGTCGAGCAATTAGGAGTCTTGCG
This sequence comes from Diphasiastrum complanatum, assembly GCA_029204225.1. Lineage (NCBI taxonomy): Eukaryota > Viridiplantae > Streptophyta > Lycopodiopsida > Lycopodiales > Lycopodiaceae > Diphasiastrum > Diphasiastrum complanatum. Next base: position 40,894,209 of record CM055102.1, on the reverse strand, counting down.
GGCAACAAGTATTGTCAAATCACAACTCCAAACCCTGCCCAACAGGAGTTTCGATATGTACAAAAACATTACCGAAAAACTCCAGATTTTTTCAGATCGACAAACAACATTACGTTCCTTCATAGGTGTAAAAACTTTATTGGGCCACATGTACATTGAATAGCTGAATATATAATAAAAGCATCTTGACAAATGGCCCTTTTGGTGCTTGGAACTCCTCTAATGGATGAATGTTACCAATGAACTTTTCAAGGAAGTTGGTAAGAGTACTTCATCAAAGGATGCTTGGGATTCATTGAAGAAGCTTTATGAATCCAAGTCTACTTCTAGAGTGTTGACTCTAAGAAGGCAAATCTTTCAAAGTTTGCAAAAGAATGAAGAGAGTCCGAATATTTCTATTTTGAGAGTGAAGGCTTTGAATGATGAGTTAGCTTGCATTGATGAGAGCATTAAGGAAGGAGAGCTTGTTCAAGTTATTCTTAATGGTTAGGAAATCCATTAGTGCTCATTGTATTTTTATAAATTATGGAGCTATATCACGGATGTCGAAGAAACAAGCCACTATCTCATTGTCATCTAATGAGGTCGAGTACAAAGCACTTACACATTGCACAAAGGAGAGGCTCATCATAAAAAGTGATATGAAATCCTGGTGGTCTTCACTAGGTTCCTTAGAGTGTTCTTTGGGTATCCTTGATGGAAGATCACCTTCATTAGAAGAGGTATCTATAGCTAACCTTTGTGTAGGTGATTGTTTGGTGGATGTAACATCGAATTGTATACAATCCACTGTGGCTAAGGCTTCGGTCCAGTTTGCAACATCTATTTGCAAAATCGTCATGTATGAAAATTTTTCACCAGCAACATCCATCCTGTGATTTCTCATTAGAGTGGTTGGTTGTGGTAGAGTTGGCGACCATGGTTCGTGGTCGGTTGTTTTCATAATCTAGGTATCAAGATCAATCTTCACCACAAAATCACAATTCTGACAGTAGTCGTGAACTGCTTATGACATACAAAGCCACGATCTTCCAAGTAGGACACGGTAAGATTGGAGAGATTCGGGCAAGTCCAAGATTACAAAGTCTAGCACAAATCAAATGCATGCTACCTTGGTGTGCACTTCCTTGGCTATGCCTATGGGTTTCATGTTGGATTTACTAGCTAGTCGAATTGTAAAAGGGGTGTTTACCATGTGAGTAAGTCCCCATGACTGGTATGGTTTGGAGGAGATAATGTTAACTCTAGATCATCCATTGACTATGGCTGACTCTTGTAGTAATCTTCGATGCATGATCAGGATTGTCACATGTTTCACATCTTTTTTCCATCCTACTCCTACCTGGTGAACGAGTTGTGATTCCTCAGCTCCTTCTTGAGTGAGATCAATGGGATTTGGGGAGGATTTAGTACTAGTTGGTCCATCTATGTAGGATTTCAATCCTTCCCAAAGGGTCGGATGTGTTTTGAGTAAGGTGTCCAATTGCAATTGGACATCTCCTTTCAATAGATCGACTAAGACATAGAAGAATCCAAAAAAGACCCCTTAAGGAATGCCATGTAGATTGACAAAGTTTATTAATGTAGATTACCAAAAAAAATTCATTCTCTGTCAAATTCTTTTTCATTTCTGCCCGCACTATTTTCGATACTTAACCATTCTATGTACATTACCGTTTGTAGTTCATTGAAAATAGCATAGCTTTTTAACCGTAGCTATGATTGAGACAAACATTATACCGTTGGATAGCGCTTGATGAGAGATTTCCAACGGTATCCTAGATGACATACTTCCGAGCCACTGTTCAAAAGTTAAGGCCGGTCCATGTTCTCAAAAAAAAAAGTCAAATACCGCTCTTGTGTGCGGATAGAGTCAAATATCGCTCTTGTGCATGGATTATAGCATTAGTAAGATAACTTTTTTTTTCAATTCTAATGAGCTAGGTTACGTAGATTTCAAATTTGAGTGTTTTGATTGGTCCATGTGTAAGCAAAATTTGAGAAAAAATATAAAAAATATCTTTACAAAGATCTTATTTGGATTTAGAACTCCTCTAATCAATGTATGGTCCTTTTCCATCTCCTTGCTTTGGAAAGGGATCTCCATACCGGAATGCTCTTGTGCATTTTGTCTAGTCTCGTGGATGAACTGAAGCAATCTTGGATTCACTAGGGAGTGGGGGAAAGCATTGGACCTTCAATCAATTTCACCTCCATGTTGATCTTTGTCATGCTCTGGGGCTGCCTCCTTGGCTTGATCTAGATATTGTGCCTCTTTTACCCATTCCTTCATGCGTCTAAAATCACTTTGCTCAACCATTGGATTGGGATATTTTCCAACATATAAGAAACCTGATGAGCCACTAGTAGGTCCTATAGTAGCAGATTTGATTGGTTTATTTTCTAGGCGTTTTTTTGTGCTCTCATCTGGATGAACATCGGCATTGTGGATGTTTTAGGCATTCCAACCATACTCATCAACCTCTCCTTGCTTATCCATCCTCAATGGACACGCTAAATATGAGTGTCCATACCCACAATCTCAGCAAAGTGGTATGAAGTGACTTGTGGCTTGTTATGACACTCAACAATTCTATGATTCTCCACATACATAAAATTTTATGCGAGCTTTGAATCTAGTACCACAAAGCTGATTGGAATAAATTGGTATCAACTCTCCATTTGCACTGGAATGGCGCTTCTTCTCAGGGTAGTAGGGTTCTTCGGTTAATTCAACCATATTTAGTTGTTGAGCAATCGACTATGGGTTTCACACTACTAACCCTTGGGTTCTCATAGGAATGGGAGGTAATGCCAGTCTAGGCAAGGGTTGGGGTAAGGCACCTTGTCATTGTGCCAGTGGAGTGGGATCTAGAATTGGGCATGCAGCTTGGTTCCTCATGTTGTATCAATAGCCATTTTTGTCATGATTAGTCATGTGGGCCACTCTAGCCTTTGTCACAACTATGGGCATTCGTTTTATGTGTGATTGAGAGCATAGTGTGGACACCAAGTGGACTTTCGACTAGGGTATGCATGGACACCAAGTGGACTCTCGTCTAGGGTATGCATGGGTGGAAAGCCTATCAACTTTTGGTCAACAACTGTGGTAAGGTTTGTAGTGAGCTTTCTAAAATGCCTCCATCTTGCTACTGCAAACACTAGGTCATCTCTCACCCTAGCACCATCTTGCTACTGCAAACACCAGGTCATCTCTCACCCTCTATTGGCTTGAAAATTCAGATTCGCTAGTTGACTAGCACTCAGCTATAGAAGGGAAGATGTTGCTCTTTGAAAAGGTGCGTTGAAGAGAAGTTCAAATTGTCATGTTGGAGACCTTCGCCATAGTACATTCACCCAATTGCATACTAATTGGAGATCTCAATTCAATTGCAGAAGGTGGAAAGAGACACTATATTTGAGAATTGAGATTGTGCATATTCGAATTCCTTGAATTTGATTGCAACATATTTAATCTCTGCCATAGCTGCTTTTCAAAAGGATGAAAAGCTGTTGATATCTATTTGCTCTAATTTTAACGCTAATCATGCACAAATGACACAAATGAGGCGTTGCATGCATTAGTTCCTCGTACATTTCTTATTTACATGCTTTTTCTACATGCAACCCCATGAAATTTCTCTCAAGCAAACAATCAAGGACAATCATGCTTTTCATGGCATGGTTGCATATCACTTCTCTTTTTCCCATGCATGCACACTGCTTGAGCATCCCACAAAGGTGCAAACCTTAAATGTTAAGACCATCACAACCATTTAGCCTTTAATGTTAACTTTTTTTCAAACTTCATTCAACCGACCTCAACATATACAATGCAAGTTTTGGAAAAAAAAAATGGTATGCCCTACAACTATGAGCATCTATGGTGTGCCTACAACCGATTCTCCTCAGCTAAACACTAAATAAGTGTATTCATTCAATGAGTTTCATGGCTTGAGAACTAGAATCTAGAATGTGAGTCAAATTTAGATTGTTTTGTCATTCTTTTAATCACAGTTGGAACTATAGCGATTCAATTACAACTCAAATAGACAAGTTTCTTCTACCAAAATGCAGATCTTCACGTGGTGGAGATATTCCACATCATCAAATGCTTATCTTGTACTATAAATCTTTGATCTACCATAACTTTCTTATCTGAACTCTGATAGAGATGAGGTCAAAAGCAAAATTGATCTACTCTTTGCATAGAATATGATGATGTGGCATATCACCATAACGAGAAATTCAAGTTCTCCCTTATTTTAGTAGTTTAAGGGAAGAGGATTTAACCTCTACAAGGCTAAACCTTGTCTTCCAAACCCTTAATCCTACATAAAGGGGTGATTAATCTAATATAGACATTTGCAACAAAGTCAAATAGAACTTATACCGCATCATCAAATATCCATACATATTGGAATCACGTGAGAATAGACAAGTTCTCTTACCAAAAGTGTAGATCCTCACATGATAGTGATATCTCACCTCAGCAATTATCCGTACATATCGAAACCGCACGAGGATAGACAAGTTCTCTTACCAAAAATGCAGGTCCTCACGTGATAGTAATATCTCACCTTAGCAATTGTCCGTACATATTGGAACAACACGAGAATAGACGAGTACTCTTATCAAAATTGTTCTTCATCACATGATAGGGATATCTCACCTCAATAATTGTCTGTACATATTAGTACCAAGAAAAAGTCAAATGTGAGCTTGTTTTTGTTTGAAAATATAGAGTCTCTCTATTGCTTGAATCCCATATCACAATTCAACAAAGTAAAAAGATAAAATTATCACTTTATAAATCAATATCAAAGGGAACATCTTGCTCAACCAAGAAGCTGCAAACATCAATACATTATCTACAACAATATTATCTATTAATCTAAGGGAGAGTCGAATAACAATAAACTTGAACTCTGCGAAAAGCAATCACCACCTACAAGAACAAGACATATAGCATCAATAAAAAGTTGCAAAAGGAGCCCACATTGCTAAAACTTCCTCACAAAGCTCCTCAAAGTCATTCTCAGGAAGACTCACAAGTATTCGACAAGCTGACATGCAAATCAGTGTGACAAAATGACTGGAGAAATCCAAAGACTAGAGGTTCTATTTACGTAAAACTTTGATCTACAAATATTGATCATGGGCTTTAGGAGTTGTGTACTCCTTTACACATGAAATTTTGGAGAGAATTTTCTCCCACTTGTGGCGCGTGCTTGGTTTCTTGGTAGCGTGCTTTGTTTCATGTGCACTATTAATTTACTTCAAAAAAATGAGCCAACAACACAATTTAGATGGCGGGCAGCACCAGAAACTAAGAAAACGACAAAAAATTCTTGTCATTTTATCATTCTCTCTCTAACATTCTCTTACTAAGGCACGATTTCTTATACGGCCCTTTTGGAATCGAAAACTCCTCTAATGTTGATCATATGTAGAGCTCTTTTGGCCCGCTTGTCATACCTCAATTTTTCTTGTTGTGTTGCTGGCCTCTCCTCCGAACCTACAACAATATCCAAAACATCATTCATCTCAAGAAGTGATTCCATCCTCACTATCCACAATGAATAGTTGCTCAAGGTAAGCCTATCATTGCCTTCCAACATGTATCCATTTGATGTAGCCATGTTGCAATGACTTGATCCTTCTCTTTCAACATGTTCCCATGCAAAAACACTCTTTTGAAATACAACAAATGTTTCCAAAAAGAAATCACAAAGGTATGGAGCCTCTCAATTCTCTTCTAGCACTTATATATAGCAAATCAACACATAGAATCATGAAATCTTGATCAATCTATGATCTATCCTCAATCTAATGACTCTTGCCACTTCCTAAGATTGAAACGCACTCTAATGAAGTTCAGTAACTTCACAAAATAGAGATCCAATCAAAATTAAGGTTTTGATGAAATCACAAAAAATTGAATATTTCAAATTCTACATGCAATTGCCTAAAACTTGATATAGAATCTTGTAGCCTCAAGTTAGACCTTCCTAAAGCATCCAAAACCGGCTATTTCTAGTAAGTGTGGTGTGAAATTGGAATTCATCAAGTTCAATAACCTAAAATGAGTTTTGATCTACAAACGATCCAATCTACATATGCAAGAAACTCGATTTTTGGGTAGAAGTCAATCTAGCATGCTCTAACATTGATATCTTCACCAAATCCTTGATAGATGTGCTTGATCCTTTCATAACCTGCAACACAAGCTCTAATACCATGTGAAGAATTTGGGATCAATCAAGATCCAAATCAATAACCTGATCTGTGGTTAGAAATAGATCAACTTTACCAATCTTGCGAATGTGGAAAAATCAACATCTACTTAATGAAAGGGATGCAAACTCACTAAGAACCTGATCAAACATCAAACATAAGATATGAAGAAGTTGTTTTTTGTACAAAAATAGAAAGATACTATATTTCACACGTGTGGATATGAAAATAGCATAAAATAAGCATTCTACACACACGATTGCAAGATATCACCAATATAGTGCACCAATGGATAGATGAGCCCAAGAGAACCATGTATAAGCATGAAATGAGATAAGAGAGAGAGAATTTTTTCTCTTTCCATGAGTTACATCCTTTTATAGCAGGTCCAAACCTAATTTCAAACTTTGGTTTCCCTTGATAATTTCAAACCCTACTAGTATTGTGACTAGATTCAATGTCTCTACTACTCAAATTGAACCTACCAATAAATCATGTTCAATACTTTCCCACACTTTTCAAAAGTGTTTATGCAAATGCTTTTAGACTAATATAACTTTGAAAAGTCAAACTCTAAGTCTAATATGAAAATTGGCCTCAATTGCCAAATATACAAATATGACCAAAATAGCAAAACTAGTTGAAATTTCTCACAGAGAGTGCATTGAAGGGGCCCTAGCCGAGGATGAAGCCCGATACAAAGTAGAGGTTTCACGATAAAGAAAATTGAGTTAAGGTAATGAAAGACTTGACATATGGGCACTGATTGAATTCACCGCAACATGCTACATGAAAAATGCCTATCACTTTGGATCCCCCACCTGGAGGCTCTCCAAAAGGAAAGCACCTGCATCACTTACATACTCATGTCCGAAGCCATTAAAAGATGTGCAAAACCTTAACCAAGCTTTGAAAAGGATGTGACTTAATGATGAAAAGCCCACCCCTAGAACGTAAGCCCTTGTATAAGGCCAAATCATTTGAGTGGAAGGCCAAGAGCGATAAATGATGCATTAGAACTGAGTTGATGACATCCCACCAAGCATAAGCAAAAATTTGGTAGGATGCCATCGAAGAGCCCAAACCTTGTCATGACGTGCCACAATTCTTCAAGGATTACAAGATGGATGAAGTGGTAGTATCATGCTAGAGTGAAGAGAGAGGCAACAAAAGATAACTCCCTAGGGGCCATTGTCTATGAAGTTCCTACCTACACTAAAGAACTAAATCTAGCCGAACAAAGAGAACACAATCACATAGTACTCGTAGGAAAAGATGTCAAAGGAAGAAGTTAGAAGATCTAAAGCTCTTCTTTGCAAGTACTATGACTGTTTAGCATGGAATTACATTGAGTTGAAAGGGATATCATCGGATGCAGTGGTTCATACCATTTCTCTGGTCAATGGAGTGAAACCATCAATAAGTAGGCCATATCGGTCTAACCTGCACTACGATCAACTAATTCAGGAAGAGTTGACCAAGCTTCTAGATGTAGGTTTTATCTAAGAGATGGAATACAAAGATTGGGTATAATTGATCCTAGTGGTGCCTAAGAAAAACAATAAACTTAGAATTTGTGTGGACTACAAGAAGCTCGACATAGTTACCAACAAGGACCATTTTTCCTTACCATTCATGGAAAATGTGTTAGAGAGGATTGCCGGTTGCCGGAGCTGAAGCCTATAGTTTCCTAGATGGGTTTACTGATCTCATCTCCAAGCTATTTAGGCATTTCCTTATAACTCCAAAAAGATTGGGATGTTCAAAACTTGTTAGACCGAGCCTTAAGACCCGTACCATCAACTTTATGCTATTGATCATGAATGTATCTTTTATGGTTGATAAGCTTTTGGAAGTTCTCATTGTGCATCAATTGTCTAAAGCCTTCTCTTCAACTATAGTCAATCTTTGATACAACAACAACTATGTAGATTTCACCCTCATGTATGTGTATATGCATATGTATATGTCTATGTCTACGTGTATGTGTATATGTTAGCAATGTTGGAGTTATGATCTCCACATCCAGTCATCTAGTAGCACCATGATTGCAAATTTTTTTTTGACATATATATGCTCGTGCTAGATTACTTAATAGTTGAACTTTTCATTTGTCAAACATACTTGAAATGTATTTAATATAACCAAAGGACTAAAAGGGACCCAAGTGCCCATAAATAGAGTATGTTGATTATTGGACGATGTTGTAATGTGAATAGGGACATCTTTTAAGAGGTTAGATGGGTGGAGAGGCAAAAATCCTAATCCCTATCTCTCTCACGATGTTTCTGTCTCTATTTTATTGTACTTCGTCTCTTTATGCAAGCTTATTGTGCTTATTGTATTCTCTTCTCTTCCAGTCTCCAATGGATTGATATATTGTTGCATGCTCTAATTGTCAACATGGTATTATAATTAGAGCAGGCTATGGTTAACACCATTATCAATCTAAGCAAGACAATAGATTTTCTATATTTGTAGTAATATAATTTGTACTATCTAAAGAGATGTCTCGCTACTAAAAAATCGTAGTTTTTTATAGATAGAAATAAAAGAGAGAAACAATCTCTTTCTTGCTTGCGAAAGTGTTGAATGCACATTGAGAGCTTAAAATTTTAGCAAGAATGGAAGATGACTTCATGCTAAAATATAGTTCCATTCTGTGTGAAGTTATTTGAACTATTTGAAACTATCTTGCACAAAGATGAATATGTGAGGCGCCTGGGATTTGAGATTGTTTTTGGTCGAGATCTATTGAAGACACAATCTACACTATTTGATGTTACTAGACAATTAGACTACAAAATAGAGATCACTCCATAAATAAGATAATGCCAATTGATTCATAATGCATTCAAAGAAATAGTTGTGTAACATATACTTTACAGTCATATGATAAAGAGCTTTTAGAATTTTATGTTTTTATAAGATGTGTCCATAGAAAGCAATATAAACTCACAATATATTTATTTCAAATTGCTTAGCTAGACTACTTAGGCAAACTCATTGACAATGTTCTCCTCAATGTTTTCTAACAAATAGTTGAACTCTTCATGTATTTCATTTGAAAGGGCATTCTACTTGTAACCTTGAACTATTCCTCTAGAATTTTAAGGCTCTCAATTATAAGTTATTTAAAACCACATCAACTTCCCTGCTCATCTCTGATTCCCAAATAGAAATTTCAAAAGAATTTCTAAACTGACTTTGTATACTTCCAATGATTCCTTACAATGAAATACAAACATTTTTATAATTAGAATTTTTTTTTTCAAAATTAACTCCCCTAAAAGATTTTCTTGACCATGATTAATATTGACGCTTGTCAAACTATCTACAAGCTCTCTAAATTTCTTGACAACAACCACATATTCACCTTCAAAGACAATGTTATCTCTATAAACGCGCATCTCAAAACTAGTTTTGTGATTCAGATTAGGTTATTCTTTTTTATAAATATTACCTTAAAATCACTTGTTAACACTTTTTAGTTAAAAACTGACAAGTTTATTGTGATAGAAACTATTCTTTTCGTAGGATTCAAAAGAGAGGAAATTTTCAAAGGTGACGTCCTTGTGTACTCTAGTAAAGCATGACATGACTTGATAGACATTATAAGAGATATGTGTTATTTTAATCTAAAGCATGACAAGTCCTTAGAGACCGCACAAATGAAATTCTCAACAAGGAAACATTGCATTTGTAGGACAAAAACTATAGCATTACAAATTGCTCATTCTTTATTTGGTGGTTGCTACATAATATTTTCATTGAAAGACTCTCTTGGCTCAAACTAGCCTCCCTTGCTTAAAAACCAGTTTTCTCCCATCATTAACATCACCATCACCATCACCCAAACTATATTTATCCATCATCCTTCCCTTCTCAGGTAGAAAACCTATCATGATGTGGTGACTCCATTGCGTTATCATCATTGCATACAACTAATATACAACATGCATCAAGTTTTGAAGCATGTGGGCTTGGTCCAAGATGTCTCTTACTTGGTCCCAATGTCTTTTGCACGTGCATAATTAGATATGAGATTGAGTCTCCATCTCAACATGAACATTCGTATCGAACTCATTGGAGGTGTGGGCCTAGGCTTGAAACTTCCAAGCACCTCTTTCATGCGTACACAATATCCACCTTGCCAAGAAGTAAATTAAGCAACCAACATTCCAACTTAACAAATCACCCAAGTTAATGTTTGAAAGTTAGTGATGCGTGTACAAAGGACATTTTGAAGTTGATCCAAGAGTTGCACATTCATTATGTGATTAATATAAAATTAGTGCCTCAAGACTAGCGGTGTTAGGTGCTCTTGTTTCCAACATCTTGTCATTGTCCTTCGCTTTTTGTGTGGCCCATGGTGGGCTTGTGTCCTACCATTAATTTGTAGGCATAAATTTGACATAGCTACAATTTTTCTTAAATATTGTTACTGAGATGTAGTTTTTGTGGTAATCTTGTAAAAAATTTACTTTGTGTAGAAATAAGCTTAGCCTTAAAGGGCTTGCATGTTTGAGGACTCTTGCCCATGTGTGAACCCCTTAAAGTAGAGCGATTGATAAATTATGCCCAGATAGGACTTATAATGTGTAAAAGTTGGCATAATTTTTTTTGCATCCGTGGCTTTTGTTCACCATCAAGGATCACATGTTTTATGAGCCAAATTTATGTGATGTACATATGTGAAAAAGTGATACCCATATTTCTTCAACTAAAATGAGAATATATTCTTCGATGAAAAAATCTATCCAAAAAGTGACTTGCTTGGTAACTATGAAGGTCTATAATCAAAAAGTTATTTGAATTTTATGACACATCAATGTGTTTTATCGTAGAATATTGTGACAGGTACATAGTTTTGACAAGAAAACATGCACTAGTTTCAAATAAAAGTAAGTAAGAATTTTAGCAGTTTTTACATAAGGCAATGCTCTTTTCACTAACATTTATCGTAAACTCATTGGAAAAATTAGGGTGACACTTATTTTAAAAATGACCTACCCAATCTTAAAGTTCACTAAAAAGACCATTCCCTTGGACATTCAAAATCAATTTCTTCATGCATAGACTAGGAACGTAATGTCCTTTACATGGACTCACCCATGGTGTGTACATTTCACATCAAAGCGCCCATGGGCTTTTATAAGTATAAGTAGGAAAATCAAGGGGATTATGTCGCCACAAAAATAACATGTTTAGGTTTCTAAGTTTAGTGGTCTTTCTAGCGACCCTTATCAATAAGGGTCATTTGAGAAATTTTGAAAGACAACTTGGATTAACAATGAAGGTCTTGCACAACTTGACATAAAATTGTACATCATAATTTTAGAAAATGAGTGGTGAGATAAAAGTCATGTATATTTTATGTTACATTTATTTATTCAAACATCTGTTCAAAATTTCTTCTTATCGGAAAGTGTACCTTTTAGTGAGCTTGCCACCCATTAAATGGACATAAGCTTTCTCGTGGGGTCGGAAGGCTGCAATGATTGAACATCAAAAGGTTAGAAAATTCTTTCCCAAGACTGAAGGACGACAAGACTGCAGATTTTTATGGTCAAAACAAATTGCCTTGCCCCATTCTACCTAGTGTGCAAGTCCCTTGGAAAATCCCATTCCCTAGTGTGAAAGATGGCAAGGCCGACCCTTGTTATGATTGGAATTCTTTTTTATGAGCTATATACATTGTGACTTTTTGTATGAGGTGAAGCCCATGGCCTGAGGCTTTACAAGCGAGTAGGGCTTATCACTTAGGACCTAAGTTTTTATGCGTCAACTTCTCTCTTTGTCCCCCCCGCAAGTGATAAGCTATCGTGACAATTTGCTAAAAAGTGATCCTTGAGCTTCATGAAAACATCCTCTCTCTTCTTTTTCTAAGTTTTACGTTGCACACGACCTTTTTTTTTTTTTTTTTTTTTTTCCATTTTCCAACCATTGCGTGCTTATTCACCCACCATGTATACGACAAAGCTTGCCGAGGTTTTTCATATCACCTTGTTTTTTTTTTTCTTGTATCAGGTGGGATCACCTTGTTTTTGCTTAGTTTCATTGGAATTAAACAGAAATTTAATGGGAAGAAGAGAGATTCATGGCACAAAATGGGCATAATGCCCTTCACACAAAAAACCCAAGAGTTGAATGCAAAATCAGGGCAAAGTCCCAGCAAGTTGAACTTGAAAATTCTCAAAAGCATTTATGGACAAAATAGATACAAATCCTGATACAAGCTTTGGCCTACTTCACCTTATTCTGTTATTCAACTAAGTCATGGAATAAGGCTCATGTAGCATTATGCAATTCAGCAACAGACGATCTCAACAATTCATGTGGAATCCCCCCCCCCTGGTAGGGATGGCTGCTGCCATGCCAAATTGAAGCAGATAGATCTTTTGCTCAAGAAGCCAGGTTTCAGATAGCTTATCTCAGAGTACAGTGCAGCAGCCAGGCTGAGACCTTTGAACAAATGAAAGAGAAACACTATATCCCTCAAGGAAAACTGCTATTTTACATCTGTAAGCTCCTGGATTGCCATGCTTGAAATACAAGGAAACAAAATTTGTTACAAAGAGTACTTTCACATTTTTTTCCAAGTCGACCAAAAGAATTATAATACAGAGAGGAGCAGGAGCTAATGTTACAATGGCCTGGGAGAGATGATCCTTATCTCTTTTGTTCACCGTCATCATCATCCTCCATGAAGTCAGTGATTTTCAGATGCTAAAGATCCAGTCTAGCTTGGAATGGAAGGAGCATTTTTTCAGGAATGGCTATTTTTCTGCAGCAAAATTTGCCTCAAATCTTCAAGCTCAGCTAGCCATTGGAAGGCAATAAATTGAACATGCAGCAAAGCCTGCAAGATGGATGCCTAGAACCGATGTAGCAGGAGACAGCTTTCCTGGTGAACTTCGAGCTTGACCCAAGTATTCTTTAGCAAATCACTTGCTTGTTGCATAGTTTCCAGACTTAATGTCTTCCAATGCTCTCAGAGCCTCCCTCATCGTGGGCCTCTTGATGGGCAGGTCTTCAGTGCACCACATGGCTAGCTTGAGAAACTGCAGCAGCTCGGCTATGGATCCAGACCGCATGACAATTGGGTGGCAGGCTTGTTTCTGAGCTCCTTTCTTACTCAGCAAAACCACCCAGTCCACAACATTGCCATAGTTAGTGTCATTGTAGGAAATATCCGTAGGCCTTCTTCCTGTTATCAGCTCCAGCAGCACTACCCCAAAGCTGTACACATCCCCCTTGATCGTAGCTCTCCATGTTTGGCAATACTCTGGTGGGACATAGCCAAGAGTTCCTGCCACCACAGTGCTCACATGGGTCTCCTGTGCACCCAGCACTCTTGCAAGACCAAAATCAGTCAGCCTGGCTTCAAAATTTTCATTCAAGAGAATGTTGCTGGCTTTCATGTCTCTGTGTATGATCGGAGGCGAGCAGTTGTGGTGAAGAAACTTCAGCCCTCTTGCCATTCCCAGTGCAATGTTTAGCCTCAATGGCCAGTCCAGCGCCTCTGCTCCACCAGATCTTTCATGCAGCCAGTCATCCAGGCTTCCATTCTCCATATATTTGTAGACAAGCAGCTTTTCTGTTCCGAAAGCTGAGCATCCGAGAAGGGGGACAAGATTCTCGTGGTGTACATGCCCAAGGGTTTCCATTTCCGCCAGAAACTCACGATCCGCCTGTGGCCCATCTTGGATCAGCTTCTTGATTGCCACCAGGGTGCCATCTTTCAGCTTGGCTTTGTAAACCACTCCAAATCCCCCACTTCCAGCGACGTTGGCCTCATCAAAATTGTTTGTTGCCAGCAGCAGGTCTGTGTATGTGAGTTGCTTGGGCAGATCAATCGAGAACAGTGAGACTTGCACACTTGCATCAGCTAATCTATTTCCTTCCTTTCCCACCATCATAAAGCTCTTTGCTGCAGCTTCAGAGGGCGTGTCCCTTCCCAGAAGCCAGAATCCTGCCACTCCAGTAATTATGGCACCCATACTGCATGCCAGACTGATCACAACAATTGTTGAGGTTGCAAGTGTAGCCACACCAACTTGTGGTTTGGGTTGCCCGGAGGTAGAAGCGTTTTCATCGCATAGGGGGATCTTGTCCTCTGATCTGTTTCTGAGCCCAGCTGAAGAGCTATAACAGAGCTGATCATCCCCCAAATATGAGTACATGCCAAAAGTTGAGAACTGACCTGCAGTTGGAATGGATCCGGAGAGTTCAGGATTGTAGGACACATTGAAAGTAACCAGTGCAGAACAGCTTTGCAATGAGGAAGGTATAGAGCCTGAGAGATTGTTGTAAGACAAGTCCAACATTGTGAGGCACACCATTTGGTCATAAGAAGATGGGAGGGGACCTGAAAAGGAATTGTGGCTGAAATTCAAAAGATCGAATTCAGGTCTGTTCATCTCCAACGGAATGCTGCCAGACAGGTTGTTGTGGGAAAAGAAGAACATGCCCATGTTCGGGGTCTGTCCTAAGCTTGTTGGTATGCTTCCACTCAAATTGTTCAAGGAGAGCTGAATATACCCATTGGAAGGAGTGTCAGGCTTGGCTTTGCAAAGGGGAGCTTCACTTGTTCCCCTCATTAGCAAATTCCAGAAAATCTGACACCTATCCCTATTCAATACTGGCGGCACTGAGTTGAACGGATAGTCGAGATTTGGCAGCCACCTGATGACAATGTTGCATTCTCCCAGCTGCTTGGGAAGCAGGGGAAGTTTTTCGGCATTCGATCTAAAGGTCGTGCTAGCCTTCCCGGACATGGAGCTCATAGTGTCAGGCAGTGATCCAGAGATGGAGTTGTTATATAGATTGAGCCAAATCAAACTAGTACAGCTGCCTATGGTGCTAGGTATAGGTCCTGAGAGCAAGTTGCTCGACAGACGAAGCCATAGCAAAGACTGGAGGTTCCCTATGGTGTCGGGTATGCTGCCAGTGAGTTGATTATCCCCCAAATCCAGAAGCTGCAAGTTAGGGAGGTAACCAACCTCAGGAGGAATGCTACCTGTATAGCTGTTGTTGGCAAGCAGGAGGAACTGAAGTGTAGAAATGTTGGCTAGGAATGAAGGGATGTATCCTGAAAGCTCATTGTCACTTGCATCAAAGTGCATCAAATTGGGAAGAGCTGCTATTTCTGGTGGAATGTTACCAGTGAAGTTATTTCTGTTGAGGGCTAAGTGCTGGATTGCCTTAAGTTGACCGAGTGAATTTGGTATCCCTTCAGAAAAACTGTTATGCCTTAAGTCCAGCATAGTGAGGCCTACCAAGCGACTTATTTGAGTGGGCACAGGACCATAGAATCTGTTCGATCCCAAGAAGAGCCAGCGAAGGTTGATCAAATTGCCAATTTCCACAGGGATGGATGTCAGATAGTTTTGAGAGAGCATCAAAATGGACAACGCACTACATTTGCCAAGTTCCCTTGGCACATCCCCCACTAAGTTGTTCTGTGCAAGATCTACATACTGAAGATGATCTCCACAATTTGCAAACATACCGCCTGGAATTTCGCCCGTCAAGTTGTTTGACCCAAGACTCAAATACTGGAGGCTTGACATTTGTCCAAGCTGATAAGGCAAATTTCCACTGAGATTAGCACTCTCAAGATCCACGAGGTTTAGATTTTTGCAATTGCTGAGCTCAATTGGCACTTGCCCACCAAGAGTAGGATTATTGGAAATATTGAGGGTTTTTAAAGTAGAGCAGTTCGAGAAAAGTGTAGCAGGAATTCCACCTCCGAGGTTGTTGTGGGCCAAGTTTAAGATCTGCAAATTATTCAATCCACCCAGACTGGAAGGAATGCTGCCAGATAGAGCATTGCTGGAGAGGTCTAACAGTTCCAGTTGAGGCAGATTTCCCAGCTCTGAAGGAATGCTTCCATTCATTTTGTTGAGCTTTAGTGAAAGTGAATTTAATGCTGTGAGGTTTGCTAGACTTGAGGGAATGGGACCGGCCAGATTTGCACTGGACAGATCCACTCCAGTTACACGCAGTACTCCAAGACTTGTTGTGCACTGTATTCCACTCCATCCGCATGGACTCGCAGCTGTATCATCCCATGCAAAGAGTAAGGTGCTGGCAGGTGGACTGTCTCCAATAAGACTGTATTTTAGAGAAAGCAGAACCTTCAAGTCCTCTTGCAAAGTATAGTCCGAAACAGTATCCAGCTGCTGCAGATCTGAACAAACATGGTTGCAACAACAGAATTAGGATAGAGTCATGTCGGAGGAAGGGAAGTACAATGAAGACACAGCAAAAAAGATAGATTTCTCAAAAGCACAACAATTAGTAGCCAAAGAATAATAAACAGCGAGCCTCTAATTGGAGATCAGGGCTAGAGTGCCAGTACAAGCGCACGGCTGAATAGACGATCCAACCACAACTAACTAGATATGCCCACAAAACATAGAAAAGCATAAAGAGACTGATACGTCTTTCTTGTGGTGGGTTAATTGCATGTTTGAGCTCCACATCAACCTCTACCAATCCAAAGAGCAAAAGTGCTGAAGCAAAACAATCAGATAGTGACTAAGCATACGCATTATAAGTTACAACACTTTGGAGATGCTAAGAATTTGGAAATTTGGGAAAGAAGTAACAACACTGAAGTTAAATACTTTTCTTCTGAAATCCATAGACGGAAGTCAGCTGAGACAGAAACTTCCCAAAAACCAATGAGGCATTCCATTTCTTAGACAATTACAAATATAGGAGCCAGTTGGTTATCTACACGGGTAAAACCCATTGCTATAACCGAGCTTCTCCTGCCAAGAGACCCTGCCTAGAGAATAAGATAACAACGTTGATGATCCATTTCAGCATTGGTGTTGCTAAACTTCAATCCTCTCATGTTTTTACACATTAAAAACTCTTTTGTCAAAAGCACAGAAAAAACAGCTTCAGGACTTCTATAGTTGGAGCAATAGATTGCATCAAGCTATAAAACAACGTGGACCTGTTACAAGTGTGAGGCAGCATCTGAGAAGCAAATACGTACCTTGATGTTTGAACCTTATCTCCAAATTCCCATCAGAAATGTGGTTTGAAATGTCATCGATAATCAATCGTGTTGCAGTGGACAGATCGAAGCATGCAGCCCAAACATAGATGAGGAAAAGCAACCGGTTCATCACTAACCCTGCTGGACTACAGCGATAGAAGCCCAAAACTTCTCTGTTTTGTGGATGACGCTTGCCTTGAGAGCAGGAGATGTTTCGTACACAACACTTTCTAAGTGTCTCCTTTATGATTGACCAAAGCATAAGGACAGCCAGGTTTCCTGCATTTGCTATCAAGATTTAGCTTGCATTTCAGTTTGTCCAGCTGCACGATTGCATCAGCAATTTTGCTCACATGCTCCCTGCTGATCACTTGTTTCTGTCCGCAAGAGCAGCTGCAATTCCCGGATCAAAAAACTTGAAAGCTTCTCCACGCATCCAGATCCAAAGCCAAGCAGAGAAGAGACTGTACGCCTCACGGATTGAAGAGCAGCCTGTAAGCATTCACAAAGAAGAAAATGCAGCACATTGCTGGTTCTTTCACTCTCTCGCTCTCGAACATCGTGACGATCTGCTTTCACAGCTGTGACAAGTTTTATTTTTTTTCTACGATTCTCAAGCTTCCACGTTCTGATGTCTCCCACGGGGGGTTGGGGTGGGGGGAGGGGAGAGCGAGGTGGGGGGAGGGGGGCAGATGGGTTGAGAGCCTAGCAGTATATCAAATTTGAGCCAAGTCTGCTTTTGAGCTAGGATCATATACAGAATGCCCATATACTTATAGCTATGACTTCAGTGATCACATGCAATGATCAGTCAAAGACAACTTCTCACTGTCCACAGATTATCTCACCCTAGAACCCGCATTCTTTTTTATCATTTCCTTTCCGATCCAGCTATATTTTATTCAGTTCAACCCCACAAGGCTCCAAGCACGCATGCGCACATGCAGCTCATGGTCCATGTATGGGGGTCCACTGTCCAGGGAGGATATGCCCCACTTTGTCAGCTCTAGATTAAAATCTTGATTCCTTACGAACGTATTCTCTAATCCTTGAATTGCATTTCTATGCAGACAGTTAGAGCAAGAGTCAAGCAACTCCAGGTCAAGTATCCCTGTATCTGCGAAAACGAAAATTGACATGACTCACCCACTGGGATGATTCAATTTCCATGAATTGTTTATTGCTGGGGCTGCAGGAGTTCCAGGCTATCTACCCAGTGCCCAACAACCTCAAACAGGGCACTTTTGGTGGGCTATCGGTTCTATTTATTTTTTGCAACTGAGTTCTTCATTTTCCAAGAACAGAAAATTACACAGCAACTTTTTACGAGACTTGGGGCAGTAGATTCAACACAGGCAAAAACTGACACGACAGTCTAGATACAGACAACGCAAGATTAAAGGCTGATGGAAGACTGAGGTCCTTTAGCTTCAGTGGACTGTGAACTGGATGTACTAAATCTCTTTCCAAATTACAATGTGCATGCTACCAGCTTCTTGAATCTTCTTCTGTTACCTGTTACTTTACCTCAGCTGCTCCGGAGCCTTTTACTCCATGTGTTTTCCAAGTACACTTGTAATCCACAGATTACATTGGTCATACAAGACAAAGTATACGCTCAGATATGCTGAGTGCTTGCCAACTCAACAACCTATACATACATTGCACACACACAAGGACTAATCACTTGATACTCAATCAACATGCATGATCAAATCAAGCTTACAACCACTCAAGCTGGCTTGTTTTTTCACCCCATCTTATTGGTCTTTTCCTTCTCTATATCATCACTTTATTGTTGTGTACCGAGAAACATGCTTTATTGTTGTGTACCAAGAAATAAGTGTGTGTCCCCTAGAGTAGCAAAGGAACAAGTTGTGGGCAAAGAGACCCATGCTTCTTCAATCCCTTGTGTGTGTGTGTGTGTGCGTGGGAAGTGGACATTTGGGAGCCCACGTGCTTGATGAAGTCTTGGCCTACAATGTGATGTACATGTAAGTACTCATTGGCCTACATTGTGGATGTACATGTAAAATATTGAATGATAGTACTTCAAAGCAATATAGCTTGCCAACACGAAAATTAGGAGCCAAGAGGATAAACTCCAAATCCCCTAGGCAAATGTTGAATGATGCTAATGCAAAGAAATATTGTTGCAAAAAAAAGAAACATAAATAGGAGCCTCAAGGAGAGACTCCAACCCCTAGGCAAATGATAGGCAACAAAGCCATAGGGACTCAAGAGTGGATGAGTTCAACAACCAAAGATTAAGTAGATCATTTTGAGAGCATATACTTTTTGCTCAATTTGTAAGGCTTATGGCAACCACCTCTTTGGAATGGATGTACTTGGATTTGCATTTATCTTCAAGTGAGTTGTTACTATAGGGCAATTAGAGAGAGTTAATGAGATAATTATAGGTATTATAGGTATTGGTAGCCATAGTAAGACTAAGCAAAGCATGATCAATTGTAAGCAATATTCAAACAATGATCATGATGACCCATTAGAAAGGTTAATGATAATTTTGAGTTGCAAAATGCCCATTAATGTGGCAACTTCTTGTCAATGCCTCACAAAAATATAGTGGCATGAATAATATACTCTAAGCTTAAAGTAAAGGTTTTCAACAACACAATTATGATTCTCAAGAAGCTCAAAAGTTTGCCTCATATGCAAGTTTAATTTTTATTGGACTCTCCACTTGATGAGCTCCTCCAGTTACTTCACAAAACTTGGGGGAACATGAGCCCCTATACCACTTATGAAAATGACTTAAGAGCTCAAGAAGATGAGGTGAGAGCATTGAATTTGGACATCAACTTGCCTTTGTCTAGATGTTGGAGGAAGAGAGAAGTGGAGCCTTACCTACACACGGTGGCAGTAAAAGCAAACACTTTCTCGATGGTGCATGGGAGAATGTTTTGCACAATTCCAAATATACATATAAGATGCATTAAAAAGCGTTGAAAAGTTTGCTAAAAAATAGGTATGAAAATAGAGTGAAAGACGACAAAAACATCATTTTTTTCTCTTAAAAATGTTTACTCCATTGAAAGGTGCCTTCAAAGGCAATCCTCAAAGCTTTCTATGATTATATTTTGATTCCCCATATGCATATATTCAAAACTAAATTGAAGCCATGGGGAAAAAATGTTTGTTTTTCTTGAATAGAAATGCAAAGGTTGCACTTATGTCAACTTCTTATTATCAAAAAATGGAAATTGTTTTGTAATGAAACACTTTAGATCAATATTCTCATCAATTGAATATATTTACAATTTTCAAGTACAAATCTAAGCAAATCTCCCCTTTAATCTATTTAGATTTAAGTTGGCCATCAAGAATTGTTTTGAATCATTACAACCCCGAAGACTCGTCCCTTGTTGAAGGTGGAGGAGAAGCAATCAAGAATAAAATTGTTCTTGTGACAACCATCTCTTTTGTTTGTCATTCAATTGTTTATGACTTGGAAAGTATATATTGTATGGTGATTACTTTTAATCAAGATTTTGGACCTTTATAAGTAGTTTCTCCCTTATTTGATCACATTTTCGATCTCCAGCATCTCTTTTTCAATAGTAGGATATGATGTTTTTTAATTAGTGAGTTTTTTTTTTTCTTTCACAAGTGATTGTGAAAGTTTCATACACCAAGAGAAACCCTTAGTGCCAAGATCCAATGGATCTTTAATCATGAAACTTGTAGAGGCAAAGAAACCAAGCGACAAACTACTAAATCACAATGCATCAATGTCTATCTTCCAAAAGCATAATGGATAGACATAAGATTGAAAACTATAGTTAGTGTGAAAAATTAGATCTAATTATGACTCAAATAGACCTGAGATCTTTGGCTTTATTTGGTGCACATCACACAGTTTAGTGTGAAAAAATCAGATCTAATTATGACTCAAAAAGATCTTACTAGATCTTTGGCTTAATTGGGTGCACATCACACAACATCGACAATGTAGTAAATCTCCATTCTAGGCTGCTAGTTTAGGTAAAATTATGCATAATACACATTGAATGCTAAGATCCAATTGCCTCTTGTCCATGTCCGTACTATAGTAGCCTTACAACACATAATGACTCAAACATTATGTTCATCAAGGCTTGAAATGTTGTATGAGCATAAGATAAACCGAACATAATTTTGAGCTCATAGATCCAAAATCAGTTCTATATTGATTTGATGTATTCTAAAAAAATATCCATCCTATTGAAAGCACTTGCTCCTTTCATACATAGCCAGCTCGTGAATAGGATATGCATTTGTAATTGTTATCTTGTGAAGAGCGTGATAGTCAATGCACATTCTCAATGCCCATCTTGCTAAGGGCTTGATGTCAAGTGTACCATCTTATTAAACAATTAAAACTGTAGAGGCCAAAGTCAATTTATTAAAACAACAAATTCATTCATAAAATGCCTTTGCACTTCCTCTTTTCTTTAGCCGAGGATTATCATATATAGAGGTGGATTGATTGGTTTAAGCCCCATTTTTTATTTAATATTACAATTTACAAACTTAGTAGGTGAATCTCCTTTAGGTAAAATACCAAGGTAAAATACCAACACATACATCCTTAAAATTATCCAACACATGCTGATAAGTGAATGTACTCCCTTAGACTCTACTTTCAATAATGCCTTCTTTTAACCTCCTTAAGCAATTCATGTTTTTCCCAAAAGTCTATACAAATCATTCCACATTCTTTTATGCTTGACCCTTACTCTTCCAAGTGACTACTTGAGATGTTTGATTCTCTTTGTTGGGTCTAAAGTTTGGTAGTTCCCATTTATTCCCATCATTTTTTATGATGCATTTATTATTATTGATGAGCATAGTTTTAGCTCCCTTTTATGTTCTCACAAGAGCAATATCATTATTTTGCTTAGTGATTTTAGAGTTTATCTTCAAGAAAATGACGGGAGAACTCCTATTGACAATTTGCCTTAATAAAAGATAGTTTACATTTGGTTTCGTTTTTACTTATTGTATTTTTTGAATATTATGTAGATTAGAGTTTTTTCACTACAAAAGAAAAAAAAATACTATTGGGGTCCAAGTTTGAATATCTTTGGTAAGTATTATGTATACATTACATGCATTCGACTATGAAATGTTCTAGTCACAACCCACTTTAGTTCTTGAGATGCTAAATACTTCCATGCATAATTCAAATACCAAATGGAGCCAATGTTCCTGTAGAGTATATTGTCCGTTGTTGTATAAATCAGATAACAATTGCATTGACAGTAAGAAAAACAGTACCGATATGCAACTACCATCAATCCAACCACAATAAACACTGCAAAGAAAACACATTGTTGAAATGATTACAGATTGAATAGTAATTCCATTCCATAACTAGCAATATACAAATTCCACAATGTGCTAACAACATTCTCCATGAACAACATCTGCCTATCGGATCTTATACAAGGTAATTCCTCTTGCTACCAGCAATTACATAAGTTCAAGTAAAAGGATGGTAACAAAGTTATAGCTCTCACCCTTAACATAGAATGACAAATTGATTATCTCACATGTATATGTGTATTGCTTCATGAGTAGTATGTGGTGCAATTAATAAATATTTCTAGATTGAGCATTTGCTAATTAAATGCAATGCCAAACAATATGCTACCTTTTACATTGGTATACTTTGAAAATGCCATATTAAAATCTCATCCCTAATTTTGTCATGGTTTATAAGTAATTCTAAATAGTCTATAATTAGTTTGACCATAAATGTTGAAATGCACATGCTACATCTATGACATTGTACTCAACTTTATTTTTCTATTAATATTGAAAATTAGTACAATCATACATGCCATATATTGTATGAGGTAGCCAAAGTTTTTTGTATTCTAGAGTAAGATACAAGAAAGAACTAGGATTTGCATTGTCGAATGGCATGGAGAAGATTAAACAATATGGAGTCTTGTTAAATCTAAAATACATTAATGAGGCTTCACATTCTAGTTTTCTACACTTTGTCATTCGATGGTTTTCCAAAAGAAAACAATGCCAATACTAGGTTTATATATTTGTAGGAAGTTTTTTTGCATTTAATATGAGGGACAAGTTTCATGATAAAATTTGTTCATGTTAGATTAATTGAAGTATTTTTTCAAGAAATAAAATAAGAAGCATCAATCACGATTTTGCCAATACACGTGTGATGTTGATTGATGTACCAATTCTATGGGAAAGCACCATTAACCTCACCATATAAAATTATGATTTGAGAACGATGGATCAATAACCATAAACAAAGTGGAGCTACATGTGAATTTTTTGTTATATTCACGTCATGTGCAATCATGTCAGAGTCAACAAGAAGAACACTAATAATAAATCTAGGAGATGCTTTCCTTGAAGAAATACACGTATAAACCCAAGTAAACGAGTAATATTTTGACTAAACATGACAATACAAAAAGAAAAAAATGGATGTGCAAGTAGCCTTTTGTAAATATTTGTTAAGAAATTTATGGATAAATTTGTGCATCCATAACGAGGTGGTTTCTAGTGTTTGGCAGACATATTTAGCATCATCATGAGGTAAGCGTTTTAATGTGTGCTAATGAATGAACAACAAATAATAAAGTGAATGAATATTTAAACTTCTTCAAGCATAGGTCTTGATAAAAAACATAACTTAACATAATAGAAGATGTCAAGTTTGTGTTTGATGAACAAACATGCAGTCACACTTGTTTGTAGCATTCAAGATGTGCATGAGTGCATTTTCAAATGTAGAAAGGGCACCTTTATGGCAACTTATAGCACAAGAAATAGGTGACACACAAGCGACCGACAATGAAGCACATGATTCAAAACATAGTCTACTACTATTATTCACATGAGTTGGTGGATATTAGCAATATTCTAGGAAGGCTTTTTTGTCTTTGTTGTGGTGCCACAACAAATAACATGTACTAAGAAAATAAATTGTAGGCCGAGCCTATATATGGAGCTCAAGGCTCCAAGAAGGTTGCAAAATCATATGTTGAATCCTAGTTTGCAAACCTTAAAAAATGAGCATCTTCTTGATTGGAGTTGTAATGCAATTATAGTCTTTAGATATTCATGCATCTATAAGAATCTCACCTCTTTCATATGAATAGTGATAATATTTATTCCATCTTGTGTATGTGTTCAATAAGACAAATGTTGTAAACATTGTGTAATCTTACAAGTTTGTTTTGTATACGGAAACCATTATTGTGTTGTTTTTGAGTTGGTGCTTTCTCTTTTTACAAGTGTTCCTAGCTTGTGAGTTCTAACACTACCAAAAAATATTGAATCCTATTTCAAATGTAAGTTATTTTCTTAATGCATTTACGTTTAGGTATTCAATTTTTCTTCTCTTGCCAAGGCTAACCATAGATCAAGAACTTTATATGAAAGTATAGCAAAAGGAGATTGTCTCAAAGAAAGCAGAGTCTATCAATTTCATAGAAACAAGCAAGGCGACATGGAGAAATCACCATTCTCAAATTTCCTACAATTTCTATCTAGCCAAATATTCCATAAAGTTACAACTTTAAGACTTTGCCAAAAGCTATTAACTTGAGAATTAGCAAAAATAATATCATTAAGCAATAGGTCCAAGTGGCTAAAGCTTTAAAATCTTGCATAAAATATCATGAAAGATCAAAGCAAAATTTCCAAAGCAGCAAGTGACAAAAAAAGATAAGTTGAATCAAATTATCATCCAAAATGTTTCATTTAGAGCATACATAAGAAACATTGTCTCTATACTTAGAGTTAACATGGAGAGAATTTTGTAAGACTTTTAAAGAGAAAAAATTTCAACTAGCGGGATTCATCTTACAAGTATGAAGGATTAAGTGCCCACACGTGTGAACAATATTGATTTTGATCCCTACAAAGTTTGGAATCAAATCCCCTCACCAAAACTTAGCTTCTAGCTTGCCCTCACAAAACTGGTTTTTAGCACCAATACTTGCTAAAAATGGACTTGATTTGGTCAATGATTAAGGCCCTTGTACTTGGATCTGATACCATGTGAAAGTACAATACTTTTTGAACCATAAATGGATCTTCAAAGATCCACAAGAGTGATTAGGTTCTTGCTTAACAATCTATCACAAAACTAGTCATCAAAAGTTGATCTAGATTGGCAATTTGACAAACAACAAGCATTGATAATCAAATAATTGAACAACAACATATATCTGAGTTGGCACGTGTGAAGATTAGCCTACTATATGGCCTATGAATAGTGTTTGAAGTACACAAAGTCTTGGTTTCATTTGGATCTATAGAAATCAGTGTACAAGGAGAGCAAACTCGAGATTGCCAATGAGCTCCAAAATAAATCTATCTTCTCAATATGGGAGCTTGGAATACATAGCAAAAGTGACTTCCTTTGTAAATTTAGGTGAATTTCTAGCATGTAATAAGAAAGCTAACTCAGCCTTTAATGAAACCCTAGCCTATTTCCTAGGGTCATGCTTGGTAGATAGCTAGTTGGTCAAAATCTCATCATAAATGAAGGTCTATATCCTATAAAGTAGGGATCTCTGCCAAATAGACACAACCACTTCTTTTGACTCAACCTAACCTACATCTGGAGTGAATTTCCATGTGGCATTTTGGCCATACATGTGTGGAATCCAATTACACACAAAAATATACAATATGCTATATAGCTAGATTTGAAAATGTTGGCAATTTTTAACAAGCAGCAGTAGTAGGAGATCCAGGAGCTCCGGAACCAGCAGCAACAACAGGTCCACCAGAACCAGCAACAGCAGCAACAGTAGCAGATCCACTAGAACCAGTCAAGAGATCCATCACCACCACCAACAGGAGATCCACCACCAGTAGTAGCTTGGGATCCAACAGGTCTAGGAGAACCATCAGCAATAGTGTCATCGTCGAAATCAAGAAGATCTTTGACATCCGTGGGCACTGCTCCCACAACCTTCACCTTAGAGTCTATGAGATTACATACATCTTCATCTGTTGGTGTGGAGATCTGGGGTGTAGTCGGAGAGCTCAACATGACGTGGGTTGCTTTGTGAAAACTTCTTAAAATTTCATTCCGCCTGATACTCTGAAGCTGCTGCGCAATTTTCTTGACCCTACTAGGCACCCTTGTTGTTTGCTTTGTCCTAGCCATTTGTTTAGTTCTAGTCATAAACAACTCAAAATATCCTAAAAAGAGCTTACTTACGCTAAAAAGATCTTACTGGAGTCAAGAAAGCAAACCAAAACAGAAAAGAAAAGATAAAAAAATCTACGAAATTATGCTCTCCTCTACTGGTAAAAGTGAAAAATGTATTGTAAAATTTCTTTATATATCATTTGGCCCATGCATACTAAAGTTCAACTAGCATGTTTTGGCCTTGTGTAGCTTAATACAAGCTCTTTGGGCAATATCGGATATGTGCGAATAGTGAGGTAGAGAGATTTCTCACAATTAGTTCGGTGCACAAGTTCGATATATGGTTTTAGAATATTCTCAGAAATATTTTTCATGGAGTATTTATTTTGAAAAAATATTCCTTTTTTGTATAGATGTATACTAATATTCGACGACGCATTTATTTCATGATCCGTTTTGGTGACACGTGTACAATGGAGAAAGTCTATAAATATCAGTTCAAGGCCAACATAACATTTTTAGTGATTTGGTCATTCTCCCATTGTTTAGGTCATACATATCGTTCTGGTGCGCAGTTTCTTGAAAGGTTAATATTGCTTTTGATCACTACACATATATTCAATACATATAGTTAATCTGGTATTTTTTTTGTTTGTATTTCGTTAACACAATGTCTCTAGCTTCATCTAGGTCTGATTCAGATATTGTGCTCTCTTCATTTCTCGACGATTTTGGTATTATTGAAGCTAGGGAGTACTTCATATCGTTGTTTCATCCTTTCTTTCATGTTTTTGCTACAACTCATCAAAATAGACACGTGTTCTTTGATCCTTACAAGATATTCAACAATTTTTTTTTAAAAAAGACTGCAAATGCCTTCATTGCAAAAATTCTCCTTTTTCAATAGCCTATTGTTGACGACAAATTATGAATATTTGTGTTGATCACTCGCTTTCATTTTTTTGTTTTTACCTTTTTACCTATTAAGTTAACATCTCTCGATAGTTGTGAGTACGCAGAATGGCCATTATTCAACTCGATTTTCATTTGATCAATGTCCTTTCTTGTACTCAATATGTTTTTTGTAACAATTCACTATTATTTCAAAGATTTTCATTTTCTTTTTGGAGAACCTCATTCTCTAACAATTTTATTCGTAAAATATTGTCTTTTTGAGCACAATATAAAGATATACGTCTAATTACATCCTCTAAACAATGGATTCTGTCCATTGAAAATGCATTACCATATTCTTTTAATCTTTCACAATAACCTAGCAAACCATTCTTTCCATGACAGACAAAATATATCAATTGAGTAACTGAACAAAATTTGGGATGTTGCATGGAATATGGATCTTTAGGATAAAATGTCTCATCTACCTAGAGGTCCAAATTTCTTTTCCTGTTAGCCCTATAGCGCAGAAAATCATCAATTGATAAGCAATATGCTTTGACACCTCTTTTAATCAAAGGAGCATATTCTTCAGGAAGATCTATATGGAGATGAAATTTTTTCATTTTAAGAAGAAAAAGTAGATTACAATCAATATCAGTTTCAACCAAAAATAAATAAATGAAATATACTCAGCGCCTTCATACATTTCACAGTACCAGTTTAATATTTCACGTAGCACTTGAAGAATGAGATTGATCTTTGATTCAAATGTTGCCATGCCACTCAATTTTTTATTTTTTATTTTGCTCAATCCGTGTATTTTGGTTGGCACTCTTCTTTTTTCAAATCTTGCCATCTCTCTTTTCTCTCGAGAGATGTAAGCATTTTATGTAGCATTCAAAAATAGTGATTGCTAATTGATGCAAATGTTATAATGACGTTCGTCTATTTTTTCTCTAGTTTGTTCCATCTATACTGTAATGTGGTTGGTGCTCTTCTTTTCAATTCTTGCCCGACTCTCTCTTCTCCCAAGAGTTGATTTCTCCCGAGGGATGATTTTTCCTGAGAGAAACATTGGTTGACCATGACTGTAACCATAGCGGTTTTGTATTCTAACTATTGCAGGCATGCACTTCTTGTATTATAATTTTTAACTTTGACAAATTCGTCCATCCTATGTGGCATTTCTTATAGGGCCCTTTTGTACCCAAGAACTCATATAATGAAAGAGGCTGAAAAACTTTCGCTTCTATAAGTTTTATTTTCATCATGTACTTTGTATAAAGTTTATAATCTACGATTAGCTTGAGAGAGAGAGAGAGAGAGAGAGAGAGAGAGAGAGAGAGAGAGAGAGAGAGAGAGAGAGAGAGAGAGAGAGAGAGAGAGAGAGAGAGAGAGAGAGAGAGAGAGAGAGAGAGAGAGAGAGAGAGAGAGAGAGAGAGAGAGAGAGAGAGAGAGAGAGAGAGAGAGAGAGAGAGAGAGAGAGAGAGATTGAGAGAGAAGCTATTTCTTTTTTATTCCATCCTCATGTGTTTTGGGCTTGATGAAATTGCACCTAATTGACCATTCACAAATTAAGATGTTTACTTGGGAGTTTGTGATTAGCAAAATTTGTCCACTATAGGGTATATTCCTAGAAGTAAATAGTTTAGTCCATTAATTCTAAGGTTTTATGTTGCCTTCTCTAGTCAATAAAAAAAATTTCAATGTCATCAATGAATAAATTAGGTCAAAATTGGTTTAAAAAATTCATTTATTTATGGAAATAATCCCTTCTATTCTACCACATATTCAAGAATCATTTATCTCTCAAGTGATGTTTTAATTTTCAAAAGTGTTTTTAATTCGTAATCCATTTGAACTGTTTATTATATATCTTATCTGATTGACCACAACATGCACAAGGTCACCTTAATCATGCACATATAGGTCAAGTCTACTTGCACAAAAAGTGAACGAATTTCAATCAAACCAAAGACTTCAAGTTCATAAAAGCAAAAGCTGACCTTACTTTTATCATTCCATGGTCCAAAAAGTTAAAGAGCAACTTTGAACACTTATGATTATGGAGTCTAGTAACTTACATGAATGATTTTTGTCCTTCTTGATCTCCGAAGGGCTTCTTATGCCAAACTACCTAGCCCTCATTTTTCTAATAAAAATAAAGATATTTGGATATAAAAATTATATGGGTTTAGACTCTCTATCTTACACTTGGCAAGATTCACTTAGATTGGAACATGTGGCTCAAAAGCATACATTCGAATGAAGTACCAATTTTTGAATGTTTGCTAACATTATAAGCAAACTCCACTAGTGGGAGATATAGATGCACCATGTTTCTTGATGATATATGTTCACCTACTCTACTTTTCCTAATGACTTTGGATGGTTTAATTGCTTTACGTTTTCTTCTTATGTCTAGCTGACAAAATTTTACAGCAAATTCAATCCCAATCAATCCTAAAAGTGATTGAGGATGCACAAATAAAAGATCTAGATCCAAACTATGAGCTAGAATCAAGACTAGTTACCAAAACTAGCAAATTTGGCATTTAACTCCACATTAGGCACATAGATTTGATCAAATGAACCAAAGTAAAGTACAACAAGCTTCTCAGACCTGTAAACAAGTTCAGCACCTTTCAGTCCAAGCAATTAATGCATAAGAACACTCACATCCAATAGCTAGAACTCACCACCAAAAGACAATGATGATAGAAGTGAAAAAACTCGATTTTTCTTGATAATTTGATGGAGATCCCGTCATGTATTTATACATTTCAAGCTCGGATCTGAGCATATTAGGGAACCTCTGAACTTTTTATACCCTAACCCTAATATCTAACCTAATAGGTCATTGGATCCACCCTAACTTGGGGTCAAGATCTCGAGATCCAAAAACAATGAAAAACATGCTATTTTTAGATCCTAGAATTTCTCTAGCCTATCCAAACACATTTACGTCAGAAAACATTATTTCTAAACAAAGATATTTCATTAATCCAACTGAAGTACAAGGGTTAAAAATTGTCAATTTTCTTCAAATGAACAAAGAACATTGAAATGCAAAGAAGACTAGAACATCATATAAGTTTTGAAAACTACAACTAGATTTGAAACTCTATTAAAGATTAAATTTACGTTTGGTGACCTTAATGAGCATAGTACTATGAGAAATGAAATTAGAGATTGTGCGAAGATTTGAAAAGACTTAAGTAGGGCTTAAATAAATAAAAAAATCGAAAGTTGAATTAAGCAACTTCAATATCCAACCACAACTCGTACAATTGATGCAATATGTAATTTTGAATACTGACCATCTAATCAAAAGTGATAAAGATAAGGTAGAAAAAACTATGTAGAAAAACATAAGTTATACTTTTGGAAAGAATAAAATCTCCTCATTACATGTGAAATATTTGCTACTCAACTGGTTGCTTTGGAAGCTAGAATAGAGATTAAGGAATATGAAAAAAACAAGAAGATGTATGTGTAAAAGTGAACCAACACCAAGAATATGGAAAAATGCAAAAATGGGTGAACAATTATAAATTATGTGAAAGTACTATACTTTAGGACCATAAATGGATCTACAAAAGATCCACAAGAGTGATTGGATGCTTGTTTTGCAACCTACCAAAAAACTAGACACAAAAAAGTTGATCTATATTGGCAATTTGACAATCAACAAGCAAGAACAATCAATAACATTGATCAATCACTAAATCCGACTTGTCACGTGTGTACTACATGCTGTAGTACGGCCTGCAAGCTGAGAAACAAGTACAAATTGATTTGGTTGCATTTGGATCACAAAAACTCAATGTACAATGTGGACTAGAGATTGCCAATGAGCTCCAAAAATAATCTATCTTCTCACTATGGAAGCTTGGAATACATAGCAAAAGTGACTTCCTTTGTGAAGTTAGGTGGATTTCCAGCATGTAATAAGGAAATTAACTTGGCTCTCTCGCCCTAATTTGCAACCCTAGCCTAATTCCTAGACTCATGCCTAGTAGGTGACTAGTTGGTCAATTTTTCACCTTAAACTTGTAGGTCCTATAATCTAGGAATCACTACCAAAATGACATGACCAACCCTTTACACTTGTTCTAACCCCCCCCCCCCCCCCCATGGTACCCACATGTCACCATGGCCTCACATGTGTGGGACCCAATTATGTACATAATTTTCATTATTCTACATGCATTTTGATCAAGCTAGATTTGCCAATTTTTGGCAATTCTTCGCACTCCTCAAATTTAGCTTGATCTATTTACAACTCTCTTTCTAGATGAATGAATGCTTTTAGAAGTGTCTAAAAAGTCCAGCTACAAACAAGAAACTTTTGAGACTCCAATAGAGAATGATGTCCATGAAGGATCTTTCACCACCTCTTAAAGGATCCCTTACAAGATGTTCCATAAATGTGTCTATATACATGTAGCACACTTCAAAAACTATACATCATGCCAAGCCATGTATTCCAAGGCATTTTCTGCACTTGAAGATACATCAAATGAACTATTAAGTGCATACATAATGTTGCCAAAGACAACTTGCCTTGATGGCTCCATCTTGATACTCAAGGTTCTTCTTGGAGTCCTTAGGTCATGAGCTTGCTCCTCCACTTGAATTGACTCCAAACCATCAATGAATTGAATAAGGTGTTGATCCAAATGTGCTTCTTCAAGTTTACAAATATTCCACTCTTGAAAGATCACATTTCCACCATTGAAAAATTCTTTGGTGGAAAACATGTAGATTCTATGATCTCTACTTGAAGAGCAAAACATTACCATTATTCCTATCATTGAAGTAGGATAATCTTTGGTCCTTACATTGGAATGATCATGCACAAAGCGTGTGGACACAAAGATTTCCAAAACAAACAATGTTTCATCTTTTATGACTCTATTTAAACTATTACAAAAATAGTTATCCAATGAAATTGCTTTGTCAACAACAAATGTAGATTTGATAGCATCTAATTTTATTGTCTTGTCATACAAAGTACTAACCAGCATAAATCTTAAAAATAAGAAACAAGCCAGTTTATGTCTACTAATACTATCTTAAAATTATTCAAAAATAGTAGACTCTCCAATGCTCTCCACCCTTGCAAGATGCACACTTGAATGGACAATTTGCATGCAATTGATGAGTCAGCATTTGTCATTGAGGACCTCCTTGGAACTCTCATGCTTTGAGGCCGATCCTCAAGATCTTCCTCCTTTTGATGCTCCTCCTCAATTCTAGCAAGATCACACTTTGCCAAGATCTCCACTTGAGTAATCTCCTCCTTTGCCAAGCTCACATTCTCAAAAGCAATATTAGCTTCCAATTTAAACAATCTTCCATGTTTAAATCCTTTTTCAATGCAAACATCATTCTTCAAAATGGAACAAACTCCATGCTTAAATTGGACATCCAAACCACTTTTCAAAAGTTGACCAACACTTAGCATATTCTTGGTGATTGATGATACATAAAGGACATTTTCTAGATCCATACTTATTGAGGATTCTAGATACAAAGAGATGGTACCAACACCATCTATCCTACATTCTTCATCACTTGCATTAAAGACAAACTTTTTAGCATCATTGAATGAGTGTAAGGTTGAGAAAAAGTCCTTTTCACAAGTCATGTGGGAGCTAGCCCCACTATCAGTCCACCAAGTGTCCCTTGAATTGCTATTACTTGTTGGTGAGGATGTAGATGCCATCAAGAATACATCTACTTCATCCTCCTCCTCCTCATGTGCAGGGTTTCCTTGTTTGTCCTCCTCTTTTGCTCTTAGCCTCCCATCTTTCCACAAAAGAAGCATTTTTACTTTGACTTGTCCTTCTTGCCCTTTGAACTTGATGCTTCATCCTCTTCTTTGGCCTCCTTTGGATGTTTCTTCTTTTCATTGGTCTTATTTTTTCCCTTCAATGAGAAACTGGATTTCTCATCTCCATCCTACAAAGACAATGAACTCGTTCCCTACACTCTTCAGCCACTAATACACTATGAAGTTTTTCTATAGTTGGCAAAGCGTCTTGGATGGCAAAACTTTGGACCAAATTTGTGAAATCATCTCCTAGACCATTAAGGATGATTTGTACAAGCTCTTCATCATAAATATTCTCTCCAATGGAAGCCAACTCCCTTTTTATAGGCTTGATTCATAGATTGATTTCAAAGATCCCAAGCCTCATTAACACTAGTACAAGATGATACTTCTCTCAAAAGATCATTACTTACATTCATCTTCACACAATGAAGTGCTAGAGATCTCTTCTTGTATCTAATCAACTTTTGTGCACCTAGAAGTTCATCTTCATCTTCAATTAAGAACTCATAAAGGTCTTGGAGCACAATTAGTGACCCCATCCTATCCTTCCAAATAGCATAATTTGTAGAATTCAATCTCTCACTAGCTTCTAGAAGGTATGCTCCAATAGATCCATCTTACTCGTGATTTCTACAAACAAGAAGTGGATTTGATTGACTCTAGAAACTCACAAAGGTCTCTCTTGTCGTGTTTCACTCAAATTATATTTCTTATCCAACAAATGGACTTATAATCCCAATTCTAGCACTTTCTCACAAAGATGGAATGAAGATTAGATGAAGTGAAATCTACTTACAATCAAATCTTACCAATCTTGGCTATTTTTGGACAAAAAAAATGACTCAATCTCCCTCACTCTTCTTGATGTACTTTCAAGACCTGTAAAACAAGTTTAGAGGACCTGATTTCAACCTAGATTAATTAGATCTCATGATCCTGTGTCAAATCTAATCAATGGCACTCAATCTTGGTAGCTTTTCCTAGATTAGTACCAAAAATCACATCAAGAACTCATAAATTGGATTTTTAGTGATAAAAAAAAGGGAAGTGCATTAAATGTAGGTTTAGAGATGCCCACACATGTGGACAATATGGATTTGGATCCCTACCAAGTCTGGAATCAAATCCCCTCACCAAAATGTAGATTGTAGCTCGCTCTCTCAATACTAGTTTTTAGCACCAATACTTGCTAAAAATGGATTTGCATTAGATCAATGTCTTATGCTCTTGTACTTGGCTCTGATACCATGTGAAAGTACTGTACTTTAGGACCATAAATGGATCTACAAAAGATCCACTAGAGTGATTGAATGTTTGCTTTACAAACTATCTAAAAACTGGACACAAAAAAGTTGATCTAGATTGGCAATTTGACAATCAACAAGCAAGAACAATCAATAGCATTGATCAATCACTAAATTTGACTTGGCACATGTGTAATATAGGCTGTAGTATGGCCTGCAAGCTAAGAAACAAGTACAAATTGATTTGGTTGCATTTGGATCACATAAACTCAATGTACAATGTGGACTAGCTCGAGATTGTCAATGAGCTCCAAAAATAATCTATATTCACTAAAAGAGCTTGGAATATCACATGTGTGGGACCCACTTATGTACATAATTTTCATTTATTCTACATGGTTTTTGATCAAGCTAGATTTACCAATTTTTGGCAATTTTTCACAAATTCAACATGAAATCATATTGAACAAAATTACTAATTATCAAAAGAGAAGCCCACAAATATTGATGAAGTCTTTAGAATAAAAAAATGTCAAGGATACAAATAAAAAGTAGTAATATGTAATAATAAAGTGTGAAAAAAAAACTATTACACTTAAGGACAAAATAACCAAAATGACTCCTCAACCTTTCAATTTTTTCTCTTACTCTCCTCTTCAGACGTATCCAATCTAAGTTTAGCCATGGATGCTTATCCACTCTAGTATGGACTTAGTTCTTCCTCTGGTCTCTTCTTCTCCTAGTCTTTACCATCCTCACTTCTTGACTTCACTTACATTTCTTATCTTTTTTTGAAATTTATTCCTCCTCTCTTTGATGCTATCTTTAGAGTCCTCTCCATGCATAAGCTTCCTAAATAGACTAGATGGCAACTCCATTTTCCCTCTTGAATCACTTTGGTTATCCAAGATTATTACCATTAACTATAAGACTTTAAAGCATATTGAAAAAAAAAAACTACCAAAATCTTTCTTTTAAAGGTTGCTACTCCTAGGAGCACATAATGGAGATTGTCTATTCCCTTAGTCTCAACTGTCTTACTGCCCTTGAGACTAACTTTTCTCTGAAACCTCAATCCTAGCATTCTCCATGATAGTATGGAATAGTCGTAGGTGGTCTGAAACTGGTAAAAAAACAACTAATTCACAAAAAGCGACTAATGCAGAAAAGTTCTTGAACATAAAAAGAAAAACTAGAGTTTTGAAAATGAGAAAGGTTTCTCATATTTATAATGATTTTTTTGAACAATATTTATTCTAATTTTAATCATTTTCATAATATACTATGGTCTACATAATTACATTAGAATATCGGTTTAGTGCACATTATTGTGGCCTAGTGAGACGCATGAAATAAAAACATGCGCACAAATCCAATATTCAAACACGT
This sequence comes from Diphasiastrum complanatum, assembly GCA_029204225.1. NCBI lineage: Eukaryota > Viridiplantae > Streptophyta > Lycopodiopsida > Lycopodiales > Lycopodiaceae > Diphasiastrum > Diphasiastrum complanatum. Next base: position 40,858,429 of record CM055102.1, on the reverse strand, counting down.
GGCATGTGCTTATTAGTATGATAGTTGTCAGTCAGTTCCTGACACGTGTCAAAATCCTAATGATGACGGTCGCTGACGTGTCCGAATTCAAGGAATAATATCATGCCACTATTCCATGCATTTATTTCAACGAATAAATATTCAACACGTGTATTTCAAATTTGACTTCACACTTGTGGGATAAAATCTATATAAATTTCATTGAATCCCAATCTGGATACTTTCTTTGTTTAGTTTTTGCATATCTGATTAATGCAAACCTCTAGGTGCCCATAAGGTATCTATTTTACTAGTTGCGCATAAGTCCAATATTCATTTCATACATTTTCGATTTTTTAGCTTCATCAGCATTTTTTGAATTGTTGAGAAGCCACTGTTAGATTCTTGTCATGGCTAGAGCGAAGCAAACGTCCAAGACTAATCAACTTCCCAATCCAGTTCAAGGTGAAGTTTTGAGTCTCAGGCCACCTGATACTGGCAGGAGAACATTGATGAGAAGAAGCCATTGGATGAGAGATAAAAAAGTATCAAAGGTCGATGGAGCTTATGATTCCAAAGGCTCCATTCTATCGTTTGGTACGTGAAATCACCAGATAAAATCTGGGCAAGTACAATCGTTTTACAATTCAGCTATAATGGTCCTTCAAGAAGCTTACGAAGATTTTCAAGCTCAATTTCTTGAGGATTCATTTTTGCTTGCCATCCATGCAAGGCATGTCACCATTATGCCTAAAGATTTTTAAATCTATCTAGATTGAGAGATAGATATTTTGGTCTTCACAAGGGTGAGGCCTCTACGACTCGACACATCCAATGGATAGAACAAACATTTTCACACAGATGACTCGCAAGCAAGTGAGACCAAAGTAATCTCAACACCCCGAGACATTCACAAGGAAGGGCATACGTAGTAAAAGGCCAAAGAAAGAAAATAAAAATATAAATGAAATTCTTGAATCTGATAGCTGGTCAAGTACCGATGCGGAGGACCGCATTTTAGAAAAGGTTTTAAATATGGCTGTCGATATTGTATTTTCAATCATTTCTGATCATGATGTATTACAAAATGCTTGAGAATACTGTAATATTCTAGTATGTACTCCTTATGATCCTACTCAAGAATTTTTTGAACCTGATTACTATAATGAATATGAAAAAGATTATTAGTAAGAAAATTGATGAACTCAATGGTTACTTTTCTCTAACTACTCCAGAGATTGATTATATACTAACGATTTCATGATTTTGATTGTAACGATCTTAAGAAGAAAAGAGACTATGTAACAGATGTCATAATTGATGATGGGATGGTGTTACTGCGATATGCCATCAATCAAGATTCAAGAAAAGAAGTTTTCATCATCACTGGTCTTTTGGTGGAACAAAATCTCATGCACAACGATGAAGCATTGAATCTTTTGAAGAGAATTGTACAATGCAGTCCAACTGTGAAACTATTTGTGGTTCCTTATGCATTCAAGTAAGTATAATATTGAGCCTTATTTGCTATACTGCTAGCTTTACTTTGGTAAGATGTCAAAAAAGTGATCAATAAAAAAATATTTATTTTGCAGGCTACATTGGAGTTTAAATATAATCTCCATGGCCACTATTGTGGGTGGGGTGGTGAAACTTGTATGCTTAAAAATGAATTCTTGTGAAAATAGTCACAAATTTTTTGATAAACAACTTTTTATGATTCTTGAAATATTGCCAATTTTAGTCACATCTGTGGCCAGACCAAGAATAATATCAATCAAGGTATCATCATTAGTATGAATGTATTCAAAATTTTATTTAAATAGACCTTATATGAAAATGTATTCAAAATTCTATTTGGATAGACCTTATATTTGTTTTTCATGTACATACTCCCCAACAACAAAATGCATTTAGTTTCGGGCGGTTTACGCTCTATATTCAAAGAGATTTTTTGAGTGGTATAATTTTCAACAAAACACAGTTGATATCGAGCAAGTAAGCATCATGATCTTTCTTGTTTTTTACTTTATGTATTTTTCATTATGAATGCGGCTGTATTTCTCAACCTAATTTTGTGTCTATTTGCAGTTCTCGCTTGGTGTGTACCCATGTAATGATGTGCATAAGTTCAAGCAAGATTTAATCAGGCTCATCTTCTCAAAGGCGGTAATATGTGGTCCTAGAAATGATAAGGCTGATTTAGAAGCAAAGTCAAAATTAAGAGCCCTTTCTCTTGATGTCGCTATTATGGATCACAAGGGTGTTATATTTTATAATGAGATATCTACTATTAAAGAAGAGATCAAGCCAATGGAGCACAGACCAAAGAAACAGAGGTAGTCATCACAACCACAAGAAAAAGTAGTCAAATCTAAAGACCATAGTGGAATGGAACATAGTTTGTAAAAAAAAAACCCAATGTTTGGAGCTCATTTTTATTAATACAAAAAACTTCAACACTGTACATTTATTTTTACGAGCTTGTGTGCTTGCTTTTGCATATCAGGGCTCTTCTATCACCTTGATCATCGTACCTAGATCTTTGTATTTTGTAAATTATTCTTCTTGCTTTTGCATATCATGGCTCTTCTATCACCTTGATCATCATACCTAGGTCTTTGCATTTGTAAATTGTTCTCGTCTTTTCCGTATCTACAAAAGAAAAAATGTTTATGAAATATTGCATAAAACATAACTTTGTATCATTGACAAATTACTGCATCAAATAAATTTAATACTAAAATACTTACCACTTTCTCATGAACAATGAACCTAAAGTATTATGGAAGCTCATATTTGGATATAGTGAAGGCTCCAGTCTTCTTCAACTTCAATAGTAGTAATGAGTTCATCATTGTATGTACTGTCAATTTGCTTTCTATCAATGTGTCCATCTTGTTCCATGTCTTGATTTGATTGTATCCATGTTGTACCACTCTTTTTTCATCTTTGATAGTTAAAAATAAGGCTCAACATTTGTCTTTGAATTTAATATTGAAAGCAAATGGAGTCTTTTTTTTTTATTCAGAAATCTATATCTTTGTTTGATTCATGGTCTCAACCTTTGTCCATAAGTTTTGACAATGTATCATCTAACAAATCCTTGCAAACAAATAATGTCGGTGTTCTATGCATGTTTGCAGTAAAAAAAAATCAACAAATACATTCAAAGAAATATACCAGCTTAATTGGACATTTTTGGACCTAGTACTTATTTTCGTAGACTTCTTTACACTAGTAAAGAGCTTGTATCGAAATGATTCCGAAACAATGTTGTAAGGAGTAATCCATTCTTCACTATCCAAGCTTGGAAGTGGAAGGGCCTCAAGATTTCAAAATCTTCCATGCGTATCTGGAATGTAAAATGATTAATAAAAATAGTTACCACTATTGGTAAGTTCTTTTGAAAATTGGCCTTCGTACTACAATTTTCCTATATCTGATTGTATGACATCCAATATACCTACAAGTGATTGTGTGGGCTCCCATTCTTTTATATTTGATGGATATAAATCTGCATGATAGAATATATATGAGTTTCCAAATAGATATCCAAATTCAATCTACTAAATAAAAGTAAAATAATTTGCATATAAAGAATAGAGTTGAATTTAGTTGCATAAAATAAAATTGCATTGATTTAGATACTTACAATTGCATTTTTCATGATCATTTGGATTGACGGATTGAATACTCAACTCGGAATGCATATAAACATATTGAACTAACACCTTTGAAATGGATTGTCCACCTGGCGATGCTCTAAAGTCAAGAATCCTAGCTTTCCAATAGGACCTGAAAGATAAGCTGGATCATTTTTTCTTTCTAAATGCTCCTTTTGATGATGGATGCATTAACACCCATGTGTTTTTAACATATTTTTTTGGTATTTAAATTCATGCTTCGTCTTTCTCACTGTGAAGAATGTCAAAGTCTATTGTGGATCTGGGTCTCCTTGATGCCATGTTTTCTCTCTCTCTCTCTCTCTCTCTCTCTCTCTCTCTCTCTCTCTCTCTCTCTCTCTCTCTCTCTCTCTCTCTCTCTCTCTCTCTCTCTCTCTCTCTCTCTCTCTCTCTCTCTCTCTCTCATGGATGGTACTCTACTTTATTTTTTCCACTTGGAATCATAAGCTTTGCAAGGTATATGACCCTCAAAAGTTCTTTGGTGGAAAAAGTTTAAACCTCCACCTACACTTATTGCAATTTCAAAGGTCAAGATCACCTATCTCTCATCCTACGGCTACATTTGTTTCCTTCCTCTACAAGTGATCTCACCTATAATAACAGTGGTGCGCTTCATCTTCTCCTCCCACTCTCTCTTTCACTCTTCTCCTTCTCCTCTTGTCAAGATAGGTCTGGAGTTTTTAGCGGCCTCCGTCCTACAATTGGAGATGGTTCTACTGTTCCTATGGCAAGCGCATTCAATACATCTCTATTCTTGTTATTAGAACGAATGTTAAGCAAACGTATTGCATATTTTTGGTAGGCGCTGTAGCGCTACCTATTGCACTGCATTTTGGGTATTTGCTTTGAATAAGAATGCACATGAATTACTACGATTGCCCTCTGTCAATCGCTGCTCAAATCTGGTTATATTACATCTTTTCTTATGTGTTTAAGCATGACATCGCTGGCCAGATGTATGATAAAGCCATCACTGGCCAGATGTCTCTTGTATGAATGAATATTGCCATCGTTAACCAGAAGTAGATGATGTTGATAGTGCATGCTACCCATCACTGCTCATTAAGGTTATATTCAACCTGCTCACTCACGTTTATGCACTCTATCACTGGCCAGAGGAGAGAATACTCTTTGAGTACATGCTATCATATAACACACATGATGTACTCACTCTTCAAGCACACTCACTACCAATTTGTGTGCCTAAAAAGCAACTCATCGTTGTTGTTCCTGCATGTTATCTTACATATTGTAGGATAGTTCTTTATATAAATCGTTATTAAGAGATGCATCGCGACTATCGCGATGAGATAACAAACCATTCTCAATTTACAATCCAACGATGAGCTTTTCTAATGATTTTCTGATGTATGATCTCTATTATCATAATGAGCACTCGAAATACGTATATGTTTTAATGATACTTGCTATCATATATGTCTTTCAACAGTATAGCAGCAACGTAACACGAGTATTAGTGTCATATCATTGGATTCCAGCATACTGCTAAAAAAGGTGTGATCACTGCTACCTAGCATTTTTTCTCCAAGCCATGCAAGAGATATATTGTAGAATACCGCTACGAAAGCTTTGATAATGGGTTTTACAGAAGTTATGGATTACAACTATAACATATCTGTCATGCTCATTAATATGTAATGCTATGCATAGACTTGCATACGGATTTAGACGGTTCTCAAAGGCATTTCAGATAGAAGCTTCAAATTGAATACGTTGTCTGCTTAAGAGACGATTTATCATAATACTCATGGGAAGATGCTTTAATTAGTTTGTCAAATACCCCTCTCTCTCTCTCTCAAACTGTCGCTAACTGTAACTATGCAAGATTATTATGATCACAATACCCAACCAATGTGGTTGTTATTATAAACTAGTTTGTAACCATTTCGGGTAGTAATTTAACTTTGAGAAGTTGATTCGGAGTAGCATTATACTCAAGATTCATACGGATGGTATTGTCATGAAGGAATAATCTCCTTTCATATGGATCCAAAAATTCTGAATTTTTCCTTTGGCTCATATCAATGTAACCCGAATAAAGGGCCATTGCAGATGATCTTTTTGTAGTCTCATTGAGAGTATAACCCAATATTTTAATGGCCAAACCCCTTTTCACAAAAATTATTTTATATGTTCCTCTGGCGTACGTATGGCCTCCTAAACAAACAGATAATGACTTGATGGCCACAACGACGGTGATAGCATATGGATTAAAAGATGAATGATATATTCAAATTTGATTATTTTGAAAGTTTTTCAAATAATGAGATAGAGCACATCCTTTCTCCCGGGTGATACACCTCGGATGCCTCCGTGTCTCATACCAAAGGCATCTATTTCAATAGCATCTTGTAAAGAAGTCAAGAAAATAAATTTAGAATGATACATAGCAATGCAAACTCAAACTTCAACACAGTGTTTGAATTAAGAAAACTGAACAGTATCATTACCAATATGATATCTATTTACCATATCATAATCATCGTATTCAACGACATTTGTTCTGCTAATGTCATGTCCTCCAATGGCCTCTACATTGCCCGAGGGGATATATCGAGTCCTTGGGGGATATTTTTTTGGATTTCCAAAATTTTCTTCCTGTCACAGGGCCTAAATGTCAAGTTAGTGAATAAGGTCGGGTCTCCCACCAAAATTGGTTCAAATTCAAATTCAAATTGGTTCCCTCCAATTATTGAATTTGCTCTTTGCAAATCATAGCATAAGTTTCAAAATAATCTTGTTCAGTCTAAGTTTTAACATATAAAAAAAGAACTATACCAAGATTTCCATACCATGTAATTTATGTAATATCGCCCAATATTCTATGTAGCCAGTCAAGTACATTTTGTATTCAAGTTATAAATAAAACTCAACTTTAGGTGCAATAAAAGCACTAATGCCATCAATACTTTTTCATTGTTGTCATGAATCATCTTCATTCATAAAAGAATGGCTTCATAATGTTAAATACATATCTACAACACTACATACATTGCCATTTCTAGTGTTAATCTCTTGGCATACAAGATTCCATAACCTTTCCTCTTTTTTTCTTGGGATAAGGTACATTTGAGCATCATTTTTAGACATGGTTCACAATCAAATATGCCACTACTAAATCCAAAATTGCAACTTTGCATGCTAGGCATTATCTTATTTAGATTGTAGTTCATAATTTCTAGCATCACTTTTGATGTTCTACATGTGTTTGAGGCTCTGTGTACAAATACAACAATGTATTAAGATCATATGTATGATGTGTTATGAAGACGCCGTGCAAAAAAACTCAAGGTTTTGTCTATTTTCACTTGATTGACATGTGAACTCAATAGTCAGAGGCACAAAAAACAAAGTATTGGGATATTAGTTTTCTAGGAAAGTTAAACTACAATGGTTGAGAGCATATTTATGTATGGAAATGATTGCAAATGCTACCTACAAAAACTTTTATGAAACATTTTCTCCTTTTTCACAAAGTAAATTATCATGTTTGTGAATCATAAAGACAACTCTAATTGCACATCAAGGTTCTTATTAGAAATAAGGCTTGTATTTGATATTAATCATACTTTTTGCAACTTGCCACTTGCTTATAAAAAACAATGAAGAATGCACATCTTCTATTAGCTTTGCATGTGTTACATACTTAAATTGAATTTTATATCCAACAAGAATGATTTTTCCTTGTTTTGAATCCTTACATAGGTTTTCAACAGAGTTTTATATAGATATCATGTTGTAACAATGGAGAACTATGCATAAAATATGAGCCTATGAGGTCTTGCTTGGGAAAATAAGATGAGCGAACCATGGCATGAGTGTAAGTTTGCAGAGTCTTCATATTCCAAACCATATTGGTCAAAATCCTTAAAGTTACATATAGTGTTCTATTTCTCAAAAAAGATGATTTCACCAATTTCATCATCATCAGATTATCATATTAAAACTTTGTTAGAAGAATGTACTTGATCATCAATATATGCTATAAGTATATCTCTCTTTCAAATCAAAGAGAATTAAGCGGTCAAGCTCCTTCAACCATTGACAAGGTTTTAAGCTATCCTTCTTCCCTTCGCATCCAATATATACATTTTTATTGGAGCAAAACTACATGATACGCATATGTTTGACTCTTACCATATGATTATTTACAATAATAAAAGTCAATAAGGCTTGTTTTTCTCCTTAACAAACTAGAATTATGACCTTTTTGAATTAACTTAGTATCATATCCCTTGTGATGCCATTCGAATTTACTCAAAATTATTTGAATTCATAATTTTTTTTTTCTAAAATCTATGCTAAACTAAAAGCCGCATATTAAATCATAAGGCTAAATATAGTTTGGCATCATCCTTGGGTTGAAATATAAAAGTTGAAATTTAGGAAGACTATTTTTTTTCTATGATATATACATGTGCCAAAATTTCATTTCTTGAAAGTTTTGTTTCATGTTACTTCTGCAATAAAGCTGAGATTTAGTGACAATTCAATAGCACTTTGATTATTAGAAAATAATAATCCAATGCTAGAAAGTAGTTGTCTATGTCAAATTCCTTCTTCTATTAAAAGTATTGCAACAATATATTTTATTTTTGTAGAAGATAAGGCTATCGAAGTCTACTGTCTACTATTCCATGAGATTGGACCATTGTTGAGTAGAAATACATAATTTAATGTGAATTTTCTTGTATCCACATTTTTTTGCCCAATCTGCATCTATGTAGCCATGCAAAACATGACTATCTTCTGCATTGGGTTTGTTGATGCAGATGAACTAGTCATTTGTGGCTTGTAAATATTTTAGCACTATGAAAAGTGCCTTCCAATGAGTTATTCTATGGTTTGGCATGAGTTGACTTAGTGCAATGACTACGTAAGCAATGTTGGGCCTGGTACATATCATGACTTACATGACAGATCCAATGGTTGAGCGGAACAAATAATCCTTCATGAGAGATGGTGGGACATAATACATAGAGACTATTGTCAAAGTAATGAAATCATTCACCAAATGACACCAAACTATTTTCCATGATCGTGCATAGTGGCATTTGTGGTATTCTAGACAATACCACAAATGTCACTATGCACAATATCAAGTAAACCTTTGAAAGTATGTACATGGGTAGACTTAAATGATTTCCTAGTACGGTTTTCCAAGATACAGCTTTCACGTATTGGATGATTTGCATTCCTAGAGAAATCAAAGTCATGCACTAGATTTTGCTTATACATGTGCAATATTGTTGGAGCATGGCAGGACATCATACCATGTATAGATTTGATAGATCTAGAATAGTGAATAAGTGTGAGGGAATTGGGATTGTTATTTCATTAATAGATAGCACTAAAAGCGACTTTTAGGCCATTTGTAGAAAGTAAATGGTCTAGAGGCGTAAAAGTCAAGTTGGTGAATAAAGGGTGTTTCCCACCATTTTTCAAATATAAATAATAAGAGAGGTAAAAGTTGGCCAATAGCCATTGAGGCCAGTGCCCAAAATCCACTATAGATAATGGTACATTGCTTCATTTTTTTCATTCAATTAAAGAAGATAAAGTCTCTATCAATTTGTCAATTGAATGTCCTTGCTTCTATTGTTCCTCCATCTCTCTCATGTTTATTATTAGCTTCCCATTTATTTGGATTTGCTATTTGTTGTATATGAATGTTGTTTGCTCTGTTTGTGAGAGAAAAGAGAAAGAGAGAAAAGTAAGTTTGATCATAGAGAATAAGAGTTAATGGAGGCTAGGGTTAGATTGTCATCATATCATGCATAACACTTTGAATTTAGGCTTTTCTCTCATGGGATCGAACTACTGTGTGCGAATTACTATGTGACATGGAAGAAGAATCTTGTTCACATCCTGTTTGCTTTGCATGTGCTTGGAAATAGGGTTTGAAGGTGGGTGAGAAGAAGTCCCTAAATTTTGGTGCCATTTCCAAGGAGCAATAGGCATTTTTTTTAGTTTGTTAGCATGTTTGTGATGCTTGGATGAATGTTAGCTTGCATTTAGACATCTTGGTTTTGCAATCGTAGGGTTAGATATGCATTTTAGGTGGTTTTAGGGTTAGATTTTGATGACTTGAGTGATCTTGATTGGAATCGTTGTTTGTAATCACTTGTGATTGATGAATTAAAAAGAAGATATAGTGCATTAGTGATAAAATCCATTTGGAATTCAAAAAAAAAAAAAAAAACACCCAAAAAATGCTCACTTTTATGCAATGTGGGGGACAAGAAAGGAAAAAGCATCATCAAAGCTGATAAATGATTCCATTGGATCTAACCTTTGCTAGCTTGCAGGCAGGACTGCCCTAGTATGGTGAAGCTCAAGTTCTGAAGGTCAAAGGTTACTTCCCATTCATTTTTCAAAAACTTGAAAAAATAACAACCAACATTCTGATTGAACTAGCTGATCTGGTTGACAAAATTTGTGTAGTCGGCTGCCATTTACCGGAGTGTCGAATTTTCTTCCATCCAAATGTTATAAAATGATCGCTCCATAGTTCAATATTTCTTTCACTCTACACGGTCCTTCACCTATGAACTTCAATTTGTCTTTAATCAGTTTCGTCTTATACATTAGTGCTAGATCTCCTTCCTTTAGAATTTTTTTGTGTAATCGATGATCGTGCCATGCCTTGCAACGGGCTTTCTCTACTGTTAATGCATGAACTGCCATCAATATGGTTTCATAAAGTTTTGTAAAGCCTCATGATGCATCTGTAAGGATTTCGCATCATCCAACCATTCCGTTACTGCTATGCATAACAATGGTATTAAAAATTCAATTGGCATAACTACTTCTTGTCCATAAACAAGCTGAAATGGCAGTTGATTTGTACTACCTTTGTAAGATGTGATGAATGCCCATAACACCACATAAAGCTTATGTTCCCAATCAGAACGACTTGCTTCTACCGTTTTTGTCATAATGTTGCAGAGAATCTTGTTGGAAGATTCAGCTTGGCCATTACCCCTAGGTTAATACGTAGTACTAATCTGATGAATAACAAAGAAGTCTTCCAACAAACACTTTATCGCTTCACTCCCAAAATGTGTTCCATGATCACTAACAATTCGATAGGACATCCAAATCTAGTAATAACGTTTTCATAGAGAAACTTAGCCGTTGATTTGGCATCGGCAACTCAAATTGTTTTCGCTTCAACCCACTTGGTCAGCAAGATGAATAGGACCAACATAGTCGAGGCCCCATTTCTCAAACGGTGCTTGCGATAAAACTGGATGTAAAGGTTCATAATTTTGTCGAGAAGGACGACGTGCACATTGACAAACATCGCATGACTGAATATAATTTTCTTTATCTTTGTGAAGTGTAGGCCACCAATATCTTGATTGTAAACGTTTGCGAACAATGATATCTGTTGAAAAATGTCCTCCGCCCATGCCATCGTGAGAAAACATGATAAGTTCAGGTACTTCATGCGACAAAACACATCTTCGTAAAATATCATCCATCCATCGGCGATACAATTGTCCACCAATAATCAATTGATAAGGTTGTGCCTTATGAATTAATTGTCTCTTTTGTACTTTTGTCAAAGAGTCATTGGGTTGGCCAAGCACAAGATATTCAACAATGTCTACTGCCCACTCAAGTACTGCTTCAACATAAAATAATGCAGCATCTGGTAGTTCATCATCCACTTCAGTATTCCACAAAAGGCTACCAACAACTAGATGAACAGTCACTTTGGCCTTCTATTTTTGGTATTATTCTTTGCCGACCTGGTAGTAAGTAGATCTGAATCACACCTGTGCACAATGAAATAGACGAAGATTCTTTTTCTGTATTTTTAGGGTTTTGATGATTTTTTGGTGTTTTTTTTATGGTTTTTCTGATGTTTCTACAAATCTGCTGGGAATTAATCTTTGCCCTTCAATCTGAAAGATTTGTGAGGGAAACTGAAGCATCCTACAACTCATTCAGCTTGCCTAAATGATCCACAATTAACACTAACATCCGTTAACTCTACGCATTAACACTACACAATTAACACTACATCCATTAACCCTACGATCCACGATGAGATAGATATTTGCTTCTCTCTATCTCTCTTTCTCTCTCGCAAAAAGCATAAGAAATAGTAATTCCAATAACATTCAGATCCAACAATTAGCAAATACAACAAAAGCATGAGAGATGGAGGAATAGAGTTAGAGAGCAAGGACATTCACAAGTCCATTCCATAAGAGAACCAATTTGCTTGTATTGAAATGAAGATTTGAACATGAGGAGCAACTCGAGTTTGCCCCTATTTAGAGTGGAGAGGAGGGTCTTGGCCTCAAAATCATATTGGCCCATTTCTACCTCCCTAACTTTTCATATTTAAAAAGGAGTGGGAACCCATTCAATAACTAGAGGGAACTATACCTTCTAGAATGGGTTCAGAATTGAACTTATGAATCCAATTGATGATGCCTTGACCTCGAGACTTTTTTCACCAATTTAAAACCATTGAATGGTCAAATTAGTCCCCAAATGCCATACACTTCATTAGGTTGAAGAGTATAAGCCCATGACTATGCCTAACGATGCTAATACAATAATGCCTAGGACTTTAGCTAATCAATTTGCTTTTCTTTTTTTCAAACTAGTTTGCTTTTATTTTGAATAGGTCCAAACACTTTATAGAAACCTTCAGAAAGGGTCTTGGTGAGTTTCTTTGAAGTGACAATCAAGGTCTACACTTGAGATATGTGTGTTGCTCATATGCGTATTGGTGGGCTAGGCATTCCACATATTTTCGTCAAAGTTTATGCCATTATAGTTTGTAGATTATCCACAACTAATAAGGTGGATCAACATGAGTTAGGACATCTTACTCTTTACATTTACAACTACATTAAAGATCATACTTTTCTCAAACCTTGTACCATTCTTAATGACCTCATTGTATTCACTCCTCTAAATGTCTAGAAAAGTTTGAAAACTTGGATAAAAAATATTTTCCTTCGAAAACTAGCCATAGATTAGATATTATTCACAAAGTACAAAGCAAAAGCTAAAGCTTAAAGAAGAGCAAGCTTGTTGGCCTCCTAATAGAGGAGCAAGGGGGAGATGGAATAATCGCCAAAACCAAATTCTCCACTATTTCTATCTAGTCATATATTCCATAATGTGATTACTCTAATGTGTTGCCAATTAGTGTTGATAGTAGTGCCCTCAAAAAATAAATCATTCAACAACAGATCATTGTGATAGAACCTTCTAAATCTGACATGGAATCATGCAATGAAGAGGTCAGTCACTGATTTCCAAAGAGGGATGTAACAATGAAAGAACAAACATGCCACATCTTCATCTAGCGCTTTACATTTAGAGCAGACATGCAACACATTTCCTATGTAACTAGCATGAACAAGAAGAGAGAGCTGAATAATCTTGAGGGAGAAAACTCTATACTTGGCAAGTTTGATTTTGTGAGTATGACGAAATTTGGTCTTCCAAAGATGAGGGGTATCGGAGAGATTCCACTTGGATTAAACCATGTGAAGTTGGGTTCTTTGGTTGCAAAGTAGACAGAGGAATAGGATATCTTGCCAGATTTGTCTAGAGCCTTAAAGAACCACTTATTATCACAATCCGAAATGGAGGAGGTGGGGAGAGAGCCAAGGTCTCCATGGGAGTAGGCAAAGGAGAGGAAATGCACTTCACAAAGGGAAAGGCCGATATCAGCCCTGAGTTGGGATAGACTTAGGGAGTAGATAAAGTTCATGATATGTTCCCAAGGGACAATACATTTTTGAGTAAGGTTTTGGGAAAGTCTTTTTTCAATCAACAAAAAGAGCTTAGAATTGAGTATGATAGCTTTGGATAACCAAAGGGTCTCAAGAGGAGTCGAGAGGAGAGATAGAACTACCATCGATGCAAGTAGTGAGCTCATGCATAGAGAAAAGGACTTTGGAGATGGAGTTAAACAATGGAGGGAGGGAAGTGTAGAAGAGAAAAGAGGTATGGATGAACTTCAAGAAATAGGCTAGAGAGTTGGCAGCAGCTAACGAAGGTAAAGGAGGGAGAGTGGTCATCATCATCAGAGCCCAAGGCTGGGGACAACCAAAGTTGGAGTGAATGTGCCTATAAAGAAGAGTGAGGTAAGAGATAGAGGGGTCGAGAAATCCCAACCCGCTCAACCATGTAGGGGTTGAGCAGATATCCCAGTTCAACCAATTGGGGTTGTTATTCCAAAGGAATTTTCTAAGGGTCTTGGCAATTTCCAAGGAGTGAGAAGGAGGGAGAAACCAGATAATGAGGAAGTGAGTGAAGTAAGAAGAGATGATATGCTTCAGGGCTATAAGCCTAGCATGAAAAGTAAGCTTAGAAGAATTCCAAGCAAGGATTTTGGATCTAATTATTCTAGTAATCTAGTTAAAATAGTCTCCATTAGACTGAGAAGCTCCTAGGGGAAAACCAAGATATCTGAAAATGGTTCCATGTTGGATGACATTAAGACCAAGCCTCATGGGAGAGAACAATAAGATCTGATTTCTTCAAGTTGATCTTCGAATCAGAGAAAAAATAGTAACACATGAGCTCAAGGAGCAGGAGAGAAGTAGAGGGTTGGTGGAGCTCAATAACACATGCCAAATCATTGGTTAAGAACTAAGCTCCAAGGGGAACATCACGAAAGATGGAGGAGGAAGAAGCATTAAGTTTGCGAAGATGAGAAATGAGCGGTTCGATGGCAATAACAAAGAGGAAAGAGGAAAGGAGACACCGTTGTCTAATGACACATGAAATAGCAAAAGAGGGTGAAAGGGCCCCTTGGAAGAGGATGGAAGACGTTGCCGATGAGAAGAAAGCATGAATAAGATTGATGATGTAATCGGGAATGCCAAAGGAAGAGCAACAGAAGAGAAGGCAATTCCAGTTGACGCTATCAAAAGCTTTGTCAAAATAGATCTTAAACAAAAGGTCAGGTAATTGAACCAAAGACAAGAATCAATGGCAAACCAAGCATTCAGGACGTTGTCAAATAAAGATCTACCTTTTACGAACCCAGACTGACTTTTTGACAAGCGAGAGGAGAGGAGAGGTGCAATCCTTTTAGTAACAACTTTTGCAACTATCTTATAAGAAGTATTAAGCATGTTATAAGAAGTATTAAGCATGGTGAGAGGATGGTAGGAGTTGGAAGGGATAGTAGGATTGTATAGAGACAAGAAGTGACTGAAGAACGAGTTACATATGGATTCAGTAGGCAAAATGATATCATTAACCATAAGACCACATGAGTCTTCTCTTCCGTGCTAGGATTTGAGTTTTATGAAGAAGAGGACAGAGGGCAGATCTGCTTCATGCAGCCAGTTGTGATGGGTTCTCTTTCTCGGGATGGCAGCTTTGGGATGATCTAGAATTTTAAAAAGATTGGTCGTGAATAGGAATTTGTCAACTCGAAGTGAAGGATCAGCAGCACAGACTTTATCAAGAGAAATAGAAAAGAGAAGTTGTTTCAAAAAGGATTCAAGATGGGAGGATGCACAATTGGCTAGTTTACCCTACTATCGGAAGGAAGGATCGTCAAGTCTAGCTGAAGGGAAGAAGAGAGGGGAACGGCCATTGGTCTAGGTATGGAAACGAGGGGATCGTAGACTGAAAGGACATCAAAACAACAGACAATGTCCATCAAACGATTCCAAGCCTATCTTTCAGCATAAGAAATGTGATTAGTCAAGAGGATGAAGATAGATATTAAAGTCTCCCATAAAACCGAAGGGAACGAATTGGGAGGGGATATGGAGTTCCAGAGGTTGGAGCGTAGATGTTAAGAATGTTGAAAGAGAGATCACATTTAGAAATAGTGCAGACATTGACACAGCCAACTAGAAGAGAGTGGAGGGAAGCAAGCTTCCAGTCTCTGAAAACAAGGGTCGCTAAACTGCTTCAAGTGCCATCCGCAGGAGTGCAAGAGTAGCTAAAATTACGACGATTTAGTTAACACCTCCAGGAGAAAGCCACTCTATTTGGTTTCTTGGAGGTAGATGACTAGATTGAGACGAGGGAAAATGCTTCCTTCTGTCCATGCGTCAAGGGGAGCCTGACCTGCAACAGACTGGTGAAGAACAGTGGGCTCAGGGCATCGCTGCCTGTATGGGGATAATTGTGGGCCCCGTCTTCCCGACTGCGCAGCTTGCTAGATGGATTGTTTGGAGACTTGCATCACTCCCTGCATGCAAAGATAGAGCTTTGCACTGCGTTCTACAGAGTTATCATTGCAGACTCTTCTATCTTCTGTTAACAACAAGTCCGAATGTTCATGACACTGTTCTATTCAAAACCGTGAGGGGATGATATAATGACAACTGTTGTCTCAAATTCGGTTGCATTCAACCCTGCACAGGTCTGTCCATTTGGGATTCTCTATCCATTCTGCTATGCAGGCAAAGGAAGAAAAACGGGAGGCTTTTTTCTTCTTGCTAACAACCTGCTGGAAGTCTCGAGGATGAGAAGAGCAGGAAGCCTCATTGCAGGAGCACCTCCTATAGGAATTGTGGGGACACATGGCGTCATCGGGTTGGCTCGGAAGAGGCAGATTTTAAGTTATAGTGGAGATTTTGAAACGTCTTTAATCTGCACCGTAGATGGTATTCGTGATCCAACTATGAGTTGCGTGCTGTAGCACTCCTAGCGGCTCAGAGTGCTATAGCCAGTAGCCCACCTCCCCATCACAAATACCTAGTTTGTATGAGGCTAGAGCAGATCTTGCAATAGAAAGGAGCAGAATCAAAATGCACAGATGGACATAAGTATCCCCTCTGAAAAATTCTCAACTAGTTAAGTTGTCTAATTTGGCAATTTGGAGTTCAAAGTGAATTTTCAACTTAGAGATACATTTCTTTATGTCAATAAGGACTAAAAATAGTATCCTTATTATTTTTAACAGATATATAAGTGGATTAGGTCAGATTTGATCATCATTTCTCTAATTACGTTCTTCTCTCGTTTTCCTCACTTTCTAATACCCCCCCTCACTTTCTCACACAAACAAATTTTACATAACAAATTTTATCTCCCTGCAATCACCACTCCAAACGCTCCATTCCAAACGCTCCAGGTGCCGGATCGATGACCCCATCGTTCGCAAGGCTCGCCCTTAGGCAAGTGTTCCCCCCGGGGCAAAGAGCATTTTTATTGATAAAAATGCTCACACATGTGGGCTGAAGGATCGCACATGTGGGTTGAAGGCTCGCACATGTGGGCTGAAGGCTCGCACGTGTGAACGAGTGTTTTTTTATTTTTATTTTTTTAATATAAAAAATATTCTAAAAAAACCAATTCAACCACAGAAGTCACCTAGGTGCCACCAAAAAGTGGCGAGCTTTTTTTTTTTTTTTTTTTCAAAAACTTGTGAACCTTCAAAATGAAAAGATTGAAAAAAAACTTTAGGAATGAAGTGCTCTCTCCCAAAAAAACAACCAAGAAAGAATCTATCCACAAGAAACTCCATAACTTTGCCAAATCTTAACCAAATTGGATGAAAATTGAAATTCAAGCTTAGACAAAAATCTTAGAATCCATAGAATTACGTTAAAAAAAAATGGCCAAAAGTATAGCCAAAATAGAGAAAAACAGACAACAAAATTATAATAGTTAACTAGATTTGGAAGTATTTCACTATAAGTGCTTATAAGTTTGTCATTATAGCTCCAAATCAAGAAAAATCAGTACCTCCTAGAAGCTAAGAGAAAGGCCTACTGATCTAAAACAAGAATTCATACAAAAAGAAAAGATTAATAGGTTTGAAATTGCATCAAAGCATTCTAAAATTTAAAAACTAAAAACTAGCAAAAAGAATGCTACAAAAACAAGAAATTCTTCAAATCTAATGAAATTCACATAGAATCATGGTGAATCATGGATCTATGACTCTGATACCAAGAAATGTTATGTGCCAAATCCAAGCAAATAGCAATATGAAATTATATCTAAAAGCAAGAAAAGTACAAAGAATTCAAGATAAAAGACATGTAGATCTCCATGAAATCACATTAGAAATGAGAACATGATTACAAAAGATTGGAAAGGCACAGAAGACATGTAAATCTCCATGAAATCACATTAGAAATGAGAAAATGATTACAAAAGATTCGAAGGGCATGGATTCATATAGATTGGGCACATGAGACCTAGCAAATGGAAATCTCAAAGCTCACATTCACAAAGAGGAAGCTCTCTCATTTGCAAATGAGCCAAAAGATCTCCAAAATGATGTCTCTTGCCTACTTATGGACAAAGCCCCTAACTTACCTAAACATTACTACCTTGAAAGATAGTTAGCACTTGTTAAGTCTTATTAATTGTACGTTGGGCCCTTGTTGGCCTGTTATCCTTATTATCATAACTTGGAGGGCCGAAAGAGGGAACCGCCTTATTCTTAAGGCTAATAGCTCCTTTGGGGCCTACAAAGCTTACATTGGATATTCTAGTGCGTTGATAAGCACTAATGTACTTAAAGTACATGACAATATGCACTTTATTTACTTGTGAAGATCCATGATACCTCTTACCATGAGCCTTCATGCTAGATTATTCTCATTAATGGGATAGCCTTGTCCTAGGGAGCCAATTACAACATATGAAAAATGCAAGGCTAGAGGATGGCCGCCTCTTTATGGTGAATGGAGTGAGTGTGGTTTTTAATGTCTACTTAATACATCATTCAATAGATAAATTTCTTGCAAGAGATAGAAACTATTGCATGGGTTTGCATTATCCGATGGGCATTTTCTTATTGCAAAAATAGGTATGGGCTTTGTTCTCATTCGTAGATTCTTGCATGGTCATTGTATGGGCAACTAACAATGGCATTGATAGAAATCTCATCCTAAGCTTTTAGTAGCAGGGATATGGTGGGTGGAGCATGTTGTAGCATTAGTGCCTCAATGAAGTTGGACTTCCAATGGATTTTTGTCCTCATAACTTACTCTAGTCTGAACAATATTTGAACACATGGTGAAAAATGATTTGTAGTTAATGGAAATTTCCAAGAGCAAATAGAAAAATGTTAAAGGTGAGACAATGCACATTAATGAAAATCATATAATTTCCATGAATTGGTGATTATAGAATATGTTCACTTGCAAAAACAAGTTGTAGAACAACAACAACAAAACCATTAAAATTTGATGAAAGAGTTAAAATAATTGAATACCCTTTTTGTTTACCTCCCTACTTATACAAATACTTGCAGAACAAGCTAGATGGATACCAAGTACAAAAAAGAAAAAGCGATAGTATGTTGTCGCAAGAGAGTTAATTGATTATCAACTACAACAAATAAGTTTTTAACCAAAACAAGTGTATGTATTCAATCATAGAAATGAGACCTTGAATTATGGCAATAGAACAATAACTAACAACACAAACTCATAATTTTTAGAATAATTTCTAGCATAGAACCATACATCGAGGAGGTAGGATCTAATTACAAACATGGTTAAGGGAAAACAATGATTAACATACATGATAAAAGAGATAGTCAAATTATATGCAATGCACATCCTTCTTAGATCTCATAATTATTAAACATCAAACATTTATGGAATGTTAAAAACATTTGTCGAGAAGAATGAGAACTCTATATACATATGCATATTTACAAATTCTAACAAAAAGTATCAACAACTTGGCAATGGTTAGTGTTTGCATCAAAATGTTTACAAGAAAATTGAAGTCATTCAATGGTACAAAATAAAATCTGTGACTTGTAAAACAATCATATCTATTTGAAAAAATGTTTTGCTCAACCTAAAATCCCATAGTTGGGACCTTTACTATGGCAATGTGGAAATATGGAATATTGTTGTAGGACCAAAGCTCATGAATAGGTCTGGCATGCGACGACTTAAAACTATTCTCTAGTCTCAAATCATATAAAATGGAAGGACAACTACAAAAGAGTGTTAAAAATTTAAAGAAAACTACGTATTATAGCCCTATCAAACTTTTCGTCCTATTAGATAAGTTATCTAATAGTATTATTATTCATCAAGCTCAAGATATATATTTTAGAAAACATTTGGGAACTTAAAAAAGAGATACTTACATAAAGTTCCACTTCCTAAATCATACCGTTTGGGGGAGAATCTACAATGATTACTTCTTCACGATAATTTGCTAAAAACCAGTTTTAAGCTTGTGGGTCTTCCTCAAATCATATATTATTTGCAAATTCGCCACAACTAAAGAGAGATGGTAAGAGAATATATCCAAAGGATAGAAGATTTTCCATTATCAAATGATCCACTCCAAACCAACTAGGCAATTATGACTTGTAGATAGATCACACGTACTTAGTATAATATATTATCAAAGTTACCTATTTTTTATATTTGATTACATGATGTTTCTTTGCATTGTTTGAGTGGGAATCTCATGTTCAATCAATAATCATGATATGCCCCTTTATTAGTTGAAGGAAGAAGTATGTGTTTAGTCCACAAAGGATGTATATTTATATATGCTTGTATTTTGTTGTAAATCATGGCTTTATTTCATTGTGGATTGTCATATATGCACACGTGTATGAGCACATGCGCACATACGTGCACACATGTGTGCTCATGCACACGCGCGCGCCTGTGTTGATGATTCCGATTTTTTGCATTTGAAATTTCGCTTCATCCTCAAATCACTTTGGCTCGAATAGGGTGCACCTAATTGGCCTTCCCTGTTTATCAAGATATGCATTAGAGTTTTGAGGCTAAGTTTGATCAATAGGCTAATTGGTCATTTTCACTTGTTAGCTCCAAGGTAACCCCTAGACATTTAGCATGGTAAAATTATAATGGGCATTAATGCCTAGTTGGTCCACTATACTTTGTATATTGTTTTGTGGCTGTTTATTCTAAGTTGCTTAAACCAAGTGATAGCCCATGAGTAGGATAGAAGCTTCCTAGATTACCTACTGAATATCACCCTCAGAGCACTTAGGAATTTAGACTAAGTCTATCATACCTTGTACTTAAGTTATCCAGTGTAGATTGGTGATTACTTCAAGGTTCATGTTGCTCAATTATAAATGCATGTGTAGTCTTCTTGTTGTCCTTCACTCAAAACCCCTGTTTCTTTTGATACCATTATCCGCATGAACAAATTTGAACCCTCTCGTTGCCCCTCTGAGCAAGTTTGGGCCAAGACCAGAGGACACTTTGATACTGGCTTCAATAGAATGAACCTACACCAAGCCAAAATCAAGAACTGGAAAAGACCCTTTTTCAAATGTAGATGTGGTGAAAATGTAAAAACAATTCTTCCATCATTTGGTTTGATCATGCTATCTGGTTCATTATGAATAACCTTGCCAAGTTTTTTCCTTGTGCTTCTCTCCAGAATAAGATAAATGCCTTCTTTATGTGGCTAAATAAATCTGCTAGGGATGTGATAAAATCTCATATTACTTTTCTCTTTATCTGTCAATACATGATTGATGCCTCTATTGAACTGGCTAAGGACTCCTCCGCCAAATTACTTGCACCTTTAGGAGATGCCGAGAATATTCGAGAGATAGAACGCTTCTTGAAACGCCCCAGTTTTTCTACCCTCCAAGACAAGTACTTCCAAAACTCAAACAAAAGGACGGGCTCTTTTAATTTGAATAATCCGAACTCAGTCATTTATGGTTCAAGAACATGGAAGAAAAAGCGTGTCTCAGATTACAAAGCAAAGGAAGGACAGAGCAGTGCAAACAAAGAAGACTTACCAATCAAAAAGTGTGCAGGATGAAGAAGATAATGGTAGAAGACAAATCAACATTTCAGCAACCGGACGTCTCCAGTTTTCCACTAGTAGCCACTCAGGGAGACTTTTTTTTACATTTATGTTACCAAAATAGAGTATTTGAGTTTATCCACGTGAAGCATTTTTACGCTCACGTTTTACGTAGGATTTTTGGTAAAGTGCGCCCTACCTACCTACGGATCAACGATTTGATAGCTTACGGTATGTATCTGCTTCTCTCTTACACTCCTCTTGTATTTACTCTATTTTCTGGAGAAGGATGCTTTAATAATGTTCTGCTTTGATATGTCATTCATCACTCTAAACCATGTAAAGGCTGTGATAGGTCAAGAACACATTGAGGTCCAGCGATGGACATCAATGTCACTTTTTGGTTCTTGAAACCGTCCACCCTGCCTCAATAGGCAGCAATGGACAATTTTGGTTATGTGATAATCTTCTAAAAATGCAGGTGATAGTAATGATATAATTACAATTTTTTCCATGCTATAACTTGCTCTTTATGGCTCAGAGAGCAGCGATGGAGGGTTGCCTCACTCTTGCACATACTATATGCACTTTTTGTGATTAGAATGGGCGCTGTCCAGCGATGGACAGATCGCTACATATTGTCCAAAAGATGAGTGTTTATCAATATTCTATGTTCTATCCAGTGATGGATTGCATAGGCATGATGGACTCACATTTATTCACCAATTTACACATAAAGACCCTGCTGTTCCAACGATGGACAGGAGAGTGATCTCCTTTTCAAATGTTAATACTGTAAATTCATTTATGGCTAACTGTCCAGCGATGGATCATGATCTTATGCTATCTGTTCATAGACTTCTTCACTTTAAAAGCCTCCTCCAACCAGCGATGGAAGGATGGACACATTAGCTTAGCTCTTACATATGTGCTCTCTTTAAAAGTGTTCATAGATCTTTTGATCTCATAGTACAAAGCTAATGATATCTCATGTTGTAGCTACTCACTATTGAAAGGTATGCAACCAACTGGATCTCTGCAATGCAAGTTAACTAACATAGTCAGGAGATGTCTTGTAAAGTGCTTTCTACATAACTTTTCGTAGCAACATGCTCACTCCACAATTTCTTGGCTTGCTTATGATCTAAAAGAGTAAGAACTTATTCGCTTAAAAACTACTATGGTTGCCTCTCAAGAAGCTACGTCTACAACTATTCAAGTACACTTTCCGAGTTTAAATAAACTCTTCACAACTTCGATAAGTATGGTAGTTTTGGTTCCATAAAGGCTATGATATACCTTTACTCTACACAAATTCACTTTTTCTTTCTGCTTTTCTACTTCCCTTGTTCAAAAGTAAGTAACGACATAAGACCACACTCAAATCAAACTAAAATACCTTGAAATAAGAATTTTTCACCAAAAGTAACAGTAAGGACTCCAGTATTATGATCTTAGACAACATGGATATGCGTAAGAATCATAGTTTATATTAAGGGAGTAGAATGGCACAGATCTACCCTACTACCCAGTATAAACATTGGTAGTCTCTTACTCTGTATTAATCACATCTTTCCTATACAATGTCCTGATACCGTGGATGTTATATCATTTTGATATAACATTCATGGTAACACTTCACCTTTCCTCTTTTAGTGTTACTTTAGACTTTTGGTGAGATACAACTGGAAAGCATGGATATATCGAGGAGTATGGACAACAGTGCATGACATACCTTACGTTGTAAGAGTCAGTTGGGTCAATATAGCATGGATTTGCTCTAATACCAGCACACATGTTCACACGAGGTCTTTTGGCTAAATAAAGCTCCTAACGGTTTAAACCTTTCATACTCCTCTTTGATTAAAACGAACTGATACAGACCAATTGACCGTAAGCTGATCAATATGGCACTCGCCCTGATACGGTCATATAATGGCTTGGCCTATCGCTAAAGCACTGTATGTTTGGAAAAACTGGACTATGTTTTAAAATGCTATTCAAAGCTGTTAAGTAGTATAACTTCTTTTGGACATGAATAACAACTGTCATTCAGCTATGACACCTGTCTTCCTCACTGAACTAACTTGAGTAGTTTTGTTTTGTGGGAAGGTGGCAGGTATCAGTTGGACATCTTGAAAGTGGTTATGCTTTATGGTGCTTTTTAGTACTGTATTTTACATTTGAAAAGGAGATCACTCTCCTATCCATTGCTAGAACAGTAGGGTCTTTATGTGTAAATTGGTGAGTAAATGTGAGTCCATCATGCCTATGCAATCCATCACTGGATAGAACATAGCAATATTGATCAATCATCTTCTGGATAGTATGCAGCAATCTGTCCATCGCTGGATAGCACCCATTCTAATCACAAAAAGTGGATATAGTATGTGCAGAAGTGAGGCAACTCTCCATCGTTGCTCTCTGAGCCATAAAGAGCAAGTTATAGCATGGAAAAAATCGTAATTATATCATTACTAGGACCTGCAATCCATTCTTGCAATTAGGCCAAATCCGTATGGATAAGAAAAATGAGTCCCTACGTGATTACATTGAGAGGATCAAGAGATTGCGTAGAGGATGTGACCATGATAGTGTCCCAGACCATAGCGTCCTGACATGGTCCATGGTAGGACTACCCAAGGGAATCAGGCAACAAATGAAGCGAAGGGACAAATACGTGTCTTTTCAATCGGCCTACACCGATGCCATTAAGAGAGCCGATGATTGTGAGAGCACTAGCTCGGACTTTGATAACTCTGATTAGAGGAACGAAGACGTAGAAAAGAACGAAGAGCCAAACGTAAGGATAAGATGCACGATGTCGCTTCCGCCTCTACTACCAATAGCGCCGATACCATCATATCTACCATGGAGAGGCCGCACATGCAAACCAATGAGCAGATCAAAAAGCTCATGACTGACCTTACTACGGCTGTAGACCAAAAGCTGAAAGGCATGCAACCAAGCCCTACCCACATTTATCCGAATAGAGAATCCACTTGGTGTCCACACTGCCAATGCAACCATACCAAAAACAAATGCCCTCAATTGAGATAGAGATTAGAGCGACTTGCCCAATATTGCCATATTTGCAAAATGAGCAATCATGATACGAATGAATGTCGCTATAATTTCAGAAACCAAGCAGCTTGACCAGCACCAAATCCTGTCCCGTTGGCGCAACGCCAAGGTGCTCTACCCCAACTGCCGCCTAGACTGGCATTACCTCCCATTTCTCCCAGACCCCAAGGTTTAGTAGTACAAAACCCACAACCAGTTGCTCAGCAGTTGAACATGGTCAAAGTGACTAAAGAACCCTACTACCCTGGAGAGAAAGCACAAGAATCTATTCCAGTGCATTTCATAGATGGAGAGAATGGAGACTTAGCGCCTATCTACATCAACTAGCTTAGAGGTACCGGATTCAGAGCTCCCATCAAGTGCTATGGATGTGCAGAGAACCATAGAATCGTCGAGTGCCCTAACAAGCCACAAGGTTTCCCGAGAGCATGATCAACATCAACTTAACGGCGCTACCGATAAATAGCCCATCGCTTCCCCTCGCTCCCTAGTGAATCCCAGGTTACTATAGTTCATCCGTGAGACCGGATAGAATGCAAACGAGCATTCTGGTTTCAAAGTCCCTATTCATAGCAAGGAAGAGTGAAAAGACCACATCAATGATTCGCAAACCGATGTGATAAACTGGACTGCGGCCCTAGCCACAATCAATTGTCTTCAGTTTGATGTTTCATTAGATGAGCAATCTCCCAAGCAGAGCTCAGCTGCTGACCCGTTTTCCAATTAATACGATATCCCAATCAAGAGATTAGAATGACCAGTGAAGAAATCTAGCGAAGGCCATCAAGATTTTGTTTCACTTTTTATGATGAGCCTAGAGGCTATACTCTAGGAACCATTATAAGGAGTGTGCAGTGAAAAGAAAATTGAAATTCTTCAAGTGTTCACCATAGAAGAAGGTTAGAAATATGAGGACAAAGATTTCTTCCGTTATGTAGATCCTGACTATTTTAAGCTCACGCTGAAAACCCAAAACACTAGATCCACGAGAGCCTCTAGCAAACACAGATCTCATCGAAACCGCAGAGCCCCACAAGGCAATGTTGTTGTAGGTCGAATGGATACAGTGATTGATGTATCCACGACTAGTGTTCCTATAATCGTCGATGTTCTCTTTCGAGAATGTATAGATTGGGACCTAAGGACGAGGCTCTTTATAAACTTGAAATCTTGTTGTGGGACAATAGCATAATATTTGACCCCTGATCCATGATCAGAATCGCCAACGAACGCCAAGGGAAAAGTGCCAATTACTTCGGATTTCCCATCGGGAGAATCTCTAAAGGAAAAAGCTCCAATCACCTTCGCAGATCTGGATATGAAACCATCAAAGAGCATCAAAAAATTTGACCATGCTCAGAAAAGATTAGGTATCGACAACCAACCACCCACCAACCCGCTCCGTGAACGTAAACCCCTATATAAGGCAAAAACCACTGAGTGGAAGGCTAAGAGTGATAAAAGAGAAATCAAGACCGAGTTGATGACCAACCAGGAACTACAAGATAAGATCCGAGAAGATGCCATAGAAGAACCCAAACCTGAACATGACGTGCCAAAATATTTCAAGGATTACAAGATGGATGAAGTGGTAGTGATTATGCCCAAGGCAAAGAGAGAACCCTTAGAAGAAACCTCCCAAGGAGCCAACATTTATGAAGGTCATGCCGCATGAAAGAGATAGATCTGGTTGAGAAGGGAGAGGAAAGTCGTATGGTATTAGTAGGGGAAGATGTAGAAGGAGAGGAACTCGAGGATCTCAAGGCACTTCTCTACAAATACCACGATTGTCTTGCTTGGAATTACACTGAGCTGAAGGGCATATCGCCAGATGTAGTGGTTCATACCATTCCACTAGCTGATGGCGCAAGACCCACAGTTAGTAGGCCTTATAGGTCCAATCCTCATTACTCCCAACTGATCCAAGAAGAATTGAAAAAGCTTCTAGATGTAGGATTCATCTACGAGATGGAACACACTGATTGGATATTATCTATCATGGTAGTACCTAAGAAAAATAGAAAACTTAGAATCTGTGTGGACTACAAGAAGCTGAATGTCGTAACCGATAAGGACCATTTCTCCTTACCATTCACGAAAAATGTGCTAGAGAGAATAGCCGGAGCAGAAGCCTAGAGTTTTCTAGATGGGTTTAGTGGCTATAACTAGGTGCAGATAGCCCTAGAAGATCAGCACAAGATTGCCTTCTCCACTGAGTGAGAAATATACGCATACAAGGTGATGCCATTTGGATTGTGCAACGTTCCCAACATTTTCCAACGAGTGATGAGTTATGCCTTCAAAGATTTTCTTTGCAAGTTTCTTGAAATATTCATGGACGACTTGTGTGTCCACTCCTCTAGATCCGAACATCTAGCTTGCTTAGAGAAAGTGTTCATCCAGTGTCGATTATTCGACATATCCCTTAACCCGGCCAAATGCCAATTTTTGGTCACGCACAGCATAGTGCTAGGCCATGTAGTTTTGAGGCATGGTATCACCACCGACGTCGACAAGATCCGCATAATACTTGCATTGATTGAACCTGCAACTGTACGTGAAGTGTACATCTTTATGGTGCATTGCAATTATTATTGGAGGTTTGTCCTGAACTTTGCTAAGGTGGCCCGTTTAATCTATCAGATGGCTATCCAACTAGAATGGACAGCCGAAGCCACTGAGGCTTTCCACAAACTCAAGAAGGCCTTAGTTACCGCACCAATCCTTCGACCTCCTATCTAGACCATAGAATACACTGGATGATGTGGTTATCATGCTACCCAAAGCACATCGTGAACCCAAAGAATAGGTGCCAAAATCAACAGATGTTTACGATGGCCCAGCTAGGACACAGCCTATGAATCTTGCTAAACTAGGAGAACAAGAAAAGATTGTACAAGTTGGATCACAACTTAATCCTGAACAGTATCAAGCACTCCAAAGATTACTTAATAAGTATCAAGATTGCATTGCATGGACTTATCAAGATCTGAACATTTATCTGCTTCATGCCAATCTCACATAACAACTTACGTAGCCAAATAGCTTCCTAGGTAGCAGAACTCAACGCTTTATATTTGGCTTCTGTGGAAGAAAGAGAAATAGTATCTTGCTTCTTGCTAGACCACGAAAAACAATCGCTACCAAAATTGAAGGCATAACCTGTTGTTGACTTTCTATCATCTATATTTCCAGCCCAATCAGTGTCAACATAACCTTGCAACTTAGGTAAAACACTTTGTCTTTTGTAGACTAGACCAAGGTTCGGTGTACCTTTTACATACCTCAAAGTCCTTTTTGCAGCTTTCCAATGGTTCATAGTGGGTGATGACATGAATTGGCTAATCAAACTTGCAACATAGCAGATATCAGGACGTGTAGTTGTAAGATATATTAAACTTCCAACTAGTTGACGAAATAGTGTAGCATCAACTTGTGCACTATCATCAATACGAGATAATTTCTTATCAGCTTCGCAAGGGGCGATGGAAGGTTTGCACTCTTTCATGTAAAATCTCTCCAATATCTCGCCTACATACTTGTTTTGACATCGCCTAATATCACTGCTAGTTTGCCATACTTCGACACCCAAGCAATAGTGCATAAGATCTAAATCTGTCATCTCAAATTGCTTGCACAAGTTGTCTTTGATAGAACGAGTAAGGTTCTCATCATTGCCAGAGATAATGATATCATCAACGTAAAGTACAATCAATGCGTCCATACCATGCGTGTGGTGCTTGCTTAAGGCCACAAAGTGCTTTGTGTAGTTTACATACTTTCTGTTCTTGCCCTTTTGCCATGAAGCCCTGTGGTTGGACCATGTAAACTTCTTCTTCTAAGTCACCATTCAAAAATGCAGACTTGAATGGCAACCGATTACGCAAGTTTTGGTAGCCTGCTCCGCCAGTTCAATAAGCATGACCCAAATGATTTTTTATTTTTATTTGTTTTTCATTTTTTTGTTTTCACTACTTAATTGTTAATTTTGTTTGGAAAAGATAGTATAAATAAATAAAAATAAATTTTTAAAAAAATGAGAAAAAATGAGGAAAGAGTGATGCGCAAAAGTCAAAAAAGTCATTAGAATGGAAAAAGAGGAAGGAAAGTATTTTCAAAAAAGATAATTTTTGATGGAAAATGACTTATAAAATCATTGTTTCGGTCATATGTTGCCTATACAGTATGGGAAACCTTCGCTGAGCTTTCATATTGTACATCCACTTCAGATATATCTATACTGACTTGGGCGAAGATTCTTTTCTAGAAAAAGTACCTATTTTTGACTTAGGCGAATGATCGGAGAGCTCAAACGAGCCATTTAGAGCAATACCAAGCAACAATTTGTTGCTGGCCCTTTGTTGTCACTCCTAGCAGCCTCCCACCTTGAAAATAAAATCCATGGATTTCGTATGGATTCCATGCTTTCTATTTATGAAGAAGCACCGGTCGAGTCATCTCAACAGGCATCCAACTCACATAGTCAACGTCGTCCACGCCGAGATCGTCATTCCTGACTCGCCTTCCGCGTCACGACATCGTACTAGGCAAACATCTTCAGTTGCGCTTCCACCCCTTGCTGCTATTTGCACTGAACTACCTATTTCCCCCACCTCTGATGCTTCCCTTGCTTCTGCTTCCTCTTACGGACAGTCTGTGACTATTGGGGCTACCATTCCCATCACAGCTGCCCAAGCCGTCTCAACCCCACACACAGAAGCTGTTTCTCCAAACACCCAATATTTCATGGACATGTTTGATGATTCCGACCCCCTTGGGGCCACAGAAGTTTTTATCATGCCCCAGAGTCCTACGCCCTTTGAACTCCAATCCCTTGGAAAAGCATTCGAACAGTTCCATGATACTCCTACTGGTTTTGACGACTCTATTCAGATTAACCAGCAACCTCAAGTTGAAGTCGCACTAGCCACACTTCGGGTCGGACAAGCTGTCAAATCACCAAAGCAGTTCGATGCCACAGTGCCTGAGGGCTATGAAGAAGAAGACCTCTTTGAGGAGGAAGAGCTATAGGTACCTGTTCCATGCCAACCAGGGATAGTACCACCAAGTCCTTCTGCTGCTACCACCTCCACAATAGTAAATTCTGGTGATGCTCTCGATTTGGTCTCAAGCCTTGCACAAGTGATTCAGTCTATGTTGGATAAGAAAAAAGAAATGGAGCAGCGAATCTCAGATATGGGATCTGAGAATACTCTCATCAGCCAAAAAGTTGTTCAGTTGGACAAAGAGCTGAAGATCACCAAGCAGCATGAAGCTAAATCTAAAGTTGAGAAGAAGACGACACAACAATTGGCTGATTGCCTAGAAGAGTATGTCAATCTGTGTTTTTTGCAAATCTGCATTAGTAGCTCCTCGGAATATTAAAGACAATGCTTCACCAGGAATGTCATTGGGCACAATATTGACTTGCAAATTGACTGAGAGTATCATGATGAACAATAGGAGTTCAAATGTAAAGTGTAAATTAGCAGAGTCTTTGATGGTGGACATTCAAAAAAATTTAGATAAGACTATAGTTCAAGGTGCTTGTGATTTTGTAGGTATTAGCAGGGAAGCATATGCAACAATATTTAAACTAATTAGAGAAGCTTTGTTCACAGATTCACTGAATCTATAAACACGTTTCTTTTATCTCTTTTTTCTTCTTGGATTACTTTACTTCTGTTGTTACGGTTCTTTGTGGTTCTTCTTCTTATTAAAACTGTTACAGAGCGTAAGCATTACTTAGGTTTAAACTTGAATTCCCAGCCTGTCAGTGGGTAACTCAAATCTGATACTCAGCTACATATGTAACCAGACAAAGCTCAAGAAGATCAATGTTCAATACAGAGAGCAATCCTACCACTAACTACTAGATCAGAAAACAATCAAGAACCAGATTAACTACTGAAACAAGAAACAAGATTCAAGAAACTAGATTTCTAACAGCATTTTAACAATCTAAGAATCAAAAAACACTCATCGCTTGATGCTTAGATTACTCAAGAACAATCAAGAACTAGGTTGTAAGGGAGTATGCAAGATCTATACCACAAACTAGCCTATCTAGTTTACTTGAATGCTGATTACTACAAGATTCCACAAAGAAGAACTGAATGCTAATCCACAACTAAACAAGAAACAAGAAACAAGAACCTAGTTAATCCACAATGCAAAGGAATCAAGCATGCTCATAGAAATCTCACTCAAGAGCATTGCCATGAACAAGGAGCTAAGCTATCATCAAGAACTCATGGATGATCCTCTTTATTTGCTCAAGAGAACTTGACAATACAGTCAAAAGCTCCCTCACAAGAGAGGGGGGCCTTCAAATAAGCAAGAAGGCTGCCCATGTGGAGCCCATGTGGCAATTCCACTAAATTAGAAATTACATGTGGATTTTTCCTTCCACTAAAGGTCACCATCAAAAGGTGGCTCACTCTAACTAATTTAAGGAGGGTCTACCTTTATTTACAATGCCTAGGAAACATTACTTGCTCCTACATGGTCATTCCTTCTTTGGGATACACCATGTAGGCTCACATAGTTAACTCACTGTCTTCCTAGCTAGTATTTCCTCGGCTCTCATGCTCGGCTCTCAGCTTCTTCTGCTCTCTTCCTTCTGAGACCTCCTCGGTCATGGGTGAGAGATAACTTGTGTCTTCAGCTTGGCTCGGCACTTGGAGATTCCCTAGAATCTGCTAACAAGCTTTTAAGCATGTTCAAATTAGAAAAGTCCCAATCCCTAGGACATATCACTTGAAGAAAGAGAGGGATACATTAAACATAGGTATGCATAAGATCACTAGAACTCCATTTCATATTGAGGAAGATCGATATTCTATAGTTCATCAAACAACTTATTTGTTGATCTAAATTACTTGCTGAGATACATCGTCACATTCTATGATATAACCTATGAAAAGGTGAATGTAAAAATAATCATAGTACTTAAGTTAGATGAGTCAAAAATTGTGAAAGGACAGAAGATGGAGAGGGTTAGTCTAACTCTCATGAATGGTGCTCTATCACAAACAGAGAACCAAGAAGATTTCAAATTCAGTGTCCAGTCAGAAAATGATATATGGTGGTTGGCAACGTTTCAGGTAACTAGCCTCATTACCACATTACATTCATTAAATAGTATTGATTCATTGTAAAGTAAGTCTGATTAATTTTTTGGACAGTTTCTAAAGGAGGATCATGATATATTATCATGGATATTCATCCTAGGATCATCAAGGACCATATGGATGGAGGACTGCTCAATATTCCAGGAGTTGGAGACTTCAATGTTGAATGGCACATAGCAGGTGATTTGAAAATATTGAAATGTATGCATAATGTCTCTCACGGTGCTACATCAAAACACCCTTGTTTGTACTGCATGAAAATGGCAAAATATGTAACTAGGAGTATAGGAATTACTAGAGAATATGCAGATCCAAACTGGAAGCCTGTGCTGCCTATCCCCTTGAAAAATGTGCATGTTTGCACTCTTCATGCAGAAGTTAGATTAATAGAAAAGATCATTTATCTTCATATAGTTTTTGCTTGGAATACTAAGCCAGCATCATTAGCAAAGGAAGCTATCTCTCGATTAGAAGATGTTTTATCAAAAGCAGGACTCCATAAGGGACATGTCAAAATTCAAAAAGATGAAAAGCTTTCAGGAAAGAATGGGAATATGCCAACTAAGCCAAGCATATGAGGATCAGTATAGTGCATGTACTGGAGTGCACCGATGGAGAAAATAGTTATCTTTGAATCTAACATAATGATCATAAAATACATCAAAATTTGGTTGTGTAGTCCTAAAAACATGTAGATATGGCCTGAATAGGCTATGGAAGTAGTCTAAATTTTTCAGTAAATCCAAATTCACTAAGAAAAGAACTCAAGTCTGAATCTCGTGAGGATCCCAAGGAAGAGGCCATGGAAGTGACGTAGATATCGCACTTGTGTGCAATGGAGAACTGAAACAAAACTAACTATCAAGATTGCGCACAAAAGGGATATGTACGGTAGGTAGATACCGATATCGCACTTGTGCACAAGTAGGTATAGTTGCATACAAACGGACAACAATGGGCACGCACAAGAGCGATATGCCATCAATTTCGAGAAAAAAAGTAAAAAATTAATCGGGTTTCGTGCCATTTATACTAAATTTTCACACGTGTGTGGTCAACAGTCAGAGGACATGTGTCTACTTTCAATTGGAGTGCAGGCACTAGCACGTGTGAGGTGACTCTTGGACATATGTGAAATGACACTTGTACACGTGTCTCATGTTCATTCGTTTGTTCGACAACACATGTCGCTCCCGCATTTGCCCGTACATATCCCACACATGTGAAGTGACAGGGCGACACATGTCGCTCTCGCATTTGACCGTACAAGTCCCACACATGTGACAGGACGTTGTTTCGCATGTGTGAACTGCGATATAAAATCACAAACTTCGATGAATTTTTTTCACTTTTTTTTTGCTCCGCATATCGCACTTGTGCGCGACCTTCACTATCGATATTCCTACTATCGCCCTCCATGCGCACAGGTCCGATACATCTGCCTACGTGTCTCTCTGTATCGCACTTGTGCACCTTTTGTCTAAACTAACTTCTCTCTCTTATATTCTCCTCGCACAGGTCCGATATACCGTATGTTCTGTCCGTACATATTTTTCCTCTGCGACTTCTTTATCATCCTTCCCTGCTCATCCTTGTCGTCACGCACAAGTCCGCTATCCCATAGTACACGTCCGTGGATAGGAGAAAGCAGACAAGGAGTGACTTCTTCTCTCCTGGCTCATCCTCAGCTCCTGCGGTTGCCATTACACCTCCTGCTAGACCTAGAATGCGCAATCGCAGCAGGTGGATCTCTGAGATACGCAAGTATCAGAGATCAACCGCTCTGTTGATCCCAAGAGCTCCATTCTACTGTGTTGACCGAAACATAACAAGAAATGATCTCGGACAGCTGGTTAGATTCACACCCAGTGCTCTTCAGTGCCTTCAGGAGGCTGCCGAAGATTACATTAGCCTTTTTTTTTAAGATTCATTTTTGCTTGCAATCCATTCCAAGAGAGTCACCATAATGCCCAAGGATTTTTAGCTCCTGATGAGAATGAGAGATAGCTTTTATAGGTTACACGTATCTCAGCCTGCTGCTCCCATACTAACTCCTCTAGATAGGACTGATCTTCTTACGAAGCGTCCTAGGAAGCAGACAGCCCCCAAGAGAGCTCCCAAGAAAGTAAGGAGGGTAGACACCACAGATTCTGTGAAGCCTAACTTGGGCTCAATTGCAGATAACGCTCTTGTTGATAATGTTGTAAATATAGCTACATCTGTTTTGGATACCCCTTCAATTCATGTAGATACTACACATCCACCTCCTCCTCCTCCTCCAAATTTTTATACATACATAGATTCGGATGATTATCTTAAATTTGAGAAAGACATATCTGATGCTATAGATACAATTGGTACTCCTTTTTGTTTTAGAATAGATGACTTGATTTTAGTATTAACTTTAGAGTTCTAGATTGCTTGGATCTCAAAGATAGACAGGCTTCTATCAGTGATCTTGTGATAGAGTCTAGGCTTACACTCTTGCAATATGACATTGCAAGAGATTCTTATTCCTATCATTGAAGTAGGATAATCTTTGGTCCTTACATTGGAATGATCATGCACAAAGCATGTAGACTCAAAGAATCTCAAGTACATTTCATTCAATGATTTTTTTTCCTTCTATGACACCATTTTCCAAACTATTTCACAAATAGTTATCCAGTTTAATTGCTTTATCAACAACAAATGTAGATTGACTTCATTGTCTTGTCATATCTACATAAAGTACTAAACATCATCAATATTCAAGATAAGAGACAAGTCACTTCATGTCTACTAGCACTATCTATGAACAAATCAATATAGTAGCATCTCCAATTCTCTCCACCCTTGCAATATGTACACTTGAATGGAAAATTTGCATGCAATTTGATGACTCGGCCTTTGTTATTGAGGACCTCCTTGGAGCTCTTGGGTTTTGAGGCTGATCCTCAATATCTTACTCTCTTTGATGATCCTCCTCAATGCTAGCAAGATGACACTTTGAAAAGGTCCCCACTTGAGTGATTTCCTCCTTTGCCAAGTTCACACTCTCAAAAGCAACATAAGCTTCCAACTTAAACAATCTTCCTTCCACTAGCTTCCATGGAAAAAATATTGTGGTAAAAAAAGTACACACATGTGAGCTGTGATTAGAGGTGAAAACCAAGGTGTTCTCAACCTTATAGTGACTTACACAAAGTTATATCAAGATCCACAAAGGTCTTGATCACAATCTATTTCACTCTCCTCACCAATGTCAAGAATGCTTGGAATAATTGTCTTGCCTAATTCACCAAGAATAGAGCACTCAAGCTTGAGCTAGACATAAACTTTCTAAGATCCAAAGACTACTTCTAGACTCACTTAGATCTAATTCACTCTCTCCTTGAGAGCTGGTAAGAATCAAAAGAGATTTCAAGCTAGACTACTTGACAATTTTTTCACTCTATTGACTACTCTTGAGAAAATCAATAAACACAAAGTAGATTGAACTTCTCGACCCTCCCTAAGTTCCTTTCCAAAATTTTCCTCACTAGAAACTCACTTGATGTTCACAAAGACACAAGTGGCAAGATCCCCATGATCTTGATTCAAAAGAACACTTAGGAAGGATTCTACAAAACAATGCTCAAGAAAATTGGAAGTGATTCGAATCTAGAAACTCACAAAGGTTTCATTTGTCTTGATTATCTCAAATTTTACTTCTAGCCCTCTCTTTGGAATTCTAGGCACAACCCTCACACTCCCTCACAAAGATATAATGGATATAAGATGAGATTATATCAAAGAACTATCAAATCAAGTCAATTTTTTTAATTTTTGGACAAAAACATGGCTAAATCTCTCTTCCTCTTCTTGATGGTTCTTCCAGACCTGTAAAACACATTTAAAGGGCTTGAACTCAGCCTCAAATATTAGATGTCATGACACCAAGCCAAATCTAATTTATGGCAAACATACTTTGATGCTTTTCCTAGGTTTACAACCAAAAAACTCATCAAGATGACACAAAATCAAATTGCTTGGCTCTTGTGAATATTTGAAGTTAAAAGCTGGTACAGAGGTTCTCACATTTGTGATAAGTACAACTACTAACCCTCACCGAGTTTGGATCTCAAATCTTCAACCTAAGACTTGATTTGAACTCACCCTCTCAAGACTAGCTTCCTAGCAACAACTTGCTAAAAATGGGTTGTCCTTTGATCAATGATTATCCTCTTGTACTTGGCTCTGATACCATGGCAAAATTACAATACAAACGATCATAAATTAACCTACATAAAGAGTGAATTATTGATTGATACACCTGTATATTGCAAAACTAGTCACCAAAACTTGATCTAGAAAAGCAATATTGGATCCCACAATCAAGAGCAATCAAAAGCATTGATCAAATATTGACTCCAATACAGCCTATTATCATAGATTAAGTGGAATCAATTTTAGATACCAAAGCATTTACAAAAACTCAAGACAAATGTGTAGAAACCTCAAGATTGACAATGTGCTCCAAAAATTCCATCTCCTCACTATGGAATGATGAATAGTATGTACAAAAGCTCTTCTCAAGCTCAAATTAGGTGAAAATCCAGCATGCAATAAGGAATATGAATGACCATTTTTTTCCTAATTTGTCAATCTTACCTAATTCTAAAAGTTTTGCCAAGTTGGTGGCTAGGTTGGTTATCCACCTCCATGATTCGAGGAATTTGGTCCTATAATTTAGGAATTATGACTAAACAAACCTAACTAATCTTATGAATTGCATTATATGCCAATTATCTCCTCTTTCATGAAGATGATGCAAGAAGTTTTGACAATTCTAATCTAGAATTGGATTTGGAGCCATCAAAGCACAGTCATATGAATCAAGCAAGGCAAGTTATTTTTGGCAGCATTATCTATGAACTAAATACCTTAATTGATGTATCATCAAGTGCACAAAATGCCTTGAAATTCATAGCTTGGCATGATGTTTAGCTTTGAAGTGTGCTACATGTATATAGACACAATAATGGAACATCGTGTAAGGGATCCTTTAGAAGGTGGTGAAAGATCCTTCATGGATATCATTCTCTATTGGAGTCTCAAAAGTTCCTTGTTTGTGACTAGATTTTTTAGACACTTCTAAAGTACTCATTCATCAAGCAAAGAGAGTTGAGATACATCAAGCTAAATTTGAGGAGTGTGAGAAATTGCCAGAAATTGGCCAATCTAGCTTGATCAAAACCATGTAGATTAAGACATGACACTTGAGGCTGCATGAGGCCCTTAGAGAAGCCTTGGGGAACAATCAGAAAGTAACAGAGAGAGGGCAAGAATATGCAAGGGAGTGCGATTGACATGTAAGCTATGATGATCAACATTCACATGATGTTAATTAAAACAATTGTCATGCAATTTTGTACATGTTTGTTGTATCCCTTACACGTTAAGTTCCATTTTGTTCAATACAAAAAATACAATGCACTGAGTGCATTGACAAAAATAGAAACACGTACGATTGTGGAGTCATGACAAATTTTACTCAAGAGAGCCGAGCAAGCATGGCGGACACCACCACACATGTGAGTCCATGTTGACACGTGTGTAAGCTACCCTAGATAGTCTAGATATCATTCATGGGATTAGTTATGTTTGTTTGGTCATTATTCCTACATTACATAACCAAATTCCTTGAATCATGGAGGTGGATACCCAACCTAGCACCAACTTGGCAACACTCTAGGGTTAGGTAAGATTGACAAATTAGGGAAAAAATGGTCAATCATATTCCTTATTACATGCTGGATTTTCACCGAACTTGAGTTGGGAAAGATTGTTTGTACATACTATTCATCATTCCATAGTGAGTTGGAGCACATTGGCAATCTTGAGGTTTCTACACATTTGTCTTGAGTTTTTGTGAATGCTTTGGTATCTAAACTTGATTCCACATAATCTATGATAATAGGCTGTACTGAAGTCCCATACCACACACGTGTGGGGTCAAAATTCAATGTTTGGTCAATTCTTTTGATTGCTCTTTATTGTTGGATCCAACATTGCTTTTCTAGATCAAGATTTTGTGACTAGTTTTGCAATAGATACACCAGGTGTATCAATCAATCAAGCTAACGCTTTTGCTGCAGCCCTTTTTGTTCCCTCGTGGCAGCACTCCTTCCATTAAGGGTCTCAATATTGGAGCCTTATGTAGGTTCATTTATGGTGTGCCAAAACTAACAAAGAATTGTTAAAAATTGTAAAACATATCTATCATCTGTTGTTAATGTTTGGGGGATCCATGTAAATATTTTGTACATATCCACGCTATGTGAATTGAGCACATATCCTTGTAGAATAGGGCGAGTTTGGGTTAGGTAGATCAAATTCCAGTGACATGCATCAAGTCTAGTTGGTCTAGTATGATATGCAATAATGTTGACAATGTCTAGTTTGACATGCATATAAGATTCACATGGAATTGGTCAATTATGACCTTGTAGAAACTCGAGCCACAATAAATGCATAATGTCCTAAGTTTCCATAGTGACATGCAAAGCATGCAATCACTCTAATGGACACATGCATGTAGATTTGTACATGGCTAGTTGAGAAATTGCCATTTGGAAAAAGTAGGTAGAAGTTAGGTGCAACTTATGCATGCTAGCAGTTAGGTGTCAAGTTAATAGTTGTTTGCACTTGAATAGGTGTAGGATGTGCATTGAATGCAAGGAGTACCACAAACTTTGGCTCTCCTATAAATGTACATATCATTCTCATTCACAAAGTAATGAAGAACCAAAGTTTTGTAGCTATCTCATGCTTGGTTGGATCTAAACTATCTTTTCTTGTCATCTCTCTAGCTCTCTCTCTCTCTCTCTAACTCGGGTTGAGACTAATGCTTATGCATTGTAATCTTGTACTTATAATCATTCTTTGATTCATTGCTATCATAGTCTATTGATTAGCATGCTAGATTGTGAATTAGCCATATCTTCTAAACTAGATCTTGTTGAACAATCTAGAATCAGGGTACTGTGCCAACCACAAAGCTTAATCAAGATCAGTCATGCTTGTGGACATTCCCCACACGTGTGAATTTGGGAATTTTCAACAAGAATCTCATTAGTGTTGACAATGGTCTTGATGTCAAATTTGATGTTGACACATGTATAATCAAGAGTAAGA
Source organism: Diphasiastrum complanatum (assembly GCA_029204225.1). Classification (NCBI taxonomy): domain Eukaryota; kingdom Viridiplantae; phylum Streptophyta; class Lycopodiopsida; order Lycopodiales; family Lycopodiaceae; genus Diphasiastrum; species Diphasiastrum complanatum. The sequence goes on along the minus strand of CM055102.1, from coordinate 40,819,629 downwards.
ATGAGGTGATAGCTAGATGATCTAGATTTGGTAGACTATACAGACTAGATTCTAGTGAGAGTCCTAACATCTGTGATGTTGTCTACAAGACCAAGATCTCTCAAGAAGATTTGTGGCATAAGAGATTGGGTCATCCAAATTTCAAGGCTATGACATCCATGATCAAATATGGAAGAGCTATTGGATTGCCAAATAGGCTTCAACCTTGTGAAGCTTGTGCTATTTCCAAATATCATAAGAGGCCTTTTCCAAGATCCAACTTCAAGTCTCAACTTCCTTTTGAGTAGTGCACTTGGATGTCCACTTTGCATCTTCCAAGAGCAAAGTTCATTCCCTCTACTAGCAGGATTTTTGTGAGATGTGATCTTCCATGAAGGTCAAAGCTCAACTTGGATGGGTTCGAGATCAAGCCACTTTATGGAGGATATTCTATTATTAATCTTGATGCCAATCAAGATGTGGAGGGGTCGAGGGTTTGAGGAGGAGCATTTTCAAGCAATTACACCAAAAAGATCTATGAGAGAGAGATCCGAACCAAGGAGGCTCACATATGTGGAGAAAGGCAAGCAAGTGGAGGATGGTACCTCTTATCATGCATTTTTCATCTCTCATGATGAGCCAAGAGATGTCCAAGATGCACTTCGATCAAAGGAGTGGTATGAAGCCATGTCAAAGGAGTATGAAGCCTTGATTTCCAACAATACTTGAGAGCTTGTAAATCCACCTATCAACAGCATGTTATTGGATGCTTAGAGAGAAGTACAGCAATGGTGGATGTATCAGCAAGTTCAAAGCAAGACTATGTGGCAAAGGATAATATTATGCTCAAATTCATGGTCTTGATTATGAAGACACCTTTTCACCCGTGGACAAGATGTTCACTATAAGGATTATCATTTCTATTGCATGATATTTCAAGACGAGGATGTTCCAACTTGATGTTTCTAATGCCTTCCTAAATGGCTACCTTGAGGAAGAAATCTATATGGAACAACCCGAGGGCTTTACCAAAGATGGTGATAAATCCAAAGTGTGTCTCTTATCCAAAAGCCTTTATGGGCTCAAGCAAGATGGAATTCATATCTTATCTTACTTGGATTCAATCTAAGTGCTTATGATCCATCCTTGTATATAAAGTTTGTAAATAGCAATCTTGTTATTCTCATCATTTATGTAGATGATATCATCTTGAGTGGAAATTGCATGAAACTTGTTGATGAGACAAAAAGTGCATTAGGTAGTGAATTCAAAATGCAAGATCTAGGTGAGTTTCACCAAATCTAAGGCCTAGACATAGATCTTTATCAAGATCATGCATTTATTAGTCAATCTAGATATGCTCTTTCTATGCTTAAGAAATTTCGTATGGAAATTTGCAAGAGCATTGATACTCCCATGGAGCATGTTGTAAAAGATCCTATCAAAGGAGATGAAAGATCCTTCGAGGACATCACCCTTTATAGGAGTCTTATTGGCTCCCTTATATGGTTAATAATCACTAGGCTGGATTTGAGCCTTAGTGTGCATAAATTAAGTCAATTCATGCAAGATCCAAAGATTTGTCATTGGAAATCCGCCAAAAAAACCTTGAGATATGTATCTTCCACACTTGCTTATGGATTATTCTATAAAAGTGAAAATCTATCGATGGTTGCCTACTCGGATTTGGACTTTGCAAGTGACGAGGTGGATAGGAAGTCCACTAGTGCTTTTACTATCTTTATTTCAAGAAACTATATCTTTATCTTCATGTGAAGCCGAGTACAAGGCCCTTACAACCACTACTACAGAGGTATTATATCAAAAGATTACTTAAGGAGCTCAAGTGCATCTCTAGAATGGAGGTTTGGAGAGATATAATTTTTACTTGTATTTCTCAAAAAGAGCATGTTGATTCTATTATTAGAAAGTTTAAGATGGGTGGTTGCAAGTCAAATTTTACACCCATGCAAGGTCATTGTAGATTTGACATAAATGAATCGTTTCAACTACTTAGTATTGTGGCATAAAATATTGAAGTTCACCAATTGATTTGGTTGGATTTTAGAATATTTAATCAAGTGGAAAGAAAATGCACAAGTGCTTATGTCTTCTTATTAGGTGATGGAGTTGTTTCATCGATTTCAAAAACACATGATATTATCTCACTTTAATCAATTAAGAAAGAAACGCTCACTATTGCATGCAAGGAAGCTCTTTGGATCAAGGCTTCATGTAGATATTCACTTGGTGGGACCAAAGGCTTCCATGACCATCTATTGTGACAACCAATCAGTTCAAAGATGGGCTCGTAATGTTATGAATGCTAGGAGCAAGCACACTAAAAAATCTCACCATTTTATTCAAGAAACACTTCGTTCCAAAGAAGTTCCTCTTCAACGTGTACCTTCTACGGAGTGTGCTGCTTACCATAGATTTAGTCAAGGATCTATTTCCAAGAGTAACTCTTCCCTTGGAATCTGAAAGAGAACTATCACCAAGTAATACAAAGTTGCATTTAAAAGAGAATCCGAAATTTTGTGTTAATCACAACTTTGTAAATCTAACTAATTTTCTAGTTATCGTCAACATGTTATCTAATTTAAATGAAGACTTTTCCTCTTCGCTCATGTTTGAGGTGGCAACTTGTCATCTAATAGGATCACGTTGGAGTACTTGACCTAGAATGATCTACATCATTGATCAATACCATTTGTTAACATTAATTAATGTAGAGACTAAAAGAACTTGTTTTTTTCCAAAAGGAAGTAAATAAGACTATCTTTCATCTATATATGTTTCACATGTATAACTCGACAAGCTTATCAAGCTAGGAGGAAAGAAGCCAACTTGTAACTTGATCTCTACACTATCTCGTGAATAGAATAAGATTTCTAAATATGTTGCTTGCAATTTTTATCCACCATTAGTGGATGTTAGCTTGCTGGTTTCGTACAATAGCTAAGCTTATTATTATCATTTTGTAAAATCCTCATTTTGTTCTTATAGGTTTTGATGTACTTATACTCACATTGTTAAGTATATATTTCTATGTTTATATGTGTTATATCGATCATCATTAAGTAAAACATTTGGAATATTTCTTTACAAACCTGATATCAAAAATATAATTAGCATGAAAAGTGTCTATACATTGATATCTAAAGCATGCTCAATAGAGGAACTAAAAGACGTATAACATTTATCATTTATATCATTCAATACACTCAATTATTCAACCATTTGAATTTTTTCAAAAAAAAAAATGTATTAATTTTTCATATGTTTGCATTTGATAAGTACAATCTAACGATTGGACTATCAATTTATTGATAGTAGGGGTAACTAAAATCAGATTTTTTCTAAAAAAACAATGAAGATTCTACAAACCCAAGATTTGATTTTTCATAATTTATTCTCTTTTTTATTAATATGCTCTCGAACTCTATTTAAAGTCTTTGTGTGTATCCAATATTGTAGATAAACAACCTCCCTTATGTGCAAATAAGCATCTTGAAATCTCTCCTCCTTCAAGCAAACTTGACAACACGTTCTACTACATTTACTTTTTTCATCAAAATATTTGACGATTTTATTTACAATTAGTTTTAATATTCGTTGTGTTTTGTCCTTTAAAATTGTAATAAGTGTCGATCAAAAACATAGCTCAAATTGGTCACAATAAAATGGCTATATAATATGTGAGCCAATTTTTCAACACTCAAAATCGGGCTAGTATTGGAATTTTTTTGGCATTACCTTACAAAAGTGCAATACTATGTGTTGAAGGTGGTCAATGAAGGTTTTGCACAAGTCAATGTATTAAATTAAGGGTACATACACACAAAAAACTTTGACACACTAATAATCACTTTATTACAAAAACTTGATCTTTTAAATGCACCTCTATATGCAAGTCCTAGATAGCAAAAAATTCACGTCGCTCATGCCCACACTTGACATGCACCTTCATGTGCATGTCATAAATAAGGTGCATGTCATAAATAGCATAAAGGTTGTGTTCCACTCTTTTTCTTAGATACATCCCTAGGCTTCCAACCTTTCATGACGCACCAACATCATTACCAACAACAATAATCAAATAAAGATTTTCGATTTGCATTCACAAAAATCATTTTATATATGCGATTCAAAGTACTAGATTTTATTGCTGTCATATCTCTACTCATGCACGTGTGCCTTATAATTAGGGGTCCCAGCTCGCCCAAAAAGGAGCTAACATCAATTTTTACAATGGCCTTGTAATGGTTTATTAAGTTTGATGGGATTTTCATTATCAATCGGCTATGCCGGTTGTCTGAGGGAGTTAAAAGAACTTGACAAATCGAGATAGAATGGTAAACAATCTCATCCGATAATTAAAAGTAGCATAATCATTCATTGCATAATAAGAATACTTTTCTGAAGTTATGATAAGTGTATACATCTAAGACACTATTTCTCTTTTAAAAGTTGGATTTTTTAAAAGATTATGCAAGGTAACTTGATATACCCAAGTCATCGTAAATACAAGTTCACAATATTCCAAAAAAATAATTGAACGTTTTCACTTGAAAGACTTATGTGGGGATCCATATCTTGAAAGAGCTATGTAGGAATCTCTACCATGTGAAAAAAGGCAGTGTCCTTTATCGACTTGCAACCTGTGGGCTGCATTATTATTGGGAAACTTATACACGACCTTCATCATCTATACATATTTCAAATTATCACCATAAAGTTGATGGAACATGCATCGGCATAGACAATTTTAGTGTGTCTAAATAAGATGCAATATGCATCAGCATTAACAATCTTAGTGTGTCTGAACAATAGCAGAGCTTCCTTCTACCTAATCCCTCTAGTAGTGACTGCTAATGTGTCACTGAAATGATATCCTTTTCTTCTTCAAAAATACATCACAGGACTTGCATCAAATTGGAAAAATGTCCCAAAGAATTATTTGCATGCAAATGCTTTTACAATTTGTACTTCAGCTTGAGGAGCTTTGCGTAAAGTATCACTAAGCCTTCATTATAGGCAATGTGGCAGAACAGTGCAAATGAATAGAATTACAGTTTCTTTTTGGTAGCAAGAGTTTGATTCAGAGTCATTGCTGTGATTATGCCAAAGATCTGCACGATATTTGCTGCAAGAACAGGAGTGCTGTAAGATCAAAAAGGTACACTTTCTGCAAGCAGTTTCTCAGAAATAGTCCAAGTCAATATCGATAGCCTGCAAAAATGCTTACAAAAGGAAAAATATAAATTTAAAAGTATGATTAAAGAGCAGACCTGCACATTCCTGCAATAGCTGTAGTCCCACCAGAAATATGGCCTTGAAGTCGCCAGTTTGTTGAAAGAAATCCCAATCCTTGGCTACCTGCTGGTTTTTAATAAAAATATTACCAATCCAAAAAGCATGGACTGATGAAATATTACCAAGTCTGATCCATTATGTGATGACTATCTCTCACAGGGGTCCACAAATCAATCTGTTTTTTAGCCTTTATTTCACAAAGCGACAAAACATAAGCTCAATGTTATTTTCCAAGTAATGAATAAACATATTCAGAAAATGGAAGGCAAATAAAGAGTTCAAAACAAGCAAATTCCAAGTGCTAAAGATTGCATAATTCATTTCAGAATTACATAGAGGCAGTGTTTCACAATTGAATATTCAGCCTCTTCATCCTGGCTTTCTTGTCACGAGCACATGAACTAAGAGGTATCATCACTCGAAGAGATAGAAAAAAATCCAAACTCCAGTAGAATGAAATGAGCCAAAATATGTACTGTACCTTGAGTTCAGCCCCTTTGTAAATATTAACCAGCCTCTCCAGTAACTAGATATCCTCTAAAGTGGTTCTTAGGAACCTTGCACTAGAGTTATAGCAAGAAGGGCACAAAAGCATGGATTCAACAACCATTTCAAAATTCATATTTCACTAGCTACCAATAATCCGAGGATATCCATTCATAAACGTCCATTCAAAAGTACAAGCCATTGAGCTTAAGTTGATAATAGGCAGCTATGTGCAAACATGTTGGAGTACTTACAAAATTCAATATTTTCTAATGTGAGTGCAACACCATGAACGTGAAACATTTCTTATGGATATCTATGTTGAAAAATACTGTATCCCCATAGAAATATGTCCATTGAAAGAGAATTTAATATCGAATTTGTGTAGAGATACATGTGTTGCCATGTCAAATGCTAAGTGTTGAGGTAACTTGTGGGAGGCTGCTCCTCCTGTACCACCATCAAAATATTCTACTAAACTTGTCCCATGCATCTTTCATGATATCTATAACCTTCTCGTGTGCTATAGATCTAATTACAGTGTGCCTGTGAACTGTCTAACATAAATTTCAGGATTTCCATGTCAATCTGAATCCCTGTGCTAGTAATGGCACTTGACTGCTGGTCATGCACCAAATGCTGAAAAACCCATGTGTTACCAATGTATCAGGTTAAGACAAGCTAGCATAATTAGCTATTTGTGGGTATAATTGCCATGTCAGTCAGCGACTGAGGCCACATATCCCTCACCTCAACAAAGTGATGCTCTTGATTACAATTTGAATCATAGACTCATTCTAGGACCAACTTCTATTCCTGGGAAAAGAACTGGCCCAACTTCTCATAACAACACCTTTTGGGTAAGATAGGTCTATCTCTATAATAAGTTTTCACAATCTACTGAACACCTTTGACCATCCGTGATTACCAAATATAGCCTAGAAGTCATATATTGGAGAAAACATCATGCATGTACTTTTCCAATATCCAAATACCATGCCCCACAAGCATTAGTCCCACTCACAAGAATCTGCAATTTTTTTGCGATAAAAACTTGGCAAGCTTATAGTAATCAGACACTTTTGTACAGCCTGTGTCATCGTATTGCAAAAATGATAGCAGATTCGTGCATGCCCTCTCCCATCCTGCTATTGGTACCCAAGCCAAAAATTCACCTGATTATCAACAAGTCAAATGAGGTTTAGATATCACTCCACTATTTCAATCACTAACCCCCTGTTTTCGCTTTCATTACTCATACACAACTGTTGGATAACCTTGTTCTTCAAGTTGCACCATCAAGAATGCAGTTATATTATCAATAAGGGAGAAGAACGACAATCTTGTCACTGAGAACTTTAAAGCCACAAAGACTGCACTATGTACTTGAAGAATTTCAAAGACAAGCTGAGTGACATCTTTGTCAAAAACTCAATTTTAGACCACTAACTATGTTGAACACAACTTACAAAATTATCTCTAAGGCTTTGACACACAGTGAAAAAATATAATAGTTTGTGTGCTGTATCAAAGACAAAGTGAATATGTAGGAGCTATGTCAGTGAATATGTAGGAGCTATATCATCTCCATTTGGTACACAAATGTTCATAGAATACTTATCATAGCCTAGTAGTGATGTGAAACTATTCTGGCAAGCACATACTTGCACTGCTTTGAATGGGCAGTGAACTTCAGCACTTTCGGCAAAAAAACTTCACGCTTTGATTTACCACCTGTTATGTCATGATAATGAGACAGAGCATACATCTACAATGGAAAAAAGCACTGGTGATTTGGTTCTGTTGACGATATGTAAAAAAAGGAGAATTCATTTTGATTTATCACCTTTTTTTGAAGTTGCCCCGTTATAACTGCTGGTATAAAAGGCAACGATATGGATGCCACAGTCAGTAATATGTAAAGCTTCAGTGACCTTGATCCACTTCCTCTTATCCCTTCAAGAAACAAAATACAAACAGTGAAGTGTGCTGCACTATTTGTGGATCAAAATCAGCTGGCACTTAAGCACATGATCATTACATTCGACACAGTTGCAATCTACAAGTTCAGTAACTCTAAAGCCAACTATTTTATGACATTATTAAGTTCGTTAATTCCTTTCTGAAACCCTTATTTGATTTCAGAGTACACTAAACTGGCAAGTGCCAGAGATTCAGAATCCAGTGAGCATAAAAGTCAAATCTTAATCTGATAAATAGAGACGGTACAGGTCTGTTGAGATAGTACCAAGTGCTGCCATCAAAACTGCGGCACCACCAAATGCACAAGATGCAACCATAATATTATCCAGCTTCTCTTCACCTAAAGCCATCACAACCACCCATAATGTTCTGAATACCTGAAAAGAACCCTGAGAAAACCCAATATGTTAATACCTTACCTGAGAACATATTTTAAAAAGAAAATTAAAATGAACTCATCTTCTTGAAATAAAAAGCTATATATAATACACTAGAATGGAGCTGTGAAGCTTATGATTCAAGGGCAGCTCCACCAAGGTAAACAATGTGCTCAGCTTAGATGACATACAAGAATTGATGATAGGTAATAAAAATTTATAGTCCTTGTAGAAAAATGAGTATCAATCTGTACAGAAAAAGATGCAGTATCCAAATAAAAGTGCAGACAGGTTTTCTATGTTAATAAAAACAGGGGAACTGTTGCAGCTAATGTCACTGGTGATATCAGATAGATCGTAGCTAAAACTGCAGGTAACAAATGGATCAAGAACCCTAAACCATAGGTGATAGGTGTTGTTAAGTAACAAGACAGTTCAGGAGTTGGGAGTTCGAAGTTCCGCATCAGGATTCGAATATTAATCACGAATTATAATCTACATGTTAACACTAAGAAAGCACTTGTTTTTGACATAATCGAAGGGTAGAAATTAAGGGAGATGGGGAAAAAAAACCCTAAAACCAATTCGCCAGTTTGAACCTAGAGACGCCGATTCTTTCCCGATTCAAACACGGTTCAAAAAGCGATTCGAAAGGTACCATAAAACTTTGGCACTATAAATATATTAACGACAGTTTATGCAAGACTCACTATGTTGAGTATCTGTGCATCATGAATGTGCATTCAGGACTAATGATTATGGCCAGCTAACTAAAAGCCAATCAAAGAACTTCACTTGCTATCCAAAAAAGGAGAAGTGTGGGATCTTAGCAAAATTTCAACAGGAACTACACGTGCTTTGTTGTCTCGCTATCGCAATGTACTACAGTAGGATCTCCCTAAGGTCTGCACATCACCAAGTAGCCTCCTAAGCCAAATAGCCAATAGCCTCGCAAGCAGCCCTTTGTAGTTGCCCTATACTCGGACTTCTGTCAAAAGCTGTTAGGAAGAAACACTGTAGTCATCTATCCGTGTAGTCAGTATAGTTGACTACACTAAACAATCAATATTGTTGACTAACACACATAAATGATGAGTGGGCTAGCTCCTTACATTACTCAAGTAGTTAGTCCATTCAACTACTTAGCTATTCTAGCGAATAGACAATCCAGTCATTTACTCTAGATAGTTTGTACAATCAACTATCAAAAGTTATTAGTGAAATAAACACTATAGTCATCTATTTGTGTTGTTAGTATAGTTGATTACACCAAGCAATTAGTACTGTCCATTACTTGCACATACACCCAAATGATAAGCAGATATTTTAGATTAGTAGTATTAAAAAATTTATTGAATGGCCAATGACAAATAAATAATATGGAAGTAATTTAAGGTGTACCATTAAGGGTACAACAATCCATTGTCCTTAATCTTGTTTTTCTTCCACTAATTTGCTCCAAGATTCTACAGTAAGCTCATAATTTAGGCCATAGTGAGCAAATTGAGATAATTTTTTATGTTGTGTTGATTCAAGTGTACATATAGTGTGGGGAATCATTTTACTGCATTGGCTATTTGTGTTTCTTTTTTGCAATTTTGTTTAGACTAGTTTTGTTGTACTAGCATGTTCTTTCAAAAGTTCGGTTTTTTAGGGCTGTGATTTTTGCATCAACAATCATTTAAAGGGGGTGAGGTAGTTTGTGGCAGGAGGTTGAACTGTTAGATATTGAGTAGTCGTCATGGTAATCCAAGTGCATATATTTGGCGGTCTATTGTGGACATTAGCCTTGAGCACCCTTGTCTGGCTCATAAATTACTTGATTGGCAGTACCGACAGTAGGGCAATTGACATTTGTAGTTGCCACATGGTCTTGGAGGTTGACATGCCACGTACGTTGCAGATGTATGGAGATGGCAAGGTAGCTCCAACCATTGCTGCTCATAGGCCCTCACATTCAACAGTGGGGGCCTGCTAACCACCCATAATAAATTTTGATGAATGAACAAATTTCTAGTGGATGCTTATCATAAACATCCTGATCTTCTTTTGCCTGGGCACATATTCCTTAAAATCCATAGATCTTTCACAGGGAGTTTGGGCCCACCTACAAAGTTCATATATAGGTAGACGTTTGAAGATGCATGGAGTTATGAACACAATATCACAGATATGGCCTCACATCATAAACAATAGACATTAATGACAACAAATGAGGCTCTCTACCTGAGAACATGTTTTGAGTAGCCCCGACATTCACCGAGGACAGTCACGGGACGCACGCAGCGTGCCCGCTTCCGCAACCAAGGCTTCGTCAATACAAATAATACTGTGTGTCCACCAATAATAGCATGAAATAGCATTCTAATATTGAAAGTAAATGATGCCAATATAATCATATATCAATAATGCATGAAATGACCATCATATGGATATGTATGTCCACAACACTCCCTTGAAAAAGCAAGCCCCATACAATAGGAGCGAAAGCAGGAACAACTGGCTGTATAGGATCAATAAGAAATTAGCCATCATATTGTACTAAATACCCAATATTTGGAGGAAAAAGGTAATCAACTAGCTGAAGTAGTATTATCATGTAAAGGATCTTGAATTGTAGCTACTAGAGCACGAGCTTCGTTAGCAAGTAAAGGAGTGTGTGCAAACACAATGCACATCAAGGGACTCCCAAGTAGCCTCGTCAAGAGGACGACCATCCCACTAAACCAAAAATTGAACCTGCCGACGCTGTCAACAATATTGAAAGAATACCTGAAGAATAGTGGCAAGAAGAAAGGAAAAAGCTATGGATCATTTGGCAATGTAACAGATCGAGGAATGATGTCAAGAATAGCACTTTGGCTAACACATTGTAATATTGAACATGCCCATAATAATGTGGACCAAGCTTTCCTGTAGTAGCATGACCCTGAGCAAAGCGATGTCTAATAAACCATAACACCTCCTAAAACTTAGCATGGTGACGATGCCAACCTGCAGAAAACCAGTGGAGGTAAGTATACTATTCCGATCAATGAGGATAGAGCGAGGCACATTGTGTAAGCGAAAGATTTCAAAAAGAAATCTGCGGGCACACGGAACTAAAGTAATAGTACTCTTGACCGGAATGAAAATGGGCTCGTTTTGAGAACCTATCCACAACCACCAAACAAGAATCGTGACCACGCTAGGTACAGGGCAATTCAAGGATAAAGTCCGCTGGTGATGAGGGATAGACCAATGCCACAGGAGTCTAGTAGGTTTAGTGTGAGAGTACTTGTTGTGAAGAAAGAAAGATACTAATGAAGACGTCTAGCAACGTCAGACTTTGTAAAAGGCCAAGAAAAATAGTCACGAATAGGGCCTAAAGTTTTCTGGCCACCAACGGTGGATTATGGGTGTCATGACGTAGATAAGAATGGAGATTAAGGGAACTAGGGATACACAATGCACCATAATGATAAAGACGATGGTCTAAGTGAATAGACTTGGTGAAGATAGGTCGATGCAATAGAAGAATAAATATCACAAAAATTTGGACAATGTAGGTAGGGGAAGGAAGGAGATCAAAGCACGGAGGAGTAATAGTGACAAGCCTATGGATCTATTAGAAAGTAATGTTTATTTGCACCCCTAATGTTGGTTTGGCCATGCTTGCGAGCTATTTTAGGGGCCATTTCTATGTTTAGTATAGTCAAAGTCCTAAAGTCAAGTTAATTAGTCTTGCATGTAGCAGGGCGCACTAGCTCTAGAATAGAACATGATGTTTCACTTAGAAATTCCTCACATCAGGGATGTTGTTGGACCCAAGGAAGCTTGGGCTATTTTAAAGAATTTATACGAGATTGTAAATCAATCTCGAATTTTGTTCTTAACGAATAAGCTACATACATTAAAGATGGGTATAGGTGAATCAGTAAAGGATTACTTTACTCGAGTGAAAGATTTGAGAGGGCAAAGGGCAACTACTGTAGTTGGAGAAAGTGTTCTGGATTTAGTTTTGGTATCCATCATGCTTAATAGTTTACCTTTGGCCTATCAAAACTTGCTATGACGTTGTCTTTATGGGAGACAACCCTTCTTTAAATGAGTTGAAGGCAATAATGCTACAGGAGGAAACGAGACGACAAAATCTTGTTAACAGGGATGATTTCCGGGAGCAGGCATTCTTAGCAAAGAAGCGAGGGCAAAGTTCCAAGAAAAGTGGCAAAGGGAAAAAGAACAAGGAAGAAGAAGCAGTAGGATCAACAACAAAACCAATCAAATCAACCAGAAGATGGAAATAAAGCAATTTGAAAAGGAAGTTCCTTTATTGTCCAAAAGCCAGGGCATTATGCAAAGGAGTGTTGGAAAAACAAGTTCAAGAAGAAGCAGGATGAAAATTTTGTTGAAAAAGGACTTAATGCAAAATTAAGTGCTTTGGATCTTGACGATTGTGAGTTGTTTTCGGCATTTGGGAGATAACTACACATATGATATAAAGGGAGCTGGAAAAGTATGGGTTCAACTACCTTTAGGACAGATTGAAGACATAAAGGACGTGCTTCATGTACCAAGAATCAAGAAGAAATTACTCTCAGTTTTGGCTACTGCAAAGCAACATATGATTTCACAATTTGATAAAGAGCAGCGTGTTGGATTTATTCCTCTACTCTCCTTAATCCCATGTTAATCTAGTTCCATTCACATTGCTACAGTTTTACATGCATTGTCGCACAATCTACAGAAATGCTCCATTATCAAAGATAGGCATCAGAGTGGCAATCGACTTGTCGAGGAAGTCCGACTTGTCGACTTAACCGACTATCGTCGGACCATCAAGATTAGTCGACTCCATCGACTATCAACAACAGCACGCTCGACTCGAGACTCCTCATGCCCACTTCCTGTATTGTGCAACCACTTGGACAATGACAGCAACCACCAATATCTACCCAAGACGATGCAACAACTCTATTCCCTTTTTGTACATACATCAGCACTAATGTAAACTCTATATAGATGATGATCATTGTAACAGACATAGGATATACAAGAAACATGCTACATTAGAGATAGACACTGTAGATGCTTTCACGCATCGATTCTTCCTTTCAGACTGATTGTCAGAAACAAGCTCATAGCTTTTACAAAGCGGAGAGTTAGCTTCCTGAGCACACAGTTTTGCCCGCATTTGTCTTGTGCTCATAGTATCTACCTGACTTGTATTTTCATACATTAATCTGAATCGACTACTAAATTGTTATTGTGTTCATATCTTTGTCAGTGTTACATGCTTTTGCTATTTCATTTTCTGTTTGACTCTCTTACTGCTTTGTCTGACCGTTTGCTCTTCCGCTTCCGCAGCGCAAACAAATAAATCCTATTGTGTTTGCCTGCGTAATCCATTACGATCCACGCAGTGCACGCACCGAGGAGATTCCACCCATTCTCCCAACACGATGTATCATCAAGAAAAAGGACGACGATGTAGTAGCTGAGGGCATTCTCGCAGGAAGGTTGTACAAAGTTCAGGCTCAAGTGGTGGGTCATCTGCAAGTATTGTGGATATTATAGCACGAAAGGTTTGGACATCTGAATATCAAAAGTCTACATGTCTTGAGGAAATACAATATGGTTACTGGTTTACCTCAAGTTATTTCTGATCACAAGTTTTGTGAGGGTTGTCTTAGGGAAATATCATATGAACTTTTCGTCTAGTGCTTTTAGGGTGAGAAATGTTCTAGAATGTGTTCATATAGATTTGTGTGGTCCTATGAAAACTCAGTCTAATGGGGGAGCAAGTTACGTTATGGTGTTTGTTGATGATTATACTAGGAAGATGCGGGTATATCTTCTCAAGAATAAGAGTGAGGCATTCAAGTATTTCACATGGTTTAAGATACATGTGGAGAAAGAAACAGATAGACAGATTAAGATGCTTTCTTCGAAAAAGGGGGAGAGTATCTTTCTACAGAATTTCAAGTGTTTTGCAAGAATCATGGTATAAAGAGACAATTTGCAAGTACGGAAACACCTCAACAAAATGGAGTTTCGGAAAGAAGAATCAATGGGCTAAATACTTCACTAAGTTAGATCTGAAAACGAGGTACCATTAGATAATAATTAAGTTGGAAGATGTGCAAAAGACTGGATTCCGTACCAAATTTGGCCATTGTGAGTTCTTAGTGTTGCCTTCTGGGTTAACGAGCGCTCCAGCAAATGATAAACGATTTGTTTTGTCCATATTTGGGTTTGTGGTAGTGTTCCTAGCTGACATTCTCGTCTACAATAAGACCTTCGAGGAACACATAAAGCATATCAAAATTGTCTTGATGAAGCTTCAGTAGGAGTTACTCTACGCTAAAGAATCCAAATGTGAATTCTGAAAGCATGAGTTGGTTTACCTCGATCATAAGATCATTGCTTATGGGATCAAGATTGATGAGGATAAAATCAAGATAGTTGTTGATTGGCTAATCTCCCAAACTGTCAAGCAAGTTAAATCGTTTCTAGGATTTATGGTTTTCTTTCAGAGATTTATTGAGGATTACGCCAAAGTGGCAACACCGCTCAATAATCTGACATAAGGCATTGTTAACAAAAGGAAAAAGAGGAATCAACGTAGTCTGCTTGTTGTATATGAGGAGCTAAATTAGTGTTTTGAGAAACTTAAAGCCTTGACAACATTATAAACTGCCTACTAGATATTGTGGACCATTCCGGATTGTACAGAAAATGGGTTCTTTAGCTTATGAACTAGATCTTCAAGGAAATCTACTGCACACCCAATATTTCATGTGAGCCGGTTAAACCTAAGTTTACATGAAGGTGATACATTTGGATCTGATGAAGATTTATCCCATTTAGAAGATTTATCGCTTAGTGTACCGTTGGAACCTGAGAGAATACTCAAAATCAGAGATAAACAATTGAGACATCGTTCTATCTTTGAGTGCTTGATTAGGTGGAAAGGTTGGATTGCGGATGATGATTTGTGGGAGAGAGTTGAAAGCATAAAGAACTTTCCTAAGTTCCACTTCCGAGAACGGAAGCAGTTCAAGGGGGAAAAAATGTTACGTCCACATGCTGCATATAGGATTCGGCATTGCTCACGACACCTGCATCCTATAGGGCTGATGCTATTGGAGATTGATCGGGGGCTTCTCATTGGTGGGGTGGTTTTGCTTTCACAATTGTTCCTTTGTGTTTGTCTTGTGAGCAGGATCTTGAGGTGCTTTCCCTTATCGACAATAATCCATAAAACCTTGGAGAATGCCGACAAAGATGGATCTTAGTGACATGCAAGTGAAAACACTGAGCGAAAACCCATGTTTTGCAATTGTAGGGATATGTGGATGCTGATCGGATTGGAGATGCAGAAGATTGAAGATCTACTACAGGTTATGTCTTTAGTCTTGGTTTAGGTTCCATAGTTTGGAGTTAAAAGAAGTAGCATGCTATCGCATTCTCATCTACAAAGGTAGAGTATCGAGCTACTACGAGTGTAGCAAGTGAAGCAACACGGTTATGACGTATTCTACAGGATCTTCACATGGTACAGGGGATCAATGTCAAAATGATCTAAAACGATTGTCAAAGGTCCAAATAACGACTGAAGCATATTGGATAGTGGAGTCTTATCCACTACATATTTCGGGTCCAATCTCGTAGCTCCACGTGGCACCTGCCAAGTGACATCGGCGCATTCCGTTAGGGCTGTGCCATCAACAACATAAATAGATCAGCAGTCAGTTTAGTTTTTCATTCAGTCAAGTTCTTCAAGTTGTTCATCAGAAGACATTTCTTCTTCTCCTCTCTGTTTCGCCATAGGCATAGACTGATCGATATTGATTGCACCAACTCTATCTTCTATGCATTTTGCAAGTTTAGAAAAATTGCCATATTTTTCAATTGTCTCAAAGTCTGGTGGCACTACGATTTTTCTTTTGTAGTGCATCCTAAGTGGAGTAGCTTGAAAATAAGTTGCATGTTGGTCCATGTTGGATGATAGCTTCTTAGCTTTTGCAAGTTGCCTCATTGGACAATCAAGACATGGATGGTTGGCACCACCTTGTGTTCACCAAGGTGAAAAGGTTGTGGGATCAGCTCGATGTGGACACTCTGAACGGTGATGTCTTCCTCCACATCCATAACATCGTACCATGCGTAGTATACCATCCCCTCCGAGGTGATAAGCATACACTGGTAACAATTGTCCCTTATCACTCTCCACATAGTACAGTGGTAAGCTATTATAATCTTCTGATGAATTCGGAGACATGCATGACGATATGACCAATACTTCCACTCCACCAGTTTTGACTGAAGACTGTTCTAGTGTGCTCAAAGCAAAACTCCTTTTATCCTCTGAATGAATCTCTTGTTGGCACGTTGTCAAGTTCGGCCTTTGATGTCGACCTCCAATCGTATGCTCTGCATCATGCCCTTGAAGTTGCAATTGCAATAGACTCATGGTGGTCATCTACTTGAGAAGTTTTTCGCCAACCTTTGAATGTATAACACTTTGTCTTATTGGATCGTCTTCACTTTGTTTTGATTCTGTGTCTTTTTGATTTGCACAATCATGTGATATATGTTTGCTCTGGTTCTTCGTCTAATGATCCCATAACTGAAGAGACTTTGTTTAACTCTGCTTCCCTTAAGTGGCCTTCAATGTTGTTGGCATCTATACAAAGTCGTGTGGGTGTTGTATAGGATATCAATGCTTTCATACCAACTTTGATCTTATCGAGCACGCCAGTATAATAAAATACCATAACATAAACACTCGAGCCAATTGTTGCTCTCTAGTTGTCATAGCCTCAACAATAGATGACTTGATGTATCAGGAAAATATTTGGCTATCCCACTTTTTTTTTTTGCAATGAAGGTTAACAAAGAGATATAAAGATTCTAAGCAAACGAAGTGTCCCTCCTTCACAAAAAAATGCTCAACATCTCAAGGAACCTTTATTTTTTTCTTCTCGCCTGATTCACTGATAATATATTTCTATATTTAGAAGCTTCAAAAAGACAGGCAAAGGTTCTCTGTTGAGAACCGATATTCTTGCAGAAAAGCAAACTTTTCATACAAAAAGTTATCAGAAACTTAGAGAATGTTCACTTTTTATAGTTTTTTTGGCGAAGGTTTAGGCAAAGGTTCCTCTCATAGAACTAATATTCTTGCAGAAAGGTGTGAAACTTTCTACAAAAGGTTACCAAAAACTAGTGAAATATTCACTTGGCCTTCTACCTTTAGAATATTTTATAATTTTTTTGGCAAAGGTTTAGGCAAAGGTTTATCTAAAATAACTGATATTCTTGTAGAAAAGTGTGAAAAAAGGTTACCAGAAACTAGTGGAACATTCACTCAGCCTTCTATTTTTAGAAGAAAAAAAAAATTTTGGCGAAAGTTCCTCTCAAAGAATTGATATTCTTGCAGAAAGGTGTGAAACTTTTTACAAAAAATTACCAAAAACTAGTGGAACGTTCACTTAGCCTTCTATAAAAAATATTTAAATACACAAATTTTGATTTTTTTTATATATTTGATGGGGTTGTCTCTCTCACTTGGTTATTATGAATTCTGGTTAATGACAAGTTTACAATTTTTTTTTTCTCAATTTCAAAAATTTGTAATTTGCTCAATGCTTAACGAAATGTAGAAAAAATTATATCTCCACAAGCCCTTCCAATGGTCTACATCCTTGTCTACTAAAATAAAATTAAGAAAAACAGAAAGTCGAGCAAAAAATGAAGCAAACAGGGCTGAAAAATTGAAAATTAGAAAACTTCTTGTTTATGACAAGTTTACATAATTTTGTTGCCAACCTCAAAAATTTGTAACTTGCTCAATACTTGACAAAATCCAAAAAAAACTCTCTCCAAAGAGCCCTTTCAATGCTCTACAACTCTACCTATTCAAATCGAATTACAGAGAACAAAAAATGGATCAAACAGGGTAGAAAAATTTAAAAATCTGGAAAATCCTGGTTTTTGACAAGTCTACATAATCTTGTTGCCAACTTCAAAAATTTGTAACTTGCCCAATACTCAACGAAATGAAAAAACAATTATATCCCCAGAAAGCCCTTTCAATGCTCTACAACTCTACCTATTCAAATCGAATTACAGAGAATAGCAAGTTGAGCGAAAAAATGAATGAAACAAGGCAGAAAAATTAAAAAACAAAAAATACAGTCCCCACTCATTTTTCTGAACGTCTTTGGACATAAGTCTCACAAATCACATCCATAATGCAAAGCTAACCCTAGCATGCCAAAACCAAGATGCCTAAATGCATTCTAACCACAAATTATAAAAGAAAATGCTAAAAAGCAAGATGAGAGTGCATTGCTCCCTGGCAACGGCGCCAAAATTGTAAGGTGCTCGCCTGTCACGACCTGTAGTAGTTGCGTTCCCAAATGAGCATGACCTCACCTTCAACTTGTTAGCAAGAGAATGAAGAGTGAACCTGAGAGAGAGAGAGAGAGAGAGAGACCCAATTGGGAGAATTGCTTTAGATTAGCAAAATTGGATCTTCAAGAATGGCTATTCAATAAGGAAATGATCTCCTTTTATAGTTGAGAGCTAGACCTAATTTCTTGCCTCCCTTTATTTCCAAATTCAAATATCTGGTGAGCACTGAGAAAGGACCCTCCAATCACTAACTTGACTTTTAGGCTTCTAAACTTATTTACTTGCGTAAATAGCCTAAAAGTCTCTTCATTGCTATCTATTTGATCAAATAACAATGTGATCGCTGGGTTGGACTTACACACGTAAGGTGCCAAATCCCTCTCACTTATTTACTAAGAACTGTATAAGATATATACGTGGGTCCCACCAAATCCCCAACATCATGCTATTATGATCTGAGTTATGATAATTGGCAAGAAGATGATCTTTCTCTATCGTTCATTTTCCACACTTGTGAATGATAAAGATGCTGGAATTGTGGAGGAAGCCCACTGACTCTTGAGGGTGACACTAACAATGTCTAGGTCATCTACATCCTTCAATTGATCTACCACATCTTTGATTCTCATCAAGTATGGTGTCATAACTTCTCCCTCATTCATCTTCAAGGTATGAAACTTTTCCTTGAGGAAGAGGATCCTAGTGGTGGAAGATGTCTCAAACATTTGTTGGAATTTCTCCCAAGCCTACCTAGGTGATTTAACATCAGTGACATGTGGAATAAGACTATCTTTAATATACACATTGATTATGGCTAGTGCTCTATTTGCCCTTTCATCAAAAACCTTTTTCCTCTTGAAAGTTGCATCCTCCTCATATCATTTTGAGGAGGAGGAGATTCTTCTTCTCCTATTGTCAAATTCCATAGATCTAACATAACCAAAATATTCTTGATTTTAGATTGCTAAACCATGTAATTTTTACCATCTAATTAACTTTCACCAAGGGAAATAAATTCTCCCTTTTTAAGTGTCTGTAAAGATCTTCCTAGAAACCACACAAAAACCTTATAGAAAAAACTGATCAACAAACCAGATTTGCCGCCTCCTCCTTTTGTGCCCTCTAGAGAGAGAGAATCTCCATAACTTGCTGAAATTTCAGTTTCAGCATGCAAGTTATAGATCAAACTTTGCCCCTTTGAGTAACTAAGAGCCAGCATAATACTTTTGATAGAAATCTGCACCAAAAATGTGATATGAACAAAGATACTTTTCGAGGAAGCCAAGTGTCCTATCCTGAAAAATGCAAAGTTTGGAGGAGATTGGATCTTAGTTGCTTGATACCAAACGTAGGTGATTTCAAATGCTATTGGGCTGAATCTAAGATGCTATTGGTATGAATCAAGAACATTGGACACTTTCAAATCTGGAAAATAGTGGACAGCCGTAGAACAACAATCCTCAAGAACGAGGAAGCTAAAATTGACAGAGAAAACTCAAAAGCTCAACTATGAATTTTGCCTTAAGGTCAAGTTTCTATGGATCCTAGTTGCTCTGATACCAAATGTAGGTGATTTCAAATGTTACTGTGCTGAATCTGAGATGCTAACAATCAAGAACATTGGACACTTTCAAATCTGGAAAATAGCGGACAGCCATAGAATAGCAATCTTCAAGAAAGAGGAAGTTAAAATTGAGAGCGAAACTTCAAAGCTTGTATTGCACAAATTGAATCCCCCAATTCTCCTAATGTGGAGAGATACATATAGATGGGACATGGTAGACGTAAAGGCTCAAGAATGAAGAGCCAAACACTAACATACCATGGAATTGAATAGCCAACAAATGTAACTCCTTGTGGGAGTGAATATGAAGTGTCAAACTCGTATGGACTCTAAAGGCCATTTTTAGAATGGGCCTTATGTCCTTATAAGGTGAATTAACATTAAAAATAAAGGCCCCAATGGGTATACAACATTGGTAGGGTCTAAACTTAACATTAAACTTGACATTAGACCATAAAAACTTGACATAAAGGTGTGGGTTTTTATTTCGAACATTTAAAGAAACTAGGACATGTTTCCAAAACAGCTGCTAGAGGGTCTTCCTCCCTCTAGGGGTGTCGACCATGGCATAGAACTTTATGGAAGTTTTCCTGTATCATTGTATCCTTATAGAATGAGCACAAAGGAAGAAGATACATTTTTTAGGCAACTGCAAGAATACCTAAAATGGGCCATGTAACGCCTAGCAAATCCCTATGTGGAGCCCCAATTTTATTGGATAATAATAAAGACGGAGGTACACATATTCTAAAAAATTGAACAAATTAACTATCAGGAATAAATACCCCCTACCTCAAATGGATATGAGTTAATCGCATTACCCTTGACAAATCTCCTCAAAGGGGTGAAGCAAACCAGCCGGCACAATAAACTCTAAAACTATAGTCTTGTTCCAAAATGGTAGACCATGTGCGTTTGAAAGTAAAAAGTTGGACCCTACTCAAAGGCGGTATTTCACCTATGATAAGGAGATTTTTGCTATGATAAATGGTCTTAAAATCTGGAGACATTATTTATATGCATCTAGGTTTACAATTGTGACTGATCACCACACACTAAGGTATATTTGTGATGTGGTAGACCTTCGGGATCATAAAGCTAGGTGGGCTCCAAAAAATTTGTATGACATTAAGCACCAGAAGGGTACGTCAAACAAAGTCACAAATGTCTTAAGCTGGACTAGAGAGGTTAATCAATTAAGCCATTTTGCAATCCAATCTGATTTGTATCTATCCCTTCAGAAATTTGTGTAGGACCGACAGGTATTTCGGTCATATTTGGCTAGATGTCCTAGCATGAAATTCCAGACACATATTTGGAATGCAGGATGCCAAGATCTCCTTGGGATAAGATACTTAGAGACTATTCTATAGAGAATGGACTCATTTTCCACTTGTCATAATCAAGAATATGTGCTTGGCATGGAGACTCCTATCTTGAGGTATAGAAGGGGAGGAACTCTCAATTACCATTGAACTCTTGGTTACCACTCATTCTATCCACCTAGGAGAAGGTGGATGGTAGTGCACACGTGCACAACCAAGATAAGATTTAGCCAAGAGATGGCCAAAGGTGTTGGAGGAGGTATGGGATGTCGTTAGTCCTACTTGATTCCAAGTCTCAGGCCTAGGGCACAGCGGGTGGATCTAGATTGGATTCTACAACGGGGTAAATCATGAGATTTCAGTTTCTTGTGTTGATTGGCACCTGGCGGTTTTCGGTTATGGAGTTCGTAACATGCTTGAAGTTGCTTCGAATCCTAAAACAACTAAATATCTCATGGTGTTCAACATAACAAGTCTTCATTTAGATGTCCTAGCTTACAGCCTTAGGGCTCACAAGAGTCGTGGCATCAACATGTCATCTAAATAATAACAATAATGAGTTATAATTTGGCCAACTCATGAATCTACTTGTTCGTAACAGCAGTGAAAACTTATAGCCATGTTTGAACTTCAATACTCTATCCTAGACCAAAGACTAACTAAATTGATCGGTGGATCGTCATTTGATGTTTTGTCCCAAAGGCAATTAAACTATCAAAGTTAATTTTGGTCAATAGACCCCTCCTCCAAAGTGGTTGTGATTGGGTTTTTTCTACACAAAGGCAATGTAAGAGTGTAAATCATAATCTCTCCAGCCTGGAATCCTTTCTCCATTGGAAATGCAAATGTTCCTACCAAAAGCCTTGCTTTAAATTTACCACTCATCTTTCAATCCTTATTTTTTGAGCCTAGTACAAAAATTGGATTGGTTTGTGTCCTCAAGCAATTATAGATCATCATTAGTCTTTATGAAGTTTGACTCCAAAACCTCCATATGGGCCCAAACTCTATCTAGATTGGCATACACTCTCTTTATCTCCTCTTTCAAAACAACATTAAGATTTGTGCACGTGGATAATGATAGAAAAAAACACATTTTTTCAATGCTAATTGGGGGTTTTTTACTCTAAAGAAAAGTGACAAACATAAGTGTTGGTTGTGGAATAAGAATTGCCACACGGGCTTTGGATTTCTCTCATAGTCAAATCTTACAACGAAACCACAACTTATTGATAAGGCTTGTTGCGAAACCATGATTTAAGAAATCAAGCTAGTGCAAATGCTTAAAAACCTTAAAGCGAAACTAGGGTTTTAGAGCTGAGTGAGTGAGTGAGAGAGAGAGAGAGAGAGAGAGAGAGAGAGAGAGAGATCTTCCATCAAAAATGTATGTGCTACAATAAAGGCTAACAAGATGTTTGAACTCTCCTTGACACTCAAATGGAGAATCTTGTAGTCAATGACAAATAAATTAGAGCTTGAGTTAGCCATTCCGCCACCTAACAATTAGCAAAATCCATGGCAATTTTTTTAGAATGCGTCTTGAAACCTGATCATAAGATATGTGATTTACTACGAACACATCAAATAGACAAGTGATAGAACCATCAATAATGGTATTTTGTTTCCACTTCCCATTTTTTATTTACCCTTGGTGCAGAAAACATGTATACTGAGACTGCGGCTGCCCAGTTTGAATATGGAGGATCTAGATGGCTTCCATAAATTTAACGGGGACGATGTCACACTGAAGAGCAAAAGTGTGAAAATGTACAATGGAGAAAAGGGACACCTGCGCAGCCACAATTTTCTGCAAGCGAAGCCTGGCCTGTGCTGCCCTCTTATATTCTGCATTACATCAAACCCTAACATGAAAAAGTAGCATCTGTGACCAAAAGAAAACAATGGATTGATGCTGCAGATCATACTGGCATTCAAAAAAGCATATCCTCTTCTTTTCAGAGTACTACCTGACTATTTTGATCGTAGTCTCCTTCTGAAAAAAGTCTAGATTGCGTGATCAAGTGAAATACTCACTGTCGTCAACAGTCATTCGGAAAGCATAATCGGAGCCATCAGTGCCTTCAGGCCTTCCAGATCTACCTCTTCTCATGATACAAGTTATGTCGCAATGGAAGATCGCAATTCTAGCTTTAGTACGAAAATGGATTAAACCCTTCTGCAATCAAGCTCTTTAACAAACCTTTTTAGGGCAAAAACTTTGCCATGGAAAATTACTTTCCTCGTTCTGTGAGATTAGGGTCAATTGTAGGAACATAGGTGTTGGAGTCTGAAGTGGTCCCCAAAGGAATGTTGGCTAAATTCTCTCTCTTGAGATCAAAGAATTGGTGCTGGGCAGAGGACATTTTGCCCGATTCGGCTTTCCAAAAAATTTGAAAATTTTTATCGGGCAAAATGTCCTCTACCCCGCACATTCCATTGCGAAATGGACACTTTGACTTTTACATTATGAAGCAGAACAAGCCGTTTGACTTTGATCGACTAGTGTGGAATGTGGCAGCCGTACATCAAGGATTCTTAAAAAAAGATATGCATATTCTGTTTTTTAAGTTGTCCACAAATGGGCATAATAAGCAACATGTATTCATTACGTGACTGGATTTTAGAGTCTACGTTCGGTTGGTCATAACTCATAACGTGGTGTAGTGGTGTTGATGACTGCTTGGGATGAGCTTAACCACCCATGTTTGATTCCACTTGCCCCAACCAACACGTGGGATACCTAAGCTAGAAGTGTGTTTTGAGTTGAGATTAGGAGTTTTATATAATTAAGTGAGTAATTTTAGAACAAGGGGACTAAGTTTATCTATTTCGAGGCCATTTCAATTGGGCTCTCCCCTTTCAAACGAGTTGCAAGCATGAGGTAAGCCACCTTGCCATGAGAGGTCCCCATGTAGATTCACTTGAAATGTTCATACCACAAGGTTGTGCTCGATGACTGCCCTTGCGATTTTATTTGAACTCAACTTTAGAGTGATTTCACATGGAAGTGGTTAAACCCCCACCAACAACACCCCAAAAAAACAAACAAACAAAATAGACCCACTCACCCCTTACAGTGAAATGACCATAAAGCTCTTACATAAGTGCCACTTGTTGACAGCGAGCACATTTAACATCTTGCACACAACTTCACACTCATGAACTCTATTTTTTATTAATCAAAGAGTGCAATTTTTTGTCCACACACTGATTTGTTCTTGTGCATTGCTTATTGATTGAATCCATCTTTATTATTGCTGCTATATTGACGTACTACCGATCCACATCTCCGTTCAAGTCTTTCGCTGCCAGTATCGTGATTCATCTCCAATTCTGAACCATCTCCTCAGCCACAACTCGTCGTTCTACTTCCGTTGCTAGTATCTTGATCCAAATTTTAATTCTGGACATTTATCTCTAAATCGATTTCGATCCATTGAGATGGCGATTTTCGACGT
Organism: Diphasiastrum complanatum; assembly: GCA_029204225.1. Taxonomy (NCBI): domain Eukaryota; kingdom Viridiplantae; phylum Streptophyta; class Lycopodiopsida; order Lycopodiales; family Lycopodiaceae; genus Diphasiastrum; species Diphasiastrum complanatum. Next base: position 40,794,737 of record CM055102.1, on the reverse strand, counting down.
GGTATTAGAGCGCGCGGTTCAGTAATCTATATTTTTTGTGCAGGTTATCAGTTTTATTTCTACCAAGACATCATTTTTGGAAGTGCGCAGCTAGTCTTATTCCGATTTTGCTATTTCTACCAGCAATCACTCCATTCACCAGAATGGATCCAACTTCTAGTTCATCTCTAATTGAGAAACTTGATGGAGAGAACTACCATTTCTGAAAGTTCAAGATGAAAGTTGTATTGCTTGCCAAAGAACTGTTTGAGAAATTGGCAAAAATTGGCAAATCTAGCTTGATCAAAACCATGTAAATTGTACATAAGTGGGTCCCACACATGTGAGTCCATGTTGCCACTTTGATAGAATCTCATCTAATCTTCATTTCATCTTTGTGAGGGAGTGTAAGAACCATGGCTAGAATTCCATTGAGAAGACTGAAAGCCACATTTGAGATAATCAAGATTAGTGAAACCTTTGTGAATTTCTATGATCAAATCAATTCCAAATTTCTTGAGCATTGTTTGTAGACTCCTTCCTAATTGTTCTTTCGAATCAAGATCAAGGGGATCTTGCCATGTGTGTCTTTGTGAACATCAAGTGAGTTGCTAGTGAGGCAAATTTTGGAAAGAATTTTGGGAGAGCCAAGAAGTACAATCTAGTACAAGTCTTTAGGAAGATGGGGGGGGGGGGGGGGGGGGGGTTCCATTAGTGGATTTCTTCTTGTTGGAATTTATGCTCAAGCCCCATTCCATTAGATAATGAGCATCCTGAAATCTGTTCATACTTATTATGAAAAAACTACACAAAAATATGAAGGCTCGAAATTTTAACAAAGGATCAGAGAAATTCAGGATCGAATTTTTTCGACCCAAGCCTATTTTCCAACCCAATGTCAATCCCATTAAAATGTGATTTTTCATCCCTGGATCGAATCGGATCGAGGCGGAAATATTTGCTCACCACTTCTGCTGCTCACCACGTTTTTCATCACAATCCTACATGGTGTTAGAGCAGGTGGCCTAGTAATCTGCATATTCATTGCGGATTCAGTCTCGTTTCTACCGAGACCTCATATCAATTAGTGCCTAGCCAACAGTTTCACGTTATTGTTGTTACTACTAACAATATCGCACACAATACCAGAATGGATTCAAGTTCTAGTTCTTCTCTAATTGACAAGCTCGATGGAGAGAACTACCATCTCTAGAAGTTCAAGATGAGACTCGTTTTACTAGCCAAGGAACTATGGGACATAGTTGATGGTACCAAAATCAAGCCAGAGGCTGATGCAGCTAGCATCACCAAATGGAGGCAATGATATGGCAAGGCATTTGCCTTAATCACACTAAATATCAAAGAATCTTAGATCAGTCATATTCGATCCGCTCAGATAGCCAAGGATGCTTGGGACATCCTAGCAACACTTTATGACATCAGATATGTCACATCTAAACTCCATCTGAGGAAAAAGTTCTTCACATTGAGGATGTCTGATGCAGACACTATTTCCAACCATCTTAATACCTTCAAAAATCTCATGGAGTAGATGACTGCAACTGGATCGAACATTGAAGATTCATATGTAATAATGACTCTCCTATCGAGTCTCCCGATGCCCATGAAACATGGGTCTATTTCGACCCTTTCAATGCTGCTACAAGAGGAGATCATAAGAAATGCTTCCTCCTCATGCTCGAGATCTGATCCTCAGGCTTTTTACACAGAGAAATTTGAAGTTCAAGTCAAAAAAATCCACAAAATCTGATTATTCAGTAGAATTCGAATTTTCCTTCATCATCCTAGCCAATGTAGAAACTCTTATGCAAGTACTGTAAGAGGACTGGTCATTTCATTAAGAACTGCAAAACACTCAAGTACAATAATGAAAAGAAAAAGTAGTTCCAACAGCAAGCAAATGTTGCCTCAACCAGTAACTCGATCCAGCATGAAGAGGAGGATGGAGCTGCCTTTATGACCAGGGTCAAAAATTTTCGAGATATCGATTCCTCGTACCTAGACTCTGGAGCAACTCAACACATGACCCATCATCAGGACTGGTTCCAAAACTACAAGCCTTTCACCCATTCTAGAGTTGTGTAGCTTGAAGACAACTCAACACATTCCATTGAAGGGGAAGGGGTAGTCAGGGTCGAATTTCAGAGAGGTGTTGTTAAGTTGCTGTCCAATGTCCTTTATATTCCGAAGCTTACCAAGAATCTGCTTTCTATAAGCAAAATTACTGATTCTGGTCATAGGGTAGAATTCGATACAGAGGGCTGCACTATTCTTGACAAGTCTAGGAAAGTCCTAGCTTATGGTAGAAGATGTGGCTACCTTTACAAATTAAGTCATTATTATTCCACAAGTAGTCAAGCTCTTATTTCTATTTCTGAATCAAATCATTTGTTATGGCATTTAAGACTGGGCCATTTAAATTTCAAGAGTATTCAAGAAATGTCAAATCAGAACTTAGTGCAAGATCTTCCATCTATTAGCAAATCCGATTCTCCATGTGAAAGCTGTCTATTTACTTCGGATTTTGTTCATACTTCTAGAGATTTGCTAGATCTTGTACATAGTGACCTTTGTGGCCCAATGCATACTTCTTCCACATGGGGAGCTTTCTATTTTCTGACTTTTATTGATGACTTTTCTAGGAGAACTGCTACTTACTTTCTGAAGAATAAATCCAATACTTTCAGATTCTTCAAGCAGTTCAAGGCATATGCAAAAAATCAGACTCAGAGAATAATCAAGGCTAAACGTACATCTCTACCGAGTTCAAAGAATTTTGTAGGGCCTGCGGAATACATCAACAATACACCACTAGCTACTCCCCTCAGTCCAATAGAGTAGCCAAACGGAAGAATCGGACACTTATTGAGAGTGCCAAAAGCATGATGGTCCATGCTTCTCTTCCAAAGACATTTTGGACAGAAGCTATCTCCACAGCTGCCTACCTGCAAAATCGATCTATCACCAAGGCCCTGAATGGCAAGACACCCTACGTTAAGCATTGAATTATCAGACAGATAATCTGTCGCGAAGGATTACAGAAACGCATACATTCTGATACAAACCTAAATGCAATAAAAGATAGTATTGATTCAGTATGAAACAAAACAGATCTTAATGAGAGCACCGTTGTTGGGGAGCTACGCCAATTTTTCAGTTTGCAGCATGTTTGTTGGATGGTTAGCTAGCATTAAGCATCTTGTCGTGCCATGAATAGTGTTAAATCTGCATTTAGGGTTAGTTTGGGAGTGATTTTGCCTGATTTGAGTGGATTTGCTTGTTTAAAATCTAATCTGATTGTGGAACAGGGAAAGCTATTTCAGATCACCAATCTTAAGATCCATTTGGATCTGAGATATCAGAAAAAACAACAAAAATCGGTCAAATATGCCAGATTTTGGTCAAAAGGAGGCAAAATTTGTCATCAAAGCTGATAACTTTTTGCCCTCTTTCAGGAAACGTTTGCCAAGTTGCAGGCACCTTTGGTTTTGATCACGAAACCTTTAGTTTGAAGGGCGAACAATCTTTTCTAGCAAATTTTCAGAAACATCAGAAAAACCATCAAAAAACCCCAAAAAATCACCAAAATCCTAAAAATACAGAAAAAGAACCTTCATCCGATTCACTGTGCATGTGATTTAGGTCTATCTACTGCCAAGTCAGCGAAGAATTATATCAAAGATAGAAGGTTTCTTAGAGGTTCAGTTGTCATATTGTCATATTTTTGCCAAAAAAGTCTCTTTTTTGCAAAAATACCAATATTACTCTTGATTTTTTGCCAGAACCTTCGTCGAGTTTTCAGATCATTCTATTTATAGTAAATTACTATTTTTGAGTTTGGCGAACATTCATCATATCCAGATCATAGAAAATATTTATTTTTACTCTCGCCAAATTACAGAATCTATGTTTTTGTGTGTCACAAACCTTCGTCAGTTCTACCCTAGCTTTATCTGTGTCAGATTTCGAGTCTGAGAGTTCGGCGAAGGTTATTTCCATAGAATTTGTCAAAAAAGCCCTAATTAGAGAGTTTTTTTTTTTTCAAAAATAGCACTATTGAACCTTCGTTGAGTGAATCTTTGTCGAGGGAACCTTCGTCAGTTCTATTTTTAGGTTATGATTATCCAGATCAAGTCTCTGTCAAATTTTGGGTCAAATCTAATACAGTCTGATTTTGATTCTAAGAAATTTTTCATTTTTGAGAAGTATCGATTGGTTGAAGTTTTCATTTTTGAGAAGTATCAATTGGTTGAATTTCGAAATCTTTTTCACGATATAGAAATCTGTTTCTTGTCAAGTGGAAGAGATCTAGCAAATCTGGTCTGAGATAATTTTGATTGAAAATCTAGATCCAATCTCATTGTCTGCTTGATTTAATCTGTAAAGATGACTGCCTCTGGAGGTGCTCCTCAGAAATTCAATCCAATCATTGTTAGAAGAGCACCCCGTTTGGATCTACCCAAATACAATGGATTAACAGGTCTAGTTAGATTTCTCCAGATCAAAAAAATCTTGTGAAGTCTATGACGAATTTTTTTTTCAGGATAAACTTAAGTTTTTTCCTATGGCCTTAATAGGTGCAACACAAAATTGGTACTATAATCAAGATGAAACTGAGCGTATAGATTGGGAGACTGTTAAACAAGCTCTTATCACATGGTTCAAGCCTCGAAAGTTTATGGAAGACCCTTTCCTACTTTTCAGTAAAATTAAAATGGAAAAGCGGGAAATGGTTCGAGATTACATTGAACGGATAAAACGCCTCATATCTGAGTGCGAACTTGAGCTGCTTAACAAAAATGCCATGATTATGTGGTTTTTGTCAGATTTTCCTAAAAGGATCAGACGTGAGCTGAAACGCCATAATGAGTACGCACTTTTGCAAAATGCTATGGATATGCCATTCGGAAGGAGGATGAAGATTCAGATGATGAGCCAAATATCAATATGTTGCCTTATACAACAGGGCAGAACACTACGACATCCACCACTATTGCATCGACGAATGTCAACGCTACTGCAGAAATGATGCTCAATGAGTTCGAGAAACTTGGGGAGAACCAGCAGAAACAGATGGAAAAGTTGCAGTCGCAATTTGATGAGAAGATCAAAGCATTGAAAGATTTCCGTGGACAAGCAAACAAGGAGCCTGAGAAATTTGCAAAGAATTTTCCTACTAGGAAAAATGTCTGGTGTTCTATTTGTACAGAAAATCACACAGTGAATGATTGTCCTCAATTGAAAAAATGAATGGAAATCAGTATATGCCATTTGTGTAATTCGCCTGATCATGAGACTGCTTTTTGCAATTTCAATCCTCAGATAATTCAGCAATGGTATGCCTGGATGGGATATCGAGAACCACATTATGGAGGAAATCTGGCAGCTAGACCTCAAAAATCTGCTCTTGAATACCCAGAATGATTAGCCTTACCTACCCCACCAAAGCACTCCGCTCCTCCTGCCAATTTGATGGAACTAGAACCTTACAGAAGTTTCGAACAATGGAACTATGGTAATGATCAAGAAGGTGGATCTTCAAACCAATATGCTATTTATGATGTTGTGCAACAACAAGCATCTAGAAACTGGACCAGAGCACCACTTGGATGCTTTGCATGTGGAGAAAATCACAGAGTTGCAGAATGTCCAAATAAAAAAAAAATTGTACCATTCTGTCGTGACTGTGGTTATGGGCATTGCTATAAGGAGTGTCTAGCAAAACCGAAGCCACCACCGGCTACAGCTCTCGTAAATTTGATAACAATCAAGCAAAGACCAGTAGCTTAGAATAAACCAAGTGTACCCTTGATGGTGGTCACCAGAGCACAGAAGCAGAAAGAACTGGTAGTAGATCCAGTACCTGCTGATTCTATACCATTAACTGATATACCAACAGCATCTGGAGTCTATCCAAATCTTTATACAGAAAAAAAAAAATATCAGGATATGAGGTAGTGAGTTAAACATCTGCAAGAAGAAGAGGAGCTTGAAGTTGCTAGAGCAACAACCGAAGTTCGTTCTTACCATTGCAGTCACCGAAAAATTCACATACAAATATGAATGCTCAGTTGCATCATTATGAAGAACCCTTCAAGATGACTAAACCGGAACCACCGCAAACTGCTCATGAATATTTTGTCTAGTAAGATCAATATTTCGTTGGGAGAGTTCCTGAAGTTGGTGCCAAAAGCAAAAGAATTAATTGTCGGAGTATAGTTCGTCATTACTTTCATAGTAATGGACTTACCAGAAGCACCGAATGTCTACCGAGTCCTATTGGGACGCCCATGGTTATGAGTTGCGCAAGTAATTCATAACTGGGGTACCGGAAAAATCATTTTTAAAAATTGTGAATGTGCAGTCAAGGTTGATCATGCAACTTGGACTATCAAACCAGTGGTTCAAAAAGAGGATGATGATTCATCAACAACGGATCATACTTGTGAGTGACCAAAATTTGGGAGTTCATTATGATTCTCAAACCGATATTGTCAACTAGAATGAAGCTCTTGCAACGATTGACTATACAGCAGGATATATGTGTCAGCAAGATAATCAGTCAGATTTGAGTGAGATTTCATTATTGGATCGAACCTTGGATACATCGATCACTTTTCCATTGAATGTGCTGAATGTAGCTTGGATATCAACGGAACCTATACTAGATCCGATTGTAATCATATGGATCTGACAAGATTTGGAGTGTGTAATATTCTTGATGAACCAACAATAAAACCAGCAAAAGTAGTTATATTGAAGGAAGACAGGATCACAGGGTCAATGACGAAGAAACAAGCCAAGCAACATTATAATACAGTCCTAAAATGAGAAAATCCTCCTCAAAAGATTGATTCCAAGAATGTGCCACCCTTACTGGATAAAGGCAAAGGAAAAGTCAAGGATGATTCTACAAGTCAGAGTTCTAGCAAGACGTCATCGTCTAGAAAGTCTTCACCTTCGAAGAAGAGTTTATCTTCTCAGAGGTCATCACTTCCATGATCAATTCCTGCTAAAAAAACTAAGCAAAGATCCAAGATAAGTCCTTTTGACAAAGAACAAGCAGATGTAGTCCAACATGATATGCCCGAACATTTTAAACATTGTACACTGGATGATGTGGTTATCATGCTACCCAAAGTACATCGTGAACTTGAACAACAGATGCCAGAATCGAAAGATGTTTTACGATGGCCCAGCTAGGACACAGGCTATGAATCTTGTTGAACCAGGAGAACCAAAAAAGATTGTACAATTTGGATTACAACTTAATCCTGAACAGGGTCTATATTTTGTATGAGACATGTAGCTTCTACTAGACTCATGAAGGGCCATGCTTCCTTGTCCACTAAAGAGGTTTTATTTTTGACGATTTATCCGAGATACCTTGAGTAAGTGTCAATTCTTTGATACTATTATTAACCCCACAACCCTATATGCAACAAAGGCATCGTGTATAGTCTCATTTCATTTTATTGGGCCAGTATTTTGCACTTGCAGGTGCCTATGTTATCATGCATAATGTGGGCTAAGCCCTCAATCCCACATCAAGTCATTTTGGCAAAATTTGCAGTTTCACCTTTAAAGCTTGATGCCATCTTTCGAATTATCACCTATATCCAACATATTACGATGTTTTCCACAGATGAGAAGAGGCACACCCAGGCAGCACTTACATCATCTCAACATCTTCATCGTCAGGGTTATCGACTATAATGGTTTTTCCATACCTCTCTACTTAATACACTTGGCATGTCTATCACTAGTTGTCCATCGAAAACCCATGATTATATTAGACGCTTCTTATATAGTTATCGAGCATGGTAGGGCCAGCAAGGAGTTAAACTCAACTATTATCAAACTCATTTTTTAGAGTTAGATGCAGTTGGACTCCCAATTCTACCACTCCATCTTGATTCATGATTATCTCACGGTCTTAGATTCATATTGGGACAACTTTGAATCTCCTCGCATCAGTTGGCTATTGAGATTGGATGCTTTCAGAGAAGAGACAATCATTTAGGATGTTCTTTTTCTGAAGTGGAGTACGAGGATCACTTCTTATTTAGATGGCTAGTCTATTATGAGATCAGATGAAGACATAATTGCCTGCTCTGTCATACACCAATTACACTACATTCCATTGTAGCATACAAGGGTCCTCATTGTTTTGCACTCATTATACGAGAGATATTTCTACTACGACATGATCTTTGCCAGCTAGTTTAGTCTAGTCACTAACACATAGATCCAAAATAAATCATTCTTCCCTTATAAAAGACCACAGATTGATTCAAAGACAAATGATAACGATGATGATGACACTCCTCATCGTAGAGACCAACAATGGTGCATGTTTCATGTTCTCGTGAGAGCTACATATCCTACCATGAGGAGACACCTTTCTCATCAACAAAATTAATAACATAGTCTAGGCATACACCCAACAATAGCCCCCCATTACATCCTTCTTCCATAGTAGTGGGAGATGATGACATTAGATTAAGGTTAGATGTACGTGTTTTTTTTTTTTTTTCTCATTATTGTTTTGGAGTTGTTTTAGAGTTGTTTTATATGCTTTATTAATGTCTTTTCCATACCAAAAGGCATATAAGATGAAAGATACATGTCAATTGTGTGGTATACATATTTTAATTCATTTTTTGCCCAACCATGGCCTAAACCAGGATGAGGCGAATGGAAATACAATAGATCAAGAAATAAACAATCAGAAAGCTAGTGCCTCTCACATTTTCATACCTATTACAAAAATAAGATTCTCACAAATAGAATAACGAACAAATTAATAATGTCATATTTCTTTTTTAAGTGAGTCAATTGTGTTTCAAAGTGACCATATTGTGCATGATGAAATCCACTTGGATATGTTCAATTGTTTAACTTTCAATCATTGAAGTAGAAGTGTAAGACAAATTAATACAATAGCTTATTCCATGTTTTAGATCATAAGTAATAAACAAATGGGATTTGTTAGCCCAAAATAAAATGTGCAATCTGAAGGACCTTGAGACGTTTGCCCATACTCCGACTCTTTTTCCTGCATCCAACCCCAATCCAACTATAAACTTGTTTCTCCAATCTACAAAGGCAATGGACTTCGTAATTATCAAAGATAATGAGAAGATAGGATTTCAAAATACAAATAGCAACATTAACTCCTTGGAAGATATATGGCCTTCTTTGCTAGCAATTTTACGATGTAATTTCTTAAGAAGACTAACATCTGAGTAGATAACTTCTTCAATAGATGCCAAAAAGAAACTACTCATATGGGAAATTTGAAGTATAGCAAAGAGCTTATTTTATAAATTTTCATATAAAGCTCAAGATGTACAGGGAAAGAATCAATGGAAATGAAGTCGAGAAATGGGCAATAAGCTTAACAAGCCAATGGCCAAAAAGCAGATTCAAAAGCTCTCCAACAAAGCACATCTAAACCCTTCCACCAAGTTGGCAATAATCTGTGTTCTATTTAGCATAAGATTCGTTTGAAGCAACATTAACAAGACTTTTAAAAAGTTACTTCACTCAAGCAATCGTCAGGACCAACTAAAGAATCCACAACCACCTTGGGATATTCTCTTGTGAAAAACTAGAAAAAATACTGTTCCAAAAAAACTTGTGTGCTCCTTGAAATTATTGGCATGTACAATAACAATTGAAAAGCTTAAGAAGGTATTTTAATTACAACAACAAAACTCTAAACATAATCATGAATAACATGTCAAGAATCCACATAAACACATAAGACAGCTACTCTTAATATTGTGAGTAGATGTGTGTATGTCCTATAGAGAATTCTAAAATATTAGTTTCTTGACAAACCATATAAGAAGGAAAACCCTCACAATACCAATGTTTTGGAGCATGTCTTCTACCAAGTCACTCTCATAACATTTTGTGAGACAAGTTAAGGACCAAGAAAGGCGAAAGGTAGGATCTTCAAGTTTCCTAGCAATTCAAATTTTAACCGCCCCCACCCCACCAAAACAAGTCTAGTCAATTTTCATGGTATTATATAGCCTCTTTAGGGACCAACTTCCAAAAGGCCACTTTTTGACTTCTTCAAAAAGTTCTAGCAACTTATTTGCCAATAATTTTGTTGGTCTTTTCTAGCCAACTCCCTAACAATTTATTTCCAAGCAGAAAACAGAAATCAGAAATCCATCTTTCTCCTATCTGACTTACAAACATCTGTTTCTAACAGAATGTCAACGGACAGCATGTAAAATTTGATGCTTACATTAGCTATTAGGTTCGAACATGCACCCAATCTTTCACATTGCATTAACATAACAGTTTGCATGGATGCATCTGTTGGTATCCTGGTATGCAAATCTAATTGGTCTAGGCACCTTTGTGAAATGAAACAGATGTCAAACTTAGGCCCGCCATTTCAGATTCGGCTGCCTGGCAAGTCCCCAGCTGCCATGGGTGGCTGCCATTGGATATTTGACAAATGGGCCTTCCCAACTTTCAGATTCCACTTAAGTTGCCATCATGTGGCACATGAAGTGGCAAAGCCTCTTTGCCATAAAAGGCCAACTCAAGTCCAGTTTTGGGCCCAGCCCCATTGTCTAGCAACTTGATTAGAATGGGCCACTCATGACAAGGAACTAGAATGGGCCAACGCCAGGTGCAGTTCCATAATAGCATTCCATCATACCAGGCATCAATCTTAGAGGGTAGTCCTGTACATTAAAAGGACAAGAGCGCACTCAAATGGGAGGTAACAGAATAGGGCCTGGCAAACAGACTTGCCCATAATCTGAATACACCCTTATATGATGTCACTCATACATTTAGATGGGATCAGACAAATTTGCAACCTTGTTTCATTTTAGTATGAGAGCATAATGGCTTGATTGGAGTTCATAGCTATAAACTTGCATTATTCTATTTACGGGATTAGATTCCTCAATCAAACTTCTGGTTCTTGTCTTGGATTGAAAGAAAGTAACAGAAATTTGACCATCATGGCAGCACATGACCTAACTCAAACCTGAGAATGACATTGATTTGAATTGTTATTGACGACATTTCTAGCCTAATAAGTGAAGATCCAACTGCCCCATGCTAGTCTGCACGGGGAGCTCGAGTTGCTGCTGAGATCAATCATAACCAAGAAGCCACTTGAAAAGGACTGCATCACTCGCTAACAGTTTCGCATAGTCTTCAATATGAATCTTCAATACAGTCTTCAAAGACCTCTCCAAACATGATCAAGCTGATTTTGAATAGTTACTATGACTCATGCCAGCAACCTATTGTGTACTTCTAGTTATGCTGCTTGCAGATAAATCTGTCAGTGTTGATCTCATGTGATTAACACCTGCTCATATATCAACCTGTGTTGTATTATGTATATGACACCCAACTGAAAAGCCACTTTGACAGGCTTTGAGGGTACCAAGTACATTTTCTGATCTGAGAAAAGGCACTTCATATTATTCCATGGATTCTTTTCAGCAGAAGGGAGCACTTACTATTGGAATTCGAATCAATTGGGCGAATTGCTTGTTTCTTACTATTACCTTCCGGCACCATTATGAGCTCCAGCTTTCTGTACGGAATATTTATTTTGAAAGTATTGCCGAGTGGAGCTCTGTAGCTGAACAAGCTCCCTGATGTTGTTGTGTGCTGCTGTACACATTCTATCCAGCGGTAGTATAGGAAATGGTTCTTCTATTAGCACTCCTACCTGAAAACAAGAATTACAAGAGGTAACCCAAAATAGTCGTGTTGGTTTAGACCACACCAATAAGCCCTGAAGGCTGTAGCATGCAATAATCTTATATGTAAATTGAAGAATGATGAAAGGGCATGAAAACTTTTATGGTACCTCCTCAATACAGAACAGAGCAGCCGCACTGAAGAATGTAGCAGGGATGACGAGCCAGTTGCACTCATCCCACAAGACAATTGGAAGAGTCAAGTGCCAAACAACTAAGAACCTTGACGTGAGGCGCGTATAAGATAGAGGAATGGGCGTTCTGACTAGTCGCTCACATATACTGATGCTATCGTTGAAGTTGGTAATGTTTGCATCCTGTATTCAATGACAGACAGCCAAGATGAAGTTTTTATCTGCCTACTGAGTTAAAAGCCTTCACTGCAGGAAATGAAGAGTAGCCAAATAAATCTCTTGACGAAATGTAGCAATCCATGTATTTGCATGATTGACTGCTTAGAATTGTCAAAAAGGATATCATTCTGTGAGACTTCAAGCTAGAACGTTATTTGGAGGCTGTTATTTGGATGCCTTAACCAAATAATTACTGAGTAGCAAGATGAAGATTTTTAGAGTTGTACTGGAATTATTGCATTGGCCAAGCATGCAACATTATTGTCCACTATATGACCAACTGTGAGCTACAAGTGACTAACTTGAGATAAGGTCAGAACTTCAGGTTGAAACCTTTGGGAGATATTTGCCAGCACATTACATGCATATGAGATCATGGCCAGCCTCCTAAAATTTTATTTCCTACATATCTTTATCTAGCTGAAGTTTTATATCTTCATTGATCATTTACAAGGTTTTTTCAAGTGTGTTCGAGCATACCTTGACCCATTTTTTGCCAAACCTCTAAGGACCCGATTCAGAATACATCCACAAAAAATCATGCAAAGCCAATCGAACAGAACAATAAACTATCAATTGGTTCTCAATTTCCAATTAAAATATGAAAAACAATCAACAATAAGCTAGTTTGAACTTTGGAAGTCCACCTACAAGGAACATTGTTTTTAGTGCCCCCTCCAAGAAGCTTACCATCTCTGTAGTCATTAACTATCTAAATGAGAGGAGCCAATGTCTATTTATACTTCTTGATGTCCACTTAGGGTTAGGGCAAGATGATCCTACCAAAACATAGGGCCCTACTAACACGCTCAACCCCTGCCAAAGGAATGGAATGACTCAATGACTAGAAAATCTCATTGATTGGTACTTTGGGGGGCCTAAATGAACTAGCATAGCTTCAAGTAAAAGAGAACATCATTTAAAAGCCCTAATCACCCATCCGACATAAGTTCATGAAGATGCAACAAAAATATGTAATCCAAGGAATATGCCACTACTGGGCCTCAAGAGAGTCTGCTGGACTGACCTCCTAAAAAGTAGGAAGGGTTGACCGGTCAACATGACATGTGTCATATGCTCACTGGGACACTTGGTCCAGTGCATGAGTGACACTTGTCGGACGGTCAATGGACGGGTCAACAGGACGTGTCATATGCTCATTGGGACACTTGGTCCAATGCATGAGTGACACGTGTCATACTGTCCACCTACTACCTTGCCTATGTGTCAGGGTACTTTCAAGTGGCAAGCGTCGACTGTGCATGGAGTTTGCCATGTGTCAACATTAGGATGTGTTACGGTTAAGGGGTGCTTGAGGGGATATAGTGTGAGCCTTGTCAGGCATTCCTCCTTATCGTATTCTTATGCAGCTATGGTTGGGAGGAGACTGGCAGCAGAGCTCTCATGTTTGCTTGTTGATCTATGTACATTTGTTGTTGATTAATAAAGTGACGGATTTGCTGGGTAATTATGTGTATTTACTTAGGGTTTGTGAGCTTGTGTGCAACATTTGGTATCAGAGCAATTGCTTTCGAGGCTTGTGTGGGATTTGGCATCTTCAGTTAGGGTTTGGTGCATTCTTGAAGAGCCAGCGCCCTACTGCAGGTGATCTGTTGGCAGATTTGGAGCCCATAAGATAGCAGATTGAAGCCCTATGGTGGATTGCTGATCTTCTGGCAGTCTTTGAGCATTTTCTACTAAGTGGCTTGATTATTCTCTTCGCTTTTGAGAAAATCCAGCCCACATAGGATTTGTAACTTCTTCAATATTCGGTATTTTTCAGATCTGTCAGTTGCAATAAGCTTCTTGTGGTAGGTCACTGGTAGGGTAGGGCATTTCGCCTTCTGATTCGGTGATCATCCATTTTTTTTTTGCCAATTGTCAGTTTGAAACCCTAGTTTGCTGATTTTTTTGGAGAAGGAACTATGTGTAGTTAGAACTTAGATGTAGGAGGTATATTCTATCAAGTTCTTCTAGGAATTCAGGGTAATTTATCTGTGTAGTGATTTGAGGTGTTGAAAGCTTGCTTCTGCTTTGTTTCTGCTACCTATTCTTCTACTATGGCATCCGCAAGCTATACCAATCAAGATTCACAGAGATTAGATGTTGTATGTTCCAAGGTGAATGGTATCGAAGCTACTCTTAAGCTGATTTTGGAGAAAGTCAAAGGTAAAGAGGCTAGTGTTCCTGAGAGAGTCAGTGGTACAGCTGAGGAAGCAGAAAGGACATTGTCAACGGGTCATGAAGCTGAGTTGGGGTTTCAAAAGAGGAAGCTACTTACTATCAAGGATCTAAAACCTCCGAAGTTCACTTGTGCAGTATCTTTGAGAACTACAGATGCCATTGAGAATTGGTTGCAAAAGTGGGAGAAAGCATTCCAGATGTGTGGCATAGACGATGAAACTGAGATGATTGTTGAAGCCACATATCGTTTTCAAGAGTCAGCACAAAGGTGGTGGAGGAAGGTGGAAAAGGATGACCTAGTTCCAACCACATGGGAGGCATTCCGGCAAATGTTTACGCAAAACTGGGTGCCTATGGATGAAAACAATAGAGCCATGCAACAATGGACTTATTTGAAGCAGGGTAGCTTGAGCATGTATCGAGAGGCTTTGCAATGTGCATTGTGAACATGTGCGTAGGCTAATCCCGATCTGATCGATGTGGCAAAGGTTCCAGAGTTGCCACCGAGAGACCAGTCAGAGGAGGACGTGTACGCATTCCTCCATGAGGAGGCCATGCAGAGTGCAGGTGAGAAATTAGGATTGTCTAGGGTCTTGAATTAAATTTTCGAAGTTCGAACTAATTATTGTAATTTTCTAATTTGCAGGCAATAACACGTTTGTCCCTCTTTGTGTGCACTGTGTAAGACCTGTCACTCGAACAGAGCGTAGGAGGAGGGCAGGAGAGGGTAGCAGCTCCCGTGCTCACAGCCCTGACGATGAGGACGAGTCTGAGTTGAGGCATCGTCAGGGTCAGAGTCCTCAGAGGAGGAGGAGTATGTGGATGAGGAGTCCGAGGAGGGCGGGGATGAGGATGAGGGGCATCATACCTCTGCCTCCGATGAGGATTTTGCAGCTGAGCCTGCCACTCGAGAGGCCACAGCAGGCTCCACAACACCAGCGAGTGGGAGGAGACTCATGCGTAGGAGAGCTTAGACTGCTCAGTGCTCATTGTACATTAGATCATTGTAGTCTGTAGATGTCACTAGATCAGCATTGACTCGAGCTGTTTATAGTGTACACATCATGATTTATCATCAGACATGTCGCATGTGACATTACATTGGTGACTTCCCCTTTTGCCTCTCCGATCATTCTTGTAAAAAAAAAGGATGGATCATGGCGTATGTGTGTGGATTATCGAGGTTTAAACAAGATAACAGTTAAACATCGATATCCTATGCCACGTATAGATGATTTGCTTGAGACTTTGTCAGGTGCCACTGTGTTCAGTAAAATAGACCTAAAGAGTGGATACCATTAGGTTAGAGTTCGTGAAGAGGATATACACGACTGCCTTCAGAACTCGGTTCGGTCACTGCTGATGGAGTGAAGTCAAATCCTAAGAAGGTTGTTGTGATCGTTGCGTGGCCTGTGCTAGCTGATTTGACAGCACTCTGTTCTTTTCTTGGATTGGCAGTATTCTATAGAAAATATGTTAAAGGATACTCCTATGTTGCAGCACCTTTTCTGATTTGACTCAAAAAAATAGATTTGGTGCAGCAAGCAAGCTTTGATCAGCTAAAGCAAGCTATTGCTGAGTGCGTCACTCTAAAGATTGTCTCAAAAGCCCTATGTTATAGATACGGATACAAGTGACATTGTTGTGGGAGCAGTTCTGATGCAAGAGGGTAGGCATGTGGCCTTTGAGAGCAAGAAGCTCAACCCTGCTCAGAAAAATTATCCAACTCATGAAAAGGAGTTGTATGCCATAGTTCACGCATTAAAGGCATGGAGGCATTATCTATATGGATTGGAATTTGAGGTATTCATTGATCATGATACCTTGAGATACTTTTGTAAGCATCCAGACCTTAGAGGCCGGCAAGCCAGATGGTCTGAGCTCATGCAAGAATTCCTGATGGAGATTCGATGCAAGAAAGGTGTCGAGAATCGTGTGGTAGATGCACTATCTCATGTAGTGTATCGGATGTCATTTGTAGTCATTGAAAATGACTTACTATCTGAGATAGGAAAGGCTCAGCAGGAAGATCCTCACTATAAGAAAATGGACCAAGAGGTGAGTCATGGCCATGCATCTCAAGAGGAGAGCTCTTCTACCTTGTTTCACACTTATCTTAAGAATTCCATAGAAGATGGAATAGTGATGAGAAATGGCAAGGCGCTTATTCCAGCTTGTGAGGTGCTGCAAAAGAGGATCTTGCATCTCTGTCACGTAGCCCTAGTGCTGGTCATTCTAGAGTGGATAGAACCTATGAGTTGATACACGTAACTTTTGGTGGTCTAGACTTAAGAAAGAAGTAAACCATTATGTGACACATTGGAATAAGTGTCAAGTTAATAAGGCTGAAAGAATTGAAGTGCCTGGATTATTACGCACGTTACCTATACCAGAGGGAGATGGGAGAGTATTTCCATGGACTTTATTACATGTTTACTTGTTACGAGCTCGTAACCAGTGCCGAACCCTAGAGGACACAGATAGGTCAGATACCACAGTCAGGGTCGTGTCCAGCGTACATGACCAACAGGGCAAGACAGTGTGAGTAGTGTGCTCCAGCACGGTCCATAGCTATGGCAGGCCTAACACAGCTTAGGGACCCTATCAGCAGGATAGGGCTCCCAGTTGGGTCCCGACGTGCAGTCGGCCACGTCAGTGACACGTGGCCGACACTTGGCAGTTGCATGCCACCAGTCCTCATACTGGGCTAGGAGGGGCTTACTCTATATCGGGGAGTAGGCAAGGTTGGGTGGATCAGTTAGTGTTTGCCCTACTGTGGTGATAGGATTTATTACACTGGAATCAGAGCCATCTCCATCCTAGGGAGTTCAGGAGCAGCAGTAGAGAAAGCTATCAAAAGATAGGAAAGATCTCTGACTTTTTCAGAAAAGATTAGAGGAGAATCGTTGTAGGAGCAGCCTTCAAACTTCTGATTTTCACTGAGAAATCACAATAGTAAGGAGTCAGATTCTTGGTAGAGGTAACTCGCTGGATAGACAGCTGTTTTTTTACAGATTTCAGAGGGTTCTCTACAGATTTCCCAGCGGAAATAGAGTAGGATTTAGTCAGTAGATCCATCGCTGTACATACAGGGATCTATCTCTGATTTCAAAAAGGGATTTCAGTAAATCTGAGTGGAGTTTAGTCTGAAAATTCCCAACAGGGCCAGCGCTGGACAGGGAGGTGAAAAATTGGTTTTTCACCACTGTTTTTGAGGATTTTTCAGTAGTTTGAACTGCAAACTAGATTGCCACAGACCAGCGACCTACTACCTGAAGTCAGATCAGAAATTCAAACGAGTTTTGGGCCTTAAATTTCAGATAATTGGGCCAGATAGGTTGCTGTCCAGCCAGCAAGGGCAGGGATACAAAAAATTCCGAATTTCTTGTTGTAAAATTCCGGTTTTCACTCGGTTTGTTGAAGCCCCACACCTGAAATCAGATCAGTCAGCTACTCAACTCAAGAGCCGGGAAATTTAGCACCGTTTTGAAGCTTCAAACTGGGATTTTCCGGGACAGCAGGTCTGAAATCTTGGGTAAAAGAGCTGAGAGGGTTCCTCTTCATCTTTTCTTTGGAAGTACAGTCCTCAGAAACAGCTAAGTCATCTTTCTTTTCCCTTGTACAGTTGTAAATTAGTCTTTTAGACTTTTTTTCCTTCAGAAGTTAAGGTAACTCTCTTTCAGTTCCGAAGATGACCACTCCTCAGGGACCTAATCAACCCCCGGAGAGAGGCTTCGACGAACTTGAAACAGAAGCCTTGGTTTACAGTAAAGGGAAGGAACCCATGGAATTGGAAGAACAGGAACAGTTCGCCGAAGAACTCGATGAACTGGTTACCAAGGAGCAGTTTCTCCAGTTGGTAACAGAAGTGGATGAACTGAAGTTGGCATTAGCCAATTTCAAGTCCAGTGTGGACGACTTGTTCGCTGAACTCAAAAGCTTAATTTTGAGCTCCGCGAAAGGAAGCCTTCCCTCCACTTCTCAGTTATCCCCTTCTCCACTTCCATCAGTTTCGGGTGAGACTTTACGGTCTCACCCCAGTGTTTTTAAAGATTTAAAGCCTCCTACTTTTAATGGGGAAGAGAAGGATAGAAATGCAGACATTCTACAAACCTTCCTCAGCAAGTGGAAGAACATTCATGCTCTTAAACAGACCCCTGACCATTTGCAAGCTATTAAGGCCAGTCTTTCCTTAGGGCCTATGGCCTATAAGTGGTGGTTAAATCTCCAGGAGACTGGGCAGACTCCCCGGTCATGGAAAGTTTTTGAAGAAGCTTTCCTAAGAGAATTTCTACCAGAAAATGAACTTCATAGAGCCTGGGAAGCCTGGGAAAGAACAGTAATGGATAAATCCCTCATCCAATACATCTCGCAGTATCAAGAAGCAATTTTCAAGATTAAAAATATGGATGATTATCAGAAAATCAGGGGATTTGTCCGTGGCCTCAAAGATGAATATAAAGTAGAGGTCCAGATAAACTCGCCTACTACCCTTGAGCAAGCTCTCAGATATGCTCAAATCTATGATGATTCAGTGGGTAGGAAGAGGGCGAGACAGCAGCCACTTTCTGAGCAGCCTCCTCAGAAAGACTTTCAATTTAAAAAGAAATTTTTAAAAAGAAAGAATCAAGATAAATTTAAAAGTGAAGCTCTTCAGAAACGATCTTCACTCATACAGCCCTTAAAACCAGATGATTTTGAGAAAGCCAAACAAGAACGTTTGTGCTTTGTGTGTATGGGCAAGGGACACACAGTCAGACAGTGTCCCAAGATGCCTTTCACTAAAAAAGATAAGAAAGATAAAAAACAAGTTCATCTTGTTCAGACTGTATGTTTCCCCAGTGACTCGGCAGCTTCCGAGATCAAAGTGTATCATGAAGATCATGAACATTGTTGCCAGCTGACCTCTGCAATGCTAGCGAGACCCTTCAGCTTTGGGCCGCATGACCTAGTACATATGCATGGGAAAGTTGGTAACCAGCCAGTAAGAGTTATGGTTGATGATGGGGCAACCCATAATTTCATCAACTACACCCTGGTTAAAAAGCTTAAACTACCAGAAGTACCTAGTCAGCATAGGTACATAGTTTCATTAGCTAAGGGTGAAGATAAAAAAATATGGGAAACTATGGTAAGTAATTTGAATCTTGGTATTCAGGGGTACCAAGATGAAATAAACTTTCAGATAATGCACCTGGATCGCACAGACATTGTTCTCGGGAGAGATTGGCTCTACAGTTTAGGACCTTCCCTCCACAGAAACTATCAGGAGAACACCCTCAGCTTTCAGCATAAAGGCCGAGAGATCCAGTTGCATGGGGAGCATGATGTTCCTAACAGTCCTATGGTCTGCAGTTCAGAGCTCTGTCAGCTAATTGGAGACGAAGACCATCAGGTATTCTTATGTGACTTTCAGTTTATTCCTGAAGTTTCTATTTCCAGTTCTATTCAGCAGAAAATCAGTAAATTAGAAACTTTATCGTCTAAATTTAAAGATGTCTTTCCTAAAGATTTGCCACATGGTTTACCACCTAGCAGAGAGGTAGATCATGTAATAAACCTAGTACCAGGTACAGCACCTGTGTCTAAACCTCCGTATCGGGTCAGCCAAACAGAGGATGAAGAAATAACTAGGCAGTTAACAGATTATCTTGGGAAAGGCCAAATTCAGACCAGTATGGGCCTCACCAGTCCTATTGGTGAAAAAGAAAGAGGGGTCTATGCGTCTTTGAGTAGATTACAAAGCCCTCAATAAGGTCACAATTAAGAATAAATACCCTATGCCTCGGGCAGACGAGTTGTTTGACCAACTCGACGGGGCTAAGTTTTTCAGCAAAATAGACCTTAGATCAGGATATCATCAAGGCCGCATAAAATCGGAAGATGTCTTGAAAACAGCTTTTAGGACTCGTCACGGTCATTATGAGTTTAAGGTGATGCCATTTGGGCTCACATATGCTCCAGCTACCTTTATGACCTTGATGAACAGTGTCCTCAGACCATACTTGGGTAAGTTTGTAGTCGTATTTTTAGATGACATCCTCGTCTACAGCAGAACGAGGAAGGAGCATCTAAAACACCTCAAAAAGGTGTTTCGACTACTCAGAAAGCATAAGCTCTATGCTAAACAATCCAAGTGTGAATTCTTCGTTGAAGAAGTAGCATATTTGGGTCACATTATCTCTTCAGATGGGATTAAGATGGACCCAAATAAGGTTAAAGCCATACTCAGTTGGCTGAGACCTCAAAATATTTTGGAACTTTAGATCTTTCTTGGTTTGGCGGGATATTACAGACGATTTGTCAAGGAATATGCTCAGATAGCAGTTCCCATGACAAATCTTCTTAAGGGGAAGGGAAAGGAGTTCATTTGGGAGTCCGCACAGCAGGAGAGCTTTGATGCTCTCAAAACAGCCTTAGCTACAGCACCAGTTTTAAAGGTCGTCGACCCCAATCAGCCATTTGTGGTCGAAACAGATGCTAGCGACTTTGCAGTAGGTGCTGTGCTAACTCAGGGTGGACGACCAGTTGCGTTCGAGAGTAAAAAACTCGAGCTAGCTCAGACTAGGTACAGTGCCTATGAAAAGGAACTCTTTTCTATAGTCCATGCCCTTAAGACTTGGAGGCATTATTTATATGGTGCCAACTTTGAGGTCCTGACAGACCATGAAAGTCTCAGATACCTTTGCAATCAACCTGAGCTTAGAAGTCGGAAAGCTCGTTGGGCAGAGTTGATGCAAGAGTTTGACATGTCTATCAGATATAGACGTGGAAAATTCAATACAGTAGTAGATGCCCTTAGCAGAATGCCTATGATAAACGAGCTGAGCTTTACTCAGATTCGTAATGAGTTACTCGAGTCCTTGAGAGGGAAATGCCAGCATGATGCATTCTTCTCTACTATCTGGAACTCAGTCCAGAGCAGACAGTTACAGACTCCACAACCAATTCCCGAGGCTGGTGCCAGTTCATCCAAGAATACGGTAGCTTCCGTTGAGGATGATGACGAGTCCGAGTATACGTCGTCAGATGACGTTGAGGATTCTGAGCCTGTATTACCCAAGCAAACCCCAGGGGTTGAGGGTCAGTTGACTCAAGGATTCAAATGGAAACAGTATTCCATTCAAGATGAGTACTTGCTCTATAGAGATAGAGTATGTGTCCCCAATTCAGAGGATTATAGGCAGCAGGTCCTATATGAATGTCATGACAATCCTAGTGCGGGACACCCAGGCATACAGAAGACCTATGAGCTTCTTCGTAGGCAATTTTTCTGGCCCAGTATGAAAAAGGATGTCCACCAGTATGTAACCAGTTGCCAGAAATGTCAAGTAAACAAAGCAGAGCGTTTAAAGGCAGGAGGGTTGTTGCATCCCTTAGAAATACCAGCTGGTAAATGGGAGAGTATCTCCATGGATTTTATAGTAGGCCTGCCTAAAACCCAAAAGGGTAATGACGCTATATGGGTCACAGTTGACCGTCTGACCAAAATGGCTCATTTCATTCCGACCAAAACAACCGTTAGAGCTCCAGAGTTAGCGAGGTTGTTTGTAGACGAGCTATTTAATTGTACGGTCTACCTTCCGGCATAGTCAGCGACCGGGACAGTAAGTTTATTGGAAATTTTTGGAGGGCAGTATTCCATCATCTCCATACTAAACTTAACATGAGTACCACCGACCATCCACAGACGGACGGTCAAACAGAGAGGGTAAATCAGGTGCTGGAGGAGTATCTCTCGATATTAGAGTTTGCTTACAATAGTACCAAACATTCAGCTACGGGATACAACCCATTTATGCTGATGTACGATTTTCAGCCACACTCACCCACAGCTGTAGGGTTTAAACAAGAAAAAGTTGAAGCAGCCAGAAACTTTTTAGAGGACCTAAACCAGATGATAGAACATGCTAAGCGTAGCATTAGGCAGTCCCAGGATCGAGCCAGGCATTATGCAAATCCACACAGACGGGATGTGCAGTTCTCCACTAGTGAGGAAGTCTAGTTAAGAGTCCCAGTCGACTCTAAAACCCTCAAATCAGGAGTGTGTGCTAAGTTGTCTCCAAGGTATTGTGGTCCCTTTACCATCAGTAGGAGACTAGGCGAGGTCACCTATGAACTAGAACTCCCACACAGCAGTAAGGTTTTTCCAGTCTTTCATGTAAGTCAGTTACGAAAAGCCTTAACCAAATCAGACAATCTAGTAGGGGACAGTGTTCTAGTTCTCCCATTGGATCCTCAACAACCTCCACATGAACCAGAAGAGATTCTTGATAGTAGAGAGACGCAGACTCGTCATACTCTATACCGAGAATATCTGGTTAAGTGGAATGATCAGCATGTTGAGAATGCCACTTGGGAAAGAGGCAGCGTCCTTCGCAAGATTTTTCCAGACTTTGTCTTAGAGGACCAAGACGGTTCTTAAGGGGGAGGGAGTGTTACGAGCTCGTAACCAGTGCCGAACCCTAGAGGACACAGATAGGTCAGATACCACAGTCAGGGTCGTGTCCAGCGTACATGACCAACAGGGCAAGACAGTGTGAGTAGTGTGCTCCAGCACGGTCCATAGCTATGGTGGGCCTAACACAGCCTAGGGAGCTTGTCAGCAGGATAGGGCTCCCAGTTGGGTCCCGACGTGCAATCGGCCACGTCAGTGACACGTGGCCGACACTTGGCAGTTGCATGCTACCAGTCCTCACACTGGGCTAGGAGGGGCTTACTCTATATCAGGGAGTAGGCAAGGTTGGGTGTGCCCTACTGTGGTGATAGGATTTATTACATTACCGCATACGCAGCAACAACATAATGCTATCCTAGTTGTGGTTGACAGACTCAAGAAAATGGCTCATTTTATCCCAACTAGTAATAAGATTGATGCACTTGGTACGGCTGATTTGTTTATACAGCATGTATTCAGACTTCATGGATTACCTAGATCCATTGTGTCTGATAGGGATTCTCGTTTTACTGGCAATTTTTGAACTGCAGTATTTGAGAAGTTAGAGGTGCAGTTGGGAATGAGTAGTTCTGATCATCCTGAAACAAATGGGCAGAGTGAGAGAGTTAACCAAACCTTGGAAGATATGCTTAGGGCGTATGTGAGTGAAAGGCAAATGCAATGGGAACGTTACCTACCATTGTTGGAGTTTGCCTATAATGATAAAAAGAATGCATCTACGAAGATGAGTCCTTTTGAGCTAAATTATGGTTTTAGACCAGCCAGTCCAGTTACTATAGGTATGCCTCATAAGACACCTATTTCTATGGAATTTCTAACTCATATGCAACAGATGTTGGAGTTAGCAAAGGAAAATGTAAAAGCGGCGATGGATCGAGCAAAGACATATGCTGATCTGGATCGTACGCCAAGAGAGTTCGAGGAAGGAGATACTGTATTTCTCAGGACTCCAAAGGACTCGAGAACCCTGAAGACATGGAAGTGTTATAAGTTGTCACCTAGATACTGTGGACCTTTAGAAAGATTAATAACGTTGCTTATGAATTGGATTTGCCTGTCGGTTGTAAGGTACATCCTGTTTTCCATGTTTCACGCTTAAAGAAGGTTTTACATGACGGTGATAACTTGTTGGCTGACTGCCTTGTATTGTTTCAGGAGCATGGGGAGGTGATGCATGGACCAGCGAGAGTATTGGACCGGAGGCATAGACGGTTGTGGAATCGTTTGCTCCGTGAGTACTTGGTTGCATGGCATGGACGACCTCTCAGTGGTGCTACCTGGGAGACCGCGCATGGGTTGCATGCACAGTATCCAAACTTTGCCATCGAGGACGATGTCATCTGAGGAAGGAAGGGATGTCACATGGTTGAATCCCTTGCCCAATGTAAATGGTAAACTGTAATTATTAGTTTGTAAATGGCTAAGTCACCGGCCTGTGGAGACAATTGTAAATTGCAATGGAAATATCTGTTATAGTGACTAAATCCGAGATGGCCAAGGGGGTACTAAGTCTCATGAGAGTTTGTTGGACTAACCTCCTAAAAAGTAAGAAGGGTTGACCCGTCAATGTGACATGTGTCATATGCTCATTGGGACACTTGGTCCGGTGCATGAGTGACACTTGTCGGACGTCAATGGACGGGTCAACAGGACATGTGTCATATGCTCATTGGGACACTTGGTCCAATGCATGAGTGACACGTGTCAGACTGTCCACCTACTAGCTTGCCTATGTGTCAGGGTACTTCCAAGTGGCAAGCGTTGACTGTGCATGGAGTTTGAATGGCAACCATCAATGCAAGCCATGAAAGTCAATTTGACCTTGCCAGAGAGACGAGAGACGGGCTAACACAACTCAAAGCCAGGTTTGAAGAGATGGAGGAAACAAGAAGGAATGCAAGGGCACCTCCTCCACTCAGACAAAGAGATACACCAACACGAAACACGAAGGACCCAAGGAAGACTGCCAAAGTAAAAGCTCCGCTGGCCTTCAAAGGGGAACGTGATGTTCGAGTTGTGAAGCTTGGTTGTTTCACATGGACCATTACTTCCGCTTGATGAACACTCCTAAAGAAGAGAGCAGATTTAGCACTGGCATATTTTGAGGGCTATCCAACAAATTGGTACCGAGTGGCAGGGATGCAGTTCTGGTCATGGGATGCATTCAAAGAAGTTTCAATTTTGGGTACTAGAAACAAGTGTGTATCTATTGACCTGTTAAGATCCACTTTTTTTCCATTTATATTTACAAGAGTGGATCTTAATTGCTAGAGAAGTGTCAATAAAAAAAAAATTATCCTTTAATTGATGCAAGATCTCGAAAATTAATTATCATTGTAGCAATCTCTGCAATTGAATGCTCCTTTGAACTCACTACTTTGTAATCAAGATTGTGAATATTTCTACATGTTGAGACTGTGGCCAGTTGTTAGAATCCCCATCGTCGTTCCGGTCATTGCTAAGACACAATCAGGTGACGAATGCTACGTTATCGCCCACCCATAGAGGTCTCCCTCGGGCGTTGGAGCTATAGATCACCATCCATCAAGCAAACTCGGATCTCCGATAAGCCATGACGGTCTTAACGTAGCGTTCGTCACCTCTTTGTGTCTTAGCAATGACCAAAATGACGATGGGGATTCGAACATTTAATGTTACGTACCCATAAGGGCACGCAACAGGTAACTTGAGGTGACGGTCTCATTTATGGGACGGAACGCTGATCTGGAGGTATAGGTCTTTTGGGTGCCACGTGTCAATGTTCAATTGGCGTGCGGCCCTCTGTTATGGACCTGCGTCAGTGTGCACAACTGCCACGTGCCGATGGTCATGCGTGACTCCTATGGTCGGAGATGACCCCACCTAGACTATGTATATAGGGGTGGATCTCCATGAGCTTGTCATTCATTCTATCATGGAGAATGAAGAGCTCTTCCACTGGTGGTCAGGTCAGGACGATTATCTAGGCTTCAGGATGTATGTAGGGCCTAGGCGAGGGTCAAGGATAAGGAATGGTGGTATGGGACTGGCTTATCGGAGATCCGAGCTTGCTTGATGGTGGTCTATAGCTCAAGTGCACAGGGGGAGAGTTGGCAGTACCACTATGGATGGGCGGTAACGTAGCGTTCGTCACCTATTTGTGTCTTAGCAATTACCGGAATGACGATGGGGATTCTAACACCAGTTCTTGTTCATTTTCGCAAGTCAACTTTGTTTGCAGAAACAGCTCAAAGATGCAAGTGTCTGCCTATGACAGATTTCAAAGGTTTTATGCATGCTACGAAAAAAATGGTTTACAGTGGAATTAAATTTCAACAAATACAAGACAATACAAAGGAGACATGTAATCAAAAAGAATAAAACCAACGGTATTATAGGTTAAAAGTGCAATCCTTAACTGTTTTTCTTTTGCGGTTCTTTTTCTCTCTCTAAGCTTCTAGACGATTGGGCTAATCTTTATTGAGCCCTAGTTTTTATATATACTATACTCTTTCTCTGTTACTTGTAATTTCAATACAGTTGGGTGTGGGAGTTTGCTGGTGGAGGGCGTTTATGTTTGTTCCTGTGATGAATCTGTGTGGTTGTGTGATTCCGTTAATCTAGATTTGTGAACTTGGTGTCAGAGCCGTGAGTGGATGCAATCGAGTTTGGTTGCTGACAAAATCATCGTTGGAACGACAGCTTTGGCACTCAAGGCTATGCACAAATTCTCGAAAGGGAAGAGCTTAGCAAAGCAATGAATTTGAGCGAATTCTACGTGAAACATTGTAGAACCAAGCTTGTTGGTGGAAAACCAAGAACTTTCGAAGCAAATCGAAAAAGTTTGCAGCGGATAGTGAACCGTTTGGTATGCCGTAAACTCCAACCGATAGCTTTGTAGTAGTGTAATGTTCACCCAAGGATCAAGCCTGCAAGAACACCAAAAGGACGCTGTGGAGCCAAACCACCCATCCATTACTCTAAGCACCCATAGTATTCTTTAAAAGCAATTGCATCTAAACTCAATCTTTGATAGGAAGAAACAAAAGAGCAATATAAATCCATAAGTATACCTCTCAATCACTTCTATATTTGTGGTGTTCAGTAATAGCTTAGCCTTTAGCACCATCACAATATCCATCCAACGTCACATGACGAACCAAATGGGGTAAATATTTCTCACAAGAACCCAAGGCTTAACCTAGAGGAAAGAGAATGAAGATCAAAAAAAAGATTCTAGAGCAATGTATCTCGAATTAACTATCTCCTTCCTAATTATTGCCACATATGAGGGTCTTTAGTCTGTCCTTTGTTTGAATTGAAATGAATAATTTTTCTTGTGCGATGAAATGACTATATCCCTTGGAGAGATTAAACTCTCACAAATTATGAAAATCAACCTAGTAATGGTTCAAGTCTTCACTAGGCCTTTACATTCAGTCCAACAAGTAGGTATCACGGCAAACACTATGTAGTGGGTAGTTTCAACTAACACGAGCATCAACGTTGCTAGGGTTACACAATCTTGAACAAATAGAATCAATCACAAAAACATATGCTGCCTTCTAAGATTAACATCACAACAATAGATACAGTCTATCAAATAAGTAAGTAAATCTCTCTAATTGAGCCTTCAAGTAGATATAATTAACATTGCTTGTATAACATTAGTACCAAATATGAAAGAGGGAGTGGGAGGAAATATTTTCATTAGATGAATAAACTGAATAACAGAGATATCTTGACAATTTAGTATAGTGTCAAAGATCACAGTACCAATAAGGATCTCTGCGAGTCATCTAGCTCGACTTGCTCAATGCTTTGGAAGATCAGCTGCAATATACAATTTGGACGGTGCTTCGAGCGAAGAACAAATGCTAGATCTTCTTCGTCCAGTAAATTCTTCAAATCCTCTGTGAAATCTGATCCATGGATAAGGTAGCACTGCATTACAAACACGTGTAAGCTCTCTCTCTCTCTCTCTCTCTCTCTCTCTGTCTCTCTCTCATGGATAGTATCTACTTTTATCCCACTCTACCTGTACTAAAATTTTTTACGGCACTTACGATCAAAGCTTCGAAGTTTGCTAAAAAATCAGTTTCTTACTTAAATATCTCTTTAAGTTTCATATGGTTCACATTCAATGGTCGAGATCAGAAGCATAATGATTCAACAAACAGAAATGTTGACTTCTTCCACAAGCTACCAAAAGGCTTCTTCTACAAGCCACCTCTACTGACCTAATAGGAGGAAGCAAAGCCTATTTATACGTGACATCATAAGTATAGCCTCTCTTCCTCCATCCTCTCTTCTCGTCTCCTTCTCTTTTCTCTACTCTCTTCCTCTCTTTGTCAAGCGACACTCCTGGCATTGGGTGGTGCCCTAACGAAAAGCGACTTCACGACATCTTGTTAAGGTAAGAGCTTTATCACTTAGCTCTCTCTCTCTTTTGTTTCATGAAAAGAGTGTATTTTTGTAGACTAAAGAGCTATTTTCTCTTGAGATACACAGCGATCTGGCTTCCTTGCAGACCATCACTGACTTACTAAGAAGAAGATGAATTTTTTTGTCATCACTTTCCTGCTTTTGGTCGCCCTCCTTTTAGATGGAGGTGCGCTAGCTATTTAGCTCATCAAATGCTTCTTTTTCCACGATTACTCTATGTAAGAAAAACACATTCAATATGTTGTTTTCAGCTATGAACGCCTGTTTTCCAGCGATGGTGAACCGCTGTTGGAATCGCGGATAAAAACGGACATTATAGTGTTGGTTTTCAGCGATGGACAGTCGTCCATTAGCGGCCACTGGCCGCGACCAGTACTACAAAAAAAAATTGGTTTCAATGAAAATTTATGCATAGTAGATCATCACCAATCTGCTCCTTAAATACTCTTTGTCTTGCTTAATGAATGACATTTTGATTGACAAAGATTGCTACACAATCAGCAATATGTTTGCTACATGTAGTCGGCAGTGTGCAATCCTTTCAAATGCTTATAATGTAGAGGTTCAATTGAATCCTTTTCACTAATCCTTCTACTCTTTTCAGCCGATTGATCGGTTGCACCAGGCTATTGACTTTACATTCATTTTTCCGATAGTACTTTGGAGATAGGTATTACACTTAAACACGAAAGGCTTTGCCAATTACTCCTTGTTCATCATTATACGAAGTTAATACGATACTCTTGCAAATGTCTTATCTTTCCAATTGCTTACTAGGATACGATAACATAATACCTGGCTCTATACTCCATAAGATGTCTAGACTTGTTGTATATCCTCTTAAAGAAGACTCAAACGTTTTTTCGTTTTATGAACTTCAAGAAAAACATAAAGGTGAAGGCAAACCATGACATCATCACAAGAGAGCTTACCTACTACTATTCAGGTATGAGCTTCCATACCCAAGTGCATTTTGATATTGAGGTAAGGTTACAAGGCAACTTTCTCAATAAACTCTTAAAACACCACACTTTGTCTAATATTCTACCCTATCTCACTATGTCATTTACTCGTAACTCCTCAACCAACCCCGACCCGTTTTTATTTTATTAAAAGCTAAGCTAAGCACACACTGGGGTTTGACATTAGGTTCTTGGCTCAAGTACTCTTGAATGCAAGGATTTGCACAACAGTCTTGACAATCACATGGATTAGTATGGCATGGATTTGCCCTAATACCATTGGGTGACCGTACTAGCTAATGTATTTATATTTAGTTCAAGTAGCATGTAATTTGTTACAATTACCGGTTCTAGTTAATACACATATTAAAGTAAGACTCGAGCTTGTACGTTCCTAGAAAGCATGGATAATGTTATGGACATACATTATAGTCCATCCTTCTCTATTTTTTACAGTACTTTTGGACACGCAGTTATATTACATGTGACAGGCCTAGAAACATCATTTTTACATGGTTTTTTAATTTTGGCCCTAATTTTTGAATTTCACCTTCCCTCCATTTCTATATGAAGGGGAGGTAGGTTTTGTCCACTATAAATAATCACTAAGGCTGGTCATTTAGTAGCTTTGATCATTTTGAGTCTTGGGCTTCTTGTAGGGGAGTTGTACTATTTTGGAGATCTGCCTGAGCTATCGGCGGCCATTGATATTCATACAGTTTCTTAGTTAGAGAATGCTGTCTTTTATGCATCATTAATATCAAAATGTGAATTTGTTCATAACGTGGTATCAGAGCACTTTCCTGAGCGATTGGGAGTGTTTTTTTTTGTTTTATGGTTTCTTTGCAGGTTTTTGGATCTTATGTTTGCTTTTGTGATTTTCTTTGTAGGTTTAAGGATTTGCATTGAAGGACTGAGATCTACTATCTCTTTTCTCTCTTCATCTCTCTCTCTCTCTAGACAGTTTTCTGGCCGTTTTTCTCTCTCTAGCTGTTTTTTTCTCTATAGAAATTTTGTTTCACATTTTTTGTCATAACTTCTTTGTTTGTCATCGGACTTATGTTTTGTAAGTTGCATTGATGTCGTAGCAAGTCTACACCTATGATGATCCTAATTTTTAGTTTTTTGGAAAAACTCATTTTTTTCATCCTTTTTTGCGAAAGAAGTTCAAAATAATCGTATGGATAAGGGTGCTAGGCTGAGACAAGACTATTGATCCAGGTTTCATGTCAAACGGAGGACTATATCCAAAGATCTTGCAAAGTTTTCCAAAGGGGTATTCTTTTTACTTTTCATTTTGTCTAGTTGTTCTTTTTGCATATGTGATTGGATCTTGTTCTTTCCTATCGTTCCTTGATTATTAAGGTCCATTTTGTATCCATATTTTACCTTTTAGAAATGAAGGTTTTGAAAAGTCAAACCTTGGTCAAATTGGAATATTCTGTTTTCTGTTCTAAAAGATTCTGTTTTTGGATCTTTACATTCTTTGTTTTTCAAGAAGTTCATTGCACTTTACGGTTTGCCAAACAGATGTCTCATTCTCGAGATATTACACTTTGAAGTCGTGCCCTACTTCACCACCTTCAACCCATTTGTGAATTTTCTTTGTGGCTGTCCAACGCCCTACTGCTCCACATTGAGCCGCCACTTTTCAGCAGCC
Organism: Diphasiastrum complanatum; assembly: GCA_029204225.1. Lineage (NCBI taxonomy): Eukaryota > Viridiplantae > Streptophyta > Lycopodiopsida > Lycopodiales > Lycopodiaceae > Diphasiastrum > Diphasiastrum complanatum. The sequence continues at coordinate 40,763,943 of CM055102.1, read as the reverse complement.
CCTTCACCACCTACTGTTTGTTGGCTTTCTACTACCATTGGATCATTCGTCACATTTCCTATTCATTTTCCTTAACGCTTTACATTTTCCAGTTTTGATTCCATTTTCTTTATTCGTTTTCCGTTTTGTTAAAAAAAAAACGACAAAATGATGACATATTTCTCTTTTCCTAAGTATTTCGGTTTTTCCTCTACATCTTGTGGCATTGTCAAATTCACCAACTGGGTGAATAATTTTGAGGATTATTTTTTCACTTATTCATGTTCAGATGTTATGAAAATCATGATGGCTTCTTTGTGGTTAGATGGCCATGCAAAAGTTTGGTCTTCCATCTATCGTCGCACTCATCCTGCTCTGATATGGGGCATATTTTTAGAAGATCTTCTATTTGCTACCACTCTTTTTGCGTTACTTCAGCATGTGAGGTTGAGTTTTCACATAGTCCTGAGATAGTGATAGAGTCACATAGTCCTACTGTCGAAACATATAGTCCTATTGTCGCGTCACATAGTCCTATTGTCGAGTCATAGTTCTATTGAGATTGAGTCACACATATCGATACCTGTTGAGTCTTCTTGTATAGTGATCGACTTGATGCTGAGTATCTTGGTGTTGCTCTAGCTTTACAGGTTGATGTTGCTCCAAATCTACAGGATGTTGCTGAGTGCCTTGTGCCTATATGCCTTGATTCACAGATACCATGTTCAGTGGTCATTCCTGGTTCCATTGATACTAACGCCGCATACCTTGATGGTATTTCTACTATTGCTCCTACGCATACTTCAGATATCCCTCCTAGTTCAGTGGTTGGTGCAGCATCTTTTACATTGGTCTCTATATCTCCTTCTCTTGATTCCGTTATGGTCGATGTTCCTGCTAACTTCTTTGGTGTTTTTCATGGTTCCATGGTTGATGGTTCTCTCACTATTGGTGCTTACCTCCACAAAAACTTAGTCCTTAAAACAATTAACTTTTTGCATGAAGTGATGATAGTTCAAATAGAAAGTTTTGATTTTTTGAAAGCTACCTACCTTGGAAAGTTTGTAGTCATATGCTTGGTAGACATTCTCATTTTCGTGAGTCATTGGTTGAACATGACTCGCATTTGCAAATAGTGTTATAGCTCTTATGGGACACAAATTGCATGCTAAGAAATCAACGTCTAGGATCCTTATGCAGGAGATGTAATGTCTCGGGCATCTAATCTAGAAGGATCAACTGTGGTAGATCCAAGGAAGGTGGAGGTTGTTCTTGAATGGGACACACCTCATAGCATAAGAGATATGAAGTCGTTCTTTGGGATGGTCAACTGGTAAGGGATTCCCACATATAGCAACACCTTTAACAGATGCCACAAAAGGAAGGTCTAAGAATGGACTATTCAAAGATGCATGGGGGGGGGGGGGGTCTGTAATAGATCCTAACACCACAGTAGGGCAAACACTAACTGATCCACCCAACCTTGCCTACTCCCTGATATAGAGTAAGCCCCTCCTAGCCCAGTGTGAGGACTGGTAGCATGCTACTGCCAAGTGTCGGCCACGTGGCACTGACGTGGCCGACTGCACGTCGGGACCCAACTGGGGGCCCTATCCTGCTGACAGGGTCCCTAGGCTGTGTTAGGCCCGCCATGGCTATGGACCGTGCTGGGGCACACTACTCACACTGTCTTGCCCTGTTGGTCATGTACGCTGGACACGACCCTGACTGTGGTATCTGACCTATCTGTGTTCTCTAGGGTTCGGCACTGGTTACGAGCTCGTAACACTCCCTCCCCCTTAAGAACCGTCTTGGTCCTCTAAGACAAAGTCTGGAAAAATCTTGCGAAGGACGCTGCCTCTTTCCCAAGTGGCATTCTCAACAGGCTGATCATTCCACTTAACCAGATATTCTCGGTATAGAGTATGACGAGTCTGCGTCTCTCTACTATCAAGAATTTCCTCTGGTTCATGTGGAGGTTGTTGAGGATCCAATGGGAGAACTAGAACACTGTCCCCTACCAGATTATCTGATCTGGTTAAGGCTTTTCGTAACTGACTTACATGAAAAACTGGAAAAACCTTACTGCTGTGTGGGAGTTCTAGTTCATAGGTGACCTCGCCTAGTCTCCTACTGATGGTAAAGGGACCACAATACCTTGGAGACAACTTAGCACACACTCCTGGTTTGAGGGTTTTAGAGTCAACTGGGACTCTCAAGTAGACTCTCTCACCGGTGGAGAACTGCACATCCCGTCTGTGTGGATCTGCATAATGCCTGGCTCGATCCTGGGATTGTCTAATGCTACGCTTAGCATGTTCTATCATCTGGTTTAGGTCTTCTAAAAAGTTTCTGGCTGCTTCAACTTTTTCTTGTTTAAACCCTACAGCTGTGGGTGAGCGTGGCTGAAAACCGTACATCAGCATAAATGGGCTGTATCCCGTAGCTGAATGTTTGGTACTGTTGTAAGCAAACTCTAATATCGAGAGATACTCCTCCCAATTAGTCTGCCTCTTGCTGACGTATGCACGAAGCATATCCTCCAGCACTTGATTTACCCTTTCTGTTTGACCGTCCGTCTGTGGATGGTCGGTGGTACTCATATTAAGTTTAGTATGGAGATGATGGAATACTGCCTTCCAAAAATTTCCAGTAAACTTACTGTCCCGGTCGCTGACTATGCCGGAAGGTAGACCGTACAATTTAAATAGCCCGTCTACAAACAACCTCGCTAACTCTGGAGCTCTAACGGTTGTTTTGGTCGGAATAAAATGAGCCATTTTGGTCAGACGGTCAACTGTGACCCATATAGCGTCATTACCCTTTTGGGTTTTAGGCAGGCCTACTATAAAATCCATGGAGATACTCTCCCATTTACCAGCTGGTATTTCTAAGGGATGCAACAACCCTCCTGCCTTTAAACGCTCTGCTTTATTTACTTGACATTTCTGGCAACTGGTTACATACTGGTGGACGTCCTTTTTCATACTGGGCCAGAAAAATTGCCTACGAAGAAGCTCATAGGTCTTCTGTATGCCTGGGTGTCCCGCGCTAGGATTGTCATGACATTCATATAGGACCTGCTGCCTATAATCCTCTGAATTGGGGACACATACTCTATCTCTATAGAGCAAGTACTCATCCTGAATGGAATACTGTTTCCATTTGAATCCTTGAGTCAACTGGGGTTTGCTTGGGTGATACAGGCTCAGAATCCTCAACGTCATCTGACGACGTATACTCGGACTCATTATCATCCTCAACGGAAGCTGCCGTATTCTTGGATGAACTGGCACCAGCCCCGGGAACTAGTTCTGGAGTCTGTAACTGTCTGTTCTGGACTGAGTTCCAGATAATAGAGAAGAATGCATCATGCTGGCATTTCCCTCTCAAGGACTCGAGTAACTCATTACGAATCTGAGTAAAACTCAGCTCGTTTATCATAGGCATTCTGCTAAGGGCATCTGCTACTGTATTGAATTTTCCGCGCCTATATCTGATAGACATGTCAAACTCTTGCATCAACTCTGCCCAACGAGCTTTCCGACCTCTAAGCTCAGGTTGATTGCAAAGGTATCTGAGACTCTCATGGTCTGTCAGGACCTCAAAGTTGGCACCATACAAATAATGCCTCCAATTCTTAAGGGCATGGACTATAGAAAAGAGTTCCTTTTCATAGGCACTATACCTAGTCTGTGCTGGCTCGAGTTTTTTACTCTCGAACGCAACTGGTCGTCCACCCTGAGTTAGCACAGCACCTACTGCAAAGTCGCTAGCATCTGTTTCGACCACAAATGGCTGATTGGGGTCGACGACCTTTAAAACTGGTGCTGTAGCTAAGGCTGTTTTGAGAGCATCAAAGCTCTCCTGTTGTGCGGACTCCCAAATGAACTCCTTTTCCTTCCCCTTAAGGAGATTTGTCATAGGGACTGCTATCTGAGCATATTCCTTGACAAATCGTCTGTAATATCCCGCCAGACCAAGAAAGATTTGAAGTTCCAAAATATTCTGAGGTCTCAGCCAACTGAGTATGGCTTTAACCTTATTTGGGTCCATCTTAATCCCATCTGAAGAGATAATGTGACCCAAATATGCTACTTCTTCAACGAAGAATTCACACTTGGATTGTTTAGCATAAAGCTTATGCTTTCTGAGCAGTCGAAACACCTTTCTGAGGTGTTTTAGATGCTCCTTCCTCGTTTTGCTGTAGACGAGGATGTCATCTAAAAATACGACTACAAACTTACCCAAGTATGGTCTGAGGACACTGTTCATCAAGGTCATAAAGGTAGCTGGAGCATTTGTGAGCCCAAATGGCATCACCTTAAACTCATAATGACCGTGACGAGTCCTAAAAGCTGTTTTCGAGACATCTTCCGATTTTATACGGACTTGATGATATCCCGATCTGAGGTCTATTTTGCTGAAAAACTTAGCCCCGTCGAGTTGATCAAACAACTCGTCTGCTCGAGGCATAGGGTATTTATTCTTAATTGTGACTTTATTGAGGGCTCTGTAATCTACGCAAAGACGCATAGACCCCTCTTTCTTTTTCACCAATAGGACTGGTGAGGCCCATGGTGAACTACTGGTCTGAATTTGGCCTTTCCCAAGATAGTCTGTTAACTGCCTAGTTATTTCTTCATCCTCTGTTCGGCTGACCCGATACGGAGGTTTAGAAACAGGTGCTGTACCTGGTACTAGGTTTATTACATGATCTACCTCTCTGCTAGGTGGTAAACCATGTGGCAAATCTTCAGGAAAAATATCTTTAAATTTAGACAATAAAGTTTCTAATTTACTGATTTTCTGCTGAATAGAACTGGAAATAGAAACTTCAGGAATAAACTGAAAGTCACATAAGAATACCTGATGGTCTTCGTCTCCGATTAGCTGACAGAGCTCTGAACTGCAGACCATAGGGCTGTTGGGAACATCATGCTCCCCATGCAACTGGATCTCTCGGCCTTTATACTGAAAGCTGAGGGTGTTCTCCTGATAGTTTCTGTGGAGGGAAGGTCCTAAACTGTAGAGCCAATCTCTCCCGAGAACAATGTCTGTTCGATCCAGGTGCATTATCTGAAAGTTTATTTGATCTTGGTACCCCTGAATACCAAGATTTAACTTACTTACCATAGTTTCCCATATTTTTTTATCTTCACCCTTAGCTAATGAAACTATGTACCTATGCTGACTAGGTACTTCTGGTAGTTTAAGCTTTTTAACCAGGGTGTGGTTGATGAAATTATGGGTTGCCCCATCATCAACCATGACTCTTACTGACTGGTTACCAACTTTCCCATGCATACGTACTAGGTCATGCGGCCCAAAGCTGAAGGGTCTCGCTAGCATTGCAGAGGTCAGCTGGCAACAGTGTTCATGATCTTCATGATACACTTTGATCTCGGAAGCTGCCGAGTTACTGGGGAAACATACAGTCTGAACAAGATGAACTTGTTTTTTATCTTTTTTAGTGAAAGGCCCCTTGGGACACTGTCTGACTGTGTGTCCCTTGCCCATACACACAAAGCACAAACGTTCCTGTTTGGCTTTCTCAAAATCATCTGGTTTTAAGGGCTGTATGAGTGAAGGGCGTTTCTGAGGAGCTTCACCTTTAAATTTATCTTCTTTCTTTCTTTTTAAAAATTTCTTTTTAAATTGAAAGTCTTTCTGAGGAAGCTGCTCAGAAAGTGGTTGCTGTCTCGCTCTCTTCCTACCCACTGAATCATCATAGATTTGAGCATATCTGAGAGCTTGCTCAAGGGTAGTAGGCGAGTTTCTCTGGACCTCTACTTTATATTCATCTTTGAGGCCACGGACAAATCCCCTGATTTTTTGATAGTCATCCATATTTTTAATCTTTAAAATTGCCTCTCGATACTGCGAGATATATTGGATGAGGGACTTGTCCATTACTGTTCTTTCCCAGGCTTCCCAGGCTCTATCAAGTTCATTCTCTGGTAGAAATTCTCTTAGGAAAGCTTCTTCAAAAGCTTTCCATGACCGGGGAGTCTGCCCAGTCTCCTGGAGATTTAACCACCACTTATAGGCCATAGGCCCTAAAGAAAGACTGGCCTCAATTGCTTGCAAATGGTCAGGGGTCTGTTTAAGAGCATGAATGTTCTTCCATTTGCTGAGGAAGGTTTGTAGAATATCTGCATTTCTATCCTTCTCTTCCCCATTAAAAGTAGGAGGCTTTAAATCTTTAAAAACACTGGGGTGAGACCGTAAAGTCTCACCCGAAACTGATGGAAGTGGAGAAGGGGATAATTGAGAAGTGGAGGGAAGGCTTCCTTTCGCGGAGCTCAAAATCAAGTTTTTGAGTTCAGCGAACGAGTCGTCCACACTGGACTTGAAATTGGCTAATGCCAGCTTCAGTTCATCCACTTCTGTTACCAATTGGAGGAACTGCTCCTTGGTAACTAGTTCGTCGAGTTCTTCGGCGAACTGTTCCTGTTCTTCTACTTCCATGGGTTCCTTCCCTTTTCTGTAAGCCAAGGCTTCTGTTTCAAGTTCGTCGAAGCCTCTCTCCTGGGGTTGATCAGGTCCCTGAGGAGTGGTCATCTTCGAAACTGAAAGAGAGCTACCTTAACTTCTGAAGGAAAAAAGTCTAAAAGACTAATTTACAACTGTACAAGGGAAAGGAAAGATGACTTAGCTGTTTCTGAGGACTGTACTTCCAAAGAAAGAATGAAGAGGAACCCTTTCAGCTCTTTTCCCCAAAATTTCAGACCTGCTGTTCCGAAAAATGCCAGTTTGAGGCTTCAAAACGGTACTAAATTTCCCGGTTTTTTGAGGATAGTAGCTCGCTGGTCTGATTGCAATCCAACTTGTCCACAAAAAGGCAAATCTGAAGTCCAAAAACCCTTCTGAGTTCTGAAATTTCAGAAGTCTCCTACTCGCTGATCTGGTAGAAATCCTCTTGCTCCAAATCTCTGACGTTGGGGCCCAAAAACTTGTTGAAAAACCAGATTTTCAGAAGCACTGGCAGCGCTGGCCCTGCTCCTCTTTTTTGGCTTCCAACTCGCTGAAAACCAGTAACTTTTTCCCCGGAAATCGGATGTAGGTCTCTGACTGTACAGCGATGGAGGTGCTGGCTTCTTCCTACTCTAATTTCGCTGGGAAAACTACGAAGAATCCTCTGAAGTCAGTGAGAAACAGCTGTTTTTTCAGCGAGTTACCTACACTTGGAATCTGACTCCTTGCTACTGTGATTTCTCAGTGGAAATCAGAAGTTTGAAGGCTGCTCCTACAGCGATCCTCCTCCTCTATTCCTCTCTGAGAATCTGAGAAACACTTCCTATCTTCTGATAGCTTTCTCTACTGCTGTCCTAAACTCCCTAGGATGGAGATGGCTCTGATACCAGTGTAATAGATCCTAACACCACAGTAGGGCAAACACTAACTGATCCACCCAACCTTGCCTACTCCCTGATATAGAGTAAGCCCCTCCTAGCCCAGTGTGAGGACTGGTAGCATGCTACTGCCAAGTGTCGGCCACGTGGCACTGACGTGGCCGACTGCACGTCGGGACCCAACTGGGGGCCCTATCCTGCTGACAGGGTCCCTAGGCTGTGTTAGGCCCGCCATGGCTATGGACCGTGCTGGGGCACACTACTCACACTGTCTTGCCCTGTTGGTCATGTACGCTGGACACGACCCTGACTGTGGTATCTGACCTATCTGTGTTCTCTAGGGTTCGGCACTGGTTACGAGCTCGTAACAGGGTCCCAAGCAAAAAACGTTTGCTTGGCTCAAGCATGAAATGCTACTTCCCCTATGTTGCAATATCGGAATTAAGTGAACCATTTGTATTGAAAAGAGACTCCTATAGGTATTGTGTTGAGCCTATAGCCCTTTTGAGTATAAAGTTTGAGAAACCTGAAATGGATTAGCCAACTCATGATATGTATATATATCCTTGTATATATGCTATAAAGGCAGAGCATCAATACTTATATGTTGTTAAGTTTATTGTTTTTATGAAGCACGATACTTTGAAGTGTTAACATGACCAACTAGATTTGAAAGGCCAAAAAGCTTGGCGGGCAAAGCGTATTCAAGAGTTTCATATGGAAATAAAACATAAACTCGGTAGGTACAAATCCTATACTGCTATGTGGGCATATGGGCACTGCTATCGTGTCGAAAGAGTTGACAACAAGCGACGTACATTTGATTGTGGTAATGGCGAATTTTCAACAAGAGAATTGTTCTAGTGCGAGAGAGGGAATGTCATTTCAAGTGACCTAGACTATGTTGGCACACTATAGCATATTTACGAAGTTGACTACGAGATTAATGGCAAGTACTCTATATTTTATGTAAAATCGTTTAGGGTCATTTGTCGTGGAAGGCTAAAGCAACACAACAATTACAAATGATAACTAAAATTCTTCCAAATCAACTCACCAAAATGTAAATTGATGGATTCTCATGACACTTTAGTATTGCCACAACATTGCGTAAAGGTAAAACTCTACATTCTCATCCCCAGTGGTTGAAAAAAAACCAATTTACTTCCTTACATAGGTCAAATTGTCTTCTACCCTAAATCTGTTACATTCATAGATCTTGAATATGGCTATCTCATGATGTGCAAAGAATAGGGCATCCAAGTTTTTCAAGAGCCCTTGCACTGGTTTTAGAGTAGTTAGTCAACTAACATCTCTGCTTGTACAATGGCATCAGATTATGTCAGATCAAGTGTTATGCCCCTGAATGTGTATAGCTGGTTTTAGGCTTGGACTATTTTTTAAGGTAGCCCTTAGTCCAAAATTGACCCCTCATGCAAGAATGGTTGTAGTGAATGTCTGTATTAGGTACTATAGCTATGCAAGGAAGAGAATGATCCTGAAAGGAGAATTCGCATGTCTTACGAGGACCAGGGTTTGGGAAAGTATATCTATACCCTCATCCCCCACTTTAGGGCTATTGTGTTGTATCAACGATCGATCGAGTGCTTTTATGCTCTAGCTATTGTAGCCTCTTGTGATAGACATGTGTCTAACCGTTTATTAGGCACTGGTTGGGTGGATCTGGCCAGAACCCATACTGTTGTGTGTGTGGTTCCTCTTCAAGTGATCTTAGGGTTGGTAAAAGGAGTCACCACAAGAAGAAGGGTGACTTAGGATAGACAACTTTCCATTTCTAAGATTCCAACCAATATCAACATGATTGAAGGCTTTATCTCCTAAAGTTTCAACATATTTCCAAGCAACCACCGGATGATTCCAAATTTTCTTCAAACATGGAGGAAGAGCATTCATAAGTTCAGGCTCTCTAAGAATAGAGGTCAAACTAATTTTGTCAAAATCTAATGAGTAGAACTTTACTAGAGGTGATAAGTTTAGATTTAACATTAGCTTTGAATTGAGAACCAGCTTAAAAGAGTTTTAAGTTGATACGAGCAAAAATTCGATATACCAAGATCTTGACAAGACATGTTCTTTGAATGTACTATTTGATTCCAATTTCACTCACAATTTTATCAGTTCTTCTCATGTGCAGAGTATCAAGGTTTTGATGGTGAAGAACGATCACAAGTAGACTAGCAACAACAGTTGATAACGAGGTGTGAAATATTTGAGTTTCATCTATAGACTTGGATCTACAAGGCATTAAGAACAAAATTAATTGTCTTGTTATGAATTCAAATAAAAGTGATGTGACTCTCGATTACGAATGATTCTTTGAGAGATTTGATGGATTCAAATTCTATTAGAATTGGATTACCTCCCATTGGAAAAATAGACCATAAGGCAGATTTGATTTCAGGAACCTAGCCAATTTTTCAACCACCATAAAGGTTTAGTCCAAAGAGGAAAATGAAATCATCAAACAAATTGATAACCATTTGAAAATGGGACATATCAAACCTAGTGAATTACCATGGAGGCTCCTATTTTTCTTAAGGATAAGAAGGATGGCAATTTCCGAATGTGTGCAGATTACAAGGAGCTAAATAAATTTACTATTAAAAACAATTATCCATTGCCAAGAATGGATGAAATTGGTGGGTAGATTGTGTGGAGCTAAATACTTCACCAAGATAGATCTTTGTACAAGATACCATCAAATCCTTATCCATCCTAATGACATTCAAAAGACTGGTTTTAGGACCCGATTCAATCATTATGAGTTTCTTATATTCCCATTTGGATTGACCAATGCTCCTGCCACTTTGGATGATGAATGATGTACCTCGTCAATATTTGGGGAAGTTGGTGGTTGTAATTTTAAATGTCATTCTCATCTCTATTGAAGGAACATTTGGAGCATCTCCCACTTTGGATGATGAATGATGTACCTCGTCAATATTTGGGGAAGTTGGTGGTTGTAATTTTAAATGTCATTCTCATCTATAGTAAATTATTGAAGGAACATTTGGAGCATCTCCAAATTGTCTTCTATGTTATGAGGTAAGAGAAGCTCTATGCGAAGGAATTCAACTATGACATCATGAAATGTTAATTTCTTCATTTGAGTCATTCAATTATCTTTGAAGGGATAAAGATTGACGATGAGAAAATAAAGGCGGTTGTTGATTGGCTGATTCCCAAAATTGTTTGTCAATTGGAGTCCTTTTTGGAATTTACTATTTCTTTTCAAAAACTTATTAGGAGTTATGCACTCTTGATAATCTTCTAAGAGGGAGCATAAGTAAGGGCTTGGCCCTTCGATAAAATGGAATCTTTGGATGAGAGATTTCAAGCTTTGAAAAATCTAATAGTTTTAGCCTTTCCAGTTGAGAGTTTTTTATTTCAAAAAACCTTGTAGCACCCTTTAGATTGAGTAAAATATTTAGTTATGAAAGTTGCTTTGGATTTTGACCTTTTCACCCAAAAAGTAGATACCCCCTTTTCAAAACATAAGCTTGGTGGGCATGTGTTCTCTCTCCGCTATCCAATAACAATGGCCCACAATAGTGGAGATACCAGGGGGTAATGCCCGGCATCTTCACTTACCCCTAGTCCATTTTCATGCCAAGTCATCTACCACCTTGGGGCCTTTGCTTTCTTGTGTGAAATGGGATAATGGCCTTCCCATCTTTTCTCTCCAATGAGCATTGAGTTTATTGACAAATAGACATGCCTTACGCCTTGATATGTTGAGTTGCTCATGGCATGTTGACCTGCATTTTGAAGCCTTCCCAACCCTTCACAACCCATATTCCTTTCAAAGAAATGCATTTCAATTCTAACATTTCCAGTTAAAAGGTGATTGTTTCAAAAAAACCTTTAGAGCACCCTTCAATTGTTTAACATGAAACTATATAATTGCATTTCAAAACACGAGACCTTAAATAAAATGGACCAATGATATGTCAAGATTCAAATGGGCCAATCGGATTGGGGCCCTTCATTTAACACTTATCAACAAAATGTGAAAGGAGGGTGGTCCATGCGTGGCAACTCACTTGCCAAGATTAAAAAAATGGGTGGCAAGTGAAAGGGCCAAGCAAAGGAACTTGCCCCTAATGTGAAACCACCCTAAGACAGGAATTCAATCATGACTGTATAAGGAGCCTTTAAAGAGATATGCAATACCATGATGATTGAATCAACCACGTGGCGAGGGACCAAACTTGGAATCCCACCAAAGCAATTTATAAAACAAAAAGGCATACCTTTCTCACTTGTGAGTCAATTGAAGATTCACTGAGTTATGATCAAAGATAAGAATTGATTGTCTGTCTTCTTTGAAACTATGCAGAAATGGAAAGGAAAAGGCACCATCTCCCGGAATGTCACAAGTTCTTATTTTGGAAACAAACAACATCACAAATGTTCAGCACCTACTCAAACTCTTTTTCTTCTCTTGGATATCTGTCCACTTACGCAACTGATTAGAGTCAAACTCCTGACCTCAAGGAGAGGAAAGGATCGCTTCACCAACAAGCAACATACTTAGACTCTACACAACTTTCTTCTGTGTGATGAATGCATTGATTTTTCTGGGCAGCCAGCACTCCTGGAATCTACTGGAGGCATTGATTGACGTTCAATTTTTGTTAGCCTAATCTCAGATTTTTATACAAGTTCCATTGCTACTTGAGGTAAATCCGCATACACTTGTGCTTCCCATAGACCGTCAATCTTCTGTGAATTATGATGTTACAAATCTTCAATAATCTCTCTCTCCTAAGCCACATTTGCCTGGTGCCATGAAGGAACTCCCTGAAAGTCATGTTATGAATACGAAACTTCACACTCCCTCTATTTTATCCTCCCTTGTCAAATACAAAACTGTCAGGCTTACAAATGAGAAGCTTTTAAAGGGCTCTAGAACATTGAAGTGTGTTACGTGTGCATCATGATAAGAACCCAATTTTTTCATGTGACTATCTGGAAATTTGAAGCACAATTTATTTCATTCTCTTGTTTAAACCTTAAACATGAGTTTGAGATTGAGAAGGTTCCAAAAGCTCCAGAACACTGAGGAAAATCAAGGAACTCCTTAAAATCTGAAACTTCAAGAACAAGCATGAATTCCAATAGTAGAGAGTGACCTTTAGAGCAACCGGAAAAGCCATGACGTATTGAAGCAGTTCATTTTTGAGGATCCTATCCTTGGGATTGTTGATCCAGGCTGTAGACTGCCTTGCCAAGTCCTTGGTGCTGCTAATTACTTTTGTCCATGTTTTCCGCGCCTCATCGTAGCGCGAATACGATGCATCGGTGCGAAAGACAAGCAGTAGAGCCAGAGCAGGAGCCGTAAGCTCATAGGGCAAAGAGGGTGCATGCAAGAGAGGCATAAAAGAGGGAAGCCAGCCAGCTATGACAAGGCTGTTGTAGATCACCAACGCTATTGAGATTGCAGTGACTGTGAAAACTGGGGGGATGAGAGATATAATCACACGAGATGATAGGCTTGAGAGCAGGTGTCTGGCATGCCTTTCGCAGCTGCGATGCCTGAGCCAATCTTCGTTGGTGTAGAATGCTCTTCTAGACGACATCCCTCGCTCCTTCTGTGCATCAGCCCAATCTGGAATACCCAACAGAAGCTCCAATAATTCTTGGGTTGATGCCTGATGCCATGACGGGAATGCTCGGCCGTTTTCAGCCTTAAGCTGCTGAGGATCCAGTGACTTCCTCTGAGATATAGAGCCATCTTCTCTCGACGGGCTGGAATCAGCAGGAAGCTTACAGAACACACCCAACAATAATCTTCCATTTGTTCTTGAATGTCTAGAATCAGGAAGATTACAGAATACACTGAACAATCCTCCATTTGTTCTTGCAGATGGCAAATCTACACTGCCCACATATCTTGCTAGAGAAGATCTGAGCAATTCCGGCATTTGCAGACTCAATCTTAAAAATGTTAACTCAATTCCTTGCTGTTTGTTGCTGCAGCCCAGAATCCTGTCAAAGCACTGCTCTTATCCACTGATTATTATAGTTCAAAATGAGCTTCAAAGAACAAAGCTGCTTATTTTATCTGCAAATACCTACTTCCCTTGCAAATTCAGCTGATGCTGCTCTTATCAGCTAAAATCATAGCTGATGATGAGCTCCAAAGACTAAACTGCTCTTTAATCTTCAGAAAATGCTACTTTGCAAAAAGGCCTGTGTATGTGTGTGCATAGGCACCTAAAAAGTGAAAAGTGCTACTTTACTCTACCCAATGTTACCTTTTTAATTTTCTTTTTTTATTTAGGGCATACCTGTTCAAACCCAACATCAAGCAACATTTTGGGAGACTTTCATTTTAAAGGTTCATTGGCATTGTCCTTAAATACGCAATACCACTCATTTTCTAGCGTGTGTCGTGTCGTGTGGTGGTAGAGGATTCTTGGTGTGGGATTGACCACCCAAGTTCAAATCCCGCCCACACATGGGCGATGTCTTAAAAAGAAGGGTAATATTACTACATCTCTTTGGGGACATCAAATAAAAAGACAAGATAATGTGTTCAAGTTGGTCGATGGAGTTTTTGCAAAAGTCGACATTGATATGAATGTTTTAAAATATAAGGATATGTGCACACAAAAAGCTTCGCCACATAAGAACTTTATTGCAAGAACTCTATCCTTTGGAAGCATCTCTATATGCACATGTCCCTCTATTCTTCTTGCACGTGTGCCCAAGCTTTAGATGCACTTTAATATGCAAGTCTTAAATAGCAAAAAGTTGATGTACCTTTCTTTTTCTCAAATGCATGCTCACGTTTTAGATGCACCTTTCATGCAAGTCATAAATAGCAAAGAACATGTCCCTTTCTTTTTCTTGCATGTACGTCCATGCTTTATACACACATTCATATATAAGTCTTGAGTAGCAAAAAGTGTGAAATGAAATGAAAATAATAGATTATATTTGATTGATCTATGACCCAAGTGATAGCACAAACAATTGTACACATTGTTAGGCAAGAGCACTTGCAAAATAGCATGAAATGAAAACAATTCAACATGAATGTAACAATCCTAAAATGAAACATAAACAATGCTTTAGAGTTGATTCATAATCCATTTGGAACATGTCCAATTGATCCATAACTCATACATATGCATTGATCATCATACCATCCACAATTTAGCTTAGTCTAGAGAGAGAGAGAGAAAGAGCACCACTTCAAGAGCAATGTACTCAATGAAAAATATCTACAATGATCTACTATTTATAGTATGTAGGATGCCCTAATGCCATTTGCTCTAATGCATGCATCTTCTTCTTCCATTCCCTAAGCTTATCCACTTATCTCCCTTGATCAAGATCAATGGTAACAAAAGCAATCTTGACTAATTTCAAGGGTCCACCTTTTTCCAACACTTTAGACCAATAATAGATAAAACTATGAGCCTCCCTAGACATCCATACACATGCTAAAATTTTGGGAAAGTTCAAACGAGCAACTAAAACTCGAACTCAAAGAATAGACCTCCAAATAGTCAAAGTAACATTTAGCTAGTTTTCACAAAAAAAACTCAAGTCTCTCTTTTTGTTGCATGCATCCCTAGGGTGTCAGACTTGCATGACACATCAACATCATTACCAACAACATTAATAAAATGAAGATTACAAAACCATTTCATATATGTTTTCTAATGTTGTCATATCTCTAATCATGCACACACTTTCATTGCACGTTTTCATGTCAGGTTCCAGAGATTCAATCATACTGACTTGTTGAATGATATTTTGTTTGAAGATGATGCTGCCAATTCCTTTTGGCAATGTCTTAGAGTTATTACCCTTTCGAACATTTGGCTTGATAGAAATAGTAGGGAATTTGGGAAAGGTGACTTTGTTATTTCCCCCCTACTGCTTCTTAAAGAGGCTAATAAACTGATCTGCCTTTAAGTGGCTATTTTTTTTTTTTCAGTTTGTACCTTGTATAAAATCTATGGATAGCTTTTCGAGAGAGAAAAAAAAATCAAGTTCAATCTTTGAAATAAGAAAAGAAAATGCTAAAGATTATGTTATTGTTTTAAGACAACTAGGATTTTAAAATAGTTAATTACCTTGCATCCAATCTTAGACAATCACATTCTTTATTCAAAAATTTTGTAGCAATGCTTTTGTGGTATACCACAAGGTTCTTGTTTAAAAAATGACATAGGAAAAATATTGGTCTTTTTTATTCAAAACTAACTAGTGTGCTTGGCCACCGTTGGTAGGCGGGCAAATTCAAAATCTACAGAAGGGGGGGGGAGGGGGGGGGGGGGAACGCTAAAGTTGGCCGTCACGCGTTAGCGGGGCAGCATTAGCACTGCCCCACTAAAATTTTATATAACATAGATACTAGATGGAGGAAGGTTTGTTTCTTGAGGCCCTTCCTCTCACATGAGGTGAATAATGTCCTTTCTGTTCCAAAGCCCATAGGCTTTTTTTGACATAATGTCCAATCTACTCCAATGCTCGTGGACTTTCTATGTATAAACATATATATGGTGGACAATTGTGCCATATAATGTTGGATTATTCTCCTTCTTACCAATCGTCTAATCGGTTTTAATCTTCATCCATCGTTTATCTAGTTTAGCGGATTTTCTCGTGTGTTTACACAGTCTATAGAATTACAAGTGTTTTTACACAGTCTGCAGAATTACATGGAGTTTACGACAGTGTCGCATTTTTAGCATGACAGAAATCTCATCTTTTTCCAAAGAGCCTCAAATGTTAAGAAAATGACTCTGGCAAAGTGTGGGACAACCCTAAATGAGATTTAAGGGCACCTTCGGCTTTTTCGCCATTTTGCGAAAAACCCGACAATGTCGCATGTGGCTGTTTTAGTTCATTTCTGCAGAGCTACAGTTTTGGTTCATTTATGCAGACAGAACGTTTACTGCCAATTTCACTGCTTATCAACAATCAATGACAAGGACCGGATGGATGTCAGTGGATCACCAGAGTTACTATAAGTTCAAACATGATTTCTATCACTATTGTCTTGTTTGAAATTGATAGGTGTAGTCATGCATTGGAAAGATGAAGATAGTTTATTCCGCCATGCACGAAAGGTTTTCTTTTCGAGCTAGACCTATCTTCTACATACCACTTTCTGACATATAATGCCCTCAAAAATGAACTAAAAACTATTAGCCATATTTTTACATCTCAAAGAAGGCTAATGTCCTTTGAAACCCCATCGATGCCTAAGAGAATGAAATTTTAGATACTTATTTGTTTGGCATAGGCTCATAGATCATTTAGATGAGAGTATAGGCATTTGTTGTAGCCACATCCATGACATCCAAGTGAATAAGAAGATTGATGGTATTAAAGATATGTCAGTGGATGCTCTAAGCAGCCACCATCATTGGATGGTGGTAAGCTCACAACTACTATGGCATCCACAATTGCATATACTCTCTGTGAATGATCTCCTAAAGTATGAGTGATTGCACATAGATTGAGCACCAATTTAATAGATGGATTCTAGCTTGGCAATTCTAAGGCAAGAGCACTAATTACATGCATCAATCACTCAACACACATCATACACATGTGAAGGCAACTCGTGATGAAAAAAACAAAGTGTAATTATGGCTTGCTCTCGGGTAGAGAGAGAACACAACAAAGGCTCCTCGGGTAGAGAGAGTGTGTCACAAAATATCTATGTGTAGAATCTTCAAAACTCTCAAAAAACTTAGTGTAGAATCACTCTCTGATAGTGTCTTGAGCTCCAAGAGGTGCAGGCAACAAGCAATATGATCGGACCTCTCACATATCACATCTAAATTTGATTGGTCTAGTGACTTGGCATCTCTTGCATATGATTGGACAAATTCTATGGATCTCTCTCTTTTGATTGGTCACATGACAACATGACAACACAAAATTAGATGTCACTAGCCCTCTAATATGAAGCCAAGTGTAAAGAGCCTACACTACCTCGAGCTACATCATGGACTAATTTTGGCCCAATCACCTACCAACATGTGTACAAGGGGTGAAAAAGTCAAAGTAGACCCAACTCAAGATTAAGGCCTATTGACTATTCAAACTCGTCATAAATGAACTAAAGTGATTATGCCTACCCTCCACAAGTGGAAACATGCTCCACACATGTGGGATTTCACTATGTACATGAAATTGCAACATGATCAAGCTAGATTTTGCCTATTCTTCACACCCTCATCACATTTCAACAGTTGGAGTTATCCATGGCCCAACCACAACGCATCCCCACTTTGATATAAGCACAAGGCAAAAGGCTTTCACTCAAGGCCACTTGTTGTAGGGGGTCTAAAAGAAGATATCCAAGAACCTCCTAAGGCAAGTCAAATTGCCCCATGTGGCATCCATTCTCAACCAATGAGAGAGTATGTTGGCTCTCTCCCACTTGATGTCTTCCTATGCAAAACCACTTTAATGCATGACTTCATCCTCAAGTAAAAATCACATGCAAAAACTTTTTAGCTCTTTATGGATATGTCATTTATGACTTTATTTCATGTGAGTAGCATATGATCTTCACGGACATAAATGATGTGGTGTATGTGGCAAAGCTCATTAGCTTTTATAAAGCAAGCTAAGTCACTTCGGCTTTGTAATGCTTTAAATAAACAACAACAACAAAGAAAGAGCCCAAGTTGTCACTAGTAAGAAAATGGCCAAGTGCTCTGGGAGAGATATTCCTAAAGAGTTGAGAATTAAGGGTAAGAGATAACTAACTTGTGAGTGATTTAATGTCTTTTATACGATGGAATGTGTTGGATTTGGTCCACAAAGCTCACATAAAACTTTCATGGAAAACATTTTTAGGATAACGATTGAATCAATACAAGCCACTACATAAGATTTTGATATCATGCTTCCATTGTCATATATCTCAATACCTTGAAATTTGTGCTACTTTGATGAATCTCTCTAGTTGAGAGTCGAGATTCATAATTATGCTTGCATTTGAATTCAAAGTTTTGTTGGAAGTTATTCAAGCTAGAGTGGAGACAATAGTTTAGCTTCTTGAAGCTTGTGGTGGTAGTCATAGTCCATGAGCCCAAAGCGTTTCAAAAGTGCTTTTGCTCACAATTTTGAGTCATTTGACTTTTCATAATACTTCACTTTAGCTCAAGTAAAATCACACTTCTTTTACAACTTGAAGCATCAAACTTCACATTAAAAACATGAGCTTGTAGGTGTTCAAGGTTCTACAAACTTCATAACAAAACATTAAGTAAAACCCTCAAAATTTCAAAATCCAAACAATCATTAACTTTGAAACTTATATGCAAAACTAGTATTTGAGAAACTAGCACTTGACTATGCATCATAATTTTATGTCCACAAATAGGAAGAATTCACACAAGATTAAAAGTACAATTTTAGTACATGATAAACATCACATCCATGATAGGAGGTACACTTCTTTCTTGTACTAAAACTCTCTATCTATCTATCTCAAGCGAAATTTCAAAACAATGTATGCCAAATAGGCAACTTTCTTCTCTCCAATTCACCACAAAAAATAAGAGATTCAAATATTGAATCAGAGTCATCGATTACATCAATGGTCGAGATTCATCTACTTGACAATTAAGCAAGAAAATTGTAATCTATGTTAACTAAACAATATAATATGATCGGTTGGACCAACTTGACCCCTTTGAAATAGATTTCACGTGTGTGAGGCAGCAATTTGACCACTGGTTAAACTATTAAACAGCACTCCAAGTTGGCCTCATCGCTTATTTTTTATAGTCTATTGGTGAAGGCCAACCATCCAATAGAATTGGGGATGGGCAATAAAAGGGGGTGGCAACCATTTCATGCCCCTCTTATTGCTCAATATTGATTCCATGCCCTTGATCTGCCAGCTTGTCATAGATTGTGTGCATGGGAAAATCAGAGTAATGGTAGCCCAAACTTCATTAAGCGGCCACAGGCAGACACAGCCCTGAAGCTTCCAGATTCAAGACTTCAACAGACGTTCTGGCTAGCACTGCGCCATAGTTCTAAACATGTTTGTAGGTGATTTAAGGAGCGTGACTGATCTACAATCACAAATCTGGGCAGGATCAGTTGGATAAAAAAAAAGTGTTTATGCAGCGACTGTCTGAACCCGTTGGTTCAGAGCAACCCTCATGAGAACTTGGATTAGGAATCCGATTTCTTGGGGTACAACTGACCCATTCAAAACCTACAAAATCGCTTCACAAAATCCCTCTGTTCCAGCTTGCAGAAAACAGAGTCTCTGGGAATTTTGGAAGACAGACTATAATTTAGTTTCAAGCAGGTTCAATCCTATAGTTCTTTTCGCAAGATTGTTCTTATTCACATAGCTATGATTCTAATTTTCTCCTAGGCAGAGACTTCAAGTCTTCAAAGCTTTAGGCAAATATGCAATTAATAATCTCTGACTTTCAATTCTTATCCATGCTTACCTACAACTTCCAAAACGATGTAGAACTTGTCTCCATTCCTTGCAGCATATTAGCCTTGCTCTGATACCAGTGTTAAGACCACCCTAAGAGATGACCAAGATGGAGATAGAAATAGAAACACAGGAGAGACGGGTGGAGACCACCCAACCAAATAGAGATGCATCTACCCAACATATATACATCTCATTCCCGAGCCATGACTTGTGAGAGCATGATGAAAGAGAGAGAACACAAGTAACTGAGTTTTAGAATTTAATGATGCTAAAGGGCAAGTTCCACTTGTATATAAAGATTTTGGCAGCCCATGCATGTGCTCATGCAATTCCCATGCAACATAGACTAGCTCTCGTTACTACTCACATGCAGCCATCATGCGCACAAACTTCATAAGCCATGCACACCTCCACTCGTCTCTCAATGGAGGTTAGAGACTTGGCATATTTGCTAAGTACCTTTGGCCCGTAAGGACTACTTAACAATATGCCCTTTTGGAAGTCTCATTGCCTTATCTAAGGACCATCAATATCCTTGATTGTATAATAGCATGCAATGACATCGACGGTATACAACATTTTACAAGCCTATTTACATTATAATCTAAATTGGTCTAATTGGCCCATTTATGGTACTTTAGGATAATTTTTGTTATGCACTTTAGTTATGGGCAATAAATAGCCTAGTCATGGTTGATTTTCAATGTATGTTGATGGTTGGCTTTTGGCATTGAGTAGTTGTTGGCCTTTGGCTTTCCATTATTAGTGTCCCTTGGCTATTACAAACATTGGTTATAAGTTATAACAATTGCTGATCAATTGCTAGAAGATTTAGCAATCGCTGATCGACTTATGCCTATGGTGGATCTCTTCACTTATTGTGAGGACCAATTGCACAATGGCACTTTTCTTGTTTCACTATGTACATGCATATTTCTTTCTTATTTGTGAAAATAGAGTGTGAAGTTTGAGTGAGCTTGGTTGAGCTAGCTTTTCAAAAATGCGAGCGAGCTTGTGAGGTGGAGATTTTTTTAGCCTTTATTGTAAAGTAAAAAAGTGATTTCTTATGATATTTTCTTATGTTGTAATGGTTGTTTCATTATTTTATTTTCATTTTGAATCTGTTACAATTACTATATTCAAATTCCAGGTATATCAATTGATAAAAATTATTATTAATGTGCAATTTTAATGAAAATATATCACACAATAGAAATAAGACTCTTGAATCTATGTTGCTAACAAAAATAACTATATCATATAAAAATGTCTTGATGTCATGGAATTATTTAAAATAACCTAATACAAATATCTTTTTACTCAACATTTAAGTGAATTACATGAGAAGCTGTGTGTACGAGAAAGCATGTGCAATAATTCCTTTTTCTCAAAATGAGCTTGAAGAATACACATATTTTGATTTATGTCTAGACCAAGCACACATAAGAGAATGTAGTACATGTGCTTGCATGCAAGGTAAGATGTTCTAGTCCTGTGTCGTCAATGAAAATCCTTACATGAGCAAGATGGGTGCTCAGATATGTTCATGTCATAGGCTTTAGCTAATTGGATTGAGGTTTTTGTTTCTATTTTAAAAATCTCGTGCTCAAATTGTGCGATTATGGTGACTGTTTGGCAAATAGACTCTAAGCCAAATCTATTTTCTTGAGGGCCAAATTTGATATCCCTGTACATACATGGGTCCTTCTTTGGCTACTCTCAGGAACATCCTCTCCCTCACTAGTTGGAATTATGTTTTCTCAAACATCAAGTCCTTGAGCATGAGGAAGAACAAATCCAGCTATTTGTAGCATCTCTTGCTCCTCAATTTGTAAGCTAGTTCCCTTTTGTACATGCCATATTGAAGGTATTTTAGGACTTCCACACACAACTGATGTGTATGGTGTACATGTTTGGTCCACATTGTCATTAGAGGACCACATGAACTATTTTCTATTTGCACATGTCCATTGGCACATTCCCAAAAAACAAGGGGCAAGAACTTCCTTTGAGCTATTATTGGTCTATTTTTTACACTTGCCCAATCCAGATCCAAGCCATCCCATACAAGTGACCCTACTGCTTGGCTTGGTTTGACAAATTGCCCAAATGGTGTCATGAATATCGGTTTCCTTGACAAACACCGGATGCTGGTCTCGTTGTGGACATTTTGAACACAAAGCAACGTTCAGTAACATTTTCACATTGTTCTGGAAATTTACTTCCGTGGAAGAAATCATACACACACAAATATCTTTTTAATTCCTGGAAACTAGTCTCCACACCCTTTCCCATAGTTATTTTTTTTGCTCTCAGTCACTATTTTCTTGAATCTGCATCAACAAATACAATGATAAGTTCCAACAACTCATTTTAATAGCTATCTCTAAAAAAAATTTATATTCACAAACTAATCTGTTGCTAAGAGTTCTGATAGATGTTGGTGACTCATTTTAAATGCCACTTCATCTACTAATCTATTTGTTTATGTGAGTGCAAAGCAAGATGAACCTGCTCTTACAACATGATTGTGAAAACCTTGATGTATCATGACCTTGCTAAATTGAGAGTTTCTAGGAATATACATGCACATGCTTGTATGCAAACTGGTTTTCTCTTGCAATAAAAGCACTCCAAGGTCCCATATCCATTAGTGGACCCTCCTAATGGTGGTCTACTTTTTAGCTCCCCAATCCAACACTGTCGATTTGGTGTACCAGACAATCCAAGTGATCCGCAAAGTCCAATCATACACTAAAAAATGCCACCACATGAACTTTTTCTTACAATGCTTGGAAAACTATCATTTGTTGTCACTGGTTTTGTCCAACAATGACCATCATAACATTGCTCCATCCTAGTCATGAAGCACAGACAATTCAAATGCAATATTTCCATTGTATTTTGCAGGAAGATCTTTTGCTTTTTGTACCATATGGCATTGCTTTAGTAATTTCCAAAGAAGACTACTATGAGAATTATTTTGCATAATTACATTGATGGTACTATTCTCAAAGTTTTTGGTTTCTTTGTCATTTGTATCATCAATGTCGCACAAATCAATAACAACTCTATCTTTGGTATTATTGATGCCTTGTGAATCACATGAAATTGTCTTAGCCACATACACAGATGACAAGGTAATGTTTAAAATGTAGCAGCTCAATGAGCCAAAATCTTGCACAGGGTACAATGGGAACATGTCATTTAGAGTGCCTCGAGTCGTCACCATTGCAAACAACTAAATTTTTGTAAATAGACAATCCATGGTTTTGCCAAGATTGTTGTATCCAACACAGCATGACCACCAGAGTTTGTAAGCTCAAGGTATTCCTTTCCAATACAATGGCAATAAACAACAAACTTTGCCCTTGAAGCCATGTACCTTATATCGAACAAAAAAAACATGATTACGACATATATGAATGTTAAGCTTTAGGTCATTTGTGGAGTACAAGTGACTACTACAATACGAATCACAAAATAGCCCCTAATATCAAAGATAAAAGATAGAAATTTCTCAAAATTTGCACAAGAACCATCCTACTAGATATGAATTGAGTAGAGTACATCTTATCCACATCCCTGCATGAAACCAAAAGTGGTCTATGTGGATAATGCATATTATATTCATAGAGTTGCTGAAAATGTGTGGCTAAGTCATCAATAGGTCTTCAAGTCGATCATAGCCATTAACTACATTGCCTCATAGAAAAATTAATCTGCTAGATTAATGATCTATTCATGGTTATTAGTCATGTGTGGATCTGTTATGCTTTTGTAAGATAGATCTTGATGCATTGTTACTTGGTAGTTTATCCCTTTATTACTTTGCATCAACAAGTTTCATGGTGAAAGATCCATTGGATCTTGGCACTTATGGTTTCTCATTAGTGTTTGAAACTTTCACAAGCTCTTTAGTAAGATCACCAAACGCGACCTTGTTTTTCATACTTAGCTCCATGATTCTGATTCTCATGTCAAATTCTTTCAAAGAATTGACTTTGCTCAAATCCCATCTAATCAATAGGTTTTACATATCTTGACATTTGATATGTGAATAGCAAATTCACATTCTCACATTGGTAATTCTTCCATTGCTTCTCCCTACTTGGAATCATACTAAATAACTTGTATTTTGAGTGCTCAATGATATGCCATTACTAAATTTTTCTCACAAACCATACCACGGTGGCCCCATATCTCTTGATCTTCCTCCCTAGCCCGTTGATCTTTAGCTTGCACTTCCTTCAAATAATTATAATCATTTACAATAATTGATGCTTTTTGTCAAAGTAATCTAAATATTTTTGGAGTTTTTTTTTTTTTTGTATCACTTTTCAGCCTTTCCAACCTCTTTTTTTTCTTTGACATAAATACCCATGATAAACTTATCACATGTTTTCAACATGCTACCATAATATAGTTGCAACTCATGAATTTCATTTTTGTTAGCCACCACTTCATTGTGTACTCAAACTAGTTGCATTTTCACTCTCTTAACTTGATCAATCAACTTTTTGAACTTTTTCTTGTGTTATCACAAGTCTTTCATTGCTTTGAGTGGTTTCTCCAATGGAGTAGATACTCATGTTCTTAGATCCCCTTCCTCGATATTTGACTCAAATTCAAGTTTCATAAATTGCATAGCTTCTACATTGATTTCTTGCAATACTCTCAAATTTTCAATCCTATCCATACATATTATTTATCGTCACCTATATTCTAGCAAGTACCGTACCTAAGAATTAATTACCACACACTCAAAAAAATTTATTGGCCTAGCCCATGCAAACTAGCCTCAAACATAATTTCCAGTACATCCTAATCTATATCCTACTATACACATATGATAATTGATTCCCTCAAATAACTCAGCCCTAGAGAGAAGATCCTCTTTTTTGCCATCTATGTCTATCCCCTTGTAGGAAAATCCAATGTAACCTCAATAATAAATTCAATATCATTTATCTTCACATAGATATTATCATCTTGAATTTGAACCTTTCACAAAAATATAGTATCAGCATAACAAGCGTGTTTGAAAATTTTATTTGCAATTTTCTTCTTAGGCTACAAAATGCCTTGCTAAATTCTCACATCCATAGCATGTCTCTACTTCTATGTCGAATATTGTCTAAAACTAATATTGCTTAATAACCAAGTGAAATTGAAAATGAGAAAATGGCTATTACCACACCCACCCATAGTAAACAACCTCAAGACTTTTACAAAATGAATATATGAGTTCAACCAAACTTGTGAATTGCCACTTTGCATACATAATGAACCAGACTAGACATGGCACCCAATCCATCACAAGATATCTATCTATAGAAAATATAATATATTTAAAAGAATCCAATCTCAAACATAACATCCTTTCAATTACCAAACATTAGGTACATGTGCAAATAACATTAGCAAATTTGAAGGTAATACCTCCGGTCATTCTTAGCTCAACCCAAAGATACAGAGAGTATGTTAATCATAAAGGCTATGGGTGTAAGAACCACCAAGTGAAGATCTTCAGGACACATGCAAACCAAAAGGACACCTGTGGAGCATGAACCACCCAACCAATATGGAGAGGCTAGTCATAATCCTTACCAATCCACCCCCAAGCCACAATGAAGAACACGAGAGAGGAGACGAGAAACTAGCTCAAGAATCACAATTCACAATAGGAGGATGGGCGAGTTTTCACTAGACTTACTCTCCGAGAGAGAGAGAGAGAGAGAGAGAGAGAGAGAGAGAGAGAGAGAGAGAGAGAGAGAGAGAGAGAGAGAGAGAGAGAGAGAGAGAGAGAGAGAGAGAGAGAGAGAGAGAGAGAGAGAGAGAGAGAGAGAGAGAGAGAGAGAGAGAATATTTCCTTTAGGATCCCCATGTAACCTAAATTGAGCTATTGACCTCCTATTCTTGCATTAAAGCAGTCTTCACCATGCATGTGCTCCTATGTCCAATTATAGGTCTGGGACCTCATATGATTATTAATTATTTAATACGACCACGTCCGGAATGACGTAACATAACTTATAACCACCTACAACTAGAGTGACCGACTATCCACGTCAAGAATTATTCCGATTCCCTTGTACAGGACATGGACATAACAATGGGTGACTGGGTCGAAGGGTCTTTGTAAAAATAATGTGAAATATCTCTTAGCAGATACGAACTAACATTGGACTTGTAAAAACAAGTACGCCTCAATCTACAGCTCCAAAAAATGTCTTCAATCTCTGGTCAGCTAATGTGGACATGGACCATGGTGTATTCATGCTCGAATGGCCATTTCTATTTAGAGCAATCAAATTTATGACATTTTAAACTTGAATTGTACATGCACACAATGTGGTCTGTAGTTTCATGTGCAATCTATCAATTGCGCGTGCATTAAAAAAAACAATTTTTTTGGGAGATCGTGGTGTCGGCACCACGGCCAGTTGATCATGAAAGAGAGTTCCTTTTATCTTGTGTCGTGGCGTCGATGCCACGGCTCGTTGGTAATGAAAGAGAGTTCTTTTTACCCTATGTCGTGGCGCTGGCGGCCGCCAAATTTTTTTTTAGTTCTGTGAGGTGGGGTGGTGTGCGATGAGCAGTTGGTGTGCTAGCAATTATATCCTCTCTCTCTCTCTCTCTCTCTCTCTCTCTCTCTCTCTCTCTCTCTCTCTCTCTCTCTCTCTCTCTCTCTCTCTCTCTCTCTCTCTCTCTCTCTCTCTCTCTCTCTCTCTCTCTCTCTCTCTCTCTCTCTCTCTCTCTCTCTCTCTCTCTCTCTCTCTCTCTCTCTCTCCCCCTTGAAAAAGAGGAAGAAGCTAATTATTGGAGTGCTGGAACTTGATTTTTGTTATGGTCATTTGCCAATGTTTAAAATTTTGCATATCTGAATTGATAATCCATTGTCATGATGTGTCGTAGGTGTGAATATGTTACGATCAGACAAACTCTCTAGCACATTACAGTCATTTGTTGTGTATCCTAAAACATGCCCTAAAGAACTGTCTTAGAACCATCTTATTCGTCTGTTGCGAATACTTTCTTTTCGGCACTCGAATAACGACTACCTTTGGTACAGTCTAGCACGATCATTGAATAAAGTTGTACGTATATATGAGATGATAGTCCCTGTCTGAAGAATTGAGTCTTTGATCTGTGTTCCTGATTGTAGTTGACATAAGTTTCTAACGTGCTCTAAAACCATTCGTGCTCTTTAACCATTAATTTGGACTTAAGTGTTGAGGACTTCTCTCTAGAAACGAACAGTTCGCAAACGCGATTAATTAATTGTCTGCACAGTCACAAATACATCGAACATTTCTCAATTCTCTATCTTAATCAGCCAGAATGTAGCACTGATGTACTGCTCTGATAACATCTCATTTGTAGAACGCATTTCATTCGATTTGATAGAAGCCAGATTGTTGTTCTAAAGTTATTAACATTACATTCCCCAAACACAAATAATACTGGTTACTTATTAATGTCTGTTGACAACCTAAATAACACTCGAAACCACTTCTCATAATTTGTACCAAATACATAACTTTCTAATACTGTCCTCTGTGGAAATGATACTATTTACTACAAAATCTATATTAACCTTGTTGGTATAGTACGACAATGATCAGTGACTGAGGTTGCTTCACTCATCTTGAGTGACAGAAACTTCTTTCTCAAGAAGAGACGAGTTGATACATTTGTTGTTTCGTATAGACCAGTAAGAATATCCCATGCCTCTTTGGAGCTGAAACAATTAGCTACATGAGCTATTTGTGAATCTTTAAGATTCAGAGATACAATGGCAAGAGCTTTGCCATCCTTAGCTTCCCAGGTAGTCAACATGTCAAGTTTAGCTGGCTTGGCTATTGAACCCAAAGTTGACATATTCCCAGAGTTCTTTTTCTATGAGTAACATCTTCATCTTGAACTTCCACATGTGGAAGTCATCACCGTTGAACTTGTTGATCAAGTGGATCTATGAAGATGTTCCTTCCATGATGAATGATCTTACCACTTTGTTGGAGGGCTCTCATATAGATTAGGTGCAGAATAGAATACAAAGCTCTAACATAGTGAACTTAATATGAACTTTACCAATCTACAACATCAACATTGACTTAGATCGAATGGAGGAATGTAGCCATTCCGATTTTTTGTCAAAAAATATTAGTAGTGCATTACACATAAGAAAATAGAGAATCTGAATTAAGTTGTTGTGAGTACAACGATCAAATCACGATCCTGTGCCCAAGAGTAGTTCACAATAGTGATGCACTGTGTGCAATGATCTTACTTAGCTAGCTACAAATTAAATAACTATCTCTATTCCTTGAATAACTTTCACTCTCTCGAATATCTCAGATTTTAAGGAATTAGATAATTAAGACACAATGGAGTTCGCACATGAACTCTGAGTCACTCTTCTCCACTTGCATGTGTGTTCATTGTGGTTATTATCTCGTGAGTTGCCATTATGTATATATACATGGAATAGTTACAATGATTGTGTGGGCAATGAGCGTGAAACAGCGTAGTTACTAAAAAGTACTAAAGTGAACTGTGATGTGGTTTGCATCAGATGGGCAGTGTGGATGACATGGTCCTCAAACTCGAAGACTTTGAATGCGAACAAGGTCGAAGAAGAAGAAGAATATGAAGAACTCAGAGACCTCGAACTCGAAGAGTTCGTTGTCGATCCTGCTTCTGCTTAGTTGATTGATTGCACAGATGTTCGACTTCTGAGAGTAAGGCTGTAGTGTTGTTGTAGAGAGAGAGAGAGAGAGAGAGAGAGAGAGAGAGAGAGAGAGAGAGAGAGAGAGAGAGAGAGAGAGAGAGAGAGAGAGAGAGAGAGAGAGAGAGAGAGAGAGAGAGAGAGAGAGAGAGAGAGAGAGAGAGAGAGAGAGAGTTCAAATATACATAGTGTACTGGTGCTTAGGACGAACTTGAATGATTCAAATTTTGATGAGTCAAATATTGATAATTCAAATTCTGGTGCGTTGGAGTGATGCTTAATTCCAACAGATATCCCACTCTATATGGTTTTCTCTTCTAGCAGCTCCACTTATTTTGCCTCCTACTTCAATATGAGGTTTGACATTGAGAGATCTGTCATTGAGCATATAAATTTTTTCCCTAAACTTCATAAAGAGTTTTATCATTGCCTGCAACAAGATACTCTTCTAATGGGCGGCCTACAATTTGTGCATTTCACAGGTTTCTCAGTGCCAAGCAAAGGCATGATCGGAAGTGAATGTCCAAATAACATTTACCATACCTTGTTGTTGGACTTGGATGAATCGAACAATGGTTTGATGAATTCAAAAGACTCGCGCGGTCGCTTTGCACTATGGGCCATCTCATGAGTGTTGATAATCGGAGGTGTAGTTGCTTGTTCCTTTCCTTTACGACTTACCTTTGCTAGACGTTGTCGTGGCACTCTATCTTCACTTTGTTGGTCTTCATCCTCTAGTCTGGACTCAAGTGCAGTCTCAAGTGCAGTTTCCATATCTGTTTCCAAGTGAGATCCATCAATGTCATGCATTGTGACTGAGAGAACCGTCCTTGGCATGCATATTATAGCTCTCTTTCTCATCCTCTGGGCAAAAACCCGCTGGAAAGTCAATCCACCAAGGATTGTTTGCTATTTCCCACTCACTTAAATTTATACGCTCATTGAAATGATATGCATCATTGTACATACAACTCTCTTTATCCGAAATCTTGGTCCACAACCTAAAGTATGAAGGCATCTTTTCAAGTTGTTTCATTTTCACCAAATACGAGATATACCTGCATGCATAGTCATTACCAAATTTACAAACAAATCAAAGTTGAGAGCAGACCAACAAAGACACAACATCAAAAAGGACATGAAAAGATTATTTTACAAATTTATTTTTATACTTTTGCAATTTATGGTTATAATCACAAGCACTCTGATCCGATTACCTCCAAACCAGTCGTTTTGCCTCACCCTTTATATCGGGTTGCTCCTTAGCATTTTTCACCAGTTCCATGTCTGGCTCAATTGAAGAAAACATTTTCTTCCTGTACTGCAACTTAAAATCCATAAAATAGTCATTGAAGGATTCGGCATTGTCTAGTGACATAGGTCCTGTAAATGAGAATCAACTTTTCTCATCAACACCAAAAATGCAACATGCTCAGTAATGCATACCTCATATAGCACTCTAGCGAGCATATAATGTGTAAGAGGATACCACATGATGTTCCCACATTTCAATTCTATTGCTCGTATCTTTTCCACCTCAACTAGTTCAACTTCCGTAATTTTTGTCTTGAAATAATCAAATGAACACTCACACAATCGTCGAACACTATATAACTGATCGCCCAAATCAGTTTTTACAATTACAATCTCATTTAGCCTGATGCAAATTGACAATTAATCAACGAACTCAATTAAAAAAGCATCAGAGTAAATATTGGTTCAAAATTTGCCTTCTTTGACATTTTGATATGGTAAATACAGGCTCAAGTCAGCATAGCATCACAGCACATGTTTTTATCAAAAAATTGTCTTTTATATAGCAAAGATAGCAAATACAAGTAACGACTACAGATACACTAGAAATATTGCACCTTAAATACCTTGTCACCGGGGCAAACATTTTGGAGAATTGTGAACTTCTGAAAAATACATAAAATGTGGAGTTTCCAAACGTTTCTTATTGTTTTGGTTTGACCTCGGTCCAAAAAAAATAGCTAATCCTTGAGCACGCATATCCAAGGTGCTTTCTGATGCCTGGCTGCAGCTCCAAGGCAATCCAAGGCATATCCAAGGCTGCAGCCAGGCAATATTTGAGCACGATATTTGAGCTGCAGCCAGGCAAAAAATTTTGCCTGGCTGCAGCTTGCTAAGAAGGATGTCAGCCAGGTGCATTGCTCCTATGCACCTAGCGAGCTGTAGGCAAGCAAAAAAAATTTGCAGGTCTGCCTTCCTGCAGCTAGCTAAGAAGGATGGCAGCAAGGCGCATTGCTCCTATGGACGATATTTGAGCAATACGCCAAGCCCTGACTTGGAGAAAACAAGGATAGCGCAACTATGATGGATTGTGATGGACAAATTGCAATCCAAGGTGCTTTTTGATGTCTGGCTACATTGGAAACAGCTTCGACTCTCTGGCTACCCGATCCCGAGCTACCATCTGATGGTCGGGTTTGCCCACCCTTATTTCTTGCTCCGTCATCTCCATCATCATCCCGTAGTTTCTGCGAATGAGCACCTGCTTGGCCTTGCACGCCGTGTCTCACAACTGGTTCACCTTGTCCAAGACTTGTTGAAGGGCCTTCGTTGTATCTTCTAGCTGCTTTAGGGACTCCAGGATGATTTTTTCTTGCTTGACCACAATATTCTCAAAAAAAATTTCTCGGCTTTCCATTCCTAGATCAGCCTCATGTACTTTTCCATCCGGATGGCTAAGGCTTGTGGAGCCTGGAATTGTATGTCCTCGGGCTTAACTAGAGGGGCATCAACTGTCATTGCACCCGATGATCCATCTCGTACTTGGTCGATTTGGACCATCTGGTGCTTCAATTGTTGTTGGACCTCTTCCAAAGTGGTCTTTTGCCCGGCCATCACGAATCTGATTTCTTCTGTCTCTTTTTCCTTCTCTTTGGCCAGCCTCTATTGTTGCACAATTTCTTGGTCCTGGCACTGAACCTTGTTCTCGAGCATTTGATGCTAGCTTACCAACCAATGCATGTGGTAGCTTGCTTCGGATAGGCCGATCATTGAGAGCTTAGCTGCTTCGGAGAGCTTCTCAGGGTTAGTGAGGGTTGGGTACTGATCAGGGGTGTGAGCTGGTGAAGCTAATTTAAAAAATAGGCGTTGTGTAGGAGGTGAAAATGGAGGTGGAGGGAGTGGAGGGATAATGCTAGTAGCAATGGTGGTTGTTGTGGTGGTGGTGATGGTTATTGGAGGGGTCAGATTTCTTCCTGACTGATCTACCTTATTTGGTTCATCATCACTTATTTCCATCAGGTCTGCAACATCAAAATATTATGAAGTGTCCAAGGTGTGGACTTGCTAGGCCTGTGGTTGTTGACCTTGTGGTTGCTTGGCCGCTTCCGTGTTCTAGGAACTGGAACTCCCCACTCCTCTCCCCCCCAAAAATGGTGCGTTTGGTGATGTTGGTGGCGTTGGCATGGTGATTAATATGGGTGGGGTGGTGACCTTGTCTGGTTGACCAACGACTTGTGATGTGGTCGTGTCTGGTGCTGTTGTAGACGTAGCTGCTCCATCACCCCCGTCGATGGTGTGTGAGGGTGATGAGTGTTGTTGCGAGGCCGAAGTTGAGCTTCCATTATCGGAAGCTGAACCGTTTGATGCTATTCCAGCTGGTGATTTCCTCCTAGCCTGAAGCTTTTTTCGTATTCTTTGTTGCCTTGTGTCTGGCAATTGGGCCTTGGAGGTATCGGCCTGTTGAGCTTGGGAGGATGCTGCTTGTGGGTTTAGTTGTGGGCTTTGTCTATTGTGGACGAGTGGAAGAATACTGGTGTTCACCCTTTTGGGTGAAAACCCGATGGTGAAGTAGCCCGTGAGCGTGAACGCTTGGACTGTTTTGACCCTATGGGAATGTCTCATGCTTTGTCCGCAAGCTGCAGGTGTTGTTGGAGTTTGGGCCTATTTTGTACTTGCTGTAGTGTGATATATGTCATGAAAAATCCTAGTACGGTTACGAGTTGCTTGTTTTTTTGACACTCATGAAGGCAGTTCGAAGCAAAGTGTGCCCAATCATAGAGGTGCTGGGCATGCAGTCATGAATCTGCCATCATGTGGAACATGGACATGGGTACCCTCAACACTTTTGTCCTCGGTCGTTGTGTGCATCTGGTTAGATATGCACATGCCGCTTGCAACTGCTGATCATTGATGGCCTCCACTCTGTACCCGTCCTTATTCTTCCATTTGTCCATGGAGGGATCTATGTACTTGAAGTATGATGTCTGCTCGATCTTTTGGAGCGTCCTTGTGACAGCATTTGGTCCTTGAGGGAACCCAAAAGGTTGCAAGTCGGCCGCCACAAAAGATATGTTATTACCATAGTTCCTGATAGGGGGAACTATGAGCTGGCATGACCTTGTCGTAGCATTATAATTGGCATACGCCATATGTACCAGGTACGGGCTTTGATATCCCGTAGGGATCTGGAACTCAATGGCCTTGAAGAATGACTTTGCCTGCTGGTACCAGGTTTGCATCTCTGTAAGATCTAACTTGAATGTTGGATGTCGAGCTTATTTGCCTTGGGGTTGTCAGAACTGGAACTGGGGTTGGATGACATGGTGAAAAAATGGAAGAAACAGGGGTCTGGAAAAACTGTGTCGGTTGAGAATTTAGACAGGGTTAAGGGGCGTCAGTTGAGATTTGATGGATGTGCTCCGATTGAGATTTGATAGATGATGTTGGTCGAGATGGGATGGACTGGCTCTGGTAGAAACGTATTAGGAAATCCTTGCCATACTCGCCCAGTTGTGCAAGAAGACCTCCAATGGCATACTTACTTGCGTCAGTATGCACATGAAACTCTTTCGTGTAGTATGGCGAGTGGAGTATGGGTGTTGTGGTAAGGGATGTTTTCAACTCCTCAAATGCTTTAATTCGTTCTTCGGTCCAGCGAGGATCTACCACAACTAAATAAACGAGGCGTGCCTCACCGGCATAATCGATTATAAAGATGCGATAATAATTTGTGTGACCGAGGAAGACGTAAACTTTCTTCACTGTTGCAGGTAAGGGCATTTCAACTATAACCTTGATTTTTGAAGGATCGGTGGAAATACCGTTCTTTGAAATTATATGTCTGAGGACCACCCCATGGGTGACCCAGATTTGACACTTATCAGGGTTTAGGAAAATTCCAAATCTACGACAGCGAATGAAGATTTTCTCCAGTGCATTAAGGTG
This sequence comes from Diphasiastrum complanatum, assembly GCA_029204225.1. NCBI lineage: Eukaryota > Viridiplantae > Streptophyta > Lycopodiopsida > Lycopodiales > Lycopodiaceae > Diphasiastrum > Diphasiastrum complanatum. Next base: position 40,730,207 of record CM055102.1, on the reverse strand, counting down.
CGTAGCGGCTAAGGAATGTACACCCAGATCATCGAGATAAATCTCGACAATCCGATGTAACAGGTCTTGGAAGGCCAGTTGCACGATCCTCTGAAACGTTGAAGGGGCGTTGCATAAGCCAAAAGGCATGACATTATAAGCATAAACCCCGTTCTCTGTGGCAAAGGCCATTTTATGTTTATCTTCAGGGGCTATTTAAACATCCATCCAAGAAGTTGAAAGCTTCAGCTCCTGCCATTTCCTCTAAGATTTGGGTCGTTAAAGGCAAGGGAAAATGGTCTTTCTTCGTAACCACATTAAGGTTCTTGAGATCAACACAGATATGGAGTTTCCCATTTTTCTTGGGGTACAACCACAATGGGTGATACCCAATCAGTATGTTGGACTTCATAAATGAACCCAACATCCAACAATTTCTTAATATCTTCATCGATTCTCTCGCGATAGACGGGGTTACTTCTGTAAGGTTTAGCCCGAATAGGCTTAGCGTTGTCTTCCAAAGGAATCATATGAACCACTACTTCGAAATTCCTTTCATTTCTGTATAGTTCCATGCAAATACATCCCTGTATTTGCAAAGTAAAGTAGAAGTTGTTCGGACAAAAGGTGGGCACCAACATCAACTAGTCGATCCATCTTCTCGTCAAGATCTTTAAGGTTTAACGGCATTGTTTTAGCTGGTCTTTCAAAGGAGTTGGAACTTGGTGTAGGTTTCCGGTGTGGCTGCAGTAACTGGATAACAACGTCATTCAACGTAAAATCTTTAAATTTTTGTGGAAGATCGAAAGGTGGTTCCACAAAGTTTTTTGAAACTTTGGGAATCATCTGTGTTGAGTCACTATTGGACGTGGAAGCTTGGTCTGATGGTTTGGTTTCCAAGTCTTAAGACAAGGGCTTAATTGGCTGCTTAAGCTTCTAATGCATCTGTTTTTGACGCTCGGTTAATTTTGTATCGATAATTTTATTTTTTTGTAATCGAGGTTTTTGTGGTTTTTGAGTGGGCAGTGTTGTTGTCTCACTTATCATGTCGTCATCAATTGTATCCCAGACTTCGTCTGGATACACATCCAATGTGTATATTTTGGGTTTGGGCCTATATGCTTGTGTGTTGGGTACTTTGGATGTTAGTTGGACATGAGCCAACGACCCTGCTGACTTGATCTCCTGAGGAATTGCTTTTGGGAGATAACGTTGGGCATTTAGCCGTCATTTCAACATCATCCATGGAAAGAATACCTTCTTCGGAAACATAGGTGGTAGAGGCGCTAGGTTCTCTTGGGCACCACGCTATAGTTATCAGGTCAATCATCATAAGTGGGATGATGGGTGTATCAATGTTTGTAGAAGATGGGAGAATATCCACAGCTTTTGCAGCGGTTTCGATATGACATCGATTGGAGTTCACAGTGGCTAGTGCCTGTCCCTAATTGATTATGTCCGTTGATCTCATATAGTGGCCTTTGGATTGGATCGAGATTTTTCATATGTTGTTGATGACTAATCATCATAAACTTTAGCAAGCTTGACATGTGGTCTGGGTAGTCTTTGGATAATGTGGAAGCTGTCAAGTGGCTTCCATTCGGGTCAGCTGATTTTTCATTGTTTTGCTGTTGTTCTTGTTGTTGGCGTTGTGCTCTAGTTAGAACTCTAACAGGTTCGGATGATATATGACGTGCTGGAAAGATCCTGTTAGGTTGTTTAGGACAATATTTGAAACTGTGTTGCGAACACAGTCTGGGCACTCTGCATGGTATTGGTTCTTAACTTTACAATCAATCATGAAGTGGCCAGTTTTGCCACAAATAAAATAACGGCTAGTTGTGCTAGATTTTTCGATGGTGTGGAATACTCATCCCGTTTGCACGAGCATGAGTTGTTGATTGGATATTGTTGAGAACTAATAGATGGAAGTGTTGTATCATGATGATATGAGTGATTGTAGGAGTTTCTACAAGATGTGTCTGTGCAGATTCTTGAGGGTGTCTATGTTTTTGTGCTCCTAGATCAGGTTGTCCCCTTGGAGGTGGTCCTAAGAGCGCCATCTGTGGTTGAGGGTCATTTCTAGATTGTTTGGGCAACTCTTGTATATGGACTTGGTTGTTTCGTGATAGATAGTGCTGATTTTGATTTTGTGAAACAAACTGGTGTCTGGGAGCTTGATAATGTCTCCCGACTGGCTGTGAGGCTGATTCCTCGGGTTATAATAGCAATAAAGTGAGGTATGCTCCATAAAGTTGCAGATGTCACATTTGGTCAATGAAGTATCTGGGACCGGTTACTCATTGCCAGTGTGTGCACCTTGATAGTGAGGGCACCATGTGTTCTCTCGTCTATAGTGGATTTGGCCAATGGGTAACTGACCTGGCATCGAACTCTGGATTAAGAGTGTTTTGAAACTCTTTCGTGAGTTTCTCCATCTGTTGTTGGTGTTGCTAGTTAAGCACCTCCATCTGTGTTTTTCACAACTGTTCTCGTGTTTCCTCGTTTGGTTGAGCTTCTTGGACAGCACGATGTGCTCTCCATTCACGTGGCTCATCGACATATGATCTCTTGTCTTCTTTCCTAATGGCATCAGACATGGCTTGTTTCAATGATGTGTATTCATCATTGGAGCGAAGTTCACGTCGTATCCATCGTGGGAGTCCAACGAGGAACCAAATTATGAGCATAGACTCAGTGGATTGCTCTTGTACCTGACTTTTTAATCTTTTAAATTGTTCAATGTAGTTACGTACTTTCTCATCTTTTGTCATTTTGATGTTACTTAGCTTGACAAAAGGACTTTCGATCAAGCGAAATGGTTTGAAGCGTTTGATAAATGTCTCCTTCAAGAGTGACCAGTCTCGTTTATCTTCACGATCAAGGTTAAAAGACTATTCTCATGCTCAATCGATCATGGTCATTGAGAAGAGCTGTACCATGGCGTCTAGTGATGTCTCGCCATAGACATCACATGTGAAAATTGTCAACATTTCCTAGCTAGTTTGAGGCCTAAATTGGCTAAAATTGTAAATAGTTTTGGTTCTGGAGTTTCACACGTGTGAACCAGGCCACAATGTTTTTATTTACTGTATTTTTTCAGTATGATGAAGTGTCAAACTTCATACCCTTCAAAATGAGACCATTTTGATGTATTTTGGTCATATAAGCCATTTTTAGCTATTTTTCCTATATAGGGAATATCTAGGGTCAAGTACCTTCTAGAGAGAGGAGAGAGAGTCATCTTCCTCATCCATAAATAGTAGGGAAGTCGTGGAGAACAGGTTGGAGAAACCTTTTGTATGCTTCATTGAGATCAATAGATCATTGTCATTGTTTCTTCCTCCATTGAGAGCATTGTTGTGTGTATTGTCTTCAAGCTATTGTGTATGATCTTAGGTGCTTTCCAAAAGTGATAGGCTGATGTATTATGGACTGTATAATGCTATTTTGGGCCGCACTTGATGTTTATGGAAGTTTCCATTTGTGATAAATGCTTTTTGATCAAGTTCTTTGCATTCTAGGTAGCATAGAATGTGTTGCCAATTCCTAGCTTATGTAGTTTGGAGTGCAAGCATTCAAGCCAATGATCTTGGAGTTTAGATCCACTTAGGATCTGTATTTTTCACATGGTATCAGAGCTGGTTGGCTTCTATTTACAGTAAGTATTCCATTTTTGGTGATATTTGGATGTTTGATCAAGTTCTAGCATGATTTTGCATTGCTTTGTTGATCAAATCTTACTAACCTTTGTTTTGTGAGTTGAACTTGTGGATCAAAAGCATATTTCAGGTCTATTGAAGATCAGAGGCTGAAAAGAAACTATTTTGGATCAGATCATAACACCTAATCATTTGTGATTGTGAGGCTTGTGCATATTCAATACTAACAATGTTCTTTTCAATCCTATTGTTGACAATCTCCATTCTTGGATGAACACTCTCCTTAAGTGGATGAAACTTTTCCTTAAGTGGATGACAAATGCTCTTTTGAGTGAGTTGTAATTCTCCTAAAGGCTGAGCAAAGCTCCCATTTGGATGAAAGATCCCTTTTTTGGGTGAACATATTGTAAGCTCCATTGTGAAGAGCATATTGTAAAGATTGTCATCAATTTTGGCATAAATTTTGGTGTACTTTGTTGAGCATGTAAGTAACTCTCCTTATGTAATTTGATTGGAGCATTTGCTGGAAGGTGTTAACCATTATGCAAGTGTGTTTTCAGGTTCTTAACAGGTTGAGGAACATTCTCATGTGAAGTGATCTTAGATCTACATCTAAACACCAAGATTTGACAAGATAGTGAAGCTAGTCTTGTGATTCACTAAGTGTGCTCATTCATTCACCTCTAAATCTTGTATTTATCACTTGCTGGAGTTTATAAACTTTTAGAAGTGTGGTTTACATGTGGTTTTACAGGTTGAATCAATATCTTAGTGTGTTGATCATATGTTGATCAAGTTTGTTCATTACTAGGTAATCTTGGCATCCTAGTTTTGGGTATTTTCTAAGAATGCAAGTAACTCTTCACACCATAACTTGATTTGGTCACTTGCTGGAAAGTTTGAGAGCTTAAGCAAGAGTGTGTTCAGGTTGGTTTGATTTTGTAATCCATTCTTAGTGTGTGCAAAGTGTTGCATGTGTTTCAATCTTCCTTTCTATGCTTGGAAACCATCTAGGTTCAAGATAGAAGTGTTTTAGGGTCCTAAATCTTCATAGATCTCTTTATCTATCATTTGTTGAGAGAAAAGTGAGTGCTAAGTGCTTTAGGACAGAACCTAAAAGTTGAAGAAACATTAGAATCATGGCTTCCAATGGTGGGATCATGCTAGAGTCTAGTGAAAGGTTGAGTTCATCAAACTACTCTACTTGGAAAGTGAGGATGGAGTCCTTACTTGAGTTGAATGAACTCATGGACATAGTTGCAGAAATTGAAGAGAGACCTCTCACACTTCAAGAGCAACAAAGGTTTGATAAGAAGGCCAAAAGGGCTCTTCATATCATTAAAATGAATGTTACAAATGAACTTCTCAAGGAAGTTGGAAAGTGTCAAAGTGCGAGGCATGGAATGCCTTAAAGAAGCTCTTTGAATCAAAGTCCACATCTAGGGTATTGACCCTAAGGAGACAAATATTTTCTAGTAGGCAAAGAGAGGGTGAAAGTGCTCATGCATTTATCTTGAGAGTTAAGTCCCTAAGTGATGATTTAGCATGCATTGATGAGAACATAAAAGATGGTGAAATAGTCCATGTTATGTTGAATGGTTTGCTAAATGAACATGCTAACCTTGTGCAAAGTTTTGCCATTCAAAGAGTCTTGCCAAGTGTGGTTGACTTGCAAGAAATCTTATTGGCTGAAGAACATAGGTTGCAATCAAAGCTTGATGGTGCATCCTTGCAAGGTGGAGGTGAAGAGGCTTTCTTCACAAAAGGCAAATTCAAGGGCAAAGGTAAAGGCAAAGGGAAATGGTCCAAAGGTGGTAACTTTGATCATGATGATCACTCTTCCTCTTCCTCTTCTACTAAGAACAATAAGTCAAAGTTCAAGTGCTTTTATTGTGGGATAAAAGGTCATTTTGCAAATGAATGTTATAAGAAGAAAAGAGAGCAAGGAGAGAGGCAAGGAAATCTTACAATAGATGAGGAAGAACATAACACATGTGAATCACTTGTTATGACTTCAAGTTTGTTAGCCAACATAGATGATAATGATCCTTGGTGGATTGATAGTGGAGCCTCATCTCACATGACAAGACATAAGGAATACTTTACATCCTTATTGTCTTATGAGGGAGAAGGTAACATCATCTACACTGCAAATGATGGTCAATGTGACATCAAAGGCATAGGCACTATTCCTATTTCCCTTTCAACAAATAGGAAAGCAAATCTTGAAAATGTTTTGTACATTCCTTCAATCACTAAGAATTTGCTTAGTGTAAGTCAAATGATTGACAAAGGACTTGATGTGGAGTTCATTGGAGATGCATGTTTGATAAGTAAATGTGGATCCTTGATTGCTCAAGGTAGGAGGCATGGTAAACTTTTCAAGCTTGATGCATGTGTGATCTCTAATCATGAAGGATGTATGGCTAGGGAGCAATTGACAAACCAAGAAGTTTGGCACAAGAGGTTGGGCCATCCCAACTTCAAATCTTTGGAGGTAATGGCAAAGAAAGAGCTTGTTCTTGGTCTCCCTAAAAGTCTTGTTGCAAACAATAGTGTTTGTGAACATTGTGCCTTGTCCAAATCTCATAGACTTGCTTATTCTAGATCTACTTCTAGATCTAAAGAAGCTTTTCAACTTGTGCATTCTGATATTCATTCTTCTAGTACAACTAGCAATGGTGGGGCAAAGATGTATGCAACTTTCATTGATGACTTTAGTAGGTATACTTGGATCTATCTTCTTAAAAGTAAGGATGAAGTGTTTGCTGCATTTGTCAAGTTCAAGAATGAAATGGAAAACCAATTCAATACAAAGATCAAATGCTTAAGATCTGATAATGGAGGGGAATACACCTCAAATAGGTTCAAAGACTTTTGTATAGCACATGGGATTAAGAGGGAGATGTCTAGTCCTAGGACTCCACAACAGAATGGAGTGGCCGAGAGGAAGAATAGAACCCTTTGTGAATGTGCCAAGGCAATGAGACTACATGCTAATCTTGCTAAGTCTTTTTGGGGGGAAGCTTTAGCATGTGCTAACTATCTATGTAATAGATGGACAAGTGCTTCCTTGGATGGTAAAACTCCTCATGAGGTTCTTTATGGTAGAAGGCCGAGTGTCAAGCATTGTAGGATCTTTGGATGTACATGTTTTGTCAATATCACACTTGATGATAGAACTAAAGAAGATCCTTCATCAAAGAAGGGTGTGTTTGTTGGCTATAGTGAAGTAAGCAAGGCTTACAAAGTGTACATTCCTTCTACAAAGAAAGTTGTCATAAGTAGGGATGTCATCTTTCATGAAGAGAATGTTTCCAATGTTGTTGATGTTGATGTTGATGTGCCTACTAATCATCATGATGTGCAAGATGTCTTGGATGAAGATGGAGATGCCACTCCAAAGCAAACTTCAAGGAAGACTCAAAGGCAAAGGGCTAAGCCATCAAGGCTAACCTATGATGAAAAAGGAAAGCAAGTGGTGGACAACTCTAACTTTGCTTTTCTTACCTCTTTTGATGAACCAACTTGTGTAGGTGAAGCAATTCAAAAGAAGGAATGGATCCAAGCCATGGATCATGAGCATCAAGCACTCATCAAAAGCAACACATGGAGGTTGGTAAAGCTTCCAAAGGACAAGAAGGCAATTGGTTGTAAGTGGATCTTCAAGATCAAGACAAATCAAGATGGATCAATCAACAAGTACAAGGCAAGGTTGGTGGCAAAGGGGTATGCTCAAGAATATGGTATTGACTATGATGAGACCTTTGCACCCGTGGCAAAGATGGTAACTATTCGAATCCTAATCTCTCTTGCAACTCTTTATGATTGGGATATGTGGAAAATGGATGTTACTAATGCCTTCTTGAATGGTGATCTTGAAGAAGATATTTACATGGAGCAACCCGAGGGCTATGTTTCACATGATGAGCCTAATCATGTGTGCTATCTCCAAAAGAGTTTGTATGGGCTAAAGCAAGCACCAAGGAGTTGGTATGCTAAGCTCAATTCCTTCTTACTTTCTCAAAACTTTGTTATGAGTGAGTATGATCATTCTCTCTACTTTAGATTGAATGAAAATGATATCACTTTACTTTTGATCTATGTTGATGACATTATCTTAAGTGGTGGTAACAATCTAGATATAGATGAAATCAAGATGGCACTCAAAAGAGAGTTTGAAATTCAAGATCTTGGTAAACTTCATTATATCTTAGGAATAGAGATTATTAGAACTTCTAAATCTACATTCATATGTCAAGAAAAGTATGTTAACTCTATTCTAAAAAGGTTTCATATGGAAGATTGTAAAGTTGTTTCTACTCCTATGGAATCAAATGTAAAGCTAACTACAAGAAGTAATGAAAGATCCTTCAAGGACATTACTCTCTATAGAAAGCTAATAGGATCTCTTATATGGTTAACCATCACAAGACCTGATCTAAGCTTTGTGGTTGGTAAACTAAGTCAATTTATGCAAGATCCTAGTGAGGCTCATTGGAAGCTAGGAAAGAGAGTACTTAGATACATCTCGGGATCTAGAGATTTTGGCATCTTGTATGGAGGTACTACACCTAACCTTTGTGGATTTTCAGATTCAGATTTTGCAGGTGATCAAATGGATAGGAAGTCAACAAGTGCCTTTGCAATCTATCTTGGAGATGGAGTGGTCTCATGGCTATCAAAGAAGCAACCAACTATCTCTCTATCTTCCACCGAAGCCGAGTACAAGGCATTAACAACATGCACCAAGGAGATTCTTTGGATCAAGAGGATGTTATTGGATCTTCACTTGCTGGAACCAGAGAAGACTCCAATCATACTTTGTGATAACCTTTCAGCCCAAAGCTTGGCAAGCAATCCTGTTTTTCATGCAAGGAGCAAGCACATTGAGATTGCTCACCATTTTGTGAGAGATCAAGTCATTGCCAAAGAGGTGGAGCTTCAACATGTCTCTTCAAAGGAGTGTGTGGCTGATATCTTCACCAAACCATTGGGAAAGGACCTATATTTAATGCATAGATCTAATCTTGGAATGTGCTCAAAGACTATGTTGAAACTAGCATCCAATGTTGAAGAGGGAGTGTGAAAATTGTCAACATTTCCTAGCTAGTTTGAGGCCTAAATTGGCTAAAATTGTAAATAGTTTTGGTTCTGGAGTTTCACACGTGTGAACCAGGCCACAATGTTTTTATTTACTGTATTTTTTCAGTATGATGAAGTGTCAAACTTCATACCCTTCAAAATGAGACCATTTTGATGTATTTTGGTCATATAAGCCATTTTTAGCTATTTTTCCTATATAGGGAATATCTAGGGTCAAGTACCTTCTAGAGAGAGGAGAGAGAGTCATCTTCCTCATCCATAAATAGTAGGGAAGTCGTGGAGAACAGGTTGGAGAAACCTTTTGTATGCTTCATTGAGATCAATAGATCATTGTCATTGTTTCTTCCTCCATTGAGAGCATTGTTGTGTGTATTGTCTTCAAGCTATTGTGTATGATCTTAGGTGCTTTCCAAAAGTGATAGGCTGATGTATTATGGACTGTATAATGCTAATTTGGACCGCACTTGATGTTTATGGAAGTTTCCATTTGTGATAAATGCTTTTTGATCAAGTTCTTTGCATTCTAGGTAGCATAGAATGTGTTGCCAATTCCTAGCTTATGTAGTTTGGAGTGCAAGCATTCAAGCCAATGATCTTGGAGTTTAGATCCACTTAGGATCTGTATTTTTCACATCACATGCATTCTCAAAGACTTGAAAAAATCTTTGAGGATCAGTGTTACCGTCGTACTTAGGTAAATCTAGCTTTGGAGTATGTTTTTCAGTACGCGAAATATTATTTGCAAAAGCTCCGTTTAAGTGAGCTCAGGCATGTGAAGATTTTGCAGCATGAAAATGTTGTCGATCGTATGGAGCTTCAAAACGCATGGGTTCCCATATGTCAAATGGGTTGGTGGATGGCTCTTGGACTTGGGATTTCATCCTAGAATATCTATTAAATCAAGCCTACTCGGTGGATGGGAAGACCACCTCTGGTGGATAGTCCTCTATGGAATTCGGATCGTAAGGACAATCCATCACAACTCTAGAGTATCTTAGGATTGTGGAAATAGGCCTCTTGGACTCTTTGGTAACTTGACTGGTGTCTGAACGTAATTTTAAAAGTTTGGTTGTTGGTGAAAATTTAAAGGCTCATGATGCATCTCCCTTAAAGTGCGGGTGTGGTCTATTGCGGTGATAATGGAGTGCGGGTGCGGTGGTAATGTGGTGCAGGTGCGGTATATTGCGGTTGCAATGTGGCGCGAGTGTGGTGGTAATGCGATGTTGTTGCAGTAAAATACAGTGCAAAATCGGAGCCCATCGCCCCCATCTCAACTGGAGCCCATCGCTCAATTCTCAACCGGAGTGCTCGTTCAAATCTCAACCAAAGAGACTGTATCAAATCTCAACCGACGAGATTCTATCAAATCTCGACCGACGATTTTTCGATCAGATCTCGACTGAAGGGTTTCGATCAAATCTTGACCAGAGGTTTTGGGTCCAATCTCGACCGAAGGGGTTTCTCACCATCTCAACTGGACCAAATCCATGCCAGACCACAAAACTTTCAAACGACGATCAGAACTGACGATTACAACAGATATCAGATCTGACAACTTGCATCGACACCGCATTTTGTTTGCATCCGATGCCCTCTATCTTTGTTTGCATCTGACTCCCTCTATCTCCATTTGCATCTGATGCTCTCTAACTCTGTTTGTCTCTAATGCCTCTACACTTGTTTTCATCCGACACCCATCTGCATTCCATTTACATTCGATGGCCTAGAATTGATGGTGCATCCGACAACTTGAGTTGACGATCTATATCCGACGTTTTTTGAAGTTATATCTGACGATCCACACGAACCGCCAGCTACATCACCTTAAACCGTAGCAACTGCAACGAGCCTCCAACTATCGTATTCACCCACATTCAACCGCACCCCAACTACATTCTCCCTTGAATCGCAACAGACCGCATTCCGCAAACAAACCGCACCCCAACTGCATTCGCCCTTGAATCGCAACAGACCGCATTCAATCGCAAACAAACCGCACCCCAACTGCATTCGCCCTTGAATCGTAGCGACCACATTCAACCGCAAACAGACCACATTCCAACCACATCTGCCCTTGAACTGTAGCGACCACATTCAACCGCAAATAGATCGCATTCTAACTGCATCCACTGTTGAACCGTAGCAACCGCATTTTGACCTTGCACCGCATTTCGACCACCCTTACACTACATTCCGCCCTTGCACCACATCCGACTACCCTTGAACAACATTCCGACCTAGCACTGCATCCGACCATCCTTGCATCGCATTTCGACCTTGCACCACATTTTGACCACCTTGAGCGATGGGCTCCGGTTGAGAATTGAGCTGGCGCTCTGGTTGAGATGGGAGAGATGGGATTTGGTTGAGAATTGAGCAGGTGCTTCGGTTGAGATGGGAGCGATGGGCTCCGGTTGAGAATTGAGCAGGTGCTCCGGTTGAGATGGGAGCGATGGGCTCCGGTTGAGAATTGAGCAGGTGCTCCGGTTGAGATGGGAGCGATGGGCTCTGGTTGAGAATTGAGCAGGTGCTTTGGTTGAGATTTAACAAAGAGGCTCCGATTGAGATTTCAAAGGGGCTCTGGTCGAGATTTAACTCAGAACTTGACAGGATATTGCGAGTAGTGGTTCGGTCGAGAGTGAGTGCGTAGTTTCAATAGGTGAATGAAACAAGGTTTCGTCTAGTCCAGACAAGAGTCGTGGAGCTCAACTAGGGAAGGAGCGTGAAGCCTCGGTCGAGAATAGAGTTGGACGTCGGTCGAGATGAAAGTAACGAGCTCTGTAAAAAAATGTGTGAGAGACCTCAAAGCGATGGTTTTGTAGCACAGATCAAAAAGGTGTGGCTTGGTGTAGTGTCTGTGTAGCTGTGAAAATGGCGTCAAATGTTCACAGATTCTCACTGAATCTGTGAACACGATTCTTGTTTGTTCTTTCTTCTTTTTGTTACTTCCACTGGTTATAGTTCTTTACAGTTTGGTCTTCTTGTTAGAACGGTTTCCAAGCAGAAGTGTTTCTTAGATTACAATGTGTATTCCCAGCCTGTCAATGGGAAGAGATGGATACGTTACTCGACTACATGCATATACAAGCCATGCAACCAGTCCTAGCTCAGTATAGATCAACATTATGAATCAGGGAGCAGATCTACAATTTATCTACCAAAATTAGGAAACAAAGCAATGACAAGATTAAGCTACTCAACAAGAAACAAGAAACAAGAAACAAGAAAACTAGTTTCCTAACATCACTCTAGCAGCCCAAGGATTAAGAAACACCCATTTTTTGATGCTTGGAATGCCCAAGAACAATCAAGGACATGATTTTTAGAAGGTATGAAAATCAAATCCACAATCTCAACCCTCTACTCTCCTCCTTCTAAGACCTCCTCGGTCATGGGTGAGAGACAATCTATGTCTTCAGCTTGGCTCGGCATCTGGGGATTTCCTGGAATCTGCTAATAGAATATCCTTCAGATCTTGTTAAATCCATGCAAAGCAATCTTGATACTTAATAAGTAACGTTCGGAGTGCCTAGATAAGTGTAGGATAATATAATCTTCAGTGTCTTTCCATCAAAGATGAGCTCATGGCATTGCATGAAGGCCATGGATGTATTGAAGATCATAACTTTGCCCTATGTGACCCCCCAATTCCCATATGATACATAAGGTATGAAGACTGTTTAATTGTCTCTAAAGACCATCTCTAGTAGTGGAAACAAGAATCACTTAGTGCTTGCATGTAATTAAATTACAGTAAATTTGGCCTGCCTGTGAGTTTGATCCACAAGAAATTAGTCAAAAAACAAGGGTTTTTGGTGGTTTTTCAATATTTTTGGAGATATTCATAAAATCCATGGCTAATATTTTGCATGCATGTTTTCAGAGGTATAATGATGTTTTCCTAAGGCTTTTATAAAGTTTGGTAGGGATTGGACACCATTAAGAGTCTCAAAAAGTAAAAAAATAGTGTTGTTGATGGACCTAATGGAAGCCTCTATGCCTCTAACCTCTGATTGGATGCATGTGGGTCTGGAGTTAGATTTTTGATGATATCATTTTGAGAAACTGCGCCCTCCTACTGTAATTTCAGTCAATTACTGATCGCACATGTGAAGCCTACGTGTTACGTCCATGTCCAGTATGAGGGATTTGGAATAATTCCTGACATGGATAGTCGGTCACTCCAGTGTATGTGGTTATTAGTTATGCCTCGTCATTCCGAGCTTGGCCGATAAAGTAATTAATAATCATATGAGGGCTCAGACCTATAATTGGACATAGGAACACTTGCATGGTGTTTGACTGCTATAATGCAAGAATAGGAGGTCATTTGCTATTCCAGGTTGCATGGGGATCCTAAGAGGAATATTCTCTCCTCTTGGGAGAGAATATATACTGGTGGAAACTCGCCTATCTACCTATTGGATTTTCTGATCCTTGTAGCCAGGAGCCCCTCCTCTCTTGCATTCATTCACCATGGCATGGGGGTGAAGTGGTTACGGTATTGACTAGCCATTTCCTATTGGTTGGGTGGTTTTGCTCCATAGGTGTCCTTTTGGTTGCATGCAATAGGATATAGTTAGATCTTCACGAGGATTTGCATCAATCAGAAGGTGGGGTTGCTTCTTGCTTTTTCTCAGCTTTTTGGTATTTTCTCCTTGCTTTGTACTTCCAGGTGATGGAATTGATCTCCAAGTAAGTGTAACTCCAGAGAGTTATTAGAGCCATGCATCCCACATTCGGATTCATCAAATCCCATGCAGTGTAGGGATCTTTTTGGTCATCTGTACACAAGGAATTTGATGGCTTTGAATTTAGTTTCAAAGTTAACATGTTTTCCTTGTTGATAGGATTGATGGCATCCTCTAACGCAAGAATATTCAAGAATTTTGCACCAACTCCTTCCATCAATATCACATTAGATTCATTAATTGGTAACTTGGTGCAAATTTGCTTCAGATCTTTGGATGGATCCATAGTTGGACACTTGTTTCTTGAATAAAAAAATTGTGTAAACCAGTTTGGCCCAAAAACATATAAATATTACATCTCAATAATCAACTATCAATAGAGATAATCCTATACCCAGATATAGGATCAGGATTCTGAGAAACAAGTCTGGTTTGTAATAATATTGGAGACTCATTATTGACTTTTTTTTTCGGATCTTTGATATCTTATACGTTGTCTTTTGAGAACTTTTTAATCGAAACTATGGAATTCGTTTTACAAGGGGGATAAGAAAGAAAGGAATAAGACATTCGATGAATTAGCCAGTTGCATAGATTTTAAAAAAAAGAAATCCAGTATGTATGCAAAGGTAGAACTATCCAGTTGAAAGAGAGGAACTCTCAGATAGTGATTGTTTTGAATAATCTGGTACTAGAGGACTTTTGGGGGTTTTTAAGCTATGAAATATTCATGAATATGGATAGTGGTGGTAAACATTAAATGAAGGTTCACTGATTGGTTTGCCAAGTACCATTTTGTTATGGATTGGATCAGAGAAAATAAAGTTTAAATCTTAACCTTATGTCCAAATATGTCTGTATAAGTCAATCTAATCTTGGTTTGAGTACTAAGATTTGGAATAGGTTGATTGGTTGAAGGAATTTTGTTGGTAAAAGTATGATGGTTGGAAACTTGTGATGTGAAACTATTTACTTCAGAGATTACCCAATTATATTATTTACTCAAGAGTTCTTTTGTAGCTGAGTTGATTCTCAATGAGTGTGAGTAACATGTGCAGATTATGGATATATCTGCCAGTAGCCTACGTTTATGTTTAGGAACATAGTTTGATATGTTGGTGACATACGTCCTAATCTTGTGGATCTGCTATGTGTTTCCTATGTACTAAGTTTATCTCGTGTACTTAAACTAGTCAGAGTGCATAGACATATGAACAAGTAATGTGCGGAACAGTTACTTGCAGGTTAATGGTTCTTTTTGTGGAAAGGATAATTCATTAACTTAGTTATGGTTTATAAAAGGATCTAAATGTGGTGTTATACTAGTATGATTGAGATCTGCACCTAGACATTTAAGACTTCTGAATCATTTGCAATTGACTTGAGTAATTGGATTACTCCTGTTTAGAAGTTAATTGGCTAAATAAACAGTGTGAAGAAAATTCACCAAGGACTATTTATTTCGATCTATATTGCTTATAAGACACATGATTTGTGAGTCATCGGGATTCATCTATGAGAGTTGTGTGCCTAGAATATAGAAGATTCTTGATATAGAATATTTCTTGAATGAGAAATATATCCTAAGTTATTGAGTGTATCCCAGTGAGCTCATATTGGATGACAAAGTTCGACTAATATCAAGGATAACCACTGCATTCAATTGGAATTCAGCAGAACTTTGTAATCTCTAGATGTTGTTCTAGGTGATTGTTTTCTTACCTTACAAATTGTAGTCAAGGAATGCTTGTGTACTATTTCAGCCTAAATCTCCAGTTAATTAGGAGACAGACAAGCCTATTAACATTGAAGGTTGCTGCTTATGATGCTAGCAATAAGAGCACTTTACTCAAGAGAGTATCTGGAGTACTCGGGACTGAGTTAAAGTCATCTTTATCTTGATGGATCTCCTAAGAGATTTTGGTAGGATGAATTTTTGTACCTTAGTTTTTGAAAAATTCCAAATGTATTGGTACCAAGAAGCATTTATTATAGGACTACAAGTAGTTGTGGATAGTCTTGGACTATAATTGTTTGTTTCTTTAACTTTTGAATGTTGATTTCCAATGTAAGGTGACATTTCACCCATAGATTCATGTAAATTGAGATTACATGAAGGTGACGTTACTAGTTTGGAGAGAATTAGGCCCAATAGTTAAGCAATTAACGCATGTCCAGTAGGATAGCTAATCAAGTCGTAGATCGCAATAGCCAGTTGGCCATAATGCGTTGGCATCCATCCAGTTAGGACTTCTTGAAAATTTACTTGCTAATAAGTTAGGGCAAGTCTTTAGCTTCAATTCAAGTGGAACAATAACTGTCTTTCATTGACAAGGCTGAGTCATCGACTTTTGTCGGGGACATCGATATGTCAGAGCCACCTGTTGAGCGATTACTGAGTACTTCTGCTGTTGTAGAAACACGAGCAAAACTACAGATTTGGATAATAGAGTGGATGAAGATTAAAGATCGATTATTCGGTTGAACCACTCAGACAAATAGAATAATGCAACATATGGTTGAAGATGAGTATGAAAAAAATTATTTTTGCTTTGTTATAATAGGCTCAATGAGTATGAAGGCGAATTCTTTAGGCCTCTCTCTCTCTCTCTCTCTCTCTACATAATCATGGGTGGCCAGGTTTGCATTACTCTCAAAAGGAGTATGAAGGCCAACATATTTGCATATTAACATCAACTTAGCACAAAATGCTCATCTCAAATGTCATGGACTTATTTTTCAAGGAGTTTGTCCTTCAAAAAAAGTTGGGAATATGCTCATAACTACAATAAAATGCAAACATGTATTTTACATTTCAAGGAAAAATCAGCACGAGCTACGTATACTGGTGCATCAGCTTTGTATACTGGTGCATCTGCATGAGCCATGTATATTGCTGGTGCATCGGTTGTGTATACTAGTAAAGCATTTCGAGGGCGGTCACCGATAACAAAATACAGTTCGAAAAGGACAAACCAAGGCCGCGTGGGAGGGCAAGCAATGGATAAATGCCGGCGAAAATAATCTGAACACACGAAGCTTCTTCAAGCAGCACATACAGCACATGCTCGTAAAATTTAGACACAAATGTGAAAGATTGGCAAAAATCTAGCTTGGTATTTTTTATGATAGAAGTTTGTAAGTAAATCTCACATGTGTGGAGGATGTTCCCACATGTGGAGAATTGTAAAGTAAATCAAAATGTTTGATATAGGGGTGTCATAGAATTTCATAGTCAAGCATTTAGGTGTAGGATGCTGATAGGGTCAAATTTGGCATAGATGGCAGATTATCCATTTCCACTTGTAATGCCACTAGTGAGCCAAAATAGAGTAGGAGGCCAAACTTGTGCCAATTAGAGTGTAGACAAGTGTAATGCTTTTGTTTGATGAAGTTTAAGAGGTCCAATAGGATTTAGAGGTGGAACCATGTGTGGTCCAATAGGAATTTGAGGTGTGCTTGAATATAGTCCAATAGAATTTAGAGGTGCATAGATCAATGGTCCAATAGGATTAAGAGGTGGCAAAGTGTGATCCAATCATAGTTAAGCATAGTGGTAGCTCATGAATCTACCAGTATCATTGTACTCCTATTTTGGATCTAATTGATTTGGTGATTTCATGGATTTTGAGTGTCATTGAATTTCTAGCTTTCTCTCTCTACTCGAGAGCTCATGATGGTTTTTCTCTCTCTACCCTAGGAGAGCAGCTTGTTTTTACTTAGAATACTTTTGGAGCACTTCCCACACGTGTGAGTGAGAGTTGGAAGTGATTGAATGCACGTAGTAGTGTGTTTTTGCCATAGAATCAAAGATAGATCTTGAATCTCAATCTAGTCTTGATCTTGGTGCATCTGCACACCTTAGGAGATCACAAGTACATGTAGTGGACAATCCACACGTGTGAGATTCAACATGGTATCAGAGCCTACCTAAGGTTACCATGCATTTTGATCCATTTAAGTGAAAACTATTCATCAATCTTGAGCTAGAAATTGTCAAGGTCCATTTTCCTAGCTATCTTGTCCAATTTTGGATCAAAAGAGATCAATAGGGCATTGATTGGGTCTGACCTGGTACTGTATGGAATCAGGTGCTCAGACACGTGTGAGGAACACCCAATTTCAGTTTGGGAGTTCTCTTTCATGTTTGATCCAAAATCTTGCTAGATAGCTTGTTTTGAAGCTATTTTTGTCTAGTTTCTGATGCAATCAGTTTCATTCCATTTGGTTGAGCCAATCAAAAGTTATAAGCATTTGAAGAGGGTTAGGTAGGGCACCTAGACCTGGGTGGACACATTTGGTTTGGTCAAGAGATTGCTTGTTTGATCCAAAATCACAGTTGAATGCTTACCAATCTCATGTATATGTGATCTAGGCACTGTTTTGAGATCTTAGCCATTTTGTTTCATGCAATATCATTGTATTTGAGTCAAATTTGGTTTATTAGTGTATTTCACACGTTCTAAGAGTGTTTTATCCTAAATTTGCTCATACTCCATCATTTGATGTGAAGTAGATCTAGTTTTGGAGAGATTGAGATAGCTAGTAAGAATCATCTCACAATTTGTTGCAAGATCTTGCATAGGAGATGGTGGCACACCATTATTGGATCCTATAGTGAGAGAGAAGAATCATTTTTTGTTCATCACTTTTATTTATCTCCACTTTACATGACTTCAATGAGTTCATACTTGTTGCAACCAAGTGAGAGATTGTCTACTTCCAATTATTCAATATGGAAGTTGAGGATTGAGTCCATCTTGATACTCCAAGATGTGATGGACATTGTACTTGGGATTGAGGAGGAGCCTCAAGTCCTTCAAGAAGTACAAAAATACAAGAAGAGAGCTAGGATGGCTCTCCACTACATTAAGATGAATGTCTCTAATGAGATATTGAGGGAGATTGGTGATTGTTCTACATCCAAGGAAGCTTGGGATTGTCTCAAATCCATCTATGAGGCTAAGAACACCTCTAGACTCCTCACTCTTAGAAATTAAATCTTCCAAAGTAGTCAAAAGAGTGATGAGAGTGCATCTAATTATGTTTTGAGAGTCAAGGATATTCATAGGGAGCTTGCATGTATTGGTGACTCAATCAATCAAAGTGAGCTAGTCCAAGTTATTCTCAATGGCTTGAGAGATGAATATGACAACCTTGTCCAATCCTATGCCATTAAGGAGGAGCTACCAAGTTTGGAGGCCCTTCAAAGTGTGCTTATTTCTGAAGAATCAAGACGAGAGTACAAACTCTTGAGGATGGACAAGCTATCACTCAATCATGATGATGGCAAAGTTCTATTTGCCAAGCACAAAGAGAGGAGTAAGAAGCAACACCATCACTTCTCTAATGAAAAAGCTAAAGACCAAGATGAAGAGGAGGAGGAGGATACCTCTCATGCTTCTAATTCAAATCTCAAGAAGAAGATGATCAAGTGCTTTTATTGTGGCAAGAAAGGCCATTATGCCACCAATTGCTTCAAGAAGAAGAATCAACTCAATCAAGCCAACATCATCAATGAGAAAGAAGACTATATTGCAAGTGATGGAAAAGGCTCTCTTATGGCATCAAGCTTCTCCTCTTCCACCTTCAACAAGGATGACTCATGGTATATTGATAGTGGAGCATCTTCACATATGTGTGGCTCCAAGCACTTTTTTTCATCTATTATGCCTTATGATGGAGTCAAGAAGACCATATACTTTGCAAGTAAGCATGAGTGCAATATTGAAGGAGTAGGGATTATTTCCTTGAAGCTTCCATCTTCTAAAGATCTCTTTCTCAACAATGTTCTTTTTGTCCCATATGGTGTATGATTATTCCTTATTATTCAAAGCATATGTTGAGAAGAAATTTTCATTGAAGATCAAAGCTTTGAGGAGTATTGGAGCTCTTGAAGGAATAGCACCATATGAAGTTTTATTCAAGATGAAGCCTAAGGTTGATCACCTTAGTGAACTTGGTAGTGCTTGCTTTGCACATATTCCCTTGGAAACAAGAAGGAAGGATGATCCAAGCTCATGGATGATGATTGGATACTCATCCATCAAGGAGGCCTTTAGTGTCTTTACACTCTCTATTTCAAAAGTGATTGTGAATAGAGATGTCACATTGCATGAAGATTCAATCTTGGAAGTGGCCGAGATCAAGGCTTCTCAAGAAGCATCACAAGTTATCCTTTTTGAAGGTATTCAAGTTATGATGGGGCCAAGGTGTGAGGAGGAGTTTCTTCTTCATATGATTTCAAGAAGATCTTCAAGATGCATGGCCAAGTCTTTATGGCTCACCTTACATGGCAAAGAGGGGCATCTTTCATGTTGTATCTGCTACAACACATTCATATATGCTTCTCTTCCTTTGCTTGAAATGCTATCTTGCTTCATTGAATTTTTTGGATCTCAAAGCTCAAGAAAAGCTATACTAGTTTTGTATGATGCCTATGGTATGGACATGTTTCTTGTCATTATTGACTTAGATGTGTATCCAATACTTTTTGAAAGCAAGATATTGTATTGTCAAAAGTATGCTCTTGGTTCTAGTAAGAACAAGATTGAGCTTGGTACTCACTTTTTTGAAAATCATGTTTTCACATGTTTTGAGGCAAATTGTAAACTCCTCTTGAGACTAAGTGAAGCATCCAAAGTGGGCACTTACATCCTTGAGAAAGTAACTAGCCTAAAAAAGATCAAGATAGTCTTTGATATCAAGATTAGATCCATCATGGATATAGTTCATGGTATGTGGACTAGTCAAGCTAGAAAGCATAATCTTGATAATCATCATTGTTTCACATCTTATGATCTTGATCTCCATGATCCTTATGAGGCTTGGAAGCCTCAAATTTCTCTATTTATGGTGCATCCATCATGCAAGTGGAACTTTCAAAGCAAAGATCATCATCAAGCATGGAGGAAGCCCATGATCATAGTGGCATATTGGTGGAGCACTCTTCAAAGGCATTGGCAAGAGATCTCTACCAAAGAAATCTTATCATGGATATGGTGAGGGTGCTGCTATGATGAATCCCTTGGCTGATCTTCACTTCTTATGCATACCAAAGGATCCACTCAAAAAGATTTACAAACTTCTCAAGTGATCTAGTACCTTTCCAAGCTATTTTTTGAGGAGTGTGAGAAATTGGCAAAAATCTAGCTTGGTATTTTTTATGATAGAAGTTTGTAAGTAAATCTCACATGTGTGGAGGATGTTCCCATGTGTGGAGAATTGTAAAGTAAATCGAAATGTTTGATATAGGGGTCTCATAGAATTTCATAGGCAAGCATTTAGGTGTAGGATGTTGATAGGGTCAAATTTGGCATAGATGGCAAATTATCCATTTCCACTGGTAATGCCACTATTGAGCCAAAATAGAGTAGGAGGCCAAACTTGTGCCAATTAGAGTGTAGACAAGTGTAATGCTTTTGTTTGATGAAGTTTAAGAGGTCCAATAGGATTTAGAGGTGGAACCATGTGTGGTCCAATAGGAATTTGAGGTGTGCTTGAATATAGTCCAATAGAATTTAGAGGTGCATGGATCAATGGTCCAATAGGATTAAGAGGTGGCAAAGTGTGATCCAATCATAGTTAAGCATAGTGGTAGCTCATGAATCTACTAGTATCATTGTACTCCTATTTTGGATCTAATTGATTTGGTGATTTCATGGATTTTGAGTGTCATTGAATTTCTAGCTTTCTCTCTCTACCCGAGAGCTCATGATGATTTTTCTCTCTCTACCCTAGGAGAGCAGCTTGTTTTTACTTAGAATACTTTTGGAACACTTCCCACATGTGTGAGTGAGAGTTGGAAGTGATTGAATGCATGTAGTAATGTGTTTTTGCCATAGAATCAAAGATAGATCTTGAATCTCAATCTAGTCTTGATCTTGGTGCATCTACACACCTTAGGAGATCACAAGTACATGTAGTGGACAATCCACACGTGTGAAATTCCACACAGAAAGATTTTCTCTAGCGCATAAGCAGGCAAATCAGATAAGTGCAAAAGCCGAGGTGGTCTGAAATCAGGCACATCATTCGAAGGCGAAGGAAGAAGTGCATGATGCCAACTATGATTCACAACATCCTGAAAATCCTGTGCTTCTTCTTCCATCGCCATCGCCGCCCCCACGCTCAAAATACTCTCTCTCTCTCTCTCTCTCTATTTTTTTTCCATACCAAAAAACCCTAAAAGAAACCAACCTAAAAAATGAAATATTCTCACGCTCTCTAGTCGCTTTCCTCTCCTGCCATCTCGTTTCTCTCTCCTATCATCCAGATTTTATACCCTATTCTCTCTCTAAAAAGTTATCTTTCCAAAAGTTTCTAGAAAGAGAGTGTTCTCTCACTTCACCTCCTTTTCAACTCATTTTCAAATGCCCTTCAAAAATGTTTTAGGGCAAACGTGGACCAATGAAAACCTTCGAAATACTTTTCTCCACAACAGCCTACATTCCCTCCTTCCTTTTGGCTTACCTCTGAGGCAAGAGAACGCTAGGCATGTAAATCGTCCATTAGCCTAATCGTTGCCCTTGCCTCTCGTGTTTTTTAAGTCCATGCCTCATTCACAAGGCCAAAGGGTATTGTAATCTTTCTTCACAAAAGTAATCTCATTTTATAAAAGAATGTAAGAAAATAGCTTGGTAAATTTTTAATGGTTGTTCTTAACTTTTATAGGCAAATGTTTTATGGAATAATTTTTAAATCATGGCACGACGTCATGATATAATATCAAAATAATAGCCCAAATACAAAACATTCAAAACTTCAGCATGTGTTTGTAAGCCCATGAGTAGAAGCTTAAAAAAATAATAAAATAGCTTAAACTTAGATTTAGAACTTAGACTTAGGAAACTTAAGATTAAAAATATTTTGTCTTAAGTTTTCCTAAGTTAAGAAACTTTGAAGTTCTAAATCCTAAGTTAGAAGTTCTAGAAAGGCTAGAAGTAGATTAGTCCCATAAGTTAGTGGATACTTATGGAAAACCCTCCTTGCCATAAAAGGAGAGGTATTTGCCTGTAAATAACACTTTTGAGATTAAGCTATAAGTTCTCTATTTCATTTGTGTTCCCTTTGGGAAGGTGCTCGGGCCTCCTCTTGCCTCCTTCTCATTGGTTTGTATTGTGACATGTATTTTGATGATTGATTATTAGTTATCCGCAATCTTCCATTCCAATTCCCTTTGGGTGTTAATTTAGGATTTAGCTTAATCACCTTGCTAGTTGAGTAAGCCTTAGTAAGGTTGTTATTTTTGTTCTCTTAGTTACTTTCATTTCTATTTCAAGCACTAGTTGGGTAAGCCTTAGTGCTTTCATCATTGTTTCCTATTTTCGCACTCTGTTTGAAGCTTGGTAGAAACTTAGAAAGTGGACGATCCTCTCTATACTACACTCCATCGTGAGTAGATATAGCCGAACATTCACAAACTAGATTTACTTCCAACATTGTCGCCGTTGCCATATGTGAGCTTGCTCTACTATCAATCCACCATGGATGAATATCTCCTCCATTAGTCAACAAACACGAAGACATAACAAAAGAATCATTTGCATTTGTTATCATCCAACAAGCCATTAAGAACAACTTGCACAAGTTCTACATCCTTAAAGCTTTCACCAATGCATAATAATTCATCATTCAATGTTTTAACTCTCAAAACAAAAGCGTGAGCACTTTCCTCCTTCTTTTGAAGGCTTTGGAAGACTTTACTCCTTAGGATTAGAACCCTAGATGTAGGCTTTTGTCCCATGAAGAGCTTTCTTTGCCCTCCTATCATTCCGCAATTGCTCTTGAGGTGCCAAAGGTCTCTCCTCCACACCTACAACAATATTTATCAATTCATCCATTTCAAGTAAGGACTCCACACTCACCTTCCAAGTTGAATAATTGCTTGAGATAAGCCTGTCATTGCTCTCCAACATGACATTTGTTGCCATGTTCTAATGATTGATCAATCTTCTTCAAGCATGTTCCAATGTACTTAATACTCTCTTGAAACTCAAAAGATGAAATTAAGAAGAAATCACAAAGATTTGGAACTAATCTTTGAATCTAAAAGAACTTGAAAACTTGAAAGGATCAGAAACTTTTGCCACAAGAGATCCTATTCAATCTTTGAGAATTCACAAAAATGCATACTATTGAAAGAATTAAAATCTATACGTAGAACTTGTAAACGCGATTTTGATTCTATTAGAATGCATCTATCTCCACCATGTGAATTTTTTATCTCAATGATCCAATCTCTAGAAATAAAAATCGGCTACTTTGAATCAATTTGATAAAAGATGGGCATAAGATCACAAAGATCAAATTTCAGCACGTAGAATTGCTTGATTTGATCAAAGATCCACTCTATCTCTCACCAGATTTAGTGGCACCCTCAAATCCTTTGATAGATTTGGCACAACCTCCAACTTTAGCTTGTAACCTTCTCTGATACCATGTGAAAAATTATATCCAAAAATGTTATAAATGAATCTATTTTGGCTAGATTTGGTGCACATCCCATTTCCTCAACAATGTAGAAATCTTGCACCTAACATGCTAGTTCACAAAAAATCATGCATAACTCATTATGAAAACTCCAATTAATTTATGGTATGATCCATACTAGAGAAGCTATACAACAGTACTTCACACGTGTGGAATCAATCTACACAAGGTTCTACACAATAGAAACAACAAAATCTACAACTATCTAGTAGGGATAATGTCATTGGGCCACATTGCCAATTATTGACCTATTTGGTAGTTTCCAAGTACTTATCAAAAAACCTAGTTTTATATGACAAGTTTCAATGTATCTCACTCAACAAAGAGATTAGGTCCAAATCCGACCTTACCCACTTCACCTACTTACTAGAAATAGTAAAGGGACTATTTTGAGGTCTTATTGACATAGAAAAATAAATGCCTAAGTTGAAATATAACTTTGGCCCCCAAATTGCCAAATAGAACCAACTTAACTAGTTGACAATTCTCACAACAAGCACTTTTTTCCATCACTTTTTTCCATCTTGAAGTAAAAAACAAGGAAGCAGCTAGCAAGTTATGCCTATAGTAAATCATTCACTTTCTTTGCTAGTAATTTCTAGTAAGTATAATGTAAGTGAAACTCAATCAAGTAGCATTTAGAAATCAAATGCTCATTGACAAAACCAGCAAATTTGCACTTAATTTACTTGCTATATAGATGCGCTCGAGAAGCTTCAAGATCACTAAGAGTTCAAAAACACGATCTCAATTATTTATAGTTGATTTGTTCATTTAATCTCCTTTTTTTACTAGAGTACTCAATGCTTAACATGACTATTTTGACAAGAAAAAATGAGGCTTAAACTTGGTAAGTTTTAGGTGTAAAATGAAATCATATTAGAATAAGAAGAATTAGATGTGGTTTTATGTTATCCCATTTGGAATGAACCTACTTAATAAAATTGAATGAAATAGTAGAAGGCTTGTCTCCAAATTGAATGGAGGATTCTGAATGATTGCACAAGAGTTTTATGCTATAGTTGTCTAGATGTTTTTTACCTTTGTCTCATACCCAAAAGAGATCATCAATTTAGTGTATCCAATACAAAGACAAATAGCATGATATATAAAGCCATTGGTCATGATCCATGCCATGTGCTACATGTAATTAGCCCATGAGCTCACTAAATATAATGCTAAATATAGACATGGAGCTAATCGAAACTAGATTTAGCCAATAGGACTGTTAATAAAGTGGCTCAAACAACCGTGCTATATTTGTGAATAGTGGAATTGTAATAATGGTTGTAAGGCCCAATCTAGCTAAATAAGGCCCCAAATTTATAGTAGAGGCACAAATGACCACTATAAATAGTTGAGGTTGTGCTAAATTTGGAGGCTATTGTTCATTTGTCTAATTTTGAATTCTTTGTGACTTTGAAGCTTCTCTTTGAGAGCTTTCTTGGTGGAATTTGTGGTTCATGTGCCTAAAATTACATGAGAGCTATAAGCATGCTCTAGATTCAGGCCCCTATCTTGTGAATGATCTCCATTCATGAATAATGAGTGCTTACTTTGCCAAATTTGGTGAAGTTTTGTTACTTTTAGCTAGTTTCTTGATTTCTTTTGTTAATATGCTAATTTGCTCCTATCATATCTCAAAACATTATTAAAAAAAAGATAAAAACAAAATATAGTTTTTTGCAAGAAAAATAGCTTGTAATTATCAAAAGTTATAGCTCTAGATTCTCTTTATAACAACCCTCACAGGTTTGCATAGCAATCTACAGAACTTTAGTAAGAGCTGGAAGGGTTAGTTGCTTGGAGATTTGTAGAAACTATAAAAAGAAACAAAAAAAATCACAAAACCATTTAAAAAAAAACAAATAGAAACTCAAGTTACTTTTAACTATCTAACAAACCCTCGCATAGCTCCATAAAAACTGCTGGGAGTCATGTGAAGGCATTTTCAAGCACTTGCAAGGATAATCTCCAGTCCAAACTTATTCAGAATCCTCACATAGCTCAATAATCTTCAATTAGACCCTTGCCATCATTGAATACTTTAACACGATAGCCAAAAGCAAACCAATAGTAGTATTCTCAATGGAACAACATGTGGGATCATGTTTATACACAAAATCACACATCCCCAATGAGTGTCTAGTACCCAAGCAAAATTGAAAGCTGAGTCAATGACATTGCCATTTACGCAATGCGCCCTCTCAAGACATGACATATTGCCCATATAAACCAAGGATTGTGCAGTAGAGAAAAATACTCTCTAAGAGACTTAAGTGCACTCAATGTGGCATCAAGCTTTGGACCAGCCCCACATTAGCAAAGGATGATACCAACAACACCAGGGCCCAATAATCCTCAAAAAGTCTAGGTGAATCTATTGGTAGTGGAACCAAAAGTAATCTCCCACCAAAAAATAGACCAATGGTATGGAACAGATGAACCATTTATCGATCTAGCCATTAGCAAAATCTATGTCACATATGTCGCACAATCATGACATCAAGGTGGAAGGCTTATCACAAATGTGATAATGAATTGGACCCCTACAATCTTCATTGGTATGTCACCTACTACTCCTTTCAGTCGCCCACATGACGGATTAGTGGTAGCTTTCAACCTTGTATATTTCATTTCTTGTACAACATAGTGGAGATAAGGTCTACACCTGATCCTCCATCTACAACTATAGCTTCTTTCTCATATAATTTGTGCTGGATTGTGTTACTATTGTTGTGCCATCTATTTTGCAAATCTACCGAACAATATGGATTCGAGTGCAAGCATACATAATTGGCTTTCTCATATCTGATGCAATACTCTTTTGCATGTCCTTTGAGTTCATCCATTTTGCTAACACACTCTGTGTATTTACATTGTAGAAGCTGAAATTCATGTTGCATGTTGGATCTTTTCATGATTTAGGATTCTAGGCTATTTTGTGGCCAAAATTGGCTTTGTTTTCATGCTTTTTTGGCACAAAAATGATAGTAAGAACCAAAATCCAGCAAGTTCAGATCAATAAGATGGGTATAATTCTGTACATAGGATGCCCAAACTGCTTCATAGGATTTGTATGAAGGCTTCATGAAACTTTTAGCGACCATTTAAGATTGTTTGGATCATCACTTTTAGGCTTGGTTGAGTGTTTGCATGATTTTAGGCAGATTGGGCTTGAAAACGTGCACCCTCCTATAGGTTTTTTGGTTGTTCAGAACTCACACGTGTGAATCCTAGGTGGCAGACTGACATGACAAGAGTCTTGTTAACTAGTCTCCCTCTGTACTGAGCTTTACAGCACCCAATTTGGTGTCCTGTAGCCAAAGATTTGATCATCTGAAGTTTTGCAATTTTGTGAGCAAAATTGGTAGAATTTCGAATTGTTCTGATTGCATGCAAGTCAATTTCCTATTCTGTGATATTGTGCTTGCATGGAATGTCTACATGTCTCAGAGTGATTCCGACATGCACGAGTGGTTTAGATCTGTTTTGAGTGGTTATACGCATGTGCTTTGACTAATAGATACAAAACTAGGTTTTGTAGCTGACAATTTTCGTAGAGCTTGATTTTACGTATAATTTTGTAATTGAAAAAAATCAGTTTAATGTCACAGAGAGACTTGATACCTCCAACTATTCAGTTTGGAAGGATAGGATAGAATCTTTGTCTTGCATGTCTGATGGACATTAATGAAGGTTAAAAATCAAATAGTGAATCGAATTTTCAGTTTCGATTGCTTAATAACTGATAGTGGTTTTTTTTTTTTCCGAATTCTAAAAAACGTAAAATTTTAATTTTTTTTTAGTTTTCAATCTCTTGAATTATCTATGAAATTGACTAAAAATAGTGATTTGACCATGTTGGAGTCAATTTTAGCGATTTTTGGTCAACTGTGCTTCACTATGAGTTCATCTGATATTAACTAAATTTAGTAATTTTCAAGATACGATGCTCAATGATATGAATAATCATAATTAGATGAGAGATCAGCAAATGGAGGTTCTGTTGAATCAAGTCAAATTGATGTCTTCTCCCAATCTCGATCTTCAACCAGAGGTTTATGCGGGGGAGAAGTAGGAGAAGAAACCTGAAGTCGTCGAGGACTGGTTGGCCAAATGGAGTAGTTACTTCAATCTCTTCTAATGAGAAGAAAATTGATAGTGTCGTATTGTTCTTATGCGGCAAAGCACCATCGTGGTGGTGAGATTTACCGGTGAAGCCAACTACTTGGGATGCGTTTGTGAAAGTTTTCAAGAAAGCTTTTGTAATTGTTGATGACGTTGACTACTACATAAAGTCCGTGAACTGCAGAATGGATACAAAGAGTTTAGACTTTTATATCCAGGAATTCATGGACCTATGGAATAGAGTTCCATCATTCGATGCGAAGTTGGCACTTTGGCAGTTTGTTTTCCAGCCAACTATCAGAACGAATACAAATGAGATATGCTTCAAAACCTCGAGGATGCATTTCGGATTGCGAAAGCATATGATTCCATAGTGCTGGCATCCAAGAAGTAGTTTGCGCAAATTCCAACCACTTTGAAAATCAAGAAGGGTAAGAAGCGTGGTTCAGACCAAACAAAATATTTTGACGAATTAGATCGAGCAGCGTCAGAGCCTAGGAAGCTGAAGAGAAAGAGATTCAAGAAATCTATGTCTCGAAAAAAGGCTAAGAAAGAGAACTTATGTTTCGTTTGTAAGAAGTCTGGAGAAGCATGTTCTCACTTTCAAGGAGGGTGATAAGGTAGTTACATTATTTGGCAATAATTTTGTACGTCCGTTGGATCAGATTTCTACAATTAATGAAATGGAAGCATTGGATTATTCAGAGCATGAAGTTTTTTCAATATGTGCTATTCCAGTTGTGGATGTTCCTGAAATGAATCTAAATGATTGTGAATTCTCAACAATTCTTAACTCAATAAATTTAGATCATGAACAAGCAATGAAAGAACAAATCATAAATGAATTTAGGGATGTTTTTCCATTTGAATTACCTCATAGTTTACCACCCTCTAGGTTAGTATACCACAGGATTGAGCTCATTCCAAGAAGTCAACCTATCTCTAGACAACCTTATAGGTTTTCTCAGAAAGAGGAGACAAAGATTTCAAATCAAATAGAAAACTATCTGAGGATGGGACATATACAACCTAGTAAATCACCATGGGACGCTCATGTTCTTCTTAAGGCGAAGAAATAATGGAGGTCTTCGGATGTGTGTAGATTACAAGGGTCTTAATAAAGTGATTATCAAAAATAAATATCCATTACCCAAGATGCATGACCTTGTAGATCGCTTGGGTGGAGCATAGTATCTCACCAAGATAGATCTCAGGACAAGGTACCATCAAATAAGAATTAAGTCGAAAGATGTCCAAAAGACAGGGTTTCATTCTAGATTTGGTCATTATGAATTCTTAGTATTGCCATTTGGATTAACGAATGTGCCAACAACGTTCCAACAAATGATGAATGATTTATTTTGTCCATATTTGGGAAATTTTGTGGTTGTATTCTTAGATGATATTCCCGTTTATAGTATGGTGGAACACGTAGAACACTTAAGAATCGTCTTGATGAAACTCCGTCGGGAGTTACTCTACGCTAAAGAGTCCAAGTGTGAATTCTTTAAGAAAGAGTTACTTTACCTCGGTCATATTATCACATTAAATGGGATCAAGATTGACGAGGATAAAATCAAAATTGTGATTGAGTGGCCAATTTCAAAAACTGTGAGGCAAGTAAACTCATTTTTAGATCTCACACTTGTTTTCAAAAGATTTATTGAGGATTATGCTAAATTAGCAGCTCTGCTTAATAATCTGACAAAAGAATTTGTTAATAAAAAGAAAAAGAGGAATCAACCTAGTTCGCATGTTGTTTGGAACAAGGAATTGAATCAGTGTTTTGAAAAACTTAAAACAATGATTGTTTCAGCTCTCGTGTTACAAATTGCAAATCTAGATTTACCTTATGTTGTGAGAACAGACGCAAATGATGCTACAGTTGGAGCGGTTCTATTACAAATGGATAGGCCACTAGCGTTTGAGAGCAAAAAATTCACTGGTCCTCAGTTGCATTATACTACGCAGGAAAAGGAATTGTTTGCTGTAATCCATGCAGTTAAAACCTAGAGACACTACTTGCATGGTAGTAAGTTTGTAGTGTATACGGATCACTAGCCTCTTAAGTATTTTTGCAATCAACATGACCTTCGGGGGAAAAAAGCTCGATGGGCTGAATTGATGCAAGAATTTGATCATGAAATCCATTACATAAGAGACAGCTCTAATCACGTTGCAGATGCTCTTAGTCGGATCTGTGAATTGATCCAGATTTCTACGGATCTATATCTTTCGCTGAGAGAAAAATATGAATCAGACTCCCATTTTGGTCATATTTGGAACATTGTTTAGACCGGAAGAAATGTGGATAGTGTTGAGTTAGAAATACAGGGGACTCAACTAACTAAGAAAGATAAGAAGGTTATGGAACAATTTACCATTCGAGATGAATTACTATTTCGGAATGGGAAAGTTTGCATACCCGGTGATGATGAGCTCAAACGCAAGATTTTGTTTGAATGTCATGACATACCCTGTGCATGATGGTATTCACAGGACTCTGGACTTGGTTAAAAGAGAATTTTATTGGCCAAATCTCAAGCCATTTGTCGAGTCATATGTTTTCAACTAACAAAGGCTGAACGCCATAAGACTGGTGGTTTGTTGCATCCGTTAGATATTTCTAATAAGAAATGGGAAAGCATATCTATGGATTTTGTAGTTGGACTTCCAAAGACCCAATGGCAAAATGATTCTATTTGGGTTATAGTAGATTGGTTAACTAAGTTAGCTGCATTCATACCAATCAAGTCAACTATGAAGGCTTCTGATTTAGCCCAGATCTTTGTTGAAAGATTATTTTGATTGTATGGTCTGCCAAGTGACATTGTTAGTGATAGAGATCCTAAGCTCACAGGTCATTTTTGGTCAGAAGTATTCCATAAACTTGAAACTTCTTTGAGTTTAAGTTCTTCTGATCATCTGGAATCAGGTGGCCAGACAGAAAGGACTAATCAAACTATGGAAGATATTTTGAGGATGTATGTTTCTCACAGACAATCTCATTGGGAAGATTATCTCCCACTGGTTGAGTTTGCATATAATAGTAGAAAACATTCTGCTACAAGTTATAGTCCTTCTATGCTTATGTACGGTTTTCAACCTAGATCTCTAGTAAATGCTAAGACAAAGTTTGTTAAGATCCAGAAGGTTGCTGATTTTTTGAATGATATGCATGAGATGTTGCAAGTGGCTAAGGATGGTATCCGAAGTGCTCTGAATAGAAATAAGCACTATGCCGATCTTAAGATATCTCCAAGAGATTTTAAAGTTGAGGACTGGCTATATCTTAGGATTTCAAAATATTCTAAGATGTTACATACAGGGAAGCATTATAAGCTATCTACCAGTTATTGTGGACCTTTCAAAATTGTACGTAGGCTTGGTTCTTTGACATATGAACTTGATTTTCAAGGAAAATCGACTGCACACCCAATGTTTCATGTAAGTCGTTTGAAACTAAGTTTACATGAAAGTCACATAGTTGGATCGAATGAAGATTGATCTCATTTGGAAGATTTGTTGCTTAGTGTACCTTTGGAACTTGAGAAAGTGCTCAGAACTAGAGATAAACAATTGAGAAATCGCTCTATCTCTGAGTGCTTAGTTCGGTGGAAAGGTCACACTGAGGATGATGATTTGTGGGAGAGAGTTGATAACATAAAGAAGAATTTTCCAAAGTTTAGCTTCTAAGGATAGAAGCAGTTTAAGGAGGGAAGAATGTCATGTCCATGACCAGTACATAGGATTCAGTATACTCCCAGTCTTGGATACACGGTACTCCGATGAAGCAAGTTGTTGGTAATGCCACGTCATACTGGACATGACCCGAAGGTAACTAATATCCTTGTGAGGCCCATAACACACTAAATGGAGTTTAGACAAGGTATGAGACAGTGTATGCATGTGTAGAGTTATCAATAGCAATTCTATGAATAGTTGGTCCATGCTTAGGACTCTATTCTAGGTGAAGCTATGTATATGAAACTTAGGGCTATGCATGGCTATGTGCCCAGGATGTTTTTGCCTCTATATATGGAGGCCAAACTCGCCCTACTCCTCATTGTGATCATTGATTCATTGCCAGGCTCTTACTCTATATTCATGCTTCTTGTTCCTTGACTTGGGGGTGAGGCTTCCAGAGTTGATTGGATGCTTCTACTTGGTTGGGTGAAAATGATCAGCTTCCTCTATCACCCAGAAGATCGACAAGCGTTAGTAGACCACCTATCAGGTATATCGATGAGTCTGTAGCCTATCTTGTTCAGGAGCCGACGACTGTCGAAGAGGCACTCAGTCAACCCGATTGATCTCTGAAAAGAAGTTATGGATAAAGAGTATTCATCTCTTCGGCATTTTTGCCTTATGGGATTTTCTCTCACTTCGGCTTCCAACACCTGAGCAAGGACATTCATAGATCCATTTCACAAGAGAACCAATCTGCTTTATCGAAATGAAAATATGTACATGTGTAAAAACTCGAGTTGGTCCCTTTTTATAATAGAGAAGAGGACCCTGGCCTCTGAAACCTATTGGTCCATTTCTGCCTCCCTAATTATTTAAATTTAAAAAAGAGTGGGAACCATCCAAATTGGAGGGAAACCCAACTTTATTCACTAACTTGATGTTCCCTCTCACTTATTAACTAGAATTAGGATTGCCTTGGAATCTGAAAACCCTCCAACAGTATCCCCCACCACAACTGTTGGCGGTCCGACGACACCTGTGAGATGCAGTTATTGTGGGCTTTTATGTGCTTCATGTCGAATCTTTATTAAATGATATTGCACCTTCTCCACGAAATCGAGTCGGGCAATGTTGAAATCTAAATTGTGCGGCAAAAAACAACGGTGGGCTTCGGCAATCCACTTTAAAGTTGTCCAGGATGTGAATCGAGATTCCCAGGAGCCTTCCATCATTGCGGCACAAAAATACAATCGAGCCACCGACAGCTGATCCTTAATGCTCTATGAGGCCATTGGCTTATTTGGATTGAATGCCAAAGGAGGAAGGCAATCATCCCATCTCGTTGCCACGGATGCCAACATAGTCAAGTCTTTTGCAAAAAGTGTTGATTGCCTCACTATTGGATTGGGAGAGTGTATATACTCCTGTTGGTACGCTTGTAGTGCCCGGTGAAAATCCACTAAAATTTCTCAACTGTAAGGTTGGTGGATGATTGGCCAGTTTGGCGTATAAATAGTAAATTTGTCCATGGCCAATCCCAAATCCTTCCACTTATTCCAGCACAACATTGGTACATAATATGGATCTACGTATCTATAAATGCAAATAGTTGATCATCTGGTAACTCTGATGGAAATCACGTATTTGTTTAAAAAGGTAGAAACCTACAAAGTGGTGCTTCAAGGATTCCAAGGCCGCTTTGACATATTCAAAGGTACAGCTTTAATTGAGTTGGCAAAGGCTAAAGCAACCATCAACGCACATGAAAAGGCTGCCACTCAGGTGTTGGAAGCTGGGCCTCAAATTTCAGTTCCGGTCGTGCCGCAATTCTCCCCTCCGCACCAAGCTGATGCACTATAGATACAGGGTTGGATTCGGGCATGGACCAGGGTGGAGCCCATGAAGCTAAAGAACAAGAGCCAGTTCCATAGGCAGTGCAACCAGGTCCATCTTCATCAAGGACTAGACCATTGTTTAGAAGACCAATCAATGTCGAGGACCAGATCCAGAGCTTTTTAGCGCAACATCCTCATGAGTCCTTGCGTGGTGGTTGGATCCTCAAGTTTAATTCCTTTGAAATAGAGGTCGTAAAAAAATTGGATAAAATACTCGCATTGGGAGAGCAACCAGCTTGGACAGTTACAACTTTTGAGAAAACTCCAAAATCTATCATGAGTTATGTGGCTAGCCCTCGCCAATTGTGCATCACGCTCAAGGGTGGTTGCATCCAATTCACTTGGAGACGTGTGCGATATTGTTCAGCCATATGCAATTGTCCCTGGAGCAGTTGCACCTGTTGCTTTGCATCCTGCACGGCCCTGTCCACTTGATCTTGGCAGTTGTGAGCGCATTCTGCAGGGAGTTGACATAGTCTTCTAGGCGATCAGCCAATTGCTGTGCCATCTTCTTCTCAACTTCAGACTTAGCATCATGCTACTTGACGATCTTCAATTCTTTGTCCAGCTGAATAACTTTCTGGCTGATGAGAGTATTCTCAAATCCCATATCTGAGATGCGCTACTCTATTTTTTTTTTATTATCTAGCATAGACTGGATCACTTGCGCAAGGCTTGAGACCAAACCGAGAGCATCACCAGAATCTACTATTGTGGAGGTGGTAACAACAGAAGGACCTGGTGGTACTGTCCCTGGTTGGCGTGGAGCAGGTAAGAGGTCTTCTTCTTCATAGCCCTCAAGCATTGTGGCGTCAAACTGCTTTGGTGATTTGACAGCTTGCCCGATCCGAATTGTGGCTGGTGTGGCTTCAACTTGAGGTTGTTGGTTAATTAGAAAAGGGTCTTCAAAACTAGTAGGAGTATCATGGAACTGTTTGAATCATCTTCCAGGGGATTGGAATTCAAAGGGCGCAAGGCTTTGGGGCATTACAAAAACTTCTGAGGCCCCAAGGGAGTCAAAATCGTCGAACATGTCCATGAAATACTGGGTGTTTGGTGAAACAGCTTCTATGTGTAAGAGGGTGAGGCGGCTTGGGCAGCTATGATGGGAATGGTAGCCCTAATGGTCACAGATTGTCCGTGAGAGGAAGCAGAGGCAAGGGAAGCATCGGAGGCGGGGGGAATAGGTAATCAGTGTGAATAGCAGTAGGGGGTGGAAGCGCAACTAAAGATCTTTGCCTAGTACGACGTCGTGACGCGGAAGGCGAGTCAGCAATGACGATCTCGTTGCGTGGGCGACATTGACTATGTGAGCTGGATGCCTGATGAGATGACTCGGCCGGTGCTTCTTCATAAATAGAAAGCACGGAATCCATACAAAAACCATGGATTTCATTTTCAAGGTGGGAGGCTGCTAGGAGTGATAACAAAGGGCCAGCAGC
The DNA here is from genome assembly GCA_029204225.1 of Diphasiastrum complanatum. Classification (NCBI taxonomy): domain Eukaryota; kingdom Viridiplantae; phylum Streptophyta; class Lycopodiopsida; order Lycopodiales; family Lycopodiaceae; genus Diphasiastrum; species Diphasiastrum complanatum. Next base: position 40,695,120 of record CM055102.1, on the reverse strand, counting down.
AAATTGTTGCTTGATATTGCTCTTGATGGCTCGTTTGAGCTCTCCAAAAATGGTCTTGAGCTAGTTATATGGTTCCAGAGGTGCCTCGGCTATCTTGGCATGAGAATTTACTATCCTATGCAAAATATGGGAAGTAATTCGATCTTTTCTGAGGTTGCCAACCATCAAAAAATTGTTAAGGAGCTGAGCAACGGCGTGAATGGGAGGATCAGTAATGGCTTCTAGAAGGTAGTCGTCATTAGTCCAGTGCAAATCATTCATAACGTCAATATAAGACTTAATAGCCTGTTTGGCTTGCTTATGGTTTGGTGAGGCTTGGGTACCAGATGTTATCCCTATGGCAGCAAGGGCGGCCTTAGTCACACCGCACCTTGTGTGTGGCTCCTTGGAAAGTAATGTAAAACTTGGATTTCTCCTCCTTTTAAGTACTGAAGGCAAGAGTGATAAATCCATGTTGATTCTCCCTGATAAGACTCTCTCATGAATACCCATTGCAGTAAGCACAGGCTCCGTAAGGGTCATCCACTGAGTGACCATGCTTGTGCTAGGAAGGATCATGATATCCGTTGTAGATGGGACATCACAATGGATAGTGTAACGCGACGACTGAGACATATCTGTGAAAGACATGATGGAAAAGAATAGAAACTGAAAGTAATAGGCGCAAGTGTATATCAGATTACAGTACAAAAAGTTTTGAAGGCTTTGATCATTGGAAAAATTGGCAAGAGCTTCGCTAGCACAAGTGAGGAATGAATCGAATTCAGCCAACTTATAGGTGTATCTTTTCTGGAAAAGAACCTTCGCCCAAGTTAGTACAGATATATCTAAAGTGGATGTACAATCTAAAAGCTCAGCAAAGGTCTCCAATATTGTATAGGCAACATATGACAACATATACTATATAGGCTACATATGACCGAAACAATATTGTATAGGCAACATATGACGAAACAATATTGTATAGGCAACATATGACCGAAACAATATTTTTATAAGTCATTCCCCATAAAAAATTATCTTTGTTTGAAAATACTTTCCTTCCTCTTTTTCCATTCTGATGACTTTTCTGACTTTTGCTCATCAGCCTTTCCTCATTTTATTTTTAATTGTTTTTTCCAACAAAGTTAACAATTAAATAGTGAAAACAAAAAAATTGGAAACAAATAAAAATAAAAAATTATTTGGATCATGCTTGTTGAACTGGCGGAGCAGGCTGCCAAAACTTGCGTAATCGGCTGCCATTCACAGGAGTATCAAACCAATTTTTGTCCAAGTGCTCAAGAATCACCGTTCCATAGTTCACTTTATACGGGCCTTCACCGGTAAACTTCAATTTTCCCTTGATCAGCTTGGCTTTGTACATCAGTGCAAGATCTCCTGCTTTTAGATCCTTTTTGTGTAATCAACGATCGTGCCATGCCTTACGGCGGGCTTTCTCTGCTACTAACGCATGAACTGCCATCAATCTTGTTTCACACAATTTGTGCAACGCTTCATGACGTAGTTGTAAAGACTTATCATCATTTAACCGTTCTGTTGCTGCTATGCATAAAGATGGGATTAAAAATTCAATCGGCATGACAACATCTTGACCATAAACCAGTTGAAAGGGTGTTTGATTTGTATTATTTTTGTAAGCGGTTCTGAATGCCCATAATGTTGCATGCAGTTTATGTTCCTAATCCGATCGACTTGCTTCAACTGTTTTCGTCATAATAGTGCAGAGAATCTTATTGAAAGATTCAGCTTGGTCATTCCCTCTAGGATAATAAGGAGTACTAAATCTATGTATGACAAAAAAATCTTCCAATAAACACTTTATCGTTTGACTAACAAAGTGTGTACCTCGATCACTGACAATCTCGATCGGACATCCAAATCTGATTATAATATTTTCATAAAGAAACTTTGCCGTAGATTTCGCATCAGCAACTTTGATAGCTTTGGCTTCAGCCCACTTGGTCATATAATCAGTTGCTACGATAATGTATCGGACCTGAGATCCTCGCGCAACAGGATGAATAGGACCAACATAATCCAGTCCTCATTTTTCAAATGGCGCTTGCGATAAAACCGGATGTAAGCATTCATAGTTCTGTCTAGTAGGTCGTCGTGCTCGCTGGCAAACATCACATGTCTGAATATAATTTTATGTGTCCTTATGAAGCGTAGGCCACCAACAACTTGATTGCAAAAGTTTGTGAACAGTAATATCTGTAGATAAGTGTCCTCCGCCCATGCCATCATTTGAAAACATGATTAAATCTGGTATTTCATGCGGTAAAACAGATCTAAGTAGAATATTGTCTGATCCACGATGATACAATTGTCCTCCAATCAATTGATAAGGTTGAGCCTTATGAATCAATTGTCTTTTCTGTACTTTTGTCAAAGAGTCATTCAGTTGTCCTAGCATCAGGTACTCAACAATATCCGCTGCCCACTCAGGTACTGCTTCTACATAGAATAATGCAGCATCTGGTAATTCATCATCCACCTCAGTATTAACTGGTGCGGATTCTATTCGAGAAACGTGGTCGGCTAGATAATGTTGCTTCCCTTTCGAACCACAATTCGAAAGTCAAATTCAGTCAATAACAGTAACCATCTTGCAATACGCCCACTATTGCACATCTTGTTTACCAAGTAAAGTAACGGTTGGTGATCCGTATAAAATGCAAAGTGCGTTTCCATAAGATAATGACGAAATTTCCGTACAGAAAAAATCATGGCTAATGCTTCACATTCTGTTGTTGAATAGTTTTTCTCCAGATCTGTAACCTGTCTGCTTGCAAATCGTATTGGATAGTCCTTCTTATAGTTACCTGGCTGTGTCAAAACTGATCCAATTGCATATTTTGAGGCATCAGTGTGAACATGAAACTCAACTGTCCAATCTGGAGAGCACAATATTGGTGCAAAGGCTTCTAACGTCTCTACTGTCCAAATAGGAACAATAGTCAGTTTGTATATAGGTCTTGCTAAATTCACAAAGAAGATAATAAAAATTTGATAGTAGTTCGCATGACCCATAAACACATAAATTCCACGAATTGTTGTTGGCGGTGGCAATTCCACAATAACCTTGATTTTAGAATAATCTGTGTCAATGTCATGTCTTGATATCACATGCCCAAGCACAACTCCGTGGGAAACCCATCTCTGACATTTTTCTGGATTCAGGGAAATTTGATACTTGCGACATCTTTTAAATACTTTCTCCAATCGATCCAGGTGGTCTATATCTGTACTATGGACTCCTAGGTCATCCAAGTAAATTTCAAGAAATTTTTGTAGATAATCTTTAAAAGCGAATTGCATTACTCTTTGGAACGAACTTGGTATATTACAGAGTCCAAACGACATTACTTTGTAAGCATATGTGTCTCATTTTGTTGCAAAAGCTATTTTGAGACGATCTGCAGGTGCAATCTTGACCTGGTTGTAACCACCAAATCCATCCAAAAAACTATAAGCTTCCGCTCCAGCAAGGTGGTCCAAAATGCTTTCAGTAAAAGGTCACGGAAAGTGACCTTCCACGTCACTTTGTTCAAGGCTTTGAGATTCACACAAATTCTCAATTTTCCATTCTTCTTAGGAACAATGACGATCGATAAAACCCATTATGTATGCTCAATCTCATAAATGAAATCATCGTCAAGCAGTCTCTGAAGCTCTTTCTTTATCAGATCCACAACATTAGGATTACAACGATAGAATTTTGTAACCTTTGGAACTACATCCAAGGTGCTTTCTGATGCCTGGCTGCAGCTCCAAGGTAATTCAAGCACGATATTTTAGCTGCAGCCAAGCAAAATTTTGTTGCCTGGCGCATTGCTCCTATGCACCTAGTGAACTGCAGGCAGGCAAAAATTTTTTGCAAAAAATTTGCTTGCATGTAGCTCGCTAAGCAGCAGGGCAAGAAACTCCAATGCACGATGTCAGAGGCTTCAGCCAGGCAAAAATTTTGTCTGGCTGAAGCTCGCAAGGAATGAAGAAATAACGAGACCTCAAACATAGTAAGGAGTTTCTTACCTCAAACGAGACCTAGAACAAGATCGAATGCTGCACCTGGATCAACCGCAAGGGAAAACACTCCAAGAACTCTGTGAAAGCACTCCAAGGACTCAAAAAATTCAAAAGATTCAAGATTTCAGTTTAGGGTTTCAGTTTACACTACACCTCGAAATATGTGCTAGAGAGCCACCGTGAAAGTACTCCAAGAACTCCAAGAATCCAAAAGATTCAAGATTTTAAATTTAGGGTTTCAGTTTACACTACACCTCAAAAAATGTGCTAGAGAGTTCACTGTGAAAGCACTCCAAGAACTCCTAAAATCCAAAAGATTCAAGATTTCAATTTAGGGTTTCAGTTTACACTACACCTCGAAAAATGTTCAGTTTGGTTCATGGAAAAAAACTCGTCAAAAGGATTTAACAAATTTGATTTAGATGGACCTTGGTTTAAGACATCCCGTTACGCACCATGAGCACGTCCCCTTAGGCACATGGGACATGGGCCTGTTAGCTATTTGCACATCATAACAACTCCCATATCTATAAATAGGCAACTTTAGAAACCTTATCTATAGGCACTTAACTATATATATTTGATACTGCAAAATGAATCTCATGATTTTTCCATGTGTCATTTCCATGAAATCCAATGTCAAGATATATAATTACCCTCGTAAATTATAAAACTAAATGGGGATGGACCTTAAAGATCTACAGGCCTACAAACCAATACTTTCCAAGATTGATAGAATGAATATAGAATCAGCTTTTTATGGGCTTTTTTTTTCTTGTGCTAGGATCTACAGATTTATTTGCCCAAATTAATCTTATTTGCTACTGATTATACATCTGATAACAATGATTTTGTTAAAAAAAAATTTAATACTTGCTTTCAACAATTAACTTTTAGTGGTTATGGGTATAGAGTGTTTAGTCTCAAGATTATGAGGACACCCCCTTAGGCACCATGAGGATATTAAACCCATCCCCTTTTAGTTTTATAAAAGGGATTGGACCTTAATGATCACTAAGGGGATGTCCTCATGATCTTTCCATTTGTGATTTCCATAAAATCGAATGGAAATATAAAACACGTATGAAGAAACATAAAACCCATGGTGCCTAAGGGGATGTCTTGGAAAGTATTGGCTTGTAGGCCTAGTAGATCATGCTAAAGCCCATTCTCTTTTAGTTTAATAGATTATATAAAACGTTACTTAGTTTAAGGTTAATTAAATTTTATGAGGTCATTGACTGACAAGTTAGCATTTAGACCTGTCCTTTGAGTTTTATTTTCTATAGGTTAAGTGTCTTCTCCAGGGGGATAGCACCAAAGTTATTAATGTCGTACACAACCAAATCAATGGGACGTGGTTTGCCTAAATCCCATCATCTTAATAATGTAGCCGAATTTCATTTAAATTTCATTGGAGCAATGATCATTTGTACTGGCTAGGAAAATTATATGCCCTTAGCAGCAGTATTTTCATTTAATTTTGATGGAGCAATATTGGTTGGTACATACGGAAATATGATACATACCATTGGAATCGTGATTCTCCGTCCAGTTTGTATTGTTGCATCTGCAAGAATCATTCCATCAACAAGCATGGATCGACAGGTCGATTTAACCTTGACCACCTCTAGTGAGGATGAGAGTGTTGCTCACATTACAGGGACAAATGTGGATAAAACTTATATCATTTAGCCTGCAATATCAATTTTAAAACTGTCCAAAATGTTGCCTATATCAAGCAAGTTGCGAAAGATCGTCGAAGTTTGTGGAGCTCCTAGGGAGGTGAATGAAATGCCCAAAGAATACAATGGAGATCAGTTATTTGAGTTTCCACCATCACAAATGACAGGAATGGAGGGCATGCAAAGGGCATTTGATTGTCACAACTGGATATGCTACACAACCTCCACAATGTAGGGATTCCCAGGGGTGGTTTGTTTATCTACGTGTGGTGGTGCATTTGAGTGTCGTAATATCAATTGTAGTTATTTAGTGTCATTCGATAAGACAAATTCCAAACACTTCTCTGGAAGATTGTTGACTAGGTGTCCAATAGGACTAGTTTCAAGTGACGTTGGTAGCATGAAATGTCAACATTGTAATCATCCACCCTACTGTGCAAGGCATTGTACAACTAAGATTTATTACTGTATTCCAAATGACACGAGATACACTAGAATGGCCATACACTTGGGTTTGCATGATCATGAGTTTGGTGTTGGAGATTCATATGTTAACATGGAGAAAGCGCAAGATCTGGTGATGAAGAAGGCCTCTCAAAACATTATGCATAAACCAAAGATAATTCAAAAGGACTTGGCCAAAGAGTTGATTTCAGATCACTTGCTGGCAACATCATCGACATCTCCTATAGATTCTACAAGGCTGGATGAATTATTGTCTTTGATTGAACCCACTCCAAACAATCGAAGGTATGGGCATGCGTAAATCTCTAATAGGTCATTTGGGCTTAAAATATTTGTATACAATAGACGCTTTAATTTTCTGATGGTTAATTATTGTAGACTGAAAAAATGGATAACGTTGGCAAGGAAAGAATTGCAGCTTGTCGATCTATCCCATGAAATAACTTCATTCGTATATTTAAAAGAGCATTGTGCATACCAATTCTTCCATGGATCGTTGTTCCCTGGACAGTTGCATGACAAAACAGATAGATGTCATATTTTCAAGATGTCCACTATTGGACCAGCGTCAGGAGTGGAACTTGTACAAAGAATGCAACTAGGGAATGATCTAGCAAGATCTTGGTGTTGTTTTGATCATGTGCACCAAATTAAAGATTGGGTCACAATGGCTGCCCATGTATATGACATACGGTATGGATTTCTACATGTCTTGCTTTTCAGTATTATTGCAACTACGTGACTTGTTTTGCGAGTTTTTTTTTTATCAGTATCATTAATTGTCAAGACCAATGGCTATGGGTAATTTGATGCACCATATAGATTGAGTTTTAGAGATTCTAGTCGAGTCCATCAACATTGGAAAGATCAAGAGACTATCCACTTTGACCACTACCCAGGTTGTGGCATCTACTCCACCGTTTTCATTTTAACTACCATTGTTTGTGCATTTCAAATTTTATAGAAATATTGTTGAATAACCACTCCAAAATACAGATAGAGCTTATTGTGTTTTGCAAAATAATTCTCATAAAAGTACATTCGTTAGATAAGAATCCACATGCTCCAATTTTTGGATCATTGCTTTTGAAAACGGTAGCACAAATTAGACCAAATACGTTTAGCATAAAAACATGGTAACAAAAAGTAAACCAGGTAATCCGAAGCATATGAATCTTGTCTTCCAAAAAGAACCACGTAATGAAAATGGTCTTCCAAAATAAATCCACATGGAAGCACATCAAATGTCCAAGTACGTTGCATATGTAGTCTATTCATCCTCACACTCGTCCTTCACATAAATACAAGCACGAGCACTTGTTTTTACTTGAGGACCTTTTCATAACATCCTCGCTTCCCATTGCTTTTGCCAATGACTTTGCATAGGATGGCAAGTGACTGGATTATGCATGCATGGATATGGACATAGAGAAGCACATCCAAGAGAATAAAAAAGCTAGCTAACTGATACATACCATTTCTGAAAGTCATCAAAATCCCACTCGTCAAGATCTTCATCATCGTCCTCGTCAATGTCAACTAGCATTGCTTGCATAGGGGCAAATTATGATTCTACATCACATACTTTTTGAATCAGTGAAAAGACAACATAGTCTGTTCTCATAATCAACAACAAAAAGAAAGGACAAACAAAACAAACCGTATCGCTTCAAGGCTAGATCCAATGTCACTTGATCCGAATCCATTGCAATGCAATGTCGTCCTGTGTGTTTGCAAGCATACAATGTTTTGTTACCACCCATAAATGGGTCAACAACCACACCTGGATGTTTGCAACACATCTCTACAATGAAATGTAGGAAATGAGGACTCTTCTCCATCCCTCCTCGTGCTGGCAAAGATGTTGCTGGATCAAATAGTCTCTCTACCGTAGGGTAATAATGTATCCAATGGTCATTCATACTCCCAAACAAGGAAGGGTCAACCAAATCACAATCACCCATGAGCAATTGTGGTGAAGCATCTAGGCGACATAATATATAAACACCCAGCATGTTCACCTGGGCAACACATTGTTGAATAATCAATCATCAATACAAGTATGATCAACACACTAGAAAATTGATATAACAATTAGGGAAAAAATGCGTACCTGAATAACCATCACACTCACTCCAAATTTATCAACGCCTCGTAGAATAGCTTGATGCATCACTCTCAGGCCACTTTTTTTGGCAACTCTAACAAGCAATGGTATTTCCGGCACACCGATAATTGAAATGACCAATCCATCATCATCAAGAATTGCAGACGTAAACTGCATAGTACTCTCAAATAAATGATTATTCAATTTGTTCCATGTAGGGACATGGCCAATTAATCCATCTGGAATAATGTTTGTGGGAAAATCGAGCAACACGAGGTTGGCACTGTAAGAAACAGATTTACCTCTCCTAGTCCTAGACCCTGTGCAAACTGATCGTAAATGTGAGAGTATGGAAACCATCTCGACTGCCGTCATTTTCGACGCGGCACACTTGGCAATATTTAATATACCTCCACACACGGTAAAAATTTACATAATTTGAGGTATATATTCATCTTAGGGATTTTCCCTAGTGGTTTATACAGTCCCTGATTCATAGGACAATTTTTCTAATTCGATTTTGTGGTATTCAAGACAAGTCAACCATTTATTCTTGGATTCTACCCTAAAGTTGAGATACGGCTCTACAATAATAGGGTGGTGGATCTTAGTCGACTTTTTAGAGTGATTTGATAAAAATCGACGAGCTTTGGCTCTTCCTATGCTTGGTTTACATGGTATGTTTCATGTTTTTCCCAAAAGCTTTTCATCCTTTGTATTTTAACATGTCCTTTATGAAGACCTTAACACTTCCTCTAATCGAGCTATTGCTTGTTTTGATGATGTCTCTAGTTTAGTATTCCATGCAAACAAAATATGAAGGTATATTAATTTCTCTATGATCCTCACCTCTCCATGAAGCGTGCAAATATGAACATTCTCTAGAGGAACTGGTAGCACTGGTTTCCAATTGGGATCTTCAATATCTCTTGAAACTCCTGTGCTCATTGAAATGTATTTTGATGATTTCAAACAATATAGACATGGCAAATACAAATGGAGGAATGAGTAATGCACTTGATTCTAATGATGATGATGATGATGATGATGAAGTGCAACACGATGAAGCAATGCAGGTTTATGAACACATTTGGTTTATGAACTATGCAAGTTTAACCACATCGAGTTACAACGCATGTTACATTTGTGGACCCTTTTGGATGGTCGACATAGTAGAAATATGTTGAAAAAAAGTGCTCTACAAAAATCATCGCAAATACCTAACACTTGATCATCCTTTTCAAAGGTTAAATAGGCATTTTTTTTGGGGGGGGGAAGAAAAATACTTTAACTACACCACCACCCTCGCGCATGGGAGTAGTTGAATGGCATGATGAATGGCTTAAACATCATGATGTTAATTTTCATGGAATGAATGAATTGATGGTATGAAACGGTTGTCTATTTTTCACAAATTACCCTATTGGAGGGATTTATTGATTAATCATCTATTAAATCCTATGCACATATTAAAAAATGTCAGTGAATCACTATGGAACTACATCATTGGCATAAAAGACAACTTAGCAGCTCATAAAGATCTACAAGTGGCCGGTGTGAAAAAACCCTATTGGATTCAATAAACTAAAGGTGAAAATGAGATTCTACCTAGTGTGTCATGGATTCTTACAAAAGAGCAACTCTCACATGTTAAATATGTCATAAAACAAATGAGAACTCCGACAGGCTATGCACATTCTTTATGCAAATCATTTGCCAAAGATGGTAAATTAAGCGGATGGAAATCACATGATTGGCATAAGATGTTGCAATTCATACTTCTAGTTTCTATTCGAGGTTGTTTCAATGATGACGTATGAAATATGCTTTACAATTTATCATCGATGATTAGGTTTGTATATCCTTTTAAACACTTGTATAAATATGTGTTGTTTCAATATTTTTATGTGCTAAACAACCTAGTGTTATATCAATCTTGCAGGTGGATTTCCTCAAAAGAAACAAAAAATAATGAATTGGATTCCATGAAAATCGAAATGATCGAAATGGTATGTTTGTTGGAAAGAAACTTTCCAACTTTCTTTTTGGATATACATGTTCATTTTCTAGTGCATTTGGTCGAAGAAGTATCAATTGCAGGACCTGTGCACACGAGATGGGTGTTCGTTCTACCTTGAGCAGCTATGAAAGTTCTGAAGGGCTTTGTGAGACAAAAGGCAAGGCCATTCAAGGTATGAAGAAGCCAAAAGGAAAGAAACATAACATTGAAATGAAGAAGACATATCAATCGAAGAAGAAGGAGAGAGTTGGAGAGCGATGAAGCTTTGGAGCCTCTATCTTCAAAATGCACTTGTGAATGGGTTCTTGATACGATGCTAAAAGCATCGGACAACGGAGAAGAAGTGACCAAATTAGAATGGGAATTTGTTCGTGGATGTGCGTGGAAGGTTATTTTAGTATTGTCTTTGTGAAGTTTTGTTTTTGTACTACTCAATATATAAATAGTATTTTAATTTACACAATTTTTTTTTTTGTGTTTTAGTATAAATCATGTACTGCCATGTGGGCATATGGACATCATTGTCGCGTTGAGAGAGTTGACAACAAGCGACCTACATATGATTGTGGTATAATGGCCAACTTTCAACAAGAGAGTCATCCTAGTGTGAGGGACATGAATGTCATTTCAGGCGACCTGGACTATATCAGCACATTGCAACATATTTATGAAGTCTATTACGAGACTAACGACAAATACTTTATTTTTGACGTAAAATAGTTTAAGGTCATCTATTGTGGAAGCAACGCCATGATTAGAAATGATAACTCAAAGTTCTTTCCAATCGGCTCAACAAAATGTATATTGATGGACTCTCATGACACTTTAGTATTGCCACGACATTGCGAACGGGTGACACTCTACAATCCCAATGTCATTAATATTCTCAATGTCTTAATTAATTATCGATTTTATAAGACTAGCTTAATTTTTTTATTTTTTTGGCAGATTATATCTCGTCTAGATCAAATAGACCCAAGATGGTGGTATGTGATCCAACTTAATGCAAGAAAACGACATGTGTTTGAAGGAAAAGATATTGTAACATTGGATACACACGACGAACCACCACCCAATTTTGAGGTTCTGGAAGAACCTGAATCATGCATCCAAGCTCCAAATTATATGGAAATGACGGGAGAAGAAAATACAATTGCAAACGATAATATTCATACAATCTTACAAAGCCATATCGAGGGTTTGAGGCCCCCACGTTTGGACGAGATAGAACTAGAAGAAGAGGAGGTTGAATATGAGGGTAGCTCACATTTGCAATTTACGATTATTCTTAGACCTAGATTTAGATGAGTGTCAAGACTTGTGTGATGATGAGAATGACGAGAATGATTTATGATTATTAATACTTATATTCACTTGCATTCATTTTTTACTTTTATATTCATTGCAATACTTTTATGTATAGTTTTATAGTTAGAGTTGAATGTGATAATTATAATACCCAAACCTTGCGATTATATCCTATTTCAGAATGTCACATCATATTCCCTCCCTATGACGTGCAGGTTTTTCCATTCAAGGAAAGATTAGAACCTCGCCTTTAACGGGAGAAAAGTAAGGGCTACACACCTTCCTAGGATTGGAAATTTTAATTACCTACATTTGACTCTTTCATATTAACTAATTTCTAGTGTATGTGATAAAAAATAAATTATAAAAATACAACATTGCTATGAACAAAATGAAAGTGATGAATTACATTTGACTTTTTTACTATGTTAGGTAACGTAGTCATCTATGTATGTATTACCCTAAATTCCAATCAATGCAAAATGCAAAACACACACACACGCACTCCCCCCCCCCCCCCCCCCTTCCCCCCTTCTCTCTCTCTCTCTCTCTCTCTGTCTCCTTCTCTCTCTCTCTCTCTCTCTCTCTCTCTCTCTCTCTCTCTCTCTCTCTCTCTCTCTCTCTCTCTCTCTCTCTCTCTCTCTCTCTCTCTCTCTCTCTCTCTCTCTCAAAAATTACACTTTCTCTCTCTCAAAAATTCATACACTATCTATCACATTTCTATCTTTACATTATTGTCTTTGCATTATCTTTACTATTCAAACAATAATGAAAGTATTTACTTTACACTCTCATGTACTTTACACTTTCATTTACTTTACACTTTTCCTTCATTTACTTTCTCCTCCTCACTTTCATTTACTTTACACTTTCCCCTTCTCAACTTTTAAAATCTCTCCTCACTTTCTTTCACAAAAACACAAAAAACAAACTTTATCTCCCAAAAAAAAGAAGCAAAACACAAAACTACTACCTCCAAGAGCTTCAAAACTCCCAAAAGGTCCAAAAGCTTCAAAAGCACCAAAAGCTCCAAAAGCTCCAAGCTCCAAATGCAGCAAATGCTCCAAAGATGCTCCAAACGCTCCAAATGCCACTAAAAGAGTGAGAAGAGAAACTACGGATTGCGCGAAAATCTGAAATTCACACAGACGTCGGATTTTGACATCCCACAAAACACGTCGGAATCCGACGTCCGTGTTCATAAAAGGTCTAATCAAAAAAAAAATTTGGGAGTCGGATCACCGACGTGGACGTCAGATGCCAGTTATTTTTTTTTGTAAGACAATATTCCACACCATATCCACGTTGGAATGTCGGATTCCGACATGAATCTGACACAAGTTTGAAAATTGGTTGGTGCCATAGTTTTCAAATCACCGGACGTCCAATTTGGAAATTTTTACTTGGACGTCGAAATTATAAAATTTTCAAAAATTCGTCGGAGATGCCCACGTCGGAATCCCCACGATATGTTATTGTGAAATTCTGTGGCATGGCCACCTTCTGAAGGAGTTCATTTTTTTATAGAGCGTGCCTTCTTCTCAAGTTAAGCTTGCACCTTTGTGTAATCTAATTTTTGTCTTGGAAAGCAACATACTAATTTTTTGACAATTTTGATTGACATTGGTGGATAAATTCTTTTGAAGAGCAAACAGTAAGTTTGCTTAATTTGGGAGATGCAAACTTGTTTGAAGAGTTTTAGTGGCCATTTAGATAATCAATTCCAACAACGATGGTTAGATGCGTACCACTTCAACAAATGCTTTCTTGAAAGGTACGAGCTAAAAATGTTGTAAGAGGAAGCATTCAACAAAGGATCAGCCAAGAGTTGCTAATGTAAATCTCCAAGATGTGGATGTTCTTGTAATGATGAAACATTTATGAAAGTCAACAATATTTATTTTGCAAGAACGTCCATCATCTTCAACTCGACTTCAACTTAGCAAAGCCACAATACACAATTTTTTGTTAATGTTGGATGTTGACTCGGATGAAAATTTGTCGATAGACTCTAATGAGGAATATGGATTGTCAACTTCTTTAGCTAAAAAGGAGAGTCTTGATAATATTTCGAGCATTGAGTTGAGAGGAGTTAGTGAGAATTCTTTGGAAGTTGAGTTTTAAAAAAAAAATCAATATAAAAATTGTTTTTAAAGTTTTCAAAATTTGTTGATTTAGCGTGACTAGCTTCAAATGTATTCTGCGAGTTATTTTCTTGAAAGTCAATTTAGACTATTAAAACACCATAAATGTATCTATATTTTGTTCACTTGGACATTTTTTTTTTTTAAGGTTTTATTAGAAAATTAATTTTTTTGGACATAATGTATTGATTTTTTTTGGTTAAAATGCATATTTTTTATAAGAATTTTTTTTGTAAATTTGGGAATTTTTGTGTGAAAAAACATGTTTTTGGACAAAAATTAAAAAAATTGAAAAATGGTTACTCTTTTTTAGGATTTTGATCCATTTCAAAAGATTTCACGTTAATCTATGATGCATTTTTTGTCACTAGGTTTATTTAGTGCACTTAAACCACTCAGTGAATATAGACATATGAACGAGTATTGTTCGAGAACAATTACTCACAAGTTAATGAGTACGAGTCTTCGTGATTGAAAAATCAACTTATTAACTCAAGAATGATTTAGACAAAGATCTAAACATGGTGTTATACTATGGCCTACATGTAGACATTTTTAGATCTCTGAATTATCAATAATTAATTGGAGTAGTTGAACTACACATGAATAAAGTTAATTTGCTAAATAAGTAGTTTGAATAGAATTCACCGAAAACTGTTTGTTTAAACATATTTTTTCTATAAGTCACATATTATGTGAGTCACTAGGATTTATCAATAACACTATGTGCATAGATTATATAGAACTCTTGGGAATAGAATATTTCTCAATTGGAAAATAGACTCGATTGTATCTCAAACTGCACGATTTGGATGATAGAGCTTAACGAGCCCAAGAATGACAACTAAATTGCATTGGAATTTAGTAGACTTCAATATATCTAGATCTGATTCTAGAAAAATCTAAAGTTTTTGTGATTAAAGAAGAGAAATATCAAAAAACAGTTTTGGTATGGTTTTTGTCTTTAACTACCAGGTGGAATGTAAAATCAAAACAACTCATAGTTTTGAATAAGAATCCAATTCAAGCGAATAATTGTAAAGTCCAAATCTTTTCTAAGGAAAGAGACTTTTCAATCATTTTTTATTTTTCCTCAGTTTTGTATTTTAGACATACTCTCCAGTTATTCTCTAATAATTCGTGTGACTTGGGAATTCGTTGAATTACGATTGACGAATCGTAAGATTATCAGTGTGGTTGACAAATCATAAAATTACACATGGTTGTTATCAGAGATTTATCTGGAAAGATAATGATAGGAATGATGATGGGTTTTGATTTTTGGTGATTTTTCTTTCCTACTTGTTATGGTTGAGGGAAGAATGTTACGTCCTTCTCCAGTCACAAGGATGTTGATGGGGGGGGCATTGCGCCTGTAATGGCCTAGACAAGGTATTTTATCAAATACAAAGTTGCCTATTAGGAATTAAACCTCCCATTTTGAACTTTAAAACAAACCTTACCTTACATTTTTTTTTTTGCATATTATGAAATCGGATAGTGTTTTTGGCATATTACGAAATTTAAATTTTATGAAAAGTCTTTCACACCAATACTTTGCTCATAAGAGTGTAGTAAATAAAATTGAGAAAAAAGATTATGACCCACGAAGATGAGTAAGTGCGACTAGCGAATTCTTTGGGGTCTTTTTCATTATCTTTCATGCTTTCAAAAAGTCTTCTAGTGACATTTATTCTAGATTCAATGGCCATTCAATCAAGACTCGACCTAATGACCTCGCCATAATTTAAAACTGTTTACCGAGTGCAAAGGTGATTAAAATGACGGTGTTTGCTAAAAAAAAAAAAATCCCATATAAGCATAGAAGGGGCGAATACCAAACAACACAAAAAAATGGAACAAGGAAAGCTTTGGATCCATTAATTGCGAGGGAAAAGCTTGGTCTACAACCCTAATTCCTAGACGCCTTCCTCTGTCTCTGCTTTCTTTCATTATTCCAAAATGCTGTGGCGAGTTCGCTTTGCCTCCTTCGCGGCGGGCTTTGCTTCAGCGGCCGCGCTTGCCATGTACATGCTGCAGAAGGACGTGCAAACTAGCCACCGCATTCTTGCAGACCAGGTTGGGGAATAAATTTTTCCTTTATCTCGTTTTTCTGTGATTTTGAATGACTTTTTTTTGTGTTAGTAGGATGCTGTGGTCGGAAATTGGGGTTTTGTGCTGTAATTAGCATCATGGAATGCTGCCGTTTCAACCCGGTTGTTTCAGTGCAGCAGAATGAATGAGATATTGCTATTTGGCACACTTTTTAGATTCAATTTCCTGCTTACATACGTGCTAATCAACCACTCGGAGGTTCATTGCATAGTACTGTTGATTTTGCCCTAAAAGCTACGTGTAGTCCATCTCAGGAACGAATTAGCGAGAACATTTTTCAACTGTTAAACTCAATCTGGAACAAATGTATGCCAATCAGGAATTTAGTTAGGAACAGTTTCGTTGTTTCGCATATTGGCCTTCATGCAATGTGAGGAGTACAATTGAGTATTTGCACATGTAGCTAGGCGTGTTTCTTCTACTTAACTCATCAGATGGGGAGGGTGTAGTAAGAATTGCTTTTTATATAGCTTATGCATTTGGCCTGGTCTTTGATGAGATATTTTGAAGACATTAATCTTATTGTTGCAGTTATCTCTTGAGCTTGAACCGTGTGTTTTAAGGTGCAGTGCTTCCAGTCAAAAGTGTAAAGTATGAGTTTTTGGCAATTCAAAACCTATACAAACTCACCTGTAAAATTGGAATGCCATGTGGGCTTCCATTTGTAGAATCAGGCTGTCGGTAGTCTTGTACTTAAAGCTGAGAAAATCCGTATGCAAGAGTTGAACATATGAAGATTCATAACTCAAGCTTAATTAGGCTCTTTCTATTCTCCTTGGTGATAGCTAATCATTAAGTTCATAATGCTGGACTTTTTGGGATGCATATGCAGGAAATTATTCTAACAAACTAGATGTCTGAGGGGAAGGTTGTGAATTGAATGACGAAATATTATATGCATTATGCAGCCCTGTTTGGATATGATTGATGGTTGTCTTTGTTTTATGTGGCTGCTATTACAGGCTGCAAGGTACCATACAGCCCTGGAAGAGCGAATAAGCAGATTAGAGAATTTAACAGCTAACTTGTCGAGCCCAGATTCCCAAACATCGCCCATTGATCAGGTTGACCACCCTACTCTTTTTGCCATGCACGCGCGCGTGTGGGTAGAGAGAGAGAGAGAGAGAGAGAGAGAGAGAGAGAGAGAGAGAGAGAGAGAGAGAGAGAGAGAGAGAGAGAGAGAGAGAGCTTTATTAACATCTATTAGATAACAAAAGGTATAGAAATGTGAACTTACATATCAAGTGTGTTGCCTATCATGGGAGCATTTAAACGGTTTATGAATCAAGGGCTAGCTAACTAATGGAATAAATAGTATCAAATTTGAAAACAAAAATCAGGCTATGCCATGCCTAGCTCAACAAATGTAGTACATGATAGAAAATGAGTCTATTAAATGACTCCAATGAGGTTTGAAGGAGGACGTGGTAGTTTCCCAAGTAGATGAAGACACAACAGGGCATGCTAATCGAGATAGAACATCTGGGCTATCTATATTGTCTCTAGGTTGTCCGGGGTGTCTACCTCATCCATAGTTTCCAGTCAACAACCATGGTCCATAAAGTGAGCGATTCCTTTGGTCCGAACCGATTCGAATTGGTCTTGTCTGGGGTTCGAATTGAAAAACGGTTTTTTCCTGTTCTTTTGGTTTTTTTTAGTGCCATGCCTCCCGTTCTTATAAAAACAAATTTGAAATTGTTGTTTATAGTGCTTTATATATTACTAGGATAAATTATTGTGTTTGTGACATGTGCATTGATCTGTCTACATGTTTGTGGCTTTTTCCTTCAGTGCTAGTCTTCATCATGCCAAGTTTACTCTTCAACAGTGGAAAAGTGATATAAATTCAATCCATGGGTCTTTGCACAAATGTATCAAGGCTAGGTGGATGTATGCTTGTGCATGTTTCCTACACCTGCTCTTGGGCATTGTCGAAGTGAGTAGGGATGTTGTAGGATTTGGTTTACACTATGCGTGATGGAGTTGATGGTTATAGACTTTAGGTAGACTTCAGTTAGGTTGAAAACAAAAGTTTACTTTGTTATGGTTGGTACTATTATATATATAACATTGATAATCTGTATGCTGTCATTGCTGCCTGCCTTGAACATGCTTGCGTTGTTTGGGTATATGTTTTGGCAGGGAGTGCATAACTTGATTGTGTCATGCAATATTGGGTGCACCTGCTGAGTTAGTATTATATGTAGGTTCTAGAGATGACATTTTGTGTGTCAATTGTGTTGATGTATATGATTGACCATATGGCTAATCATTAGTAAAGGTTTTTTGTCTCAGCTTTCTGGTTAATAAAAATGTGAAGCAGAGCTTAAGCTTAAGATTTATGAAAAATTGGTAGAGGATTTTGACCCGTACAGGTTGAGATTTGATGTTGACCCCCAAAAAGTTTACCGAGAGCTTTTCCTGCAAGACAACTTATAAGCTGGCTACGTTATTATCTTAATGTGACTGCAGTGAATTCTCTTGTATGGTAGTTTATAGGTGAAAGTTTTGAAGACGAAGTGCTGCTTGCATCTTTATTATGGTCTTTTTTTCAAGTTTTTCATTCCTTGGTTCCATAGGAGATTGCATGAGATAAGATTTTTGTTTTCTGTTTGATGTCGGCTTATGCTTGATGTTTCCCAATCTTTTGCTTATGCAACATGTTGTGTCGGAGATATTTGTTTTCTTTCTTCCATGATGTTCTAGAGCTCATCAAGTAAACACATGGAACTGACATATTTTCCTTTGTTGTGCAGGTTGCTTGAGAGCTACTTTGCACATTTTTGAGCAAATAAAATTTAAGGAATTTGACAAAATATTTTGAAGCACTCAGTCATGTTTTAAACACTAGCACATGAGACAACCCATATCAACATTCTTGAAGCCTAATGTTGCTTCAGATATTCAGTCTTAAATAATGTAGGACCTAGAGTTTTTCTTTGGGATGGTCAGGTGGTTGGTGCAGTGGAAGGTATGAGAAATGAAGATGTGTTCATGTAATTTGTTTCCATACTCCAAGACACTATCTTGAGAGGTGTAAAATCGAGTTTTTGAATAAGTTTTTTATAATGAAGGTTTTGAAATTATCGTAAATTTGTGTTTACTTGCTGCTCTTGGTAGTATTATGTACTTTGGAATTTGTTCATGGCATCCATTTCTTTGGATATTCTTGCTTGTGAAAAATGGTGATGGTTTACGTTTCTTGCTTCTTTTTGTTCGATAAATTGTTCTTTTGGTGATTTATTAGTTAGGTCCACATGTATTGAATTGAATTTTGTGGTCTTTTGTAATCTAGATGGCAACTCATGCAGCTTTAAGATTTAATCTTTTGGATGCCGATGTTCTGGCATTGATATTTTGACTTACTAATGATTTGGATAGTTCTTCTAATCATTACATAGGGACATGGGGACTTAAACTTCCTACTTGAAATGAGTGCATGAGTTATTTTTATGCTGCTTAACCAATGTTTATTTGGTTGAGTAAGCTTGGTTTTTTTTCCTTTTCCCTCTTTTATTAGCTGCAAAAAGAATGTGCAAAATTTACAAACCCAAAACTTAAATTACGTGATAGCGTTACAAGGACAATTTATAAAGCCAAGCGACTTATGGATGCCAGCCTACTTTCTTTTATTATATGTAGTGCAAGAACTTGGTTATTCATTTGAATCTCCAATGCATGCAACTTTAGGAGACAACTCTTTACCCTATTATACTTTCTACTGAAGGGTTAAATGATCTTTTCTGTGTGAAGTTCTTAATTTGTGTGTCTTTTTTCAATTTTGTGCAAGTTCTTTTTTTCCATATTTCTGCATCAGAAGTTTTAACTTGTGAAGACCAAATCCCTGTGTTGTTTGGAGTTTTCCTTGAAGGCACAGCAGTGGCTCTATCGAAATCTTTTGTTTTGCATTCAGCTATGTGACAACCAAATCTTTTTAGGCAATTGACACACTTCGATCGACGTTGAAATTGGTGTGATGCATGTTCTTACATGCTAACCATCACATGTACTTTACATGTTGACACCTTTGATTCCATGTATGAAGTCATCGCTAGGGCATGTCTTATGTGCACGCTACTATCTTACAAAATAAAAACAGAAGCATACTAGTTTATGCAATAACCAATGAATGGTATTAAAGTTCATGCTCAACCACATGCAAGTAAGCCAGGCTTTTCACTAGGCTAAATTGTCCTACAAACATTGTAGTTTCCAAGCTCTTGGAAAACTTACTACTAGGTTATAAATTTTGTATCTATAGAAAAAGCTAAGTAAACCTTGGAAGTACAATATGATAGATCCTATGCACACAAGTAGAAGACCAACAATTAGAAATATCACATAAGTCGAGCATTATCATGCAGAGACGGATTGCGTGTTCCTAAGCTGACAATATTTTAGACGTCACTTGAAGATGGCGCAACTCGTGTTGAGTATTAGGGTGGAAAATGAGGTAATTCATCACCCTTATTTGAATGTTATCATTGGAGTACCCACATATAGGAGGTAATTGAGTAACCCACATATAGGATGCTATTATTGATTCTTGCATTAGCGAGCAATGACTTGGTTAAAATTATGAATTTGGATGTAAATAGATTGTGTTGTCAATCTTAGGAGGATGTGATTGAAGTAAACAAGTTTAGGAAAAAACAGACAATATTGAAAAAGTAAACATTGTTCTTGATTGTCAACATATGTGCTACTCTTGGATATTTCATTTTTGTTAAGTCAGTATCCAATGTTGTTGAATTTTTCAACAATGCCATACTGTTTGTGCTCTTTTTCAGCAAAACTTAACAACCGATCTATCATCTCTTATCCCATTTCTCCCTCATTGTGTATTGTCATGGATGCATAATATCTACTACATCATTTAATGGTCTACTTTCTTGCATCAAATCGTTGCAAAATCATTAACTTAAGTAATTTTCACCATAGTTGTCACCAATGGTGTGATTTCCAATATTGCATGTATCGCTTTGCCACCCATGCACATTTTTTATAAGTCATGAGGTCTTTGCTTGATGGTGATGGAGTTAATCTTAGTCCTACACACCACTTTTCTCTTCTTAGGACGTCTATTCATCTGTATATAATCTTTATTACGAGGCATTCAACATACATAATCTGCAGTATTTTACTCAGTCTGACTCAAAATATATTTCGACCTTGAGAATTAGAATCCTTTTCAACCCTAATCGTGACAATTGACTGTAGAAAAGAACGAGATATCTTCACAGTTAAAATAATGCAGAAACTGCTTTCAAATTGACCTAAACTTGTAAACACCCAGTTCAATGTAATATAAGTTTATAAGAAAAGCTTATGCAACAAACTTTCTAACTTAAACAGGTAACAAGATTTGTCTTATTGTTAAGTACACAACAATAATGAAGAATATTAAAGAGAAGAAGATAAATATTTAACAGACATATGCAAAACAACATGAGCTACAATAGAAATCTAAGAAGTTATTTTGCAATTATTGTAAGAGAATCCATCATGATATCAAAGAATGTCGGGTTCTGAAACATAATGAAGCAAAGAAGAAGATGCATCAATATCAAGACGGCATCGTAGATTTATCCAAAGTAGAAATCCCAAGGTTGCTAATGGCACAAGATAAGCAAAGTCGAGATGCCCAACAATGGTATCTTGACTTAGGAGGTTCTCAACATATGGCACCTTGCAAGGACCTATTCACAGACTTCATTGTTGCAGATTTGAATTACACATTTTTTTGGAAACTCAAGTTCACACAGTCAATTCTGCTCAAATTTCTAGACAGAGTCACCAGAGTGATTTTTGATGTTTTCTAGGTACCAAAATTGACAACAAATCTATTGTCAATGACAAAACATCAATCTATTTGAACCTTATTGGCATTCCTCAATGGATACATTGAAGAAGACATCTATGTCTATCATCCAGAAAGATATGTCCTTTAAGGACAGGAGCACAAAGTATGTGAATTATAGAAGGCTCTGTATGGTTTGAAACAGATTCTAAGAGCATGATTCTATAGAATAAATTCTTTCTTGGTGCAGCATCAATATATTTCCAATTATGTTGATGTCAATGTGTACATAAAGCACATAAGCTCAAGCTACATTACGGGAACTCTTGAATCCAAAAGGGCCTTTTGTAAAGATGCTTTTTTTGACTTTTCAAAGGTTTTATGTCCACATGGCTCAATGGTGTGTTTCCATGTGTGCTAGACCGTAACGGTGGCGGCCCAACTTCAATTTCGGGCAGCCACTTCTGAGATAAACCAATCACACTAAAATTCAAAATGAAGTGGGTGGGAAACCCGAGGCCATGTCCTCACGCATATGTCGTCGCATCGCGTCGCGTCGTGCCTCGCCATCGGAAGGCAAGTGGAGTGAGCACATGTGGAGGAGGAAAATAGAATGCCTCTAGTAAAAGAAGTGTAGCATCTCTTTACACCATTACGTAGATCATGAAAAACTGCACACTTTTTCTTTTTGGATCACTTCAATCCGACGCATGGTTAAAAAGTTATGGCAGTTTGAAGATTCATACCCTACTTGATATCGGAGCCGAGCGACCAATGACCTGTTCACGCTGAACATAATGCTTTGGTCGCGTGGCTGAGATATTGTCGCATCTGTTTACACGATTACATAGACCATGAAAAACTGCACACTTTTTCTTTTTGGATCACTTCAATCCGACACACGGTAAAAAAGTTATGGCCATCTGAAGATTCATACCCTCCTGATATCGGAGCCGAGCGACCCATGGCCTCTTCTCACTGAACATAATGCTCTGGTCGCGCAGCTCCGATATCGCAGCCACGCAACCCATGGCCTGATCATAATGCTTTGGTCGCGTGGCTACGATATCGGAGCTGCGCGACCAGAGCATTATGTTCAGTGAGAAGAGGCCATGGGTGCAGTTTTTCATGGTCTACGCAATCATGTAAACAGATACGACAATATCTCAGCCACGCGACCAAAGCATTATGTTCAGCGTGAACAGGTCATTGGTCGCTCGGCTCCGATATCAAGTAGGGTATGAATCTTCAAACTACCATAACTTTTTAACCATGCGCCGGATTGAAGTGATCCAAAAAGAAAAAAGTGTGCAATTTTTCATGATCTACGTAATGGTGTAAAGAGATTCTACACTTCTTTTACTAGAAGCAATCTATTTTCCTCCTCCACATGTGCTCACTCCACCTGCCTTCCGCATGTGGCGAGGCACGACGCGACGCGATGACATATGCGCGAGGACACGACCTCGCGTTTCCCACCCTTTTCATTCTGAATTTAGTGTCATTGGTTTATCTCAGAAGTGGTTGCCCAAAATTGAAGTTGGGCAGTCTAATGATGTTCTCTCTCTACATTCTTAAAGGGCCCATATTGAGTCTGAAGTTCTTCTAATGTGTAGTTATGGCACTTTATGATGATAATTATTTTATCATTAGCAATTCAAATCATTTAATGTTTTAGACCAAGGCATTATTGTCAAAAGAATTTGAAATGACTGATTCTGGGCTAGTGCACTATCTACTTGGCATTGAAATCACAAAAAACAATTATATACACAGGCTCCAAGTAAATGTTTATTTGTGTTTAGAACAAAACTACTTGATTGTATTTACAACAAAATTGCTTACAACATAACTGTTGCTTATCTATGTTTGTGACATAGATAAGCGACTAGACGCAATTTCACACTTCTTTTCTCAGCTCTACTTTTCTATAATGAAGATATTCTATAAGATATAACAATCATTTCTTGATGATATATCTTTTAAATTAAAAATAAATAAAAAACCTTTCATAAGACATGGTTCAAATCTATGAGATTATAAAGTCATGGATGTCTCATAGTCACTCAATTTCTAACAACATTCATGTAGCGCAAACTTTAATTTCTCATATCACAAATGATTGATGTTTCTCCTCAAATCTTCATTCTAATTGAATAAAAATAACTATAACCCAACATGTATTTAATCAATATACTACATAGGTATAGCATGGAAGACTACAAAGCCATGGATTAATCTATGGATCTAGGTTTCAAAGTGTCGAAAGATATGGGTCCAAAGTTTGAAGATGAGGAGAAGAAAATGTTCAAATATCCATGCCAATCAGTCATTGGCTCACTAATGTATACTATGATTTGCACATGTCATGATCTAGCTTTTGCATTCAATACATTATCTTAGCATATGTCAGAATCTAGGCTTGCCAAATTGGAAAGCGTTGAAGAAGTTTTGAGGTATACAAAGCACTATGATGTATGTTATAATGAAAAATCAATGGATGAAGACTAGCTAGACTCAAATTGGATTGGAGATGTGGATACTGAAAGTCCTATTCTGGACATTTTTGCCTTCTGAAAAAAGAAACTATTTCATGGAACAATTGGCAAAAATGCATTTATTTGCCCTCCACAAAGTTTGAATATATTGCAGCCACTCAAGTAGTAAAAGAAGTCATCAGATTCAGAAGACTGTTGCAAGATCTGAGGTATTACATTGTGATATTGCTCTTTATCTATATACATGTCTTCACTCTAGAAATTTAATTCTATTTTTTGAGAGAAAAAATATAGGATAAATAGGTTGAATCGATCTACTGTCACATTGACAAATGGATGGCTGATCTATTGACATAGCCCTCATCTAAGGAAAACCATATTATCTTAGTAAATATGCTAAAATTTCATTCAGGTTTCTAGCAATAAGCTCAAGGGGAAGTGATGGAGTTAATCTTACTCCTATACACCAATTTGTTCTTTTGAGGACTTCTATTCATTTGTATAAAATCGATTTTCAAAAGCTACTTGAATAGTTTGTAGTATTACAAGGCATTCGACACAGTGTGCAGTATTACTCAAACTTTTACTTAGTTTGGGTCAAAATATATTTCAACTTTGAGAATCAGAGTCCATTTTGACCCTGATCGTTACAATCGAGTGCAAAATTGAACAAGATTTTTTTACAATTAACAAAAAGTAAAAACTACTCTTAGTATTAGCAATTGTGCAAACATAGAGAAAATATTAAAAAAGAAATAAAACTCAATGGCATGTGTTTTGTAAGCCCACATACGAGTATTTGCCAATAAACTTCTAGTATGGCATGTGTTTTGTAAGTCCATGGGTAGAAGCTTAAAATAATAGAATAACTTAAACTTAGGATTAGAACTTAGACTCAAGAAACTTAAGCTTAGAAATATTTGTCTTAAGTTATCTTAAGTTTCAAAGTTAGAAAATTTTAAAGGTCGAAGTCCTAAGTTAGGAGTTCTAGAATGGCTAGTTTTAAATTAATCCCATAAGTTACTAGCCATTCTTAGCAGCAAATGCTCAGCCACTTATCGAACCAACTCCAGCTGAAGATATCCAATATGCAAATCGTCATCGACAACCTCTCAACCGAACGGGACGAGGCCTTAGCTGATGCATGAGCAAAACGTTCCGCTATGAAGGAACAACTAGAATTGGTCGATTTCAATGATTTTGCACCACCAGCTATTCCCGAGGGAATTCAAATCCCAATGGTGGCATATCATAAGTTGGCCCAAAAGTTAAAAGCCACGAGGAAGCAGCACTCCAAACTGCAACAATCATACACTGCTTCTATAAAGTCCTAATCCAAGGATCCTATTCTAAGCATGCCAATCACAAGCAACACAAGGGAATCAGATGGTGGACAAACCAACTTAACCAGACCTAGATCAAACGGATCTAGCCCCCAAATTATGGATCAATCACAAAGAGAAATGAAGCATCACACCAGCAGCATACTGCTACCAGTCGTGCAATCCAGCATACACTAGTGAGAGCCCACCAGGTATACTTATACCCTCCAAGGCCCATGCACCACTACTAGTGCACTGTGACACCTCACTGGACACCTCCGCAGCCTATCTAGGCCACGTCATCTAGTTCCCCAATGACTCACTGATAGACCCATACAAATCCACCATCAAGTGTTTTAGGCCTACAACCATTAATTATGACCATGTACACATAAGGGCCCCAAATCCCTTATAGTCACAATCAACTTACGGGTTGTCGGTCTACCGGTCCCTAGTGTGGACACGCTACTTGAGACCAGTCATGGGCATGACATTCTTTCCCTCTTATTCAAGTTCTGTCCTCAAAACTTAAAACAAGAGAAGTTCCTCCTTAAGCTTCCTTCCTATTACCAAGAATCATCATCATACGTACATCCCTTCCATCAAACCAGATGCTCGGTTGATCTCCAGATCCAAAATGCTTTCCTTCACATAGACTCTTCTTGAGACGGCTTACGTGAAATACGGGATGCACTTGAGATCCTTCCGGGAGTTCCAATTGGTAAGCTAAGGATCCAACCTTTTTCAAGATCTAATACGATCCTCTATATCTAGGGGACTAATTATAATGCTTGCTAGTATGCATTACGCTTGAATCCATCGGGATTCTCAAAAAATATCCAATCCCCCACTTGGAAGTCTCTCAGTGATATTTTCAGACTTGCATAATGTCGGTCCCCATCTTAGTACACTACTGGACATTCTCACGGCAATCCGTAGCATTTCCTGCATATCATGTAGGAAATCTGCTACTTTTTGAAACTTGAATGCCCGAGTCTCTACCGCAATGGGTGATATAGGTTTAAAATTATACGTAAGCACGTACGGACTATAACCAGTAGCTATATCCGGTAGCCAAATGCTTACTATAATACAATATCCATCAAGGTGACTACCTTTCCAAGGAGATTGCTATGAAAATATAAATAGATATCGTAATTGATCTTTTGATCATGCAAGTAATCCTTCTTTTAACCGATCAAGTATAACTATAATCAGAAATATGATTTGTCGATCATAATTCATCGTATTCTTGTCCTATACTCAATAAAAGAATGTGATACCCTCACATAGGCAACAACCAATGATCAAAAAACCTTTTAAGCTCAGAGTCATCTCTAGTTTAGCGAATACGGTCGACCAAAAGCAACCAGTGAACTTCGAATTGCGAATGTTCATAACGTCACTTGGTAATTCATAAAGCCAAAATAGACACTCTATAACTACTTGGTCTTTACCCAAATAAACATAGTCGATTTGGTAAGATGGCCAATCATTACCAAAATTCAACTATCTTCTTTATTTATCTGGGGTAATCTACCATGAACACAATCCTTGCTTATGGATTAGGTATATCCTAGAATCTGAGTTATGATTCACCAATCTCAACTCTCCAGATTCTCGAGATCATACCATAAAATAAGAGTAAATTATGAGAGTGCATAACAATTCTTAAAAGACACATGATTTGTTCCAAAAGTCCTTTCCATCAGGAAAGTTTCAGACTTTTCCAACTCACATACGGTGTCTATATAAAGATTGTAATCCCTAAAACGCCCTTACTTTAGGCACATCACAAATTGTCATTCCAAAGTTAGGGTCCCAATCTAGAATATGTCTAGATCTTTCTCTTAAGTTCTAATCTAGAATAACTTAAGATCTATCAGAACTTCATTACGCGAAGCCCTAACTTTTGGCAATCAACAACTATCCAACTCTGTTGAGTCTTTCGGGATAGCATTCCATTTTTTTCGAATTGGAAAAGATAAGTTCCAAAAGTTCTCGTGTATTCTATGCACACCCATCAATAAATGAATCCAAAATGGCTCATAGACGTTGTGACTTATAAACAATACATCTTAACAACAATATCCATATGTAAGATTATATTGTTGATTTTCAACAACTAACTCAGAAGTAATGCTTCTGACTCGGTTAGTTGTATCGAATTTAGAAAATATTTAAATGTCTAGGTGTGGTACCCAAAACATTACATTTAATCTGATTCTAAAGCACTTCTAGGTCAATAAGCAATTCTCAATGAGAAATTACTAACCCAACGAGAAATTGTCTTAAACACAATTCTCATCAATATGCCTATGTATCAACAACTAGTTTATGCATGCAAATGAACTTAGTTCACGGAATACTTTGTAGATCCACATGATTAAAAGTTTGTACAAAAGGTTTTATGGTCTCACAAAAGATTCACAGCATAGCATATCTCTACAGATATCTCATAATCTTTACACAACACTTTCATAACTGAGAACCCTGTAACTTGGTTATCCTCTAAGAGAGAATATTTCTCAAAAAGCGCTATTTCACATCCAGAATCTCAACCGAAGATTAGCTCAGTTCCATGACTCTGGGCCTCACTTTGATGGATCAGATGGTGGCGATGGGACAAGATTTCAACAACCTCCAACAAACAATCAAGGCTCGTTGTTCCAAGAACCATCTCAAGTGCAAACAACTCAACCACCAACCAATCCTCAGGGCACTGGGGGTACTTCCTCCCAACACCATTTCACTTCTACCGCTTCTAACCACATCGACACAACTAACTTTCCCTTTCCAAGACAATTCTCTCCAGAATTCCAACGCATTGCTGCATCTAACCCTTCACCTCCTCTATTCCCTGAACCCGATCCACAAATTGAACATGTCTGCTGAAGCACCAACAATAAAGCACCGGATATCTCCAACTGCACCGAGCAAGGAGCACCGCATCTCCCAAGAGTTTGCACAAAAATATCCACCCAAGAGCACAACGGTTACATCTTACCAAACCTTGACCAATGCAAGACTCACAAGGAAGCCTAAAGCTCTTGGATCCACAACCTACCTGGCGCCATTAGCTCTTCTTACAAAGCAAAACATCCATGGAACGGTGTCTCGACGCACCGGCATATATGCGCATCAATCCATACTATTATCCAGTGGCGTGCAGAGAACCATTTTCTACCAAGAAGCTGAATAATAAGATCTATTGGCCCAAGCTCATAGGTGTAAACACATGCAATCTAGCCGATGATATGATTACCAATTGTCGTGTATTTCACTAGAAACACCATGGCAACCCGGATCGCGATGTGCAATATTTTGTAGATAACTGCGGCCTGGTAGCCTTCTTGGTAGAACTAAACGGATATTGGAATAGGGGACTCCCCACCAATTGCCATCGATATCAACAAGCCCTTGTAGACTGAAACTGATCACATCAATGTTGCACGTCTTTATTACAGAGCAGCCCTCACTTCGGCATTGCACGTTGATATGGTGGAGCTATGGAAAATCCATGGATTCTTGCAAGGCATGCTCCATTATTACAAACAATCGCCCTTCCTCAACAAATTATGCTGGCAGATGATGGAAGGTATCGGCAACCAGATTTACCAATCTCGACAACAACAATCTCACCTCCAAGAAGCTCAAAAAATCCAGGACGAAAAAGCTTCGATTGGTGTGGGACCACCAATCCAATAAGGAGGGGAATAATGTTAGCAATCGTGCAAACACATAGAAAATATAAAAAAAGAAATAAAACTCTGTGGCATGTGTTTTGTAAGCCCACGTATGAGTATTTGCCAATAAACTTCTACTATGGCATGTGTTTTGTAAGTCCGTGGGTAGAAGCTTAAAATAATAAAATAACTTTAACTTAGGATTAGAACTTAGACTTAAAAAATTTAAACTTAGAAATAAATGTCTTAAGTTATCTTAAGTTTCAAAGTTAGAAAATTTTGAAGTTCTAAGTCCTAAGTTAGGAGTTCTAGAATGGCTAGTTTTGAATTAATCTCATAAGTTAGTGAATACTTATGGAAGACCCTCCTTGCTATAAAAGGAGAGGTATTTGCCATATATGTGAAAATTGTCAACATTTCCTTGTCTAGTTTTAGGCCAAAATTGCTAAAAATGGCACATAGTTTAGGATCTGACTTTTCACACGTGTGAAACAGGTCTAGATATTTTTAGTAAGTGTATTTTTTCAGTATGAAGAAGTGTCAAACTTCAAGACCTTCGAAATGAGTCCATTTTCATGTATTTTGGACATATATGCCAATTTTACCTATATAGGGCATATTTTAGGTAAGGAGGGTCTAGAGAGAGGAGAGAGAGTCATCTCTCTCAGCTATATATAGCAGGTAGGCCGTGGAGAAACAGGTTGGAGCAGATCCATTGTATTCATTTGCTTAATGAGAGATTTTTCTATTGGGTTCTCCTTCCATTGTTGGCATTGTGTAGTGATTGAGTTCAAGCTTTGTGTGTATGATCTTAGGTGCTTTCCAAAAGTGATAGGCTGATGTATTATGGACTGTATAATGCTATTTTGGGCCGCACTTGATGTTTATGGAAGTTTCCATTTGTGATAAATGCTTTTTGATCAAGTTCTTTGCATTCTAGGTAGCATAGAATGTGTTGCCAATTCCTAGCTTATGTAGTTTGGAGTGCAAGCATTCAAGCCAATGATCTTGGAGTTTAGATCCACTTAGGATCTGTATTTTTCACATGGTATCAGAGCTGGTTGGCTTCTATTTACAGTAAGTATTCCATTTTTGGTGATATTTGGATGTTTGATCAAGTTCTAGCATGATTTTGCATTGCTTTGTTGATCAAATCTTACTAACCTTTGTTTTGTGAGTTGAACTTGTGGATCAAAAGCATATTTCAGGTCTATTGAAGATCAGAGGCTGAAAAGAAACTATTTTGGATCAGATCATAACACCTAATCATTTGTGATTGTGAGGCTTGTGCATATTCAATACTAACAATGTTCTTTTCAATCCTATTGTTGACAATCTCCATTCTTGGATGAACACTCTCCTTAAGTGGATGAAACTTCTCCTTAAGTGGATGACAAATGCTCTTTTGAGTGAGTTGTAATTCTCCTAAAGGCTGAGCAAAGCTCCCATTTGGATGAAAGATCCCTTTTTTGGGTGAACATATTGTAAGCTCCATTGTGAAGAGCATATTGTAAAGATTGTCATCAATTTTGGCATAAATTTTGGTGTACTTTGTTGAGCATGTAAGTAACTCTCCTTATGTAATTTGATTGGAGCATTTGCTGGAAGGTGTTAACCATTATGCAAGTGTGTTTTCAGGTTCTTAACAGGTTGAGGAACATTCTCATGTGAAGTGATCTTAGATCTACATCTAAACACCAAGATTTGACAAGATAGTGAAGCTAGTCTTGTGATTCACTAAGTGTGCTCATTCATTCACCTCTAAATCTTGTATTTATCACTTGCTGGAGTTTATAAACTTTTAGAAGTGTGGTTTACATGTGGTTTTACAGGTTGAATCAATATCTTAGTGTGTTGATCATATGTTGATCAAGTTTGTTCATTACTAGGTAATCTTGGCATCCTAGTTTTGGGTATTTTCTAAGAATGCAAGTAACTCTTCACACCATAACTTGATTTGGTCACTTGCTGGAAAGTTTGAGAGCTTAAGCAAGAGTGTGTTCAGGTTGGTTTGATTTTGTAATCCATTCTTAGTGTGTGCAAAGTGTTGCATGTGTTTCAATCTTCCTTTCTATGCTTGGAAACCATCTAGGTTCAAGATAGAAGTGTTTTAGGGTCCTAAATCTTCATAGATCTCTTTATCTATCATTTGTTGAGAGAAAAGTGAGTGCTAAGTGCTTTAGGACAGAACCTAAAAGTTGAAGAAACATTAGAATCATGGCTTCCAATGGTGGGATCATGCTAGAGTCTAGTGAAAGGTTGAGTTCATCAAACTACTCTACTTGGAAAGTGAGGATGGAGTCCTTACTTGAGTTGAATGAACTCATGGACATAGTTGCAGAAATTGAAGAGAGACCTCTCACACTTCAAGAGCAACAAAGGTTTGATAAGAAGGCCAAAAGGGCTCTTCATATCATTAAAATGAATGTTACAAATGAACTTCTCAAGGAAGTTGGAAAGTGTCAAAGTGCGAGGCATGGAATGCCTTAAAGAAGCTCTTTGAATCAAAGTCCACATCTAGGGTATTGACCCTAAGGAGACAAATATTTTCTAGTAGGCAAAGAGAGGGTGAAAGTGCTCATGCATTTATCTTGAGAGTTAAGTCCCTAAGTGATGATTTAGCATGCATTGATGAGAACATAAAAGATGGTGAAATAGTCCATGTTATGTTGAATGGTTTGCTAAATGAACATGCTAACCTTGTGCAAAGTTTTGCCATTCAAAGAGTCTTGCCAAGTGTGGTTGACTTGCAAGAAATCTTATTGGCTGAAGAACATAGGTTGCAATCAAAGCTTGATGGTGCATCCTTGCAAGGTGGAGGTGAAGAGGCTTTCTTCACAAAAGGCAAATTCAAGGGCAAAGGTAAAGGAAAAGGGAAATGGTCCAAAGGTGGTAACTTTGATCATGATGATCACTCTTCCTCTTCCTCTTCTACTAAGAACAATAAGTCAAAGTTCAAGTGCTTTTATTGTGGGATAAAAGGACATTTTGCAAATGAATGCCATAAGAAACAAAATGCTAGATCTAGGTTGAGATCTAATGTACTTCTTGGAGATGATAATTGTTGTGCTAACTTGGCAAGCTTTGGTGAATCTATGGTCAATTTTTTGGATCCATTGGATCTTGAAGATGCACTAGTGTTACCTACTAGTCATATGGAGTCATGTGGAGCTAAATTAGCATCATGTTTGTACTCTTCTACTCATGGACTTCCAAGGCTTGGTGGTTCTTCAATGGTGCTAGATGGCAAGTGCAAAAATGGAAAAGGTAAGGAAGGAGCTAACTTCATCAATGGAGTTGATGAAGATTCTTCTTTGGAAGTGATTGTTGCTAATGACTTGTTTGTTCATATGGAAAAAGATGGAGATGCTAAGTGTCATTCTTTGCAAGAAGATGGTTGTTCTTCTAATTCTTTTCATATTGATGTATGTAATCATGTGGGAAAAGATGATGGTGCTTTGAGCATGCTTGAAGGAAATGGTTCTTTTACATCTTTTTGTGATAAAGTCATTTGTGCAACAAGTGGTGTCACATTTCTTCATAAAAAGAGTAGATCAAAGGTTTCTATCATGAGACTTGGTGAGGGAGATCACAAGTCAAAAGGAAGAGAAGTATGTGAAGTGTTCAAAGTAGGATGTACTTTGAATGATGTTTTTATGAACGATAGTGAGGAAGAATCATTATCATATGACTCATTACCTAAATCATTGAGTAGAAGTTCATGTTTGAAAAGAGAGAGTACTTCAATCACTCTTATGTTGAAGGTACTAAGGATTCTTTTCTTGGCTTCTAATATTCAAGAGTCTTCTACTTCTTATGGTGCAACTATCAAGAGGGAGGTTTCTAACTTTTGTGGTGCTAGCATTAAGAGGGAGTCTTGTGAAGGAAAGGGCAATGGAAGAGTGGTTCTTGGGAAGATCCAAAGCATGGATCTAACATCTCTTCATCAACTCAAAGCATTCTATGATTGTGGTGGATTGTTCATTCATGGTCAAGATGGCAAAAGGTTGGTTGAAGAAGACTACATGGAGCAACTCAAGTGGCAACTTCTTCAAGGCAAGGGAGATATCATTGGTGAGCTTATTGAGGTTTGTTATGAACTCAAGAGGGCTGTTTTGATTAGGTTTGATACTCATCTTCACCTACTCTACTTCATGTTAAATGGAAATGTTGGAATCTATCTTTTGGTTTATGATGGTGGCATTGTTTTCACTAACTATAGTGAAGGGTCAAATTTGAGCATTGATGAGATCTTGTGGGATCTTAATCATGTGTTTGAGAGGGAGTATCTTCAGAGTTTCAGATCTGAAGATGTTCACATATGCAAGATCTTTGATGTCTTATTGGAAGATCAAGAGGTTGATCTTGGATTGCTTCATCAACACCAAGAGACAAGTGGCAATTCGAAGCTAGTGAAAAGCATCAAAGAAGAGACAAATGGTCAAGGCATTTTGGATCTGTTTTTACAGGTTCTTGAAGGTTCAAGTAAGGTCTTTGGAGCTGCAAGGAAGTGTCTTCTTACTCTACCTCACTTGCCTAATCTCATGTATGAACATTGTTATGTCAATGTGTTGAAATTGTCAAATTTCAATAAAACTAGTTCCATAGTTTTGCATCCTTTGGATCTTGGAGATGGAATAGTTATCATTGCTGGTTTGTATGATCAAGTACATGAATTCATTCAGATCTTGAAAGGTATTGAAGTGGTCAATATGTTTTCTTTTGAACAAAGTTCAAGGTCTAGTATTCTAGTGTTGGCAAATTGGCAACTTGTTGACATTGTAGGATCAAGCGTTGTGTGCAAATCTTGTGGAGGTACTTCAAGTATTTCAAGTTCAGGTTTTGGTCATTCAAATGGAGTAGGGAACACATCTTTTTGGCATTCATTCACTCAAAGGCTTTCATGGATTGAAGATCTACAAAGGCAAGGTGGTGATGGAAGTTCATTCATGGAGATACATGTTGCATTCACTATATGTATAGTGAAATGTGGAGGAGGCATGCAAACACTTGTTGATCACTTTCATTTACAACTTGTTTGCTGCTATTTTACAGAGAAACCAGAGATGGATACATGGAGGAATTCATTAATTGAGATTCTATGTTCTTTTACATGTACCATTTTTATGATTCTATGTAAAATTGATGTAAGAAATAGTGAAGCATCCTATATGGACACTATTATCTATATCAATTATGTTGTGTCCTATTTTGTACATATTAGGATCCTTGAGAAGAGATCTATTCTGATGATGGAGATCATTCTTAAGTTGGAACAAAGTAGTGTTGTAAAACTAGCAAGTTAAGTTGAAGAGGGAGTGTGAAAATTGTCAACATTTCCTTGTCTAGTTTTAGGCCAAAATTGCTAAAAATGGCACATAGTTTAGGATCTGACTTTTCACACGTGTGAAACAGGTCTAGATATTTTTAGTAAGTGTATTTTTTCAGTATGAAGAAGTGTCAAACTTCAAGACCTTCGAAATGAGTCCATTTTCATGTATTTTGGACATATATGCCAATTTTACCTATATAGGGCATATTTTAGGTAAGGAGGGTCTAGAGAGAGGAGAGAGAGTCATCTCTCTCAGCTATATATAGCAGGTAGGCCGTGGAGAAACAGGTTGGAGCAGATCCATTGTATTCATTTGCTTAATGAGAGATTTTTCTATTGGGTTCTCCTTCCATTGTTGGCATTGTGTAGTGATTGAGTTCAAGCTTTGTGTGTATGATCTTAGGTGCTTTCCAAAAGTGATAGGCTGATGTATTATGGACTGTATAATGCTATTTTGGGCCGCAATTGATGTTTATGGAAGTTTCCATTTGTGATAAATGCTTTTTGATCAAGTTCTTTGCATTCTAGGTAGCATAGAATGTGTTGCCAATTCCTAGCTTATGTAGTTTGGAGTGCAAGCATTCAAGCCAATGATCTTGGAGTTTAGATCCACTTAGGATCTGTATTTTTCACAATATACACAACACTTTTGAGATTAAACTTATTATGCTTCTCTAATTTGAGATTATCATTCTATTTCATTTGTGTTCCCTTTGGGAATGTGCATAGCTTGAGGGAAGGTGCTCGGGCCTCCTCTTGTCTCCTTCTCATTGGTTTAATTGTGGCATGATTTATTTGTTGATTATTAGTTAGCCACAATTTATTTCTATTCCCTTTTGGGTGTTAGTTTAAATTCTAGTTTAGTAACCTTGCTAGTTGGGTAAGCCTTAGTAAGGATTAATTGTTTGTTTGATTTAGATAGTTTCATTTTAGTTTTGGTAAGCTTTTCCATCCTTGTTATCTATTCCCATTTGAAGCTTTTGGTAGGTTCGTAAAAAGTGGACGATCCCCTCTATACTGCACCACATTGTGAGTAGATCTAGCCATCGCATAAACAAGATTTACTTCCAACACTTAGATCGATCTAAACTTATAAACACCCATTTTAGTGTAACATAAGTTTACAATAATATCTTATGCAATAAATTTTATAACTTCAATTGTATATATATAGAGGGATTTTAGGCAGATGGAAGTAGGGTTGGGTCTTTAAGACAGAGTAGAGTATGATCATAGCCCATAACGCCCAATTCTTGAGAATTATTTGACGAACATAGTGTTAGAATACTCACAAAAATCATGATCTCATTCATGTACTCAAGTAGTTCTATTTACAAAATTGTTTACTGCATTTCTTGTGTGTGTCATATTTTGTATTACTTATTGTGTCCTAATTGCCCGCTTTGCTTTAATTATCAATCTATTCTATTCAATCCTTCATCGATTTATATTGAATATCATATCACTGAATGTGTGGCATTCAGGGCGCCTAAAATTTCACATTCATCACAGTTGTCGTAGACACTTGTGTATAATTGTATCAATTCTTTCTCCTTGGGAGAAGAGCATTTTTTGCATTCAGGCTTGTTAAAAAGCTAGATCTTTGTTAAGGTTCGGGCTTCTAAACAAAAATCCAGTAGGCCCACTGGAACAGCCATAATCGGAACCAATCTCCAAAAGCGGACAGATCAACCAAAAGAGGCTGATGTGGTTGTGGTGCGGTTGAATACATTCAACAGCTGAGTTGGTTTGAATGTGGTGTGTTTGCAGTTGAGTGCGATCGCGACGTTCATCAGATGGTGTGGTTTGAATGCGGTGAATTGGGATTCAATGCAGTGGCTATGGTTCAAGGCAGTCACTATGGTTCAATGTGGTCTCGGTTGGAATGCGAGCTGTTTGGGGTGGAATGCGGTGTGACGGTTCAAAGTGGTTGCTACAGCTCAAGGGCGGGTGTGGTTGGTTGATATCTGAGAGACGGCTCTGGTCGAGATCCGAGAGAAGGCATCGGTCAAGATCTAACAAGAGGCGTCGTTCGAGATGTGACGAGAGGCGTCGGTCGAGATTTGATGAGAGGCGGTGGTCGAGATCTGACGAGAGGTGTCGGTCGAGATCTAACGAGAGGCGTCAATCGAGATCTAACCAGAGACATCGGTCGAGATGTGACGAGAGGCATCGGTTGAGATCTCAAAAAAAACCCGTCGGTCGAGATTTCAGAGAAAAAACCATCGGTTGAGATTTCAGAGAAATCCGTCGGTGGAGATTTCAGGGAGATCTGTCGGTTGAGATTTCAAAAAAATCCCCTCGGTCAAGATTTCAGAGAAATCCGTCAGTTGAGATTTCAGAGAGGGCGTCGGTCGAGATTTGATCGATGAGCATCGATTGAAATTTAACTCAGGACTTGGCAAGATTTTAAGTAGTGGCTCGGTCAAGAGTTGGTGTGTAGCGGTCTGGTCCAAACGGGAGTCGTGGAGCTTGGCTAGGTAAGGAGCGTGAAGACTCAGTTGAGAACTGAGCTGCATGTCAGTCAGGACTAAAGTAGTGAGCTTAGCAATGATGCATATGTGAGACTTCAGAGTTATGATTTGGCAGCACAGATCGAAAAGGTTTGGCTTGGATAAGTATCTGTGTAGCTGTGGAATGGCGCCAAATGTTCACAGATTCCACTGAACACGGTTTCTTTTTGTTCTTTCTTCTATAGGTTACGGTTCTTTACGGTTTGGTCTTCTTATTAGAATGGTTTCCAAGCAGAAGTGTTTCTCAGATAACAATGTGTATTCCCAGCCTGTCAGTGGGGAGGAATGGGTACGTTACTCAGCTACATGCATAAACAAGCCATGCAACCAGTCCTAGCTCAACATGGATCAACGTTCTGAATCAAGGAGCAATTCTATAATCTATCTACTAAAACTAGGGAATAAAACAATGACAAGAATAAACTACTCAGCAAGAAACAAGAAACAAGAAAACTAGATTCCTAACAGCACTCTAGCAGTCCAATAATCAAGAAACACCCATTTCTTGATGCTTGGAATGCCCAAGAACAATCAAGAACTGGAATGTAAGAGAATATGCAAGATCTACACCACAAATTCAGCCTATTTAGTTTACTTGAATGCTGATTCCTACATTAATCCACAAACAAGAAATGAAATCTAATCCACAACTAAAAACAAGAGAGTAAGCAAGAAATGTAATTAATCCACAACACAAAAGGCAATCAAGACATGCTCTTAGGAATTTCACTCAAGAACATTGCCATGAACAAGGAGCTTTACAATCATCAAGAACTTGTGAAAGATCATCTTTATTCACTCAAGAGAACTTGACAATACATTCAAAGCTCTCTCACAAGGGAGAGGGGGCCCTTAAATAAGCAAGAGGGCTGTCCATGTGGAGCCCAAGTGGCAATTCCACCAAATTAGAAATTACATGTGGAAATTGCCCTTCCACTAGAGGTCACCATCAAAAGGTGGCTCACTCTAAATTATTAAAGGGGGGTCTACATTTATTTACAAAGCCTAGGAAATATTACTAGCTCCTACATGGTCATTCCTTCTCTGGGATATACCATGTAGGCTCACATAGATAATTCGCTGCCATCCTAGCTAGTAATTTCTCGGCTCTCATGCTCGACTCTCGGCTTCTTCTGCTCTCCTCCTTTTGAGACCTCCTCGGTCATGGGTGAGAGATTCTTTGTGTCTTCAGCTTGGCTCGGAATCTGGGGATTCTCTGGAATCTGTTAACAAGAATAAAACTATTTTCTATCAAAAGTGCATTGATCTTCTGGAACCACGCTCTGGGTGATTGTTTAAGCCCGTAGAGAGCCTTGTGGATTTTGCATACAAGGTGCTTTTGGTTGCCCTTGACTTCGTATCCCTCTGGCTGTGACATATAGATTTCCTCTTCGATGGTTCCATTGAGGAAAGCTATTTGGACATCCATCTAGTGGACTTCAAGGTCTGTTGCAACTGCAAAGAAGAGGTATAGGCAGATCGAAGCATGTTTGACAACAAGGCTGAAGGTTTTAGAATAATTCAGATCTGAAATTTGGGAAAAGCCTTTGGCAACTAGCCTGGCCTTGTAATGATTTAGCCTTCTTCAACATCGTACTTCACCTTGAATATCCATTTGCATGGAATTGGGTTTCAGTCCTTTGGCAGCCCAGTGATTGTCCATGTTTGATTGTCTATCAGAGAATCGAATTTGGTGTCCATTGTTGCTTTCCACTGGTCAACATCATGAGTAGCCATTGCCTCAGAAACGGTGGTTGGTTCCTGCACAAAGTAGCAGGCCGGATCATCCACAAATCTGTATGGAGGTTGTCTGGACCTGTTCGACTTTCTAGTTTGAACTTCAGTTCTCTAATGTGGGTTGACTCATTGAGGTTCTGACTCATTGTTTGAGTTAGTGTTGCTTTTCTACAGTTGAATCCCTGGATCAGAATTTGGATGCTCGATCCTTGGGTCAGATTTGTCAACAACTTTTCCCTTGTGGTCAATAAACTGGTCTTCCACAAAAATGACATCTCTACTGGTGAATGCCTTTTCAGTATCCAAATTGTAGAGCTTGTATGCCTTGTGATCTAGGGAATAGCCGATGAAAATCATTTTCCTGCTTTTGTCATCTAGCTTTCTTCTTAGATCTTCAAGGATTTGTGCGAAAGCGAGGCATCCAAACACTCTAATAATTCTGAGTGATGGTTTTGATCCTGTCCACACCTCATAAGGTGTCTTGCCATTCAAGGCTTTGGTGATGGATTGATTCTGCAAGTAGGCAGCTATAGTAAAAGCTTCTGCCCATAATTTCTTTGGAAGAGAGGCATGGGCCATTATGCTCTTGGCACTTTCGATGAGTGCCCGATTCTTTTGTTCAGCAACACCATTGGACTGAGGTAATAGCTAGTTGTATATTGTTGATGTATCCCATTGGCCTTGTAGAACTCCTGAAATTCTGTGGAGATATACCCTCCCCCTCCATCTGTGCATATAGTCTTGATCTTCCTTTGGGTCTGGTTTTATGCAAATGCCTTGAACTGCTTGAAGAACTTGAACACTTCGGATTTGTTCTTCATAAAGTAAGTAGCAGTCCTTCGAGAGAAGTCATCGATGAAGGTTAGGAAATAGAGAGCTCCCCCTATGGAAGCAATTTGCATTGGGCCACAAATGTCGCTATGTACAAAGTCAAGCAAGCCCTTGGATGTATGAACTGAGTCTGAAGTGAAAGGGCTTCTAGCATGCTTGCTGATAATACAGCTTTCGCATGGAAAGGATGACAAACTGACAGACGACAAATCTTGTACTAGACTCTGAGCAGACATTTGTTAGATACTGTTGAAATTACGATGGCCGCTTCTTCTTCCATAGGGTAGAACCTTCTAGGATTTGTCAAGAATTGTACAGCCTTCTATATCAAATTCAACCCTCCGACTTGAATCAGTAATTTTGCTAACTAAGAGCAAATTCTTGGTCAGATTTGGAACGTGGAGAACGTTGGACAACAGCTTGGCTTCACCTTTCTAGAATTCAACTCTGACTATTCCTTCACCTTTGATTTAATGTGATGAGTTGTTTCCAAGTTGCACAACTCTTGTATGGGTGAATGACTTGTAGTCCTTGAAGCAGTCGTGATGGTGAGTCATATGTTGAGTTGCTCCAGAATCTAGATACTAGGAATCGATATCCTGTTGTTCTCCAACTTTGGTCATGAAAGTTGCTTCATCTCCTTCTTGTTGCTCAATTGAGTGACTGGTTGTAGAATTGTGTGCTTGTTGTTGGAATTGTTTCTTCTTTTCATTGTTGTACTTCAAAGTTCGACAGTCTTTGATTTCATGGCCAGTCCTCTTACAATATTTGTAGAATAGTTTCTGCACTGGTTGGAATGATGAAAAACTTGAATTCAATCCTGAACTGGAATCTAGTCCAGACTGCATGTTGCTCTTCTTGTCAGTATAACCTGACTTTGTAGATCTCTTGGACCTAAACTTTTGATTTTTCGAATATAGAGCTTGAGGATCCGATCCTAAGCCTGAGGAGGAATTTGATCTTCTGATCTCCTCTTGTAGAGGCAACGATATTACTCTTGATAGAGTGAGGTGCTCCTGGGTAGAAATTTCCATTACTCAATTTTTGTAGGCTTCAAGTAGACTTGATAAAAGAGTCATGAGTGCATCAGAATCTTCTATGACTGAGCTTGTTGCAGTCATATGCTCCAAAAGATTTTTGAAGGTGTTGAAGTGACTCGAAACACTTTCTGCATCCGACATTCTCAGGGTCAAGAATTTCTTCCTCAAGTGTAACTTGGAAGTCACATCCCTAATATCGTAGAGGGTTGCTAGGATGTCTCATGCATTCTTAGTAGTCTGAGCAGCACATATGTGGCTGAT
The DNA here is from genome assembly GCA_029204225.1 of Diphasiastrum complanatum. NCBI lineage: Eukaryota > Viridiplantae > Streptophyta > Lycopodiopsida > Lycopodiales > Lycopodiaceae > Diphasiastrum > Diphasiastrum complanatum. The sequence goes on along the minus strand of CM055102.1, from coordinate 40,654,224 downwards.
CTGAGTATCCTTGATGTTGAGAGTGATCCTGGCAAATGCTTTGCCATCTCTCAGTCTCCACTTGGTGATGCTGGATGCATCACCTTATGGTTTGAGCTTTGTGCCATCAACGATGTCCCACATTGGTGATGTTGGCTGCATCACCTTATGGTTTGAGCTCTGTGCCATCAATGATGTCCCACAGTTCTTTGGCTAGTAGTATAACCTTCATCTTGAATTTTCAAAGATGGTAGTTATCTCCATCGAGTTTGTCAATGAGAGATGAACTAGATGATGGATCCATTCTGGTTGAACGAGATCATTGGTAGAAACAACGATTGTCGAAATACTGTTGGCTGCGTGTTTGCTAGAGAGACGCCTTGGTAGAAACAAGAATGATAATCCGTAGTAGAAATACATAGTACTGAAATCCTGCTTTGATAGCATGTCGTAAAACGTGGGGACAGGCGGCAGAATCTTGAGCGTGGTCGTGTAGGAGCAGAAACACATTAGTTAGCAACAGAAATATTCAAGATGAATCATTCATACAAAATATTGCGTAAATGAACAATACAGTAGTGAGACAGAAAAATTGCACTATAATTAATATCAACAGTGAGTACAATGGCTTGAAGTAATAACTTCATCTTGTTGAGCATGATAACGCTGGCTAAAGAAGAACTTTGATTATAATGTTAAAACAAACTTGATTAACACTTACATTGCTTGATTCAGCTAGTAGTATGTATATTTACGAGTGTCTTCAAAAAATATCTTACAAGCATTAAATGCTATTTACGCCAATCTTTGTACATGTACAAAGTGGATAACCGCCCTTGGAATATTTAGCAGTCCAGCTGTTTTAGGGTTGATGATGAGTTGGTGACATCAGTCTGCCAAAACGCGACGGTGCCCTTGAACAGCGTAAATCCTGAAGGTGTCTTCAAAGCGAAAGTAGAAAAAATGCGAAAAAACCCGACAATGCCTTTAAAATGAAATTAGGTCAGTGTCGCATTTTTTTTGAAGGTGCGAAAAATGTGAAAAACTCAACAATGCTTTTAAAATGAAATTAGGTCACAGTGTCACATTTTTTCTGATGATGGTACAAAAAATACGAAAAACCCAACAGTGCCTTTAAAATGAGATTAGGTCATAGTGTCACATTTTTTTTTTCGAAGGTGAAAAAATGCGAAATGTCTTTAAAGCGAAGGCAAAGAAGTGTCGCTCTTTCCGTGAAGGTTTTTTTTCCCGACAATGTCACTTTTTTCTCACAGTGCAAAAAAGGCGAACGTGCCTAAAAATGATTAAGGCAAAAAAAAAAATTTAAGATGCAAAAAGGTGAAAAAGGCGACAATTCCTAAAAACAAAAAATATTCTAAGGAAAAACGAAGTTTGGAAAATTGTGAAGGTCCAAAATATGTTGCCGACCTTTGGCTATTTCCAGGATGCTCATTACTCGAATGATTTGTTAAGGCTGAGCATAAGAAAATTAACATGATTTTCAGCTTCCTGCTTGAATTGTTGAGAATACTTGAAGGCTTCTAATTTTATTTTCAAAAAAAAAAAACTATCGTCCTCCTCAAATAATTGTCGATAAATGTCAGAAAGTACTTTTCTCTCTCTATTGAGAAACTTTGCATGGGTCCACATATGTCGTTGTGCACAATATCTAACACACCTTGGATGTGTGTTCCAAATTAGACCTGAAAGGAGTTCTAGCATGCTTGGCTAGAATACAACTTTGACAAATTGTATGGTCTGATTTATTGTCGTAGTTGACATCTTGAACAACATGTTTAGTCGACATATTTCTAAGACAAGTAAAATCGACATGACCCATCCTATTCTATCTCCAAAAGTGGAACTAGATAGAGCTTGAGCAATTAAAGCATTGCAATGACTAAGCTTGTAAAGATTGCCTTGTCTATTTTCGAATTCTTCGACATCTTCTTCTTATCGAATTTCTTTCAATAAAAAGCTTCTGATTCTAGTGTCGAATAGTGTTGGAGGGTTTGCAGATCCCAAGGCAACCCTAACCCTAGTTAATAAGTGAGAGGGATGTGGCACCCTGCATGTGTAAGTCCAACCCAATGATCACATAGTTATTTGATTAATTAGAATGTTAATAAAAGGACTTTAGGCATTTTTGCGGGACTTTTAATGTTGTAGGGCCTAAATGTCAAGTTAGTGAATAAAGTTGGGTTTTCCTCCAATTCTGATGGTTCCCAAACTTTTCTAAATTTGAATAAAAAGAGAGGCAAGACTGGACCAATAGGATTCAGAGGCCAGGGTCCTCCTCTCTACTATAAAAAGGGACCAACTCGAGTTGCTCCTAATGTTCATTTCCTCATTTCAATATAGCAGATTGGTTCTCTTTGGAAATGGATGAATGAATGTCCTTGCTCTTCCTTTCTTTTCCTCCATTTCTCATGCTTCCTTTGTATTTGCTAATTGTTGGATTTGATCATTATTGGAATTGCTATTTCTTATGCTTTTTGTGAGAGAGAAAAGGAGAGAGAGAAGAGTAAGTTTCTATCATTGTTGTGGATTTAGGGTTAATGGATGTAGTGTTAATGCTTAGTGTTAATGGATGTTAGTGTTAGTGTTAGATCCTCCATTCATGTTGAAATCTGAACTATACTATCGCTCTCATGGGAACGAACCACCGCGTGACAACTAGCTCCGTCTCTTTGATGCTAGATTGACTAGATCTTGGATTCAGGTTAGGCAAGGAAAGAAACCCACTTCAATTTTGGCGCCGTTGCCGGGGAGCTATGCCAATTTTTCAGTTTGCAGCATGTTTGGTTGATGCTTAGCTTGCATTAGGCATCTTGTCGTGGCATGAATAGTGTTCAATCTGCATTGTAGGGTTAGTTTGGGATTGATTTTGCTAGATTTGAGTGGATTTGCTTGTTTAAAATCTAATCTAATTATTAAACAGGAAAAGCTATTCAGATCACCAATCTTAAGAGCCATTTGGATCTGAGATATCAAAGAAAATAACAAAAACTGGTCAAATCTGTCAAATTTGGTCAAAAAGAGGCAAAAAGCGTCATCAGAGTTCAGATTTTTTTACCCTCTTTCAGGAAACCTTTGCCGAGTTTCAGACACCTTCACTTTTGTTTACAAGACATTCAGTTTGAAGGGCGAAGATTAATTTCTAGCAGATTTTCAGAAACATCAGAAAAACCACCAAAAATTATCAAAACCCTAAAAAATACAAAAAAAGAACCTTCGCCCGATCTATTGTGCTTAGATGTGATTCAGATCTATTTGCTACCAGGTCAGCGAAGAATAATACCAAAAATAAAAAGGTTTTTAGAGGATCAGTTGTCATATTGTCATATTTTTGCCAAAAAAGTCATTTTTTTTGCAAAATTACTCTTGATCCTTCGCCAAAACCTTCGCCGAGTTTTCAGAACATTCTATCTATAATAAACTACTATTTTTGAGTTCGACGAATATTCTTCTTGATCAGATCACAAAAAAGCCTGATTTTTACCCTCGCTAGATTACAAAAACTGTATTTTCTTGTGTCAGAAACCTTTGTCCGGTTGTCCATAGTTTTATTTGTGTCAGATCTTCCATCTGAGAAGTCGGCGAAGGTTATTTTCCAAGAAATTGCCAGAAAAGTGTTCAGAGAGTTTTTATTCCAAAATAGCACTATTGAACCTTCGCTAAGACAACCTTCGCCTAGAGAACCTTCGCCAGTCCTATTTTTAGTGTCTAATTTTCTAGATCAAGTCTCTGTCAAAATTTGGATCAAATTTGATATATTATGATTGGACTCTGAGAGATTTATCATTTTTGAAAAGTATCGATTGATCGAATTTTGGGTAGTTTTTCATCATATAGACTCTGATTCTTGAGAAGTGGAATAGAGCCAACAAATCTAATCTGAGATAGGTTTTTGGAAAAATCTATATCCAATCTCATTATCGATTTGATTTGTAAAGATGGCTGCCCCTGGAGTTGTTCCTGGAGGTGCTCCACAGGAGGTCAATCCAATTATTGTCAGAAGAGCACCCCGATTGGATCTACCCAAATATAATGGATTAACAGATCCTGTTAGGTTTCTTCAGATCTATGCTGAATCATGTGAGGTCTATGGTGAGATTTATCCTCAAGATAAACTTAAGTTATTTCCTATGGCCTAAACAAGTGCAACATAAGTGCAAGAGGCCAAGCAATAGGTGCAGCTGCTGAAGGGGCAGTTACAGGTGGCCGAACAAGATCACACACGGCTTCAAGGTGAATTGGATGCGACCACCCTTGAGCGTGATGCCTATCTGCAAACACAAATACCCGATCATCTGGTCACACCGATGGAGATTGCATACTTGTTCAAGAAAGTGGAAACATAGAAAGTGGCCCTTCAGGGACTCCAAGGCCGCTTTGATAGGTCCAAAGGAGCAGCTTCAACCAAGTTGGCAAAGGCAAAAGAGACCATCAATGCATATGAAAAAGCCGTCGCTCAAGTGTTGGAAGTCGGACCGCAAATCCCCGTCCCGGTCAATCCGCAATTCTCCCCTTCACGCCAAGAAGCTGTACAAATGGATACAGGGCTTGATTCGAGCATGGACCAGGGGGGATCTCCAGATCTAGTAGATCAACTGCCAACCATACCGGCAGTACAAGCGGGTCCATCCTCATCAAGGACAAGCCATTTATTCAGAAGGCCCATCAGCGTCGAGGACCAGATCTAGACCTTCTTAAAGCAACATCCACATGAGTCCTCGTGTGGTGGATGGGTTCTCAAATTTAAGATCTCCGAGATCGAGGCCGACAAAGAATTGGACAAAATACCTGCACTGGGAGAGCAGCCGACATGGAGAGGAGTTACGTCGCCAGCCGGAATCAATTAGGATTTACGTCGCCAGCCCTCGTCAGTTGCGGGTAGATCCTTATTACGTGCCAATGCCGCGAAGACATTGGGATTGGCTATGGACAAAATCACCATCCATACGCCCAATTGGCCAATCATCCATCAGCCTTACAACTGGAACATTTCAGTGGACTTCCACCGGGCCTTACAAGCATATCAGAGAGAGTATGTCCGCTCTCCGGATCCAACGGTGTGACAATCGGCAATGTTTGCAAAAGATCTAACTCTGTTGGCGTCAGTGGCAACCGAATGGGACGATTGCCTTCCTACCCTGGCATTCAATCCAAATAAGCCGATGGCCTCAAAACAAATCAAAGATCAGCTGCCGATTGCTCAACTGTATTTCCGTGCGCCTATGATGGGAGGCTCTTGAGAATCCCGCTTCACCTCATGGACAACTTCCAAGTGGATTGTCGGAGCCCACTGTTGTTTCCTGTCGCATAATTTGGATTTCAATATTGCACGCCTTGACTTTATGGAAAAGGTGCAGTATTATTTAATTAAGATTCGGCGCGAAGCCAATAAAAGTCCCCAATAACTGCATATTGCAGGTGTCGTGGGACCGCCACCAGTTTTGGTGGGGGATAGTGTTGGAGGGTTTGCGGATCTCAAGGCAACCCTAACCCTAGTTAATAAGTAAGAGGGATTTGGCACCCTGCATGTGTAAGTCCAACCCAATGATCACATATTTGATTAATTAAGATGTTAATAAAAGGACTTTAGGCCTTTTTGCGGGACTTTTAATGTCGCAGGGCCTAAATGTCAAGTTAGTGAATAAAGTTGGGTTTCCCTCCAATTTTGATGGTTCTCACACTTTTTTAAATTTGAATAAAAAGAGAGGCAAGACTGGACCAATAGGACTCAGAGGCCAGGGTCCTCCTCTCTATTATAAAAAGGGACCAACTCGAGTTGCTCCTAATGTTCATTTCCTCATTTCAATAAAGCAGATTGATACTCTTTGGAAATGGATGAATGAATGTCCTTGCTCTTCCTTTCTTTTCCTCCATTTCTCATGCTTCCTTTGTATTTTCTAATTGTTGGATTTGATCATTATTGGGATTGCTATTTCTTATGCTTTTTGTGAGAGAGAAAAGGAGAGAGAGAAGAGTAATGGATGTAGTGTTAATGCTTAGTGTTAATGGATGTTAGTGTTGGTGTTAGGTCCTCCATTCATGTTGAAATCTGAACTATACTATCGCTCTCATGGGAACGAACCACCGCGTGACAACTAACTCCGTCTTTTTGATGCTAGATTGACTAGATCTTGGATTCAGGCTAGGCAAGGAAAGAAACCCACTACAAAATAGGCAAATTAAGATTCATTTTTTTGGATCTCTTCCTACAATAGCATAGATGAAATTTTTGCTAATGTAATACCTTGTTGAGCAGAAATAGCAATCACCCAATTTTTGTAGGTGTCAAGGAGGCTCGATCGAAGAGCCACGATGGCATCTTCATCATTGATTTCTACGCCACTTGTAGACATATGCTCAAGAAGATTTTTGAAGTTGCTCAAATGATTTGTAATTAAATATGCATCAGCCATTTTCAATGAGAAATTTTTTTCCTTAGGTAAAGTTTGGTAGTCGTGTATCTAATGTCATAGAAAGTGCTGAAAACATTCCAACTTTCAATAAAGTTCGAGCACTTTGAATATGACTGATCTAATTATCTTTGATGTTGAGAGCAATAAGGGTGAAGCCTTTCCATCCTTCTGCTTTTATTTGATAATGGTCGTCGAATCTACAATAGGCTTAAACTTAGTACCTTCTTCGACTGCTTCCCAAAGTTCTTTTGCTTGTAGAATCACCCTCATTTTGAATTTCCATAAGTGATAGTTGTTATCCAAGAAGGTACTTAAACACCATATGACCCATTCCTTTGGGATGAAGAAGTACTTGGCTACATTAGTGATGAGAAATTTGAGCCTAAAAAAATCATAGTCACAAGGTACCCTTGGCCCAAGTAGAAGTCATCGCCAACCAGACCTCCAAGATGATGAACTGAGTGTTTTTCTCCCTACTATAGGTATGTCTATAGATGAGGATGATGAGCCTTGAACATTCGTTTGCAATACCAATTTCGTGCATCCATACCCCTGTATTCTGCATAAATTACTAGCTACATTGGACATTTCCTAACTCTCACATGGGCATGCGTGATTGATTAGGAGCATAAAATTCGGGGGTTAAGAGAGGAAAAATTGGGAACAAGAAACAATATAGTGGGGTGGAGAGTGACTCCATCACCCAATGGGACATGACGGATAAAGAGAAGCAAAAGTATCCACATGGCAGTTTTACATGTGTTGAGATAACAAGTTTGAAACATCACTACTTATTTGAGAAGACAACAATATCAGAGAGTAAACCATGGAAGGCAGTTGTTGAAGAGTATTTATGCTTTGTACATACATTTGGATAAAAGGAGAAGTTCCTCAAAGACACTTAAGCTTGTGGAATTTGAGGTAGATGATGGAAGAACTTCAAACCATCCTGGAAAAGATGGATGATCTGCAACAAATGTATACATTTCAATCAATACCACCTAATGATATCAAATAACTAGGAAGAGTTTTTCCAAGCACCAATTAACCTGAACCCATAATTCATGGAAGCTCTTCAAACCAGAGGAAAAGGAAAAAAAGTAGAAAAGAAAGCAGAAAAAGAGGGAGAAAGAAATACTAAGAGAAAAAGGGAAAAAGAGAAAAGAGAAAAGAAGAAAAAGAAAAACTTGACATCACTCACATTTATCGGATCCCAAACCTGTTGATTAAGTTCACAGTTGTCTCCTTGGTGAATACTAGCTTCTATTTCAAGATTCTTCCTGCACGTTTATTGATTGTTGATCTAGGGTTAGGTGAAACCAACTTTGGTTCTATGTCTGCTCATCTGATACCTATCACAACTTAGACAACCAAACTATTTGAAGAACGTCTACAATGGGCTTTCGACTGATCTCCAGCAAAGGGTAACCAATCCAATCATATTTTCATGTTCAAATGTTAAGTTCAATTATTTGAAGATCATTGAAGACTTGGCCATCTTCAAGGACTTCCAAGAACTAGCATTAGAACAAGTTTGCAGAAATACATTACTTTCTCAACAGTGTGCAGAAATACACTAACTGTCGCAACAATATGTAGAAATACACTAAGTGTCGCAACAGTCTACATAAATGAACTATGTTTTTAACAGTGTTGGCTTTTTCGCATTTCTCCGAAATGCAACAATGTCTACTTTTTCACATTTCTCCGACATGCAACACTTCAGCATAGTTCAACGATTTAGCTATTTTTAACAGTGTCGGCTTTTTCGCATTTTTTCGAAAAGCGACACTTCAGCACAGTTCAATAGTTTAACTATTTTTTAGCAGTGTCGGCTTTTTTACACTTTCTCAAAAAATGCGACACTTGCCTTCGGCTTCTTCCTTTCAACTATTTTGAAGAAGTTAACTTATGTGCAGCTCAAAAGTTAAACTGTTTTAAAGACATCTTCACAATTTTAAAGGCATTGTCACATTTTTAAAAGATAGTGTCGGCTTTTTAAGGACAATGTCAGCTTTTTCGCAAAATCTTGAAGAGAGAAAATTTTTGAAGGCCATCTATTTTCAACGAGGAACGTTCCATGCACTTCCCAGAATTTGGGAAGTGACACTTCACGTAAAATGCGAAGTGGGAGATTTGCAACATCCTCATCCACATCAACATTTCCTGATTCGTTGATCGTATATACAATGTACAATTGTCACAAAAACCAAATACTTCCAAGTACCTAATTAGGTGACAAACATTTATTGTAGTTAATACATGGATGAAATCTATAAATGGATCATCCAGACACACACACTACGTGATGCTCTATCCATGAGACAAATGATTTTGAGCCTCCCAGTTATGCCGTAGTTATGGTTTTAACTGCTATTTTGTTGTGCTTCACTGTAATATAACAACAACATATTTTTCTATATGTGTATAACGTAGATGAATGCTTGTTGTGATTTGAATGCACTTCATTGTTGTTTGATAACATTTGTTCACTCACTCTGATCAGAACATGGACGTCTACGACTCAGTTTCTGATCACATGATGGCTGTCTTTGATGCCTGAGGAACTTCCGCTATCATACTGCTCTTTCAATTTATTTCAAAACTAAACTTCTGACTAAATCCATTTTTCAGTAATACCACACATAAACCATTTCTAATCTCTTCGGTGTACTGTACTCATTTTGTTTTGTGAGTATAAACTAATTCACAGATACATACAAGAGAAAATTTTCATTTATCAAACAGAAAGTTACGTCCATTAAGGCCAAGAGCATTTGATATGTAAATTGCAGAAGGCACTTTACGGCCTCAAGCAAGCTCCTAGGGCTTGGTATGAACGAATCAATCACTTCTTGTTGCAACACGATTTTAGTTCATCCTCTGTAGACTCAAATGTGTGTCTCAAGACTAAAGTTCAAGCTATGTAATAATAGACTTATATGTCGATGATTCTTTAATTATCAGCAACTCAACTCAGTTATTGCACGAGACAAAGTCTCTACTGTCACAAAAATTTGAAATGACTGATTTAGGGCCAATTTATTACCTACTTGGTATGGAGATCACTAGAGATTGCGCAAGCAGAAGGATTATTGTAAGCCAGGAAGTATATCTGAACAATGTACTTCGCAGATATGGCATGGAGGACTGTAAGTTGATAGACACACCAATGGATCCATGATCCAGACTATTCAAAGACATGTGCCCCAAAACTAATGCAGAATAGAAGGAGATGAGCATATATCCTTATCAGTCCATCATTGGATTGATAATGTACTCTATGATATGCACACGTCCTAATCTAGCTTATACAATAAGCACAATGTCGCAATATATGTCCAATCTAGGCCTACAACATTGGAAGGTTCTGCAACGATTAATGAGGTACATTCAAGCGATGAAACACTATGCTTTTTGGGTATATCTGTTTCCTTGCAGGAAGGAGGACCCATTTCATGGAATAGCAAAAAGCAGAAATGCATTTCGTTGTTTTTCACAGACTCTGAATATGTTGCAGTTACATCAGCAATAAAGGAGATCATATGGCTTAGAAGATTGCTTCATAATCTACAATTTCTGCAAATCGGCCCTACTATACTTCAATGCAACAATCAGAGCTATATAGCTCTATCTTTGAACCCACAAACTCATGCTAGAACCAAACACATAGAGGTTCAGTTTCATTTTCTTAGAGAGAAGGTTCAAAACAAGTATGTTGTACTAAGCTACGGTCATATAGACAATATGTTGGATGATATTTTGATAAAATCATTGTCAAGTGGAAAACATTCTACTATGGTAGATTTGTTAAGTTTCAACTTGAATTCAGATTCGCTCTCTCAAGCATTTGCAAAAATGGTCTACCTTTTTGCCAGTATGTAGAAATACACTGACTTACAAACTTGACTATCAAGGTCCAATGTGCTTACACCCCTTTGGTCACTACACTAATTCATTAGCATCTAGCCAACGTCATATTGAGTCTACCTATGTCCAAACTTTCACAATAGCAAAATGAGCAACAAATTTATGTGCTAGGGTTCCTTATATGGGCATCTCAACAAAAGACTTGCATCACCAACCAACTAGTTGACTTTGGTACCACATGTTGCACCAATAATTAGAGTGGATTCTCCAACTTAGCACTACACCGACTCATTTCATCCAACACACTCTTGCACGATGCAAATTTTAAAATCTAAAACAACCGAACCATCCATCACACTATAAGAGGAATCAAGTTAGCAAACAAGCATTAATCCATGAGATAACCAATGATGAGACAATGTCATTTCATAAAATTGAAGGCAAGAGCTAGCTTGACCAAATAACATAGCAAAAAGTGAAGGCTTTGTCAGTAGATCCCTTATGCAAGTGCCCACTAAAAGGTTTAGAATTGGTCCTTCACCTTGGACCTATTTCTAAGGTGAAACCAAATTGGTTATCCACCCAACGAGTTCATCTTTATCAAGCACAAGTAGAGGTACATTCAATATGACTTTGACTTTGATTTCGAGGCCACTAGCGTGAGCTTGGCATGAAGCTTCGCACCTGCTAGTAAGGGGGAGATGTGACTTGAGGTAGACTTGCAAGCTACCTTGTTCAAAAATTTTGCTTCAACCATCTCCTCTCATAGTTTTGTTGTGAGTAGACACACTCCCTCACTACAAACATACAATGTTGTTTTTGACATGCATGCTTTTTCAAGAAGCAACATTTGTGGTCTCCTAGGACAACGAGTGCTAGGAGACATCACAGCCTACACTTGAGTTCCAAAGCTACTAATTTAGCTCCTAGAATTAAGCTGTTGGCTCAAACATCCATTGGTCATAAGCTAGTTTTTACCAAATCTAACAAAGTAGCACATCCATGATCATAAGCCTTATTTATTTGACTTTCTTTGGGACTTTTGGAGTATCCACTAGATTTGTCATGTGGGAACATACTTAGAAGAGTCCCAACTAGCTCTACAACACCCTTGACACCTTATGAATCATGACGCAATGACATTATGTCTAGGACAATTTGTGACATACCAAAAGAGTTGTGATCTTCAAGACTTCAACCTATACGGAATCCACCCATAAAGTCAACCCTACTATGTGCATGAACTTCATATGGCATAGTGTGGACCCAATGTTACGATATCCCTACTCACTTTGTCAGCACCGAAGAGTAGGTGAAACTCAAATGCTCAACACGTGTTTGCACTAGTGCTTATTTCATATCACTTCTTTGAAGACAAAATGTAGACTGTCATGATAACTTCTTGATCTTATTAGGAGCAAAGGCAATCAAGTGTTGTCACTACTTTACTCATGACAAAATATAAAAAAATTTTACATTGAAGAAAATCAGGGGGGTGAAAGGAAGGGGGCAAGAGTGTTATATTCCTCGTAACATTGCCTCGTTCTCATGAACATTGAATTTTAGCCTATGTAGGATGCTTCATAACATAGCCTAGTTCTATCTCTACTATGAAAACATGCTTGCAAAGTGTTTTACCTAATCTAGGAGGTAATGGGAGGTAAAAATCCAAACATAAGGACATGAGATTGACACCATACATTATCTCTAGCAATGGAAGGTACATGAGATTGACACTATACATTATCTCTAGTAATGCAAGGTACATGAGATTGACACTATACACTATCTCTAGTTTTCAAAATTGGTGGCCCTTAGTTGAGGAGGAGGAGGAGGAGGAGGAGGAGGAGGGGGAGGTTCTTTTTCATCTAGACTTAGATGGATTTAGGGTAGTGTACATAAGACCCACCTTCATCAACTATGAGGAACCTTAAAATATTTAATCATAAATCAGAGAGATTTGACATAGTTAAGATGAGAGTTGGTGAGAATGTGGGTCCCCTCCACCACCTGGGTCCAAGATGAGGAATATGGTTGGGCGTGGCCTTAGTTGCTTTGTGGATGTACTTGAAAAAAATCAATGGATTTTAAAAAGATAAAAATATACACATGGCACGTACGTACCTGGGGCTGGGGCTGGGCCGCTGGGGCTTTTCGGAAATCAGAATCCAAAACAAACTTTCCCAGCCCCCGGGCGGCGTGACTGGCGAGAAGTTTCCGTAACCGACGTTGCAGGCTGCAGCCCTTCACACGCCTTCTTCCTTAAAGTTTGAGGGCCAGCCCATGGCGAACGCTCGTCGGCACGCCCAGGATGCCGTAGCGCCACCCGGAGAACGCCAGTCGGCACATCCTGGAAATTACGAGATGCCCGCTTGTTTCGGAACGGGAAGCGCAGCCCTGGAAGTTCCCGTTGAACGAAGCGCGCGTCTGCCTCCCAGATACCACCTGGACGCTGGACTGGAAGCCGATGAGCCGACGAGCCGCTGCCTGCCTGACGTCCCCGCTTGATGCCTTAATAGCACTTTACATTCTGGGCAAGGACCACTTGGATGACTGCCACATGGCATACTTGCCATCAGATCTCTTATCTATGGTCGATTTATTGACACGTGGCAAAATCGAGGTGTGCCCAGTAAGATACGAGGCCAAGCGCCTGCCTGACACCCACTCATTTCTACTGCCTGTCTGCCGTGGCACGCTTCCTTCTGCTGTTTGAAATTTGACGTCCTCGGCTGCCCTTCAAGGCTGCTGCTGAACTCCGATGCACGTCGTATGCCGTTTAGCCACCTTTCAGGAAATTTCTACCAGTTTTCACCTCATCTGCATATTTCGGATTCTTCAATTTGAAGCGCACGTCATATTTTGAAGGGTGCTTTACTGTGAGTATTCTCACGATTGGCTCATCGGTATATTTCTGATTCTTCAATTTGGAGCGCGAGTTATGCTTTGAAGGGTGCTTTATTGTGGGGATTCTTGGAATTGGCCGACGTGGGGTTTTCAAAATGACGTTTGGACTTCTTTGAAGCAGTGGTTTGAGAGTATGAGCGGCATTTTGCCCACAAGCAGATCTCGAGGAGGAGGATGGCGTTGATTTGAATTTTGAAGGAAGGCGGATGCAGAATCTGGATCCATATATGTGTGTTTTATGATGAATGCAGCCAATTTCTCGGCTGGCGCCAGTGCCCACTTCATAATTCCCAGATTCTCAACATTTTCTTAGCAAATCTCTCCTCTGAGCCCTCTCCAGCTCCTCTTGACTCTTGGGTTTTCTTCTCAGGTATATTCACTGATCACAGTCTGATCAGACCTTGGCTTGGCAGCAGTCAACAATACCTGCACATACAGTCTGATCCGGTAGCAGATTACAGGTATATTCACTGATCACAGTCTGATCAGAACTTGGCTTGGCAGCAGTCAACAATACCTGCATATACGTCAACATTGTTTAATCCGCTTCATTCATTTTGATTCCTCTCAACTGCTATTCCAACTGCTACTCTTTTCATTATATTCTGTATGTGTGTATGCATGTGAGTAAGTGACTACACACTAATGACTACGCAGTGCTGAGTAGTTATTACTGGCTTACGTTTTCAGAATCCTCCAACTTTACCTACTCATCGGTTTTTATCACCCAGGGCAGGGCCAGGAGTCAGGATTCTCGTAACTTGTGAAAAAATGGCTCCTGAGAATTTAAGAGCCTGTAATTTGGGATATGGCATATGCCTGTGTTTGCTGCACAGTGCAGAGCTTAGAAGTTGAACTGTGTTTGCAGCATTGGAATCTGGATGTGTCAGCAGTTCCGTTGTCATGATTGATGGAACTGTTTCTGAGAAGCTTGGAGCTTCTGAACGCTCATAGATGATAGTCCTGAGTTTCTGAGTAGGCTATTTTTCACAGAGGTAGATATTTTCTTCGAGTCTCGAAATTAAAAACTCGGACGTTAGATTTTGTTTTCGTGAAGATGAAGCTGCCGTTCTTGCAATCTGTTTGAAAATTTTGACGTTCTTGTGGGATCTTTTGCAATGCATTGTTTACTATCTTACTTTTGAGGTCTGCAGGTCGAATTGAAGATGATGATCACGAGGAGAGCATTTGTACTTTGTACCTTCCAGGCTTGTGAGAGGCATTTGCTAAGAATTATGTAGTTCTAAAGCGGGAAAGGGAAAGTATTTGCTGCCAGGAACGCAGTATTTGATTCAGGGATGGCTTCGATAAAGCTGGGATCCAAGTCAGATGGCTTCCAAAGAAGAGGCCAGGCTTGGTAAAGTTCTTTGCTCTATCAGGAAAGACTGTTTACATTCATGCTCTTATCATTATGTTTGAAAACTTCATTCACTTCATTCGTTTTCTCCCTTGTCGTCATAATACCTTTAAGATGTCTTTTTCGACTATAATACACATCGCTACATATCTATACTGCAGAAGATAAGATCAACCTTATGAAAGTAAAATCCCGTCTTGTTGTATTAGTTCATATTTGTAGTGATAACTTTCTTTGAGTAGTTTTCTTTGACGAGTTTCACCAAACATTAAGAAATCTCTCGACAAGGGGCAATAATGTGCTTCTTCTCATGTACGGCTACTCTATGACCTTTCTGTAGTTCGTGATTTGCTGCGTTCTGGTACTTCATTCTGCTGTATTTTGTATAGACTTAACTCAACTTCCTGTATGGAACTGTGATGATGCCAGGTTCTGTACAACGGGGCTTCCCAGTGACATTATAATCGAAGTGGAGGAAATGACTTTTCATCTGCATAAGGTCTGAATTACCAACTTTGCTGTAATGCGAATAAGAGATCGCGTGTTTTGACCATTTCTGTCGACTAGTCAGTTACAGTTTGTTCCTTGTTTGTATCCCCCCCCTCACACAAACACACCCACACACGGCTTTCTTACTTTGATAGGTGCAAAAATTTCCTTTTACTTGAGAAATAAAGGATGCCATTGGTTGATTGGTATTTTATCCAAGCAGAGATTTAAATTATGTCAAGACATCCATTCCTCAGAACATCAAAGCAAACTAACGTCCTTTCTTGCAACGAATTCCATCTCTCATCAACACAATACGCCTCGCAACGGGGCAGATCTTACCCTATTGGTTTCTTCACTGTCCATTTGAAACATTAAGGACCTGTTACGAGGCACCAAAAGTGACGTGAGGGGTGATTCGATCTCATATTTCCGGTATAAATCTTGTATAAATTTTCAAAATAGATTACAGCTCATGCAACGTAAAAGAACTGTGGCTTGTACGATAGTTTCCAACCTCAGAAGTGGGTCTGCAACCTCAGAAGGGGGGTGGGGGGTCTGCCTTGCCAAATCCTTTATGCTGGACAAAAGAATTTCCAGTAGTCTTTCCAACAGGTTTAAATGCTAATCATTTAAGCACGGGACTGGTAGTCTCCCATAGATTTACATCCCTTCACCCTGTCAAATGGTTACTTGAAATATGCATTCCCGAAAAAGCCTTTCAGCATAATCAAGCTCAATCTCTCTAATGGATGTCACCTTTCTGTCTACTTTCTTCCTTCTTACTGGCAACGTGTTTTCTTTGCATACCGTCCTAAGTTACTTCAATTAACAGTCTCTTACCTCCCTCTTGACAATTCCATATGGCTTAGTTTGATTTATAGCTCAAAAATCCATTCAAGCATACGTGCTTTCACACAGGCTAAGATGTCTTAAAAAAATATTCCTCTTGTAGATTGATCGATGCAATCAATAAAATAATCATTTCAAGCTATCAAAGGATGCCAGAAATTCTTTTACGGGGCTAAAACATCTTAGTTATTCTGTCTCTCACTGATCGGTAGAGCTAGCTGACGTTCTCAATCCAGCTTTCTTTTACCCTCTACTGGAGCCTGACTGAAAGGGAAGTTAACGGTCAATAATGAGCTGTATATTTAATCTCTGTTAAGGCCTTGGAATGTTGTCCAACAGCGCCCACTGTTTCAAGAGTGTTTGAAATCCACTTGACCCAGTAATACATTCACCATCATTCAAGTTTTCAGGTTGCTCAAAATTGGCTGACTTGAATCTTAAGACTTGTAGTATGGCAAATCTTCTTCCGGGTACACTGATGACAAGTCTGTTTACACTTGTAAGATTCCAAGTAGCACGAGCTAGAGAGTCTGGCATACCATACACAAGTGTTTAAATAACCTCCAAAAGGAATAATGGCTGTTGCTTTTAACCAAATAGAGTAGGAGTTGAGGGACTTAATCGTAATCTTTGCCAAGAGGCATAGAAAGACACTCCATTTCTCAGTACTAAAGGCTGCAAAAGACTTCATGTTGGATGCAACCACCAGAGGAGACTTTTATATCGAGACTTAGATGGGTACATTGTGCTGTTGAGTAGCATTTCTAGTCTGCAGCTTTTCTCTTGAAATGGAATGTAAAGAGGCATGTTGAATTATTGAGGACTGACTTTTGTGTAGTGCGAACCAGGACGCTTGTTACGGAAGTGCTAAGCAGCACCCTTAAGTAAATTCGTCTGATCAAAGAGACATCAAAGAATCTCATTTAGTCTAAGTTTATGTTTTTCTTACGAGTTGCATTTAAGTAGCCAAACCTTTGAAGTTTGCCACAAGCCAAATCTTACTTAACCCTACTAATGCTTGGTCTTCTTTTTTCGATGGGGCTGATTTCATATATCTCTTACGGTGGTTTTTCTGAAAAGGTTGCTTCAAAATGTGGATACAAATCAATGTTCTAAGAATACTTCACTAGCTATTTACATGAAATTGAATACCACCTCGGTTATATACATACGTCTGTCCTAGGATTCTGTAATTGATTCTACGTTGTAAGCTCGATGCGTTTTTGTGATGTGTCAGACTTTTCGGGAAGAATCTGTCAGCTAGGTCAGCTTCCCTGCTAGTTTCAATCGGATGATCTTTTAATGCATTTTCCCCCTTTTGGAGGGTGCGAGTGAGCCGATGTCTAGCAACTAAGTTCAAATTTTGCAAATATTTTTTGCAGTTTCCTCTCATTTCAAGAAGTGGTAGAATAGCAAATTTAGCGGCCGAATTACCTGATGGCGATGGAGAAGATTGCTATATACAATTACCAGATTTACCAGGTGGAGCAGAAGCCTTCGAACTTGCAGCCAAGTTCTGCTATGGAATGAAGGTTGAGCTGACATCAAATAGTGTGGTTGCTTTACGTTGTGCCGCAGAGTACCTTGAGATGACAGAAGAGTTCGGTGAAGGAAACCTTGCAGCAAAAGCAGATAATTTTTTATGTCACATTGTTGTTCGTAGCTGGAAAGATTCTATTCGGGCTCTTCAAAGCTGTGCGTCCTTTATGGAGCAGGCAGAGAACCTGCAGATCGTAAAGAAGTGTGTTGATTCGATAGCTATAAAGGCTTGCACAGACCCGAGCCTGTTTGGCTGGCCGATGATGGATCGTCATGGCTCAATGCAGAGCCCTGGTGGTAGTTTATTGTGGAACGGTATCAACACCGGAGCCAAGCCAAGAAATTCTCGCTCAGATTGGTGGTATGAAGATATAGCGGTCCTTAGCCTTCCTCTTTACAAAAAGCTGATAACCTCAATGGCAGGAAAGGGCTTACGGCCTGAGATTATTGCTGGAGCATTGGTGCACTATGCCAAGAAATTACTCCCGTCCCTCAACAGACGTCAGGATGACCATGAAAGTGGAAGCCTCAGTGCCATCTGTTCTGTCTCTTCCAATGCTTCAGAAGAAGATCAAGTTGTCCTACTAGAAACGATAGAGAATCTTTTACCTGTTCAGAAGGGGCTAACTTCCACAAGGTTTCTGTTTGGACTGCTAAGGCTTGCCATGATTTTGAATGCAACCTCCCAGTGCAGGAGCAGCCTAGAAAAACGAATCGGTGCTCAACTAGAGCAAGGTACTGTAGAAGATCTTCTCATCCCCAATTACTCATACACGGTTGAAACGCTTTATGATATTGATACAGTACAGCGGATACTAGACCATTTTCTCATGATAGATCAGAGGCCCGGTCCATCTTCCTCTTCCCTGCAATCATTTGAAGAAGGATCACTTACGGGCTCGCCCTCACGCACCCCTATGATGCTGGTGGCAAAGCTACTGGATGGATATCTTGCTGAAGTTGCACCTGATACCAACTTAAAACCTGCAAAGTTTGAAGCACTAGCAGAAGCACTGCCAGAATACTCACGCGTTCTAGATGATGGACTTTATCGAGCCATTGACATTTATTTGAAGGTGAATGATTTGCTCTGCATTTTACTTAATTTTCTTTCAGAGTTGTTACATCTTGGAAAAGATTCAGCTCATGAGTAGTCGTGACACTCGTATCCATATAGAATCATGACATGTCTTTTGTTTAAGTCTATTTAACAAAGGACATTAAGAAATGAATTGACGTAAAGAAATCTCACAAGCAAATTATGGCCACAATTTTTTCACAAGATGCTCACAAACAGTTCATTGATTTGCTTTTAAAGATGGATTAAGGATCATAGGAAGTGAGCACACAGAATGTTCAAGCGAAAAAACGCACGTCTCAGCATCTTTTGCTCTTCAAAAAAGGTTTTGCTAGTGACCTTTTCACCAACTTGAAGGACATATAGTCTATGCTAGCATAACGCCCCACGCCCTTGCTATTAGATGAAGCCATATAAACGCTTGCCCATAGATTAATGCCATGAATGTATGGTCATTCACCCATGAAAAGATATCCAGAAAATCCAATCCCCAATTTGTGAATACTCAAAATTCCATGCATTCAGATTCATGTTCTGTCTTAGATTTTTTTCCTCTTTGTGAAGCATTTTCTAGAAAAATATTTGGAAACTACGTTATCTTGTCATCGATGATAGTCTCAATTTAAAAGTCAACCACCAAAAGGTTATGCTATCTATGCATTTACTTCCCATAGCGGCTTGTCGTTCTCATTCCTTGTTCATGCTTTGTCAGGCGCATCCTTGGCTTACGGAGCATGAGCGAGAGAGGCTTTGCAGGATGATGGACTGCCAGAAGCTTTCCCTTGACGCTTGCAGTCATGCTGCTCAAAATGAGCGACTTCCTCTCCGTGTAGTTGTGCAGGTGCTCTTCTTCGAGCAGCTGCAGTTGCGTTCAGCCATTGCAGGTTGTTTTCATGTCACAGACATGGTTGATAATACTAAAACGACGTCGTCTAATTTGTTTGGAGAAAGTGCTCAGTTGACTCATTCATGTGTTCGGGGAGATGGGTGGGCAAATGTTATCCATGAGAATCAGATGCTGAAAATTAGCATGGAACAGATGAGAAATCGTGTCAGTGAATTGGAAAAGGAATGCACTCAGATGAGACAAGAGATCGGAAAGCTTGGAAAGGGAAAGGTTTCTTTCATCTCTTTCAGCCTCGGAAAATTTGGCTGCAAGAGCGCATCTCAAACTTGCAAATCACACGAACCCACCATCGATCATAACAACTATGCAACCGGAATACCTTTGCCTGCAAATTCATCCAAATTCAGCAGCAATTCATCCTTTGAATAAAAGAGATAGAAAAACTATTTGTTGTAACTTTTCTTCTCCAAATTGTCGCTCTTGCACATGGAAAACAACCCCTCCTGAAGTATACCCACTTCGTTAAAATTCAAATTCACCCTGGCTCGTACTGATGGCTACTAGAGAGCTTTCCACTTCTGGATCAGTCATTCATGATATTACATTGGTATCAATTTTTCAGTCCAATCTTGGATGATTGGACTGTTTGGAAGCTGTAGAAGCATAAATAGTTTGCTCGGTTACTCCGAGATTTGCCATATCGATGTTGAAAGGATAGCCAATGGTAGGTCTTTTATTATCTATATGATATGTCTAATCTGCATCAATGTAACCTACCAAAACTAGTGCTTCATATTGCTCACATTTATCAACTTAGTATCATGAATGTACTTGAGATTTGCTTGGCAGATTTCTGATGTATTTGTTTTGGTTCTTACAAAATTTGACTAACCACATTAACAAAATACGTAATAACAAGATGTGTACATATCAAATATATCAAGCCACCCACTAGTTGCTTGTACGAATAGGAATGGTCTTTTCAAATTCATCGTATGCAATGAGCTGAGTACTTAAATTCATTGTCCTACTTAACAACTTGCAATCATGCATGTTGAACGAACTTGTGAAGAGAATCTCGTGCATATTCACTTTAGTAAGAAAAATAGCATTGTTTTTTTACAATGCTAAGACAATAAAGCATCAACCCTAAATTACTCATGTCAGCATTGGACAATTTTGATTTGACCTTATCCATCAAACTATGATTGCTTCCAATAATGATCAAATCATCTGCAAATAAAACAATGGACACACTCTTAACCATGTTGCAGAATGTAAAGAATGTAAAGGTTGGGATCTACCATACTCTTTACCATTTTCCCTTTGTTTAAAGTGTTCATTAATACGTAAGTATCATGCACATGGTGCTTGCTTCAATTCATAAATGGGTTTGTTGGGTTTGCAAATAGGATGTTTTCTCCCTTGCTGAACAAATCTTTGTAGCTATATCATATATAACTCTTCTTGCATCATCACTCCATTTACAGAAGCAAATTTCGCATCCATTTGTTGGATTTTCCAATCATAGAAAGCAAAATTAACAATGATGACACAACATTTAAGTAACCATTTTTGCTACAAGTATAAAGGTTTTTTCAAAATCCATATCTTCATGTTGCTTGAATTCCCTTGCAATTAAACATATATTGTACTTGTTGAGTTGTCCATTTTGTGAATCTATCTACAAGTGATAGTCACTTTACCACCACATAATTCTATTAGTGGACCAATTTGCAAGTTTTGCACAATGGGTGTGTTGGAGCTTGTGGCACCCAGAGAGGGTGCATATCTCATAAGCAAAGTTCAAATGCTTAGCAACCGTCATATACGCTCAAAGTAAACAATGTTTTGTAGGTACCAAACGGGTGGGGATGGGATCCCATGCCCGAAGCATCAGTGCCCTTTGTGCATGTTGTCATCTATTGCACTAGGTGTTGCTTTGTGCTGTCGAATTTTGACATAGTATCAAAACCAAGTGGGGGTCCTGTATGAGCAAGCGGGAGAGGTGTTGCATTGTTCTTGCTTAAGTCGGGATGTTAGCACACTGCAAGTTGTGCACAATGGATGTGTTGGAGCTTGTGGCACCCCTTGAAGGTGTAAGAAATATCTTATAAGCAAAGTTCAAATGCTTAAAAACCTCCATATAAGCTCAAAGTTGACTATATTTCCTTGTCCCTTGGTACCAGCCTTTTGGGGTCAAGGAATGGTAGGTGGCTAGGCAGTGGGGATGGGACCCCATGTGCAGCCCGCAGGTGCACTTTGTGCATATTGTCATCTATTACTACCAAACTCTTACAGCTCAACTAAGTTTCAAGTCATGTTTTTCATTAATTCTTCTATTTTTGTTTCCATAGTTGTTTGACATTCTTTGTATTCCTTTGCCTTTTCAAAGGACTTTGGTTCCTACAATTTTAGTATGGAACCCATCAAAGCTAAATTCATCTTCAACCTTTGAGGGAGTTTTTTTTATTTCTCATTGACTCTCCCTATTTACTAGATCTGAAATTATGTCCCTTCTTTGCATCCCTTGTTACCTTCAAGTGCTACCTTCAAGTGCCACTTGGGTAACCACTTTGGAGTGTCATCTTTGGTCTTGTCTTTGTCCTTTGATTTGTCGACATTTAATCAATTTCTTTTTTTATTCTCCACACTCACACTATCCTCCAAGGATTTGTGAGTTACATTGCCTTTCTTATGCTTATCCATTTCATAGAAATAAAAGTGATTTATAATAATAAGCTTTTGAGCATCCCTATCATAGAGCTTGTAAGCTTTAACCTTCTAACTATAGCCAAGAAAAATGCACTTCACCAATTTTGCGTCTCTTTAGTGTCTCGTCAAAATTACGTGCATAAGCATGACAATCTAATGCTCTCAAATGTGAAACATTTGGTTTTCTTTCAATAAATGTTGCATGGAGTGTCATACCCTCCACTGACTTTGTAGAAGATCTATTCATATAGCACTACAAGCTTCTATTTAACAAGTATTTATTATCTCCTTGCACTTGAGCATTGCCCTAGCAACTCCTTTTGTTTGTGGTGATAAGGAACTATAGTTTCTCTTTTAATCCGTTGATACTTGTAGTGAAATTGGTAAATATTTACCATTAGACCTCAATGTCTTGATGGAACATACTATTTGTTTCTCCACTAAAGCCTTAGATCCCTTGAATCTACAAAAGTAAATAATTTCATCCTCATGAAATTAGATCCATTTACTATGATCATCAATAAATGTAATGAAATATAGTAGCCACTAAGTGATTTAGTTTGCATAGGCCCACCTAGATCAATGTGAACAAGATCTAGAATGCCATTATAGAAATAACTTGCACTCAATATTTACAACAAGCTACTCACCTCACTCTAAGGGAGTTTCTCCCCTCTAAAAAACTCTGGGGCAAACATCGAGTTAAGGAGGGCTTGTCAAGACTGCGCAATGGCCTTCATCTTTACCCCTGCCCGTTCCTGCTTTGATTGCACATGAATGATCTATTGTTGTAATAAATTAATGGCATGTTCCTTCCATAGGAGAAAGGAAGAATCGAACTCCCATAGAGAGTGCAAAGAGCATGTTGGCCCATGCCTCCCTAAACATTTTTGGGCAGAAGTAATAGCCATTGTAGCCTACATACAAAATTGATACATCACTAAAGCCCTTGGCAACAAGACTCTTGAAGGTTTGGACAATCAAAACCTACCTCTTACAAATTTTAGAGTCTTTGGATGCATTGCCTACTCACAAGTTCCTGCTCAATTGAAAAAGAAGCTAGATGACACTAGTATTAAGTTGATTTTTGTATCACAAAGTATACAAGTCCTACAATCTAGTCACACAAATTTATTCAAGTAGAGATATAATTTTTTATGAAGACCAATTCTATGATCGAACAGTTAAAATTTTAGCCAAGATTGTTTGGCTATCATTTCAGACTCCAAGATCAATACTACTACAATCAACATTGACTAATATGAAGAGTCATTTCAGCCACAACAAGTCTATTAGTCTCAACAGGTCAAAGTCATCCCAAGAAGTTCGACTTGACCTAGACATCCACCATCAAGATTTATGAATGATGTTTCTTGCTATTTTGAGCAAGAATCTAATAATGTACTAAAAGCTATGTCAAATGCTAGTGATGATCAACCAAAGGCTCTAAGTAGACTAAAGCAGTCCCCAAGAGCCTAGATTCAGGAGATCAACCATTTTTTCATTCAAAATGATTTTATTCCTAAAATGTTTGAAGGAATTCAAAAGATATGCTATCACTCCACAAAGATCCCCAACAAATTGATTTACTTCAACCAACAAAGATGTTTAAAGAATGTGTTGAAAAATTATGACATGTTAGATTGTAAACAAAGGTACTTCCCATTAGATCTAGGAATTAGACAAAAATAGATCTCAGTAGCATTATCATCAACAAAATTAGAGTATTTTGTCATCACAAATGCTACTAAAGAGTCAATTTGGCTAAAAAAATTACCTGTAATTATCAACTTTGCTCAACAAAGGCCTACTATTCTTTATTGTGATGATAAAAGCACAATTGCACTATTTTTTATTTCGATATTTCATATCGAAATCAAATACTAATATGAAAGAGAGAAAGTGTTGAGCAAAAATATTTCACCTATTTTCTATAGGACATAGCTTATGACAACAAAATACTTCAACCATATCAGGCTTAATAATATTTTAAATTAAAAAAAATTTAGGATTCACATAAAAAAAGAGTGTTGCATTAGAGAAATTTTGACCTTGAAAAGGGTGTTGGATTTATCTCCTCTACTCTCCTAAATCCTATTTTAATCTGCCTCCATTCATGTTGCATTTTTTACTCATGTTGTCACACAGTCTGCATATTTACATGTAAAATAAGATAGGCGACCACGATTGTCTGCATAAATACAAGTAAGTTTCCATAGGCGAAAAAGGCGAAAAACGCGACGCTGTTTTTTTACACGTGATTTGTGACAGGCGAAAAAGGTGACACTACCTTATAAAATGTCAAAAGTGCCCTTACAGAAAAGGGAAGGCACCTTGTAAATCAAATCTTAAGGCATTTGTCAGAGTGTCACATTTTTCGCATCTTCACCAATGTTCATTTAAGCAAAGGCTGACGTCACGGCCTTTTCATGTTCATTCCATGCAACTATGCAAACAGATTTGACAACGACAACAGCCACCCACGATCTCCTACAGATAGCACATCCACTTTGTACTTTCTTTATCTGCACACCTGTAAAATTGTGTATATATATTGAATACCATTTGCGTATGCTGACATGTGAGATAACAACATGTGTGAAAAAAATAGCATCAGAAGCTTATCAGAGATAGACTAAGTAGATGCCCTCGCGCATTGATTCTTTGTATTGTCAGTAATAGGTTTATTCCTTTCACATATAGGATTAGCTTTGTAGAGCATGTGGTTTCGTCTGCTATTGTCTTGTGCTCCATAGCATTATTGACATGTATATTTTGCTATACTTAATCTGATAGCAGCTTTGTTTTGTTCTGCGTTCAGATTTGTGTCAATATTGCTATGCTTTTCTACATTTTGTCTAACTCTCTTATTGCTCAATCTGGTAATCTGTTCTTAGCAAATTATTATTAGTCTAGCTGTTCATGACTAATATTTAGTCTTGTCTTTTGCGACTAATTTGCGACTGATTATCGGTCGAGCTTAGTCTAGCTCTTCACGAATCATTCGCGACAAATAATTTGTCTAGCTGTTCGCAACAAATTATCCTTCTGATGTTTTGTTGCTTAATGTTTGGCTATGTAATTTGATCGACCGTGATTTCTATCACTAATGTTCTGCTCATTTCTGATAGGCGTAGTCATGCTTAGGGAAAGAGTAATATAGCCCATTCCGTTGCGCATGAATACTTTCCATTTGAGTTTCGAGTTCGTTTCTTTTCGTGTTCATTTTCTTTTCGTGCTATTTTAGTTTCTCACACTCACACACACAGTCGAATCAAGTGGCAAATGCAGCTACAGAAGCTCCATAGCCTATTCAAGAAACAACATGATGCCTTCATGACGAATCATCAAGGAGCTTCCGGCGACAGTTCTTGGTTCTTGGATTTTGGAGCCACTTAGCACATGACCAATCTCATTGGCTGTTTCGAGTCCTATACACCTTACAGTACCAAGAAATATGTTCACCTTGGTGACAATAGCACACAAGCTATTAAAGGTAAAGGTACTGTGAGATTGAGTTTTGCAAATGATCAATCTAAGCTACTCTCTAAAGTCCTGTATGTACCAATTTTATCTAAGATCTTCTCTTTGTAAGCAGGATCACAGATCTAGGACATAGAGTAGAATTCGAATGTGATCAATGCAAAGTAGTTGATAGGATAGACAAGATCCTAGCACTCGGAAAGAGACATAGATACTTGTATAAATTAAGTCATTGTTTTTCTGCCTCTAGTCAAGTGCTCAGTACTTCTATTCGTGCAAATAAAAGTTTACTTTGGCATTATAGACTTGGTCACTTGAATCATGTTGTTGTACAACAAATGTCTAGATAATCTATTCTTCTTGATCTCGACTATCCTCGTGATAAAGTCGAGTTACCTATCTGTCAAGACTGTTTAGTTGATAAACAGACTAGGGAACCATTTAAATCAAGCCATCAGCATATTGCTAGAGGATTGTTAGATATTGTCCATTCAGTCTTTTGTGGCCCGATGAAAAATCCTTCGCTAAAGGATGCAAAGTATTTTATAACTTTTATTGATGAATTTTCTAGAAGGACTACAATGTACTTAATAAAGAAGAAATCAGGAGCCTTCAACTGCTTCAGAAGCTTCAAGGAGCGTGTAGAAAAGGAGACTGGAAGGACGATCAAGGCCCTAAGATCAGACAATGGTGGAGAATATATCTCTACCAAGTTTAAGGAGTACTGCCAAACCCATGACATTGAGCAGCAATTCATCACTCCTTACAGTCCTCAGTCTAATCACTCTGGTTGAATAAGCCAAATGTATGCTAGCGTATGCATCACTGCCCAAGAGATTTTGGGCCGAAGCTGTCTCAACGTCCAGAACAAATGTTCGACCAAAGCCCTCTCAGGCATGACACCCCATGAGGTGTGGATAGGCTTTAAGCCTTCTGTAAAGAACCTAAGAGTGTCCAGAGGCGTTGCTTACATGCAAATTCCAAAAGACATGAGGAAGAAATTGGACTTCCAAGGTCTCAAGACCATCTTGATTGGATATATTCCATCTGATAATACATACAAGTTGTATGATCCTGATACCTAGCAAATCTTGTGTAGCCGGGATACAGTCTTTATCGAGAATCAGTTCGTCGACATCAAAGGCAAGGATATTACTCCAAGAGAACCTTCATCACTTGCAATTGACACAACTATTCAAGCTTTTGACTTAGGCATGTCCATTTTTTACCCACTTTTTGACAACGAATCAGACGAAGACGTTGCTACCCAGCATCAAGTCCCAGGAGTAGTTCATCAGTCAAATCCTCCCAAAAGATCAAGCCGAGTGCGCACATAGCCCACAAGGTATACTCCTGAGTCTGCATGTCTCTTGATACAAGAATCGACGATAGTTGAAGAGGCACTCAACCAGCCAGACTCTGATCTCTATAGAAAAGCTATGGATAGAGAGTATTCCTCTCTGATCAAGAACCAAACGTGGTCACTAGTCGAAGCTCCTATTGGCTACAATATCATTGATTGCAAATTGATCTTCAAGGTCAAATACAATGCCAATGGAGCAATTGATCATAGGAATGCAAGACTGGTAGCATGATGATTCACTCAGATCCCCAACATCGACTACAGCAAGACTTTCAGTCTAGTAGTCAAGCATTCGTTGATTCGAGCCCTCCTATCTTATGCTACAGCGGCTGACTTTGAAGTACATCAACTTGATGTACAAACAACTTATCTGAATGGAGTTATACAGGAAGACATCTACATGATCCAGCCCAAAGGATACGTTCTGGAAGGTATGAAGAATCATGCTTGTAAACTCCACAAAGTGCTTTACGGCTTGAAACAGCCTGCCAGAGCTTGGTTTTAGAGGATCAACACATTCCTCATTGAACAAGGTTTCCAACGAAGCACTGCGGATTGCAACGTATATTCCAAGTCAGTGCAACAATCCTTCATTATCATCATCGTATATGTGAATGATACGTTGCTTTTCAGCAACAATAACAATTTGGTCAAGGATTCTAAGCAGATGCTGTTTTCAGAGTTTGACATGATTGACCTGGGCGAAGCTCACTTTTGTCTAGGCATTCAAATCCATAGAGACAGAACGAGACGAATGATCTACATCACTCAACAAAAGTATTTTTACAATATTCTTAACAGATACAATCTAATGAATTGTAAGTTAGCTCACTCACTGATGGCTCCAGGCCTGCATTTGTCAAAGGACAATGTCCTCAGACCAAGCAGGAAGAGGAGCAGATGAGAGAGTATCCTTATCAATCGAAACTTGGACCTCTCATGTACGCAATGGTCTGTACAAGACCAAATATCTCTTTTGCAGTAAGCTCACTCAGCCAATATATGGCTAATCCTGACATTACCTATTATGGCCATATTCGGTTAAGGAACTGGAATGGTCCTAATATGGTAAACCGGCCCTTTAGCACTCGAGATTATTGGTCACGCCGAGATTTAGTTCCATGTCAAGGTCTGTTTGTGACTAATTTCCTTGAGAGGACCCAGACACTCTAATTGAGACATATGGAGTATTGCATGTCTGTGTGACAGATATATGCAAGAGGACTGCATGAAGAGATGTGATCTATTTATAGTTGACCTGCATGGGCATTGCAGGGTTACATGCACATGACTCTACTCTCTATATAAGGAGGTGGGGATTCTCCCGTCGACATATTGGATTTAGGTTACCAGTTTCTCTCTTCTCCTCTTGCTTCACATGGCATGGCTTGGGGGCTAGATCCAGTTTTGATCTAGGATTGGTTGGGAGGTTTGGCTCCATTGTCTCTCCTATTGTGTTCTCCTATCCTCATCTTTGGGGTTATCCTTGAGGGTTGTTACATTGGTATCAGAGCTCGACTAAGATGCAATTTTGGATAGAGGAGAGCAAGCTCTACATCGGATAGGAAGATCGAGGCACTTGGATTTACATCCCAGTTGAGGAGTGCCGATTTCTCAAGGGAAGTTAGAATTGGAGTTGCTAATTCTTTGAGTTTTTAAAAGTTTGTGGTAGAGTGCCCTTCTACAAGTTCAAATTTTGGTAAAAATGTTTGGAATTAGTTTGATAATTCACTCTTAATTTTCTAGAGGATGTAGAATGATTTGTATAAGCAAATTTTAAAGGCTTGTTGCTTAGATTTGCATATTATTAGAGTTTTGGTTACATGCCAAATTCCATAATGTTTGTGGTTGGATTCAAGTGGATCTAGCTATGTTTATTGATAGATTGATTCTAAATTAATTTATCCTGGTGTAATAAATTCTCAATGGCCGAGATTCTTGAATCTAATAATTGCATGTTGAGATGTGGTGTTTTTCTTACACTCATCCTCCTGCTGAACCTGCAGTTTGTAACATAGAATGGAGCTGCATATAAAATTCTCTATTAACATGCTTCCTGTAAATCAAGCCATACTCTGAAGTGCCTTTCACATAACGCAAAATGCGTTTAGCTGCTTTCCAATGCGTTTCCGTAGGTGCTGCCATAAATCTGTGTGGATTAAATCCAGGATGTTCTTTGCTCTTGCAACACTCCCTTTATTGAACTTCTCTCGATGCTGCTTTCCATATACACAAGATTCGCACATCGATTTCAAGTGATCTTCTATGGTAGGCAGTCCTGTTACCATCTCCAATTTTCTCATCAAACTGAGGCTTCCCAAGTTCAAGTGACCAAGCCTCTTGTGCCACAACTCAGTTTGCGAAGGAACAAATGATACAAGTCCATGTTGCCCCTTGATTGTAGCATTCAACCTGTACAATTTTGTATTGGGCTCTCTTACTCCATTTGCAATAACTTTGAACTTTTGGTTCTCATCCTTCACAAAGCAACGATCATGGGCGAATTCTACTTTCAACTTTTGATCAGTAATGACTCCAACAGAAAGTAGATTTTTCTTCAAACCTGGTACGTAAAGTACCTCCCTGATCATCCTGCTTTTGCCATCATGAAGTTGAATTGAAACTGTGCCTATCCCCTTGATCATGCACACCTCACCATTGGCTTGTGAAACAGATGTTCCATTATCCAACACCTTCAAACTACTGAACCAATTCTTGCTACCTATCATGTGTCTTGTGGCTCCTGAGTCAATATACCATGCTTGATCATCTTGATTAGATGACAATGCAGATATGAAGATGCTAGAGTCTTCAATCTCACCCTCATCGACAAGGTTACCTGCTTGTTTTGGTTTCCCCTTGCCTTGTTCCGCCAGGAATTTGCAACATTCACTCTTCCAATGGCCCTTTTTACCACAATGGAAGCACTTGCCTTTCTTCTTAGTTTTGCTGGAAGATCTCTCATCCTCCTGAGACTTGGCAAATTGCTGCTTAGACTTCTTCTTGCCCTTGCCCTTGCCTTGTTTGTATGTCAAGGCCAACAGTGATGTCAGAAGTTGAAAATAATGACCTGCACTTTTTTTTCTTACCAGGCCACTTGCCGCTTATCCACCAATTTGAAAGCCAAATCGGCGTCGCCTTCCAAAATGCACTCAGTCGTCAACTCCCAACAACGTGCCCAATGGAATGGTGAAACTACTTCTGGCGTACTCCGAACACTTTCTTCGCTGCAACCACTCTGTTTTGCTGTACCGTACTTTCAGGTACAGTCCGGGTGCCCTTCATTTGGAGGTTATAGCCTTTCGTTTGGGTCAAAACGGGCAAAGGACCCAAAAATAGGGACTTTTCTAGCTTTTGAACTGTTTCTTCACTTTGAAGAAACTTTACTCTTCACTTGTGAAGGGACCCAACTCAACTTTCAGTATGAAAATTTTTAATGAAGTTGAAGGCTAGAATGCACTTCAATTCTTCAGGGCCCTGTTCAAAGCTCATCCAATGGCTGAACCAAATCTTGTGGTTCAAATTTCTCTCCCATCACAGATTCTAGACCGTTGATTCATTTGACACCTCATCTAAAGGCTCAAAGTCCATCTGGGCATCGAACCATACTCTTGCAGACGCTATGGTCTTCGGTACACTAAGCTGTTTATCGCATTGGGCACGCAAACAGCCCGCGACCTCCCTGCCTGCGGCCGCGCCTCCCTTCTCTGATAATTATTAGACTGAGCTCTCCTGTGAATCGTTTTGAGCACGATCTGAGGCCTGGAGCAGGGTCGCCCTACTGAATCCATGACTGTAGAGTGTTCAGTCAGGAAATTCCGTGGAGAAACGGTGATTTTAGCTCAACTTGACAAAGTGGCTTTTTCACCTTTTTATCACAAATCTGCTAGGTTAACTGTCTGGAGACAAATCACTGACATAAACCTCAGAATATCTCCATGGCTGATTGACAGTGTGATTAGCTTCCTTCCTGTCCTTACGACATCCAAAACGGTGCACAAACAGCGAAGAAATCATCAGTTATGTATAAAAATTGTAACCCCAAGTCCGGTTTCAATTTTCAGTTGGCTTTGAAATTGTCAATTTTTCACCAAATTTTTCCCTCTGCTAAGCTTAGCAAGCCTCTATAAATTAGAAACCGTGCACCGGTGCTTCTCTTTCCATCTTCAACCCGCCGTAAAATCCCGAACTCTCAAAAGACAGTTCTCTCGAAGCTCTCTTCAACGGTGACACTGTACTGTGTACACTCCTTGTACGGCTCTGATACTAACTTAGAATTTGCTTTGCACAAGAACACAGATCATGCTACACAATAACACAGACAGAAAATCACTCTCCTCAGCAAGCTCACATAGCAACTGTATTTTTTCAAAATGAAATTACATTGTACATATAGTTGTTCACTCAGGCAACAAAGAAAGCTGATTTCTAAGATACACCTTGCTGGATTATTGACTCTATACATAGTAGTATAAAGTGTATCCCACGCACTTTTAGATGTCTTACAAGACCTAATATGAGGTAAGATAGATCTTTTCACAGCAAGAGCAACCATAGAATGTGCTTGTGCATCCCTTCTATCCCACTTCTTTTGTTCTTCCGAAGATGTAGAAGATGATGTTGATGATGATGATCCACGAGGTGTAGGAGGTGCCAAAGATGGAGGCCTTTCCTCATCACCATTGACCAAATCTTACAGCCCTTTTGCTATGAAAAGATTCTTCATCATGTAACTCCACAAGGAGTAGTTTGTGCCATCCAACCGATCTTCACTAAACAGAGAACCGATAGCTTCCGATTCTTTAGCCATTACCTCCAACAAAATTTCAGCTTGTAGTAGATAGGAAAGAGAGCCTTTTCACAACCAAATCTACTCAAAAATTTGCAGCAAACAAAGAGCTGAAAGTAGGAGCACAAGATGTCTTTCAATCTGCAACCAAAGTGCCCAAAAGATAATGGATAGATGGATGTCTTTCTGCACAAAAAAAAAAAATCAACTTTTTGAAAATTAGGTTAGCTTCAATTGAAGCCTACACCGAAACCCAATTAGGAAGCCAAATAGTGTGATCAACACACACTCCAATAGGGCTGTTGAAAGCGCCCTATTGCTTGCTGAGAATCTGCAAATTTCTAGCCACAAGTTGACCTAATTTTGAATTGGGTTTGCTGAATTTTGGGTGCCCTCCAACACAAATGCAAACCTGAAAACAAAAATAGCAAGATAAAGAGACACCACAACCAAAGCAGATTTTTGGGCACCCTCCTCCAAACAAATCTTGTTGAAAATTGGTTGCATAAAACTCAGATTTGAGATTCTGATTTTTGGGTGCCAAAAATTGCTCCTTCAAGATCTCTGATGGCCGCCCTCCTTGAACCTGAAAAGAGACAAAAAAGTTGATCCAAATTCCACTTGAGAAGATCAGCAAGATGCTGAAATTTCACAACAAAAAACAGAGAAGCTCCTCTTTTGGGAGGGTGCCAACAAACAAGCTTGCTGCAGATCCGGTAGCTTTAATACCATGTAGGAAAGCAAGAGTCAAGTCACCAAGATCTAGTTATCAATCAATCTCCACAGAAAACAAGAGATAAGAGGCTGGGCGCCCAACTCAGAGAGAGAGAGAGAGAGAGAGAGAGAGAGAGAGAGAGAGAGAGAGAGAGAGAGAGAGAGAGAGAGAGAGAGAGAGAGAGAGAGAGAGAGAGAGAGAGAGAGAGAGAGAGAGAGAGAGAGAGAGAGAGAGAGAGCGCAATGCTTAGCCAAACTGTA
Source organism: Diphasiastrum complanatum (assembly GCA_029204225.1). Lineage (NCBI taxonomy): Eukaryota > Viridiplantae > Streptophyta > Lycopodiopsida > Lycopodiales > Lycopodiaceae > Diphasiastrum > Diphasiastrum complanatum. Next base: position 40,621,550 of record CM055102.1, on the reverse strand, counting down.
AAAATGGAATACACAATGAACATCTAAGTACTCTACTTGGATGTGACCAAATGCCACCAAACTCTAAGGTTTACCACTTACTAAATGTAGGGCACCCCCAAAAGTCAAGATAGGGCCCCTAAACAATATTAGACCCCTAAGGACCCATGAGTCAGTACATGACCAAAATTGGGTCCAACTGAACTTAAGACAACGGACGTCATTGGAGGAGGATCGTCATACATGATGATTCACAAACCAATGTGGTGAACTGGACTGAGGCCCTAGCCATAATCAATTGTCTTCAGTTTGATGTTTCATCAGCTGAGCAATCCCCCAAGCAAAGGTCAGATGTCGATCCATTTTCCAATGAAGGTGATATCCCGATCAAGAGATTAGAACAACCAACAAAGAAATCTAGCGAAGCCCATCAAGATTCCATTTCACTTTTTATGATGAGCCTAGAGGCTATACCCCAGAAATCACTGCAAGGAGTTGAACATGGTGGAGGTGACAGAAGAACCCTACTACTCTGGAGAGGAAGCGCAGGAATCTATTCTAGTGCATTTCATAGATGGAGAGAATGGAGACTTAGTGTCTATCTACGCCAATTAGCTTAGAGGTACTGGATTTAGAGCTCCCATCAAATGTTATGGATGTGGAGAGAACCATAGAATTGCTGAGTGCCCTAACAAGCCACAAGGTAACTTTGTGCCTCTACGCCGGGATTGCGGGTATGGACACCTATATCTCACATGTTACGGATGTAGAGAGAACCATAGAATCGCCGAGTGCCCTAACAAGCCACAAGGTAACTTTGTGTTTCTATGCCGGGATTGTGGGTATGGACACCCATATCTCACATGTCCAAATAGACAGGAGAAAAAAGGAGAAGCCTCTGCCCCTCTACATTTGATGAGTGTGGTAGGAGAGCCCACGACATCTACAATGCCAATATTCATCCAGACAAGGGCCCATAAGAGAATAGAAAAGGAGATATCCAAAACTACTACCACTGGTCTTACTAGTGGATGTTTAGGTTCTTTATACATAGGTGAGTACCCCAACCCCACAGTTGAGCAAGATAACTTTAGGGGAATGAAGGAGTGGGTGAAAGAAGCCCAAGCCCTAGATCAGGCTAGAGAAGCAGCCTAAGAGCATGAACAACATCAGCCTAATGGCGCTAACGATCAACAGCCCACCGCTTTCCCTCGTCCCTAGTGAATCCTAGGTTACTGTAGTTCATCCGTGAGACGGGACAGAAGGCAAACGAGCATTCTGGTTTCGAAGTCCCTTTCCATAGCAAGGAGGAGAAAAAAGACCACACTGTTGTCTTAGTCAATCTGTTGAGAAGTGATGTTAGAATGCCCCTCGACACCTTACTCAAAACGCATCCAACCCTCTGGAAAGGATTGAAAACTTATATAGATGGACCAGGTAGTGAAAGACCAGAAGTGCACCCAACAAATTTGGTGTCGGATGAAGTAGAGAAATCACAACCAGTCCACCAAATGGGTGTGGGTTGAGAGAAGGATGCCAAACATGTGACAACAAACATGTGACAATCCCGATCACACATCGTGGATTTCCAAAAGAATCAGCCATAGTCGATGGAGGACCCGGAGTGAACATCATATCCTCCAAACTTTACCACGAATGGGGACTTACTCACATGGTAAGCGCTCCTTTTACAATCCGACTAGCTGACCAATCTAGTGTGAAACCATTGGGCATAGCCAATGATGTGCATATCAAAGTAGCCAGAATTCGTTTCATGCTAGATTTTGTAGTCTTGGACTTGCCTGATTCTCCCCAATCCTACAGTGTCCTACTAGGTAGAGCTTGGCTCAGAACATCACAAGCCCTTCATGACTGGGGACAGAACCGTATTGTGCTGCAAAATCGCGATTTCGCAGTAAAGATCGATCCTAATATCTGGATTACGAAGCCAATCGACTAACGACCCATGGTTTCAAGCTCTGCTACTATAGTCCACTTTGATGAGAAATCAAATGACGGACGTTGTTGGAGGAGGATCGTCATACATGATGATTCTCAAATTGATGTGGTAAACTGGACTGAGGCTCTAGCCACGATAGATATTTGATGTTTCATCAGGCAAACAGTCCCGCGCGCAAAGGTCAACCATTGACTAGTTTTTTGATGAGGACAATATCCCGATCAAGAAATTAGAACGACCAGCCCAGTGTCTCTCCAACAGACTTTACGACAACGGGAATAAAAATATGGCCGAGTCAGCATAAGAATTAGATCTACCAGTAATACAATGTCAGACACCCTCAAATGGTGCACTACTATACTCGTAAGCCAAAGGCGCGAGAAGCAGAGATAGATCTAAAATACTGATCAGCCAAAATGTGGAAGGAGAGAGAGAGAGAGAGAGAGAGAGAGAGAGAGAGAGAGAGAGAGAGAGAGAGAGAGAGAGAGAGAGAGAGAGAGAGAGAGAGAGAGAGAGAGAGAGAGAGAGAGAGAGAGAGAGAGAGAGAGAGAGAGAGAGAGAGAGAGAGAGAGAGAGAGAAGCAAAGCCTCCTCCTCCTACCTTTTCTTTTATGTGAAGTCCTTCTCTTTTGCCATTGTATGTTTGGTTGTCGAATGATGAATGCTTGTATGTGTTTCCTAATCATGTTATCACAATAAAGAAGGTCATTAGCAGAAGCTTTCATCCTCTTAGTCTACAAAAATACAAAAGAGTAAAATACAAGTTTTACACGTTCTTGAGAGATCACTATGATCTATTTGTTAGTCTACTTCCATTGTTCCCCTCTCACAAGAAGCTAAGCCACAAGAGGAGAAGGTTTAGAGCTCAAGGAGCCTAAACAGCCCAAGAAAAGCCAAGATCCAGCAAGAGGATCTTATCAAATCAAAACCCTAAAAAGAGTCAAGCACCCTATTTCCAAACTGAGCCATTCCATTATCAGATCAGATGCCAAGATTGACACCCTTGGTAGGCTTAGTTTCCATTTAAATCTGTAGTTTACCCCCCCCCCTTCGGATTGAAGATCGTACTACACGACAACTCACCCGATTAGAGATCCAAACCCTAACCTTGTCCTCTTGATCGCTACGAAAAGGGAGGTACGGAGAGGGTCCAACACAAAATAAAATCAAAAAAAAAATGAAAAAACATTTTTAGCCTTGTGCTACCAAAAGAATTTTTTTTTTTTGGATTGAATCACTTGGCACGCTGGTGTGCCAAGTGTTTCAGGAAAAAAAAAAATTGCAGCCCACCGCCAATGAAAAAAAAATCTGTATCACTTGGCACGCTGATGTGCAAGTGATTAAGTCAAAAAAAAAATTACATTTGGGTTCATTGTGGTCTCTTGCAGTCCAGCCCACCGCTAGGGACCACAAGAAGGCCCCTTGTGGTCCCTTGCAGTCCAGCCCACCTCTAGGACCGCAAGGAGCCTCCTTGTGGTCCCGTGCGGTGGCCCAAGGGACCACAAGGGGCCTTCTTGTGATCCATCCCACCGCAAGGGACCACAAGGAGGCTCCTTGTGGTTCCTTTCGATGGTCTGACTGCAAGAAGGCTCTTGTGGTCCCTTGGGGTGGGCTCTGTTGGATACCTAAACCCAAAACTATGAGAGACCAGAACAAGCCTTTTTGTGGTCCCTTGCGGTGGTCTTGACCACAAGAAGGCTCCTTGTGGTCCGTTGGATTGGATATCCTAAACCCTAAACTGTGAGCGACCACAAGGAACCTTCTTGCGGTCCCTTCTGGTGGGCTAAAAGTCTCCTTGCGATCTAGCCCACTGCAAGGAACCGCAAAAAAGCTCCTTGCGGTTTCCTACAGTAGCTGGACCGCACAAAACCACAAGGAGCCTTCTTGCGATTTCTTGCGTTCATAGCCCTCTTGGGCTTTACTTGGCCATGAGATTTGGACCTAGCCATGGACCTAGCTAATGCACCAGGTCCTAGCCCCGAACTCGGTCCTCTCAGAAGTCCCAGAGGCCTACATTTGCTAGCATGCCATGTGCTATGAAATTTCGCAAGCGAGATACAAAGAAAACTTGCAAAACTCACAGATGATTTACTCACAGAATGTCCAAATTCTACAAAGCCCCGATGGGTCACTATAGGTGGCCTACTGTCATTTACTTTTAGTCCATCAGAGCTAATCAACGCTATATAATATCCAATGTAAGCTTTGGGAGGCTCAACATGAGCTATTAGCTTTAAGAACAAGGCGGTTCTCTCTTTAGGCCCTCTTAAGTAATTAATAAGGATAATATGCCAATAAAGGCCCAATGTACATTAAATAATACTTAACAAGGACTAATTATCTTCAAGATAGTTATGCTTAGTTGAGTTAGGGGCTTTGTCTATAACTAGGCAAGATACATCAACTTTTGGATCTTTTGGCTCATTCGCAAAAGAGAGCTCCTAGCATTCTCTCGTGAATATGAGCCTTGGGATTTCCCATTGCCAGGTCTCATGTGCCCTATCTACATGAATCTATGCCCTTTCATTGCTATGTACTCTTTCTTTTATGTTTAATGCGATTTCATCGTGATCCTTATGTTTCTATCTTTCTATGGATATGCTATCTTGAGGGCTTTGTATTTTACTTGCTCTTAGCTTTACTTCCATTGTAATGGCTATTTCTTAGATTTGGCACATGAAATTTTTGGTATTAGAGCCTTACATCCATGATTCACCATGATTTTGTGTGAATTACATTAGATTTGAAGAGTTTATTGCTTTTGTAGCTTTCTTTTTGCTAATTTTGAACTTTCAAATTTTTAGATCTATTTAAACTAATTTTTAGCATAATATTTCGTGTCTAATTTCTAATTTCATTCTATATCTTTCTAGAACTCTGTTTTAGCTTCCATTTGCACCAATTTGCAAGCTATTTGGATAAGAGATGCAAAGTTATTGTAATATTCCCAAAAGTTGTCAAAGTAAGTGATTACAATTTTTCTTTCACTTTGTTTGCATTTTTCAGATTTAATTTGAGTTTTTTATCCTAGTTTCTTTGCATAAGCTTTTAGAGCATTGTCTTACTTTAAACTAATTCATATGGCAGGTCATTTGGATTAGTATTCAAAAAGTTATGACAAATCTTGTTTTCTAGCTTTCGTTTTTTAAATTTTCTTCCTTCAAAAATTTTAGGCCTGTTTTGTTGTAAATTTGATCTATCAATCAGCTTCAATCATTGATCTAATTCTATAGCCTGATAGATCATGTTCTTAGCTTTTCAGACGTATTGAGTTATTGTAATTTGGATCAGTATTGGGAGAGTTATGATCATATTAGTGGAGGTGGGTCAAAATTGCAAGAATTCTAAAAATTCTCTTCGGTTTTTTCTCAAGTGAGAGACAAGCACTTTTGTAAATTTTTTCCAACCCTTTAAAAGATGAGAATTTCTAAAAAAAAAATTAAATCCTAATAGTTTTTAGCCCTAAAAAATACCTATACCTAATACCCCGACATCCATCGTGCCTCCTGCTTCACCTTTGTCGGTGTACCTCTCAGGCCGCAGCACCAACCTGTTCCTCTCTTCTCTCTACCCTAATCATTCTCCCTACTCTAATCATTTTCTCCCTACGTGGCCGCCTCTACCCACGCCTCCATCTCCCTCTATTCTTCGCTTGCTTCACTCTTCCCGCCGCAATTCTTACCTCGCGCTTTCCCCACACACTCGACCGCCTCATCCTATCTCCTTCTCTCTATCAAGCATTAGCATGCAACGTCAGGAGACAGTTTGTGTTCATCGGATTTATCACATAGCAAAGGACTGTCACCCACTAATCCCAGTATCGCTGATCATCAAGAATTTGATCCAAGGTCTGAGGAGCGACATTCACTATCAAATGAAGAACCTCACCTCTTACACTACATTGAAAGAAGTTCTTGTTGATGCCATGAAGATTGAATCGACATTGTTGGCCTTTCGAGATACTGACTCAGAATCTGAGTTG